>OU026146.1:23859827-24513320 GCA_907269125.1 Eristalis pertinax | reverse complement strand
GACATCGAAATTTTCCACTAAAAATCATATAGCCGGTATGGTCAAATTTGAGGTTTTTCCTCGTTCATCTTCCAACTGCCATAGTGGCCCATTATGACCTACCTACGACTTCTGTACACCTCTGGTGATGTTTTCTCACGTATATCAATCGATTCAGACACAATGGAGAGCATTTGAAGACATCGAAATTTTCCACTAAAAATAATATAGCCGGTATGGTAAAATTTGAGGTTTTTCCTCGTTCATCTTCCAACTGCCATAGTGGCCCATTATGACCTACCTACGACTTCTGTACACCTCTGGTGATGTTTTCTCACGTATACCAATCGATTCAGACACAATGGAGGGCATTTGAAGACATCGAAATTTTCCACTAAAAATCATATAGCCGGTATGGTCAAATTTGAGATTTTTCCTCGTTCATCTTCCAACTGCCATAGTGGCCCATTATGACCTACCTACGACTTCTGTACACCTCTGGTGATGTTTTCTCACGTATACCAATCGATTCAGACACAATGGAGGGCATTTGAAGACATCGAAATTTTCCACTCAAAATTATATAGCCGGTATGGTCAAATTTGAGGTTTTTCCTCGTTCATCTTCCAACTGCCATAGTGGCCCATTATGACCTACCTACGACTTCTGTACACCTCTGGTGATGTTTTCTCACGTATACCAATCGATTCAGACACAATGGAGGGCATTTGAAGACATCGAAATTTTCCACTAAAAATCATATAGCCGGTATGGTCAAATTAGAGGTTTTTCCTCGTTCATCTTCCAACTGCCATAGTGGCCCATTATGAAATACCTACGACTTCTGTACACCTCTGGTGATGTTTTCTCACGTATATCAATCGATTCAGACACAATGGAGAGCATTTGAAGACATCGAAATTTTCCACTAAAAATCATATAGCCGGTATGGTCAAATTTGAGGCTTTTCCTCGTTCATCTTCCGACTGCCATAGTGGCCCATTATGACCTACCTACGACTTCTGTACACCTCTGGTGATGTTTTCTCACGTATATCAATCGATTCAGACACAATGGAGAGCATTTGAAGACATCGAAATTTTCCACTAAAAATAATATAGCCGGTATGGTCAAATTTGAGGGTTTTTCCTCGTTCATCTTCCAACTGCCATAGTGGCCCATTATGACCTACCTACGACTTCTGTACACCTCTGGTGATGTTTTCTCACGTATACCAATCGATTCAGACACAATGGAGGGCATTTGAAGACATCGAAATTTTCCACTAAAAATCATATAGCCGGTATGGTCAAATTTGAGGTTTTTCCTCGTTCATCTTCCAACTGCCATAGTGGCCCATTATGACCTACCTACGACTTCTGTACACCTCTGGTGATGTTTTCTCACGTATACCAATCGATTCAGACACAATGGAGGGCATTTGAAGACATCGAAATTTTCCACTAAAAATTATATAGCCGGTATGGTCAAATTTGAGCCTTTTCCTCGTTCATCTTCCAACTGCCATAGTGGCCCATTATGACCTACCTACGACTTCTGTACACCTCTGGTGATGTTTTCTCACGTATATCAATCGATTCAGACACAATGGAGAGCATTTGAAGACATCGAAATTTTCCACTAAAATAATATAGCCGGTATGGTCAAATTTGAGGCTTTTCCTCGTTCATCTTCCAACTGCCATAGTGGCCCATTATGACCTACCTACGACTTCTGTACACCTCTGGTGATGTTTCCTCACGTATACCAATCGATTCAGACACAATGGAGGGCATTTGAAGACATCGAAATTTTCCACTAAAAATCATATAGCCGGTATGGTCAAATTTGAGGTTTTTCCTCGTTCATCTTCCAACTGCCATAGTGGCCCATTATGACCTACCTACGACTTCTGTACACCTCTGGTGATGTTTTCTCACGTATATCAAGCGATTCAGACACAATGGAGAGCATTTGAAGACATCGAAATTTTCCACTAAAAATAATATAGCCGGTATGGTCAAATTTGAGGTTTTTCCTCGTTCATCTTCCAACTGCCATAGTGGCCCATTATGACCTACCTACGACTTCTGTACACCTCTGGTGATGTTTTCTCACGTATACCAATCGATTCAGACACAATGGAGGGCATTTGAAGACATCGAAATTTTCCACTAAAAATCATATAGCCGGTATGGTCAAATTTGAGGTTTTTCCTCGTTCATCTTCCAACTGCCATAGTGGCCCATTATGACCTACCTACGACTTCTGTACACCTCTGGTGATGTTTTCTCACGTATACCAATCGATTCAGACACAATGGAGGGCATTTGAAGACATCGAAATTTTCCACTAAAAATCATATAGCCGGTATGGTCAAATTTGAGGTTTTTTCTCGTTCATCTTCCAACTGCCATAGTGGCCCATTATGACCTACCTACGACTTCTGTACACCTCTGGTGATGTTTTCTCACGTATACCAATCGATTCAGACACAATGGAGGGCATTTGAAGACATCGAAATTTTCCACTAAAAATCATATAGCCGGTATGGTCAAATTTGAGGTTTTTCCTCGTTCATCTTCCAACTGCCATAGTGGCCCATTATGACCTACCTACGACTTCTGTACACCTCTGGTGATGTTTTCTCACGTATATCAAGCGATTCAGACACAATGGAGAGCATTTGAAGACATCGAAATTTTCCACTAAAAATAATATAGCCGGTATGGTCAAATTTGAGGTTTTTCCTCGTTCATCTTCCAACTGCCATAGTGGCCCATTATGACCTACCTACGACTTCTGTACACCTCTGGTGATGTTTTCTCACGTATACCAATCGATTCAGACACAATGGAGGGCATTTGAAGACATCGAAATTTTCTACTAAAAATCATATAGCCGGTATGGTCAAATTTGAGGTTTTTCCTCGTTCATCTTCCAACTGCCATAGTGGCCCATTATGACCTACCTACGACTTCTGTACACCTCTGGTGATGTTTTCTCACGTATATCAATCGATTCAGACACAATGGAGAGCATTTGAAGACATCGAAATTTTCCACTAAAATCATATAGCCGGTATGGTCAAATTTGAGGCTTTTCCTCGTTCATCTTCCAACTGCCATAGTGGCCCATTATGACCTACCTACGACTTCTGTACACCTCTGGTGATGTTTTCTCACGTATACCAATCGATTCAGACACAATGGAGGGCATTTGAAGACATCGAAATTTTCCACTAAAAATCATATAGCCGGTATGGTCAAATTTGAGGTTTTTTCTCGTTCATCTTCCAACTGCCATAGTGGCCCATTATGACCTACCTACGACTTCTGTACACCTCTGGTGATGTTTTCTCACGTATACCAATCGATTCAGACACAATGGAGGGCATTTGAAGACATCGAAATTTTCCACTAAAAATCATATAGCCGGTATGGTCAAATTTGAGGTTTTTCCTCGTTCATCTTCCAACTGCCATAGTGGCCCATTATGACCTACCTACGACTTCTGTACACCTCTGGTGATGTTTTCTCACGTATACCAATCGATTCAGACTCAATGGAGGGCATTTGAAGACATCGAAATTTTCCACTAAAAATCATATAGCCGGTATGGTCAAATTTGAGGTTTTTCCTCGTTCATCTTCCAACTGCCATAGTGGCCCATTATGACCTACCTACGACTTCTGTACACCTCTGGTGATGTTTTCTCACGTATACCAATCGATTCAGACACAATGGAGGGCATTTGAAGACATCGAAATTTTCCACTAAAAATCATATAGCCTTTATGGTCAAATTTGAGGTTTTTCCTCGTTCATCTTCCAACTGCCATAGTGGCCCATTATGACCTACCTACGACTTCTGTACACCTCTGGTGATGTTTTCTCACGTATACCAATCGATTCAGACACAATGGAGGGCATTTGAAGACATCGAAATTTTCCACTAAAAATCATATAGCCGGTATGGTCAAATTTGAGGTTTTTTCTCGTTCATCTTCCAACTGCCATAGTGGCCCATTATGACCTACCTACGACTTCTGTACACCTCTGGTGATGTTTTCTCACGTATACCAATCGATTCAGACACAATGGAGGGCATTTGAAGACATCGAAATTTTCCACTAAAAATCATATAGCCGGTATGGTCAAATTTGAGGTTTTTCCTCGTTCATCTTCCAACTGCCATAGTGGCCCATTATGACCTACCTACGACTTCTGTACACCTCTGGTGATGTTTTCTCACGTATACCAATCGATTCAGACACAATGGAGGGCATTTGAAGACATCGAAATTTTCCACTAAAAATCATATAGCCGGTATGGTCAAATTTGAGGTTTTTCCTCGTTCATCTTCCAACTGCCATAGTGGCCCATTATGACCTACCTACGACTTCTGTACACTTCTGGTGATGTTTTCTCACGTATACCAATCGATTCAGACACAATGGAGGGCATTTGAAGACATCGAAATTTTCCACTAAAAATCATATAGCCGGTATGGTCAAATTTGAGGTTTTTCCTCGTTCATCTTCCAACTGCCATAGTGGCCCATTATGACCTACCTACGACTTCTGTACACCTCTGGTGATGTTTTCTCACGTATACCAATCGATTCAGACACAATGGAGGGCATTTGAAGACATCGAAATTTTCCACTAAAAATCATATAGCCGGTATGGTCAAATTTGAGGTTTTTTCTCGTTCATCTTCCAACTGCCATAGTGGCCCATTATGACCTACCTACGACTTCTGTACACCTCTGGTGATGTTTTCTCACGTATATCAAGCGATTCAGACACAATGGAGAGCATTTGAAGACATCGAAATTTTCCACTAAAAATAATATAGCCGGTATGGTCAAATTTGAGGTTTTTCCTCGTTCATCTTCCAACTGCCATAGTGGCCCATTATGACCTACCTACGACTTCTGTACACCTCTGGTGATGTTTTCTCACGTATACCAATCGATTCAGACTCAATGGAGGGCATTTGAAGACATCGAAATTTTCCACTAAAAATCATATAGCCGGTATGGTCAAATTTGAGGTTTTTCCTCGTTCATCTTCCAACTGCCATAGTGGCCCATTATGACCTACCTACGACTTCTGTACACCTCTGGTGATGTTTTCTCACGTATACCAATCGATTCAGACACAATGGAGGGCATTTGAAGCCATCGAAATTTTCCACTAAAAATCATATAGCCGGTATGGTCAAATTTGAGGTTTTTCCTCGTTCATCTTCCAACTGCCATAGTGGCCCATTATGACCTACCTACGACTTCTGTACACCTCTGGTGATGTTTTCTCACGTATACCAATCGATTCAGACTCAATGGAGGGCATTTGAAGACATCGAAATTTTCCACTAAAAATCATATAGCCGGTATGGTCAAATTTGAGGTTTTTCCTCGTTCATCTTCCAACTGCCATAGTGGCCCATTATGACCTACCTACGACTTCTGTACACCTCTGGTGATGTTTTCTCACGTATACCAATCGATTCAGACACAATGGAGGGCATTTGAAGCCATCGAAATTTTCCACTAAAAATCATATAGCCGGTATGGTCAAATTTGAGGTTTTTCCTCGTTCATCTTCCAACTGCCATAGTGGCCCATTATGACCTACCTACGACTTCTGTACACCTCTGGTGATGTTTTCTCACGTATACCAATCGATTCAGACACAATGGAGGGCATTTGAAGACATCGAAATTTTCCACTCAAAATTATATAGCCGGTATGGTCAAATTTGAGGTTTTTCCTCGTTCATCTTCCAACTGCCATAGTGGCCCATTATGACCTACCTACGACTTCTGTACACCTCTGGTGATGTTTTCTCACGTATACCAATCGATTCAGACACAATGGAGGGCATTTGAAGCCATCGAAATTTTCCACTAAAAATCATATAGCCGGTATGGTCAAATTTGAGGTTTTTCCTCGTTCATCTTCCAACTGCCATAGTGGCCCATTATGACCTACCTACGACTTCTGTACACCTCTGGTGATGTTTTCTCACGTATACCAATCGATTCAGACTCAATGGAGGGCATTTGAAGACATCGAAATTTTCCACTAAAAATCATATAGCCGGTATGGTCAAATTTGAGGTTTTTCCTCGTTCATCTTCCAACTGCCATAGTGGCCCATTATGACCTACCTACGACTTCTGTACACCTCTGGTGATGTTTTCTCACGTATACCAATCGATTCAGACACAATGGAGGGCATTTGAAGCCATCGAAATTTTCCACTAAAAATCATATAGCCGGTATGGTCAAATTTGAGGTTTTCCCTCGTTCATCTTCCAACTGCCATAGTGGCCCATTATGACCTACCTACGACTTCTGTACACCTCTGGTGATGTTTTCTCACGTATACCAATCGATTCAGACACAATGGAGGGCATTTGAAGACATCGAAATTTTCCACTCAAAATTATATAGCCGGTATGGTCAAATTTGAGGTTTTTCCTCGTTCATCTTCCAACTGCCATAGTGGCCCATTATGACCTACCTACGACTTCTGTACACCTCTGGTGATGTTTTCTCACGTATACCAATCGATTCAGACACAATGGAGGGCATTTGAAGACATCGAAATTTTCCACTAAAAATCATATAGTCGGTATGGTCAAATTTGAGGTTTTTCCTCGTTCATCTTCCAACTGCCATAGTGGCCCATTATGACCTACCTACGACTTCTGTACACCTCTGGTGATGTTTTCTCACGTATACCAATCGATTCAGACACAATGGAGGGCATTTGAAGACATCGAAATTTTCCACTAAAAATCATATAGCCGGTATGGTCAAATTTGAGGTTTTTCCTCGTTCATCTTCCAACTGCCATAGTGGCCCATTATGACCTACCTACGACTTCTGTACACCTCTGGTGATGTTTTCTCACGTATACCAATCGATTCAGACACAATGGAGGGCATTTGAAGACATCGAAATTTTCCACTAAAAATCATATAGCCGGTATGGTCAAATTTGAGGTTTTTCCTCGTTCATCTTCCAACTGCCATAGTGGCCCATTATGACCTACCTACGACTTCTGTACACCTCTGGTGATGTTTTCTTACGTATATCAATCGATTCAGACACAATGGAGAGCATTTGAAGACATCGAAATTTTCCACTAAAATCATATAGCCGGTATGGTCAAATTTGAGGCTTTTCCTCGTTCATCTTCCAACTGCCATAGTGGCCCATTATGACCTACCTACGACTTCTGTACACCTCTGGTGATGTTTTCTCACGTATACCAATCGATTCAGACACAATGGAGGGCATTTGAAGACATCGAAATTTTCCACTAAAAATCATATAGCCGGTATGGTCAAATTTGAGGTTTTTTCTCGTTCATCTTCCAACTGCCATAGTGGCCCATTATGACCTACCTACGACTTCTGTACACCTCTGGTGATGTTTTCTCACGTATACCAATCGATTCAGACACAATGGAGGGCATTTGAAGACATCGAAATTTTCCACTAAAAATCATAGAGCCGGTATGGTCAAATTTGAGGTTTTTCCTCGTTCATCTTCCAACTGCCATAGTGGCCCATTATGACCTACCTACGACTTCTGTACACCTCTGGTGATGTTTTCTCACGTATATCAAGCGATTCAGACACAATGGAGAGCATTTGAAGACATCGAAATTTTCCACTAAAAATAATATAGCCGGTATGGTCAAATTTGAGGTTTTTCCTCGTTCATCTTCCAACTGCCATAGTGGCCCATTATGACCTACCTACGACTTCTGTACACCTCTGGTGATGTTTTCTCACGTATACCAATCGATTCAGACTCAATGGAGGGCATTTGAAGACATCGAAATTTTCCACTAAAAATCATATAGCCGGTATGGTCAAATTTGAGGTTTTTCCTCGTTCATCTTCCAACTGCCATAGTGGCCCATTATGACCTACCTACGACTTCTGTACACCTCTGGTGATGTTTTCTCACGTATACCAATCGATTCAGACACAATGGAGGGCATTTGAAGCCATCGAAATTTTCCACTAAAAATCATATAGCCGGTATGGTCAAATTTGAGGTTTTTCCTCGTTCATCTTCCAACTGCCATAGTGGCCCATTATGACCTACCTACGACTTCTGTACACCTCTGGTGATGTTTTCTCACGTATACCAATCGATTCAGACTCAATGGAGGGCATTTGAAGACATCGAAATTTTCCACTAAAAATCATATAGCCGGTATGGTCAAATTTGAGGTTTTTCCTCGTTCATCTTCCAACTGCCATAGTGGCCCATTATGACCTACCTACGACTTCTGTACACCTCTGGTGATGTTTTCTCACGTATACCAATCGATTCAGACACAATGGAGGGCATTTGAAGCCATCGAAATTTTCCACTAAAAATCATATAGCCGGTATGGTCAAATTTGAGGTTTTTCCTCGTTCATCTTCCAACTGCCATAGTGGCCCATTATGACCTACCTACGACTTCTGTACACCTCTGGTGATGTTTTCTCACGTATACCAATCGATTCAGACACAATGGAGGGCATTTGAAGCCAGCGAAATTTTCCACTAAAAATCATATAGCCGGTATGGTCAAATTTGAGGTTTTTCCTCGTTCATCTTCCAACTGCCATAGTGGCCCATTATGACCTACCTACGACTTCTGTACACCTCTGGTGATGTTTTCTCACGTATACCAATCGATTCAGACACAATGGAGGGCATTTGAAGCCATCGAAATTTTCCACTAAAAATCATATAGCCGGTATGGTCAAATTTGAGGTTTTTCCTCGTTCATCTTCCAACTGCCATAGTGGCCCATTATGACCTACCTACGACTTCTGTACACCTCTGGTGATGTTTTCTCACGTATACCAATCGATTCAGACTCAATGGAGGGCATTTGAAGACATCGAAATTTTCCACTAAAAATCATATAGCCGGTATGGTCAAATTTGAGGTTTTTCCTCGTTCATCTTCCAACTGCCATAGTGGCCCATTATGACCTACCTACGACTTCTGTACACCTCTGGTGATGTTTTCTCACGTATACCAATCGATTCAGACACAATGGAGGGCATTTGAAGCCATCGAAATTTTCCACTAAAAATCATATAGCCGGTATGGTCAAATTTGAGGTTTTTCCTCGTTCATCTTCCAACTGCCATAGTGGCCCATTATGACCTACCTACGACTTCTGTACACCTCTGGTGATGTTTTCTCACGTATACCAATCGATTCAGACACAATGGAGGGCATTTGAAGACATCGAAATTTTCCACTCAAAATTATATAGCCGGTATGGTCAAATTTGAGGTTTTTCCTCGTTCATCTTCCAACTGCCATAGTGGCCCATTATGACCTACCTACGACTTCTGTACACCTCTGGTGATGTTTTCTCACGTATATCAATCGATTCAGACACAATGGAGAGCATTTGAAGACATCGAAATTTTCCACTAAAAATCATATAGTCGGTATGGTCAAATTAGAGGTTTTTCCTCGTTCATCTTCCAACTGCCATAGTGGCCCATTATGACCTACCCACGACTTCTGTACACCTCTGGTGATGTTTTCTCACGTATACCAATCGATTCAGACACAATGGAGGGCATTTGAAGACATCGAAATTTTCCACTAAAAATCATATAGCCGGTATGGTCAAATTTGAGGTTTTTCCACGTTCATCTTCCAACTGCCATAGTGGCCCATTATGACCTACCTACGACTTCTGTACACCTCTGGTGATGTTTTCTCACGTATACCAATCGATTCAGACACAATGGAGGGCATTTGAAGACATCGAAATTTTCCACTAAAAATCATATAGCCGGTATGGTCAAATTTGAGGTTTTTCCTCGTTCATCTTCCAACTGCCATAGTGGCCCATTATGACCTACCTACGACTTCTGAACACCTCTGGTGATGTCTTCTCACGTATATCAATCGATTCAGACACAATGGAGGGCATTTGAAGACATCGAAATTTTCCACTAAAAATCATATAGCCGGTATGGTCAAATTTGAGGTTTTTCCTCGTTCATCTTCCAACTGCCATAGTGGCCCATTATGACCTACCTACGACTTCTGTACACCTCTGGTGATGTTTTCTCACGTATACCAATCGATTCAGACACAATGGAGGGCATTTGAAGACATCGAAATTTCCCACTAAAAATCAAATTTGAGGTTTTTCCTCGTTCATCTTCCAACTGCCATAGTGGCCCATTATGACCTACCTACGACTTCTGTACACCTCTGGTGATGTTTTATCACGTATACCAATCGATTCAGACACAATGGAGGGCATTTGAAGACATCGAAATTTTCCACTAAAAATCATATAGCCGGGTATGGTCAAATTTGAGATTTTTCCTCGTTCATCTTCCAACTGCCATAGTGGCCCATTATGACCTACCTACGACTTCTGTACACCTCTGGTGATGTTTTCTCACGTATACCAATCGATTCAGACACAATGGAGGGCATTTGAAGACATCGAAATTTTCCACTAAAAATCATATAGCCGGTATGGTCAAATTTGAGGTTTTTCCTCGTTCATCTTCCAACTGCCATAGTGGCCCATTATGACCTACCTACGACTTCTGTACACCTCTGGTGATGTTTTCTCACGTATACCAATCGATTCAGACACAATGGAGGGCATTTGAAGACATCGAAATTTTCCACTCAAAATTATATAGCCGGTATGGTCAAATTTGAGGTTTTTCCTCGTTCATCTTCCAACTGCCATAGTGGCCCATTATGACCTACCTACGACTTCTGTACACCTCTGGTGATGTTTTCTCACGTATATCAATCGATTCAGACACAATGGAGAGCATTTGAAGACATCGAAATTTTCCACTAAAAATAATATAGCCGGTATGGTCAAATTTGAGGTTTTTCCTCGTTCATCTTCCAACTGCCATAGTGGCCCATTATGACCTACCTACGACTTCTGTACACCTCTGATGATGTTTTCTCACGTATACCAATCGATTCAGACACAGTGGAGGGCATTTGAAGACATCGAAATTTTCCACTAAAAATCATATAGCCGGTATGGTCAAATTAGAGGTTTTTCCTCGTTCATCTTCCAACTGCCATAGTGGCCCATTATGACCTACCTACGACTTCTGTACACCTCTGGTGATGTTTTCTCACGTATATCAATCGATTCAGACACAATGGAGAGCATTTGAAGACATCGAAATTTTCCACTAAAAATCATATAGCCGGTATGGTCAAATTTGAGGCTTTTCCTCGTTCATCTTCCGACTGCCATAGTGGCCCATTATGACCTACCTACGACTTCTGTACACCTCTGGTGATGTTTTCTCACGTATATCAATCGATTCAGACACAATGGAGAGCATTTGAAGACATCGAAATTTTCCACTAAAAATAATATAGCCGGTATGGTCAAATTTGAGGGTTTTTCCTCGTTCATCTTCCAACTGCCATAGTGGCCCATTATGACCTACCTACGACTTCTGTACACCTCTGGTGATGTTTTCTCACGTATACCAATCGATTCAGACACAATGGAGGGCATTTGAAGACATCGAAATTTTCCACTAAAAATCATATAGCCTATGGTCAAATTTGAGGCTTTTCCTCGTTCATCTTCCAACTGCCATAGTGGCCCATTATGACCTACCTACGACTTCTGTACACCTCTGGTGATGTTTTCTCACGTATACCAATCGATTCAGACACAATGGAGGGCATTTGAAGCCATCGAAATTTTCCACTAAAAATCATATAGCCGGTATGGTCAAATTTGAGGTTTTTCCTCGTTCATCTTCCAACTGCCATAGTGGCCCATTATGACCTACCTACGACTTCTGTACACCTCTGGTGATGTTTTCTCACGTATACCAATCGATTCAGACACAATGGAGGGCATTTGAAGACATCGAAATTTTCCACTAAAAATCATATAGCCGGTATGGTCAAATTTGAGGTTTTTCCTCGTTCATCTTCCAACTGCCATAGTGGCCCATTATGACCTACCTACGACTTCTGTACACCTCTGGTGATGTTTTCTCACGTATATCAATCGATTCAGACACAATGGAGAGCATTTGAAGACATCGAAATTTTCCACTAAAAATCATATAGCCGGTATGGTCAAATTTGAGATTTTTCCTCGTTCATCTTCGAACTGCCATAGTGGCCCATTATGACCTACCTACGACTTCTGTACACCTCTGGTGATGTTTTCTCACGTATATCAATCGATTCAGACACAATGGAGAGCATTTGAAGACATCGAAATTTTCCACTAAAAATCATATAGCCGGTATGGTCAAATTTGAGATTTTTCCTCGTTCATCTTCCAACTGCCATAGTGGCCCATTATGACCTACCTACGACTTCTGTACACCTCTGGTGATGTTTTCTCACGTATACCAATCGATTCAGACACAATGGAGGGCATTTGAAGACATCGAAATTTTCCACTCAAAATTATATAGCCGGTATGGTCAAATTTGAGGTTTTTCCTCGTTCATCTTCCAACTGCCATAGTGGCCCATTATGACCTACCTACGACTTCTGTACACCTCTGGTGATGTTTTCTCACGTATACCAATCGATTCAGACACAATGGAGGGCATTTGAAGACATCGAAATTTTCCACTAAAAATCGTATGGTCAAATTTGAGGTTTTTCCTCGTTCATCTTCCAACTGCCATAGTGGCCCATTATGACCTACCTACGACTTCTGTACACCTCTGGTGATGTTTTCTCACGTATACCAATCGATTCAGACACAATGGAGGGCATTTGAAGACATCGAAATTTTCCACTAAAAACCATATAGCCGGTATGGTCAAATTTGAGGCTTTTCCTCGTTCATCTTCCGACTGCCATAGTGGCCCATTATGACCTACCTACGACTTCTGTACACCTCTGGTGATGTTTTCTCACGTATACCAATCGATTCAGACACAATGGAGGGCATTTGAAGACATCGAAATTTTCCACTAAAAATCATATAGCCGGTATGGTCAAATTTGAGGTTTTTCCTCGTTCATCTTCCAACTGCCATAGTGGCCCATTATGACTTACCTACGACTTCTGTACACCTCTGGTAATGTTTTCTCACGTATACCAATCGATTCAAACACAATGGAGGGCATTTGAAGACATCGAAATTTTCCACTAAAAATCATATAGCCGGTATGGTCAAATTTGAGGTTTTTCCTCGTTCATCTTCCAACTGAAATAGTTTCCCATTATGACCTACCTACGACTGTACACCTCTGGTGATGTTTTCTCACGTATACCAATCGATTCAGACACAATGGAGGGCATTTGAAGACATCGAAATTTTCCACTAAAAATCATATAGCCGGTATGGTCAAATTTGAGGTTTTTCCACGTTCATCTTCCAACTGCCATAGTGGCCCATTATGACCTACCTACGACTTCTGTACACCTCTGGTGATGTTTTCTCACGTATACCAATCGATTCAGACACAATGGAGGGCATTTGAAGACATCGAAATTTTCCACTAAAAATCATATAGCCGGTATGGTCAAATTTGAGGTTTTTCCTCGTTCATCTTCCAACTGCCATAGTGGCCCATTATGACCTACCTACGACTTCTGAACACCTCTGGTGATGTCTTCTCACGTATATCAATCGATTCAGACACAATGGAGGGCATTTGAAGACATCGAAATTTTCCACTAAAAATCATATAGCCGGTATGGTCAAATTTGAGGTTTTTCCTCGTTCATCTTCCAACTGCCATAGTGGCCCATTATGACCTACCTACGACTTCTGTACACCTCTGGTGATGTTTTCTCACGTATACCAATCGATTCAGACACAATGGAGGGCATTTGAAGACATCGAAATTTCCCACTAAAAATCAAATTTGAGATTTTTCCTCGTTCATCTTCCAACTGCCATAGTGGCCCATTATGACCTACCTACGACTTCTGTACACCTCTGGTGATGTTTTCTCACGTATACCAATCGATTCAGACACAATGGAGAGCATTTGAAGACATCGAAATTTTCCACTAAAAATCATATAGCCGGTATGGTCAAATTTGAGGTTTTTCCTCGTTCATCTTCCAACTGCCATAGTGGCCCATTATGACCTACCTACGACTTCTGTACACCTCTGGTGATGTTTTCTCACGTATATCAATCGATTCAGACACAATGGAGAGCATTTGAAGACATCGAAATTTTCCACTAAAAATCATATAGCCGGTATGGTCAAATTTGAGGTTTTTCCTCGTTCATCTTCCAACTGAAATAGTTTCCCATTATGACCTACCTACGACTGTACACCTCTGGTGATGTTTTCTCACGTATATCAATCGATTCAGACACAATGGAGAGCATTTGAAGACATCGAAATTTTCCACTAAAAATCATATAGCCGGTATGGTCAAATTTGAGGTTTTTCCTCGTTCATCTTCCAACTGCCATAGTGGCCCATTATGACCTACCTACGACTTCTGTACACCTCTGGTGATGTTTTCTCACGTATACCAATCGATTCAGACACAATGGAGGGCATTTGAAGACATCGAAATTTTCCACTAAAAATCATATAGCCGGTATGGTCAAATTAGAGGTTTTTCCTCGTTCATCTTCCAACTGCCATAGTGGCCCATTATGACTTACCTACGACTTCTGTACACCTCTGGTAATGTTTTCTCACGTATACCAATCGATTCAAACACAATGGAGGGCATTTGAAGACATCGAAATTTTCCACTAAAAATCATATAGCCGGTATGGTCAAATTTGAGGTTTTTCCTCGTTCATCTTCCAACTGAAATAGTTTCCCATTATGACCTACCTACGACTGTACACCTCTGGTGATGTTTTCTCACGTATACCAATCGATTCAGACACAATGGAGGGCATTTGAAGACATCGAAATTTTCCACTAAAAATCATATAGCCGGTATGGTCAAATTTGAGGTTTTTCCTCGTTCATCTTCCAACTGCCATAGTGGCCCATTATGACCTACCTACGACTTCTGTACACCTCTGGTGATGTTTTCTCACGTATACCAATCGATTCAGACACAATGGAGGGCATTTGAAGACATCGAAATTTCCCACTAAAAATCAAATTTGAGATTTTTCCTCGTTCATCTTCCAACTGCCATAGTGGCCCATTATGACCTACCTACGACTTCTGTACACCTCTGGTGATGTTTTCTCACGTATATCAATCGATTCAGACACAATGGAGAGCATTTGAAGACATCGAAATTTTCCACTAAAAATCATATAGCCGGTATGGTCAAATTTGAGGTTTTTCCTCGTTCATCTTCCAACTGCCATAGTGGCCCATTATGACCTACCTACGACTTCTGAACACCTCTGGTGATGTCTTCTCACGTATATCAATCGATTCAGACACAATGGAGGGCATTTGAAGACATCGAAATTTTCCACTAAAAATCATATAGCCGGTATGGTCAAATTTGAGGTTTTTCCTCGTTCATCTTCCAACTGCCATAGTGGCCCATTATGACCTACCTACGACTTCTGTACACCTCTGGTGATGTTTTCTCACGTATACCAATCGATTCAGACACAATGGAGGGCATTTGAAGACATCGAAATTTCCCACTAAAAATCAAATTTGAGATTTTTCCTCGTTCATCTTCCAACTGCCATAGTGGCCCATTATGACCTACCTACGACTTCTGTACACCTCTGGTGATGTTTTCTCACGTATATCAATCGATTCAGACACAATGGAGAGCATTTGAAGACATCGAAATTTTCCAACAAAAATAATATAGCCGGTATGGTCAAATTTGAGGGTTTTTCCTCGTTCATCTTCCAACTGCCATAGTGGCCCATTATGACCTACCTACGACTTCTGTACACCTCTGGTGATGTTTTCTCACGTATATCAATCGATTCAGACACAATGGAGAGCATTTGAAGACATCGAAATTTTCCACTAAAAATCATATAGCCGGTATGGTCAAATTTGAGATTTTTCCTCGTTCATCTTCCAACTGCCATAGTGGCCCATTATGACCTACCTACGACTTCTGTACACCTCTGGTGATGTTTTCTCACGTATACCAATCGATTCAGACACAATGGAGGGCATTTGAAGACATCGAAATTTTCCACTCAAAATTATATAGCCGGTATGGTCAAATTTGAGGTTTTTCCTCGTTCATCTTCCAACTGCCATAGTGGCCCATTATGACCTACCTACGACTTCTGTACACCTCTGGTGATGTTTTCTCACGTATATCAATCGATTCAGACACAATGGAGAGCATTTGAAGACATCGAAATTTTCCACTAAAAATAATATAGCCGGTATGGTCAAATTTGAGGTTTTTCCTCGTTCATCTTCCAACTGCCATAGTGGCCCATTATGACCTACCTACGACTTCTGTACACCTCTGGTGATGTTTTCTCACGTATACCAATCGATTCAGACACAATGGAGGGCATTTGAAGACATCGAAATTTTCCACTAAAAATCATATAGCCGGTATGGTCAAATTAGAGGTTTTTCCTCGTTCATCTTCCAACTGCCATAGTGGCCCATTATGACCTACCTACGACTTCTGTACACCTCTGGTGATGTTTTCTCACGTATATCAATCGATTCAGACACAATGGAGAGCATTTGAAGACATCGAAATTTTCCACTAAAAATCATATAGCCGGTATGGTCAAATTTGAGGCTTTTCCTCGTTCATCTTCCGACTGCCATAGTGGCCCATTATGACCTACCTACGACTTCTGTACACCTCTGGTGATGTTTTCTCACGTATATCAATCGATTCAGACACAATGGAGAGCATTTGAAGACATCGAAATTTTCCACTAAAAATAATATAGCCGGTATGGTCAAATTTGAGGGTTTTTCCTCGTTCATCTTCCAACTGCCATAGTGGCCCATTATGACCTACCTACGACTTCTGTACACCTCTGGTGATGTTTTCTCACGTATATCAATCGATTCAGACACAATGGAGAGCATTTGAAGACATCGAAATTTTCCACTAAAAATCATATAGCCGGTATGGTCAAATTTGAGAATTTTCCTCGTTCATCTTCCAACTGCCATAGTGGCCCATTACGACCTACCTACGACTTCTGTACACCTCTGGTGATGTTTTCTCACGTATACCAATCGATTCAGACACAATGGAGGGCATTTGAAGACATCGAAATTTTCCACTCAAAATTATATAGCCGGTATGGTCAAATTTGAGGTTTTTCCTCGTTCATCTTCCAACTGCCATAGTGGCCCATTATGACCTACCTACGACTTCTGTACACCTCTGGTGATGTTTTCTCACGTATACCAATCGATTCAGACACAATGGAGGGCATTTGAAGACATCGAAATTTTCCACTAAAAATCATATAGCCGGTATGGTCAAATTAGAGGTTTTTCCTCGTTCATCTTCCAACTGCCATAGTGGCCCATTATGACCTACCTACGACTTCTGTACACCTCTGGTGATGTTTTCTCACGTATATCAATCGATTCAGACACAATGGAGAGCATTTGAAGACATCGAAATTTTCCACTAAAAATCATATAGCCGGTATGGTCAAATTTGAGGCTTTTCCTCGTTCATCTTCCGACTGCCATAGTGGCCCATTATGACCTACCTACGACTTCTGTACACCTCTGGTGATGTTTTCTCACGTATACCAATCGATTCAGACACAATGGAGGGCATTTGAAGACATCGAAATTTTCCACTAAAAATAATATAGCCGGTATGGTCAAATTTGAGGTTTTTCCTCGTTCATCTTCCAACTGCCATAGTGGCCCATTATGACCTACCCACGACTTCTGTACACCTCTGGTGATGTTTTCTCACGTATACCAATCGATTCAGACACAATGGAGGGCATTTGAAGACATCGAAATTTTCCACTAAAAATCATATAGCCGGTATGGTCAAATTTGAGGTTTTTCCTCGTTCATCTTCCAACTGCCATAGTGGCCCATTATGACTTACCTACGACTTCTGTACACCTCTGGTAATGTTTTCTCACGTATACCAATCGATTCAAACACAATGGAGGGCATTTGAAGACATCGAAATTTTCCACTAAAAATCATATAGCCGGTATGGTCAAATTTGAGGTTTTTCCTCGTTCATCTTCCAACTGCCATAGTTTCCCATTATGACCTACCTACGACTGTACACCTCTGGTGATGTTTTCTCACGTATACCAATCGATTCAGACACAATGGAGGGCATTTGAAGACATCGAAATTTTCCACTAAAAATCATATAGCCGGTATGGTCAAATTTGAGGTTTTTCCACGTTCATCTTCCAACTGCCATAGTGGCCCATTATGACCTACCTACGACTTCTGTACACCTCTGGTGATGTTTTCTCACGTATACCAATCGATTCAGACACAATGGAGGGCATTTGAAGACATCGAAATTTTCCACTAAAAATCATATAGCCGGTATGGTCAAATTTGAGGTTTTTCCTCGTTCATCTTCCAACTGCCATAGTGGCCCATTATGACCTACCTACGACTTCTGTACACCTCTGGTGATGTTTTCTCACGTATACCAATCGATTCAGACACAATGGAGGGCATTTGAAGACATCGAAATTTCCCACTAAAAATCAAATTTGAGGTTTTTCCTCGTTCATCTTCCAACTGCCATAGTGGCCCATTATGACCTACCTACGACTTCTGTACACCTCTGGTGATGTTTTATCACGTATACCAATCGATTCAGACACAATGGAGGGCATTTGAAGACATCGAAATTTTCCACTAAAAATCATATAGCCGGTATGGTCAAATTTGAGGTTTTTCCTCGTTCATCTTCCAACTGCCATAGTGGCCCATTATGACCTACCTACGACTTCTGTACACCTCTGGTGATGTTTTCTCACGTATACCAATCGATTCAGACACAATGGAGGGCATTTGAAGACATCGAAATTTCCCACTAAAAATCAAATTTGAGGTTTTTCCTCGTTCATCTTCCAACTGCCATAGTGGCCCATTATGACCTACCTACGACTTCTGTACACCTCTGGTGATGTTTTATCACGTATACCAATCGATTCAGACACAATGGAGGGCATTTGAAGACATCGAAATTTTCCACTAAAAATCATATAGCCGGTATGGTCAAATTTGAGGTTTTTCCTCGTTCATCTTCCAACTGCCATAGTGGCCCATTATGACCTACCTACGACTTCTGTACACCTCTGGTGATGTTTTCTCACGTATACCAATCGATTCAGACACAATGGAGGGCATTTGAAGACATCGAAATTTTCCACTCAAAATTATATAGCCGGTATGGTCAAATTTGAGGTTTTTCCTCGTTCATCTTCCAACTGCCATAGTGGCCCATTATGACCTACCTACGACTTCTGTACACCTCTGGTGATGTTTTCTCACGTATACCAATCGATTCAGACACAATGGAGGGCATTTGAAGACATCGAAATTTTCCACTAAAAATCATATAGCCGGTATGGTCAAATTTGAGGTTTTTCCTCGTTCATCTTCCAACTGCCATAGTGGCCCATTATGACCTACCTACGACTTCTGTACACCTCTGGTGATGTTTTCTCACGTATATCAATCGATTCAGACACAATGGAGAGCATTTGAAGACATCGAAATTTTCCACTAAAAATCATATAGCCGGTATGGTCAAATTTGAGGCTTTTCCTCGTTCATCTTCCGACTGCCATAGTGGCCCATTATGACCTACCTACGACTTCTGTACACCTCTGGTGATGTTTTCTCACGTATATCAATCGATTCAGACACAATGGAGAGCATTTGAAGACATCGAAATTTTCCACTAAAAATAATATAGCCGGTATGGTCAAATTTGAGGGTTTTTCCTCGTTCATCTTCCAACTGCCATAGTGGCCCATTATGACCTACCTACGACTTCTGTACACCTCTGGTGATGTTTTCTCACGTATATCAATCGATTCAGACACAATGGAGAGCATTTGAAGACATCGAAATTTTCCACTAAAAATCATATAGCCGGTATGGTCAAATTTGAGAATTTTCCTCGTTCATCTTCCAACTGCCATAGTGGCCCATTATGACCTACCTACGACTTCTGTACACCTCTGGTGATGTTTTCTCACGTATACCAATCGATTCAGACACAATGGAGGGCATTTGAAGACATCGAAATTTTCCACTCAAAATTATATAGCCGGTATGGTCAAATTTGAGGTTTTTCCTCGTTCATCTTCCAACTGCCATAGTGGCCCATTATGACCTACCTACGACTTCTGTACACCTCTGGTGATGTTTTCTCACGTATACCAATCGATTCAGACACAATGGAGGGCATTTGAAGACATCGAAATTTTCCACTAAAAATCATATAGCCGGTATGGTCAAATTAGAGGTTTTTCCTCGTTCATCTTCCAACTGCCATAGTGGCCCATTATGACCTACCTACGACTTCTGTACACCTCTGGTGATGTTTTCTCACGTATATCAATCGATTCAGACACAATGGAGAGCATTTGAAGACATCGAAATTTTCCACTAAAAATCATATAGCCGGTATGGTCAAATTTGAGGCTTTTCCTCGTTCATCTTCCGACTGCCATAGTGGCCCATTATGACCTACCTACGACTTCTGTACACCTCTGGTGATGTTTTCTCACGTATACCAATCGATTCAGACACAATGGAGGGCATTTGAAGACATCGAAATTTTCCACTAAAAATAATATAGCCGGTATGGTCAAATTTGAGGTTTTTCCTCGTTCATCTTCCAACTGCCATAGTGGCCCATTATGACCTACCCACGACTTCTGTACACCTCTGGTGATGTTTTCTCACGTATACCAATCGATTCAGACACAATGGAGGGCATTTGAAGACATCGAAATTTTCCACTAAAAATCATATAGCCGGTATGGTCAAATTTGAGGTTTTTCCTCGTTCATCTTCCAACTGCCATAGTGGCCCATTATGACTTACCTACGACTTCTGTACACCTCTGGTAATGTTTTCTCACGTATACCAATCGATTCAAACACAATGGAGGGCATTTGAAGACATCGAAATTTTCCACTAAAAATCATATAGCCGGTATGGTCAAATTTGAGGTTTTTCCTCGTTCATCTTCCAACTGCCATAGTTTCCCATTATGACCTACCTACGACTGTACACCTCTGGTGATGTTTTCTCACGTATACCAATCGATTCAGACACAATGGAGGGCATTTGAAGACATCGAAATTTTCCACTAAAAATCATATAGCCGGTATGGTCAAATTTGAGGTTTTTCCACGTTCATCTTCCAACTGCCATAGTGGCCCATTATGACCTACCTACGACTTCTGTACACCTCTGGTGATGTTTTCTCACGTATACCAATCGATTCAGACACAATGGAGGGCATTTGAAGACATCGAAATTTTCCACTAAAAATCATATAGCCGGTATGGTCAAATTTGAGGTTTTTCCTCGTTCATCTTCCAACTGCCATAGTGGCCCATTATGACCTACCTACGACTTCTGAACACCTCTGGTGATGTCTTCTCACGTATATCAATCGATTCAGACACAATGGAGGGCATTTGAAGACATCGAAATTTTCCACTAAAAATCATATAGCCGGTATGGTCAAATTTGAGGTTTTTCCTCGTTCATCTTCCAACTGCCATAGTGGCCCATTATGACCTACCTACGACTTCTGTACACCTCTGGTGATGTTTTCTCACGTATACCAATCGATTCAGACACAATGGAGGGCATTTGAAGACATCGAAATTTCCCACTAAAAATCATATTTGAGGTTTTTCCTCGTTCATCTTCCAACTGCCATAGTGGCCCATTATGACCTACCTACGACTTCTGTACACCTCTGGTGATGTTTTATCACGTATACCAATCGATTCAGACACAATGGAGGGCATTTGAAGACATCGAAATTTTCCACTAAAAATCATATAGCCGGTATGGTCAAATTTGAGATTTTTCCTCGTTCATCTTCCAACTGCCATAGTGGCCCATTATGACCTACCTACGACTTCTGTACACCTCTGGTGATGTTTTCTCACGTATACCAATCGATTCAGACACAATGGAGGGCATTTGAAGACATCGAAATTTTCCACTAAAAATCATATAGCCGGTATGGTCAAATTTGAGGTTTTTCCTCGTTCATCTTCCAACTGCCATAGTGGCCCATTATGACCTACCTACGACTTCTGTACACCTCTGGTGATGTTTTCTCACGTATATCAATCGATTCAGACACAATGGAGAGCATTTGAAGACATCGGAATTTTCCACTAAAAATAATATAGCCGGTATGGTCAAATTAGAGGTTTTTCCTCGTTCATCTTCCAACTGCCATAGTGGCCCATTATGACCTACCTACGACATCTGTACACCTCTGGTGATGTTTTCTCACGTATATCAATCGATTCAGACACAATGGAGAGCATTTGAAGACATCGAAATTTTCCACTAAAAATCATATAGCCGGTATGGTCAAATTTGAGGCTTTTCCTCGTTAGTCTTCCGACTGCCATAGTGGCCCATTATGACCTACCTACGACTTCTGTACACCTCTGGTGATGTTTTCTCACGTATATCAATCGATTCAGACACAATGGAGGGCATTTGAAGACATCGAAATTTTCCACTAAAAATAATATAGCCGGTATGGTCAAATTTGAGGGTTTTTCCTCGTTCATCTTCCAACTGCCATACTGGCCCATTATGACCTACCTACGACTTCTGTACACCTCTGGTGATGTTTTCTCACGTATACCAATCGATTCAGACACAATGGAAGGCATTTGAAGACATCGAAATTTTCCACTAAAAATCATATAGCCTGTATGGTCAAATTTGAGGCTTTTCCTCGTTCATCTTCCAACTGCCATAGTGGCCCATTATGACCTACCTACGACTTCTGTACACCTCTGGTGATGTTTTCTCACGTATACCAATCGATTCAGACACAATGGAGGGCATTTGAAGACATCGAAATTTTCCACTAAAAATCATATAGCCGGTATGGTCAAATTTGAGGTTTTTCCTCGTTCATCTTCCAACTGCCATAGTGGCCCATTATGACCTACCTACGACTTCTGTACACCTCTGGTGATGTTTTCTCACGTATATCAATCGATTCAGACACAATGGAGGGCATTTGAAGACATCGAAATTTTCCACTAAAAATCATATAGCCGGTATGGTCAAATTTGAGGTTTTTCCTCGTTCATCTTCCAACTGCCATAGTGGCCCATTATGACCTACCTACGACTTCTGTACACCTCTGGTGATGTTTTCTCACGTATATCAAGCGATTCAGACACAATGGAGAGCATTTGAAGACATCGAAATTTTCCACTAAAAATAATATAGCCGGTATGGTCAAATTTGAGGTTTTTCCTCGTTCATCTTCCAACTGCCATAGTGGCCCATTATGACCTACCTACGACTTCTGTACACCTCTGGTGATGTTTTCTCACATATACCAATCGATTCAGACACAATGGAGGGCATTTGAAGACATCGAAATTTTCCACTAAAAATCATATAGCCGGTATGGTCAAATTAGAGGTTTTTCCTCGTTCATCTTCCAACTGCCATAGTGGCCCATTATGACCTACCTACGACTTCTGTACACCTCTGGTGATGTTTTCTCACGTATACCAATCGATTCAAACACAATGGAGGGCATTTGAAGACATCGAAATTTTCCACTAAAAATCATATAGCCGGTATGGTCAAATTTGAGGTTTTTCCTCGTTCATCTTCCAACTGCCATAGTGGCCCATTATGACCTACCTACGACTTCTGTACACCTCTGGTGATGTTTTCTCACGTATATCAATCGATTCAGACACAATGGAGAGCATTTGAAGACATCGTAATTTTCCACTAAAATCATATAGCCGGTATGGTCAAATTTGAGGTTTTTTCTCGTTCATCTTCCTACTGCCATAGTGGCCCTTTATGACCTACCTACGACTTCTGTACACCTCTGGTGATGTTTTCTCACGTATACCAATCGATTCAGACACAATGGAGGGCATTTGAAGACATCGAAATTTTCCACTAAAAATCATGTAGCCGGTATGGTCAAATTTGAGGTTTTTCCTCGTTCATCTTCCAACTGCCATAGTGGCCCATTATGACCTACCTACGACTTCTGTACACCTCTGGTGATGTTTTCTCACGTATATCAATCGATTCAGACACAATGGAGGGCATTTGAAGGCATCGAAATTTCCCACTAAAAATCAAATTTGAGGTTTTTCCTCGTTCATCTTCCAACTGCCATAGTGGCCCATTATGACCTACCTACGACTTCTGTACACCTCTGGTGATGTTTTCTCACGTATATCAATCGATTCAGACACAATGGAGGGCATTTGAAGACATCGAAATTTTCCACTAAAAATCATATAGCCGGTATGGTCAAATTTGAGGTTTTTCCTCGTTCATCTTCCAACTGCCATAGTGGCCCATTATGACCTACCTACGACTTCTGTACACCTCTGGTGATGTTTTCTCACGTATATCAAGCGATTCAGACACAATGGAGAGCATTTGAAGACATCGAAATTTTCCACTAAAAATAATATAGCCGGTATGGTCAAATTTGAGGTTTTTCCTCGTTCATCTTCCAACTGCCATAGTGGCCCATTATGACCTACCTACGACTTCTGTACACCTCTGGTGATGTTTTCTCACGTATACCAATCGATTCAGACACAATGGAGGGCATTTGAAGACATCGAAATTTTCCACTAAAAATCATATAGCCGGTATGGTCAAATTTGAGGTTTTTCCTCGTTCATCTTCCAACTGCCATAGTGGCCCATTATGACCTACCTACGACTTCTGTACACCTCTGGTGATGTTTTCTCACGTATATCAATCGATTCAGACACAATGGAGAGCATTTGAAGACATCGAAATTTTCCACTAAAATCATATAGCCGGTATGGTCAAATTTGAGGCTTTTCCTCGTTCATCTTCCAACTGCCATAGTGGCCCATTATGACCTACCTACGACTTCTGTACACCTCTGGTGATGTTTTCTCACGTATACCAATCGATTCAGACACAATGGAGGGCATTTGAAGACATCGAAATTTTCCACTAAAAATCATATAGCCGGTATGGTCAAATTTGAGGTTTTTTTCTCGTTCATCTTCCAACTGCCATAGTGGCCCTTTATGACCTACCTACGACTTCTGTACACCTCTGGTGATGTTTTCTCACGTATACCAATCGATTCAGACACAATGGAGGGCATTTGAAGACATCGAAATTTTCCACTAAAAATAATATAGCCGGTATGGTCAAATTTGAGGTTTTTCCTCGTTCATCTTCCAACTGCCATAGTGGCCCATTATGACCTACCTACGACTTCTGTACACCTCTGGTGATGTTTTCTCACGTATATCAATCGATTCAGACACAATGGAGGGCATTTGAAGACATCGAAATTTTCCACTAAAAATCATATAGCCGGTATGGTCAAATTTGAGGTTTTTCCTCGTTCATCTTCCAACTGCCATAGTGGCCCATTATGACCTACCTACGACTTCTGTACACCTCTGGTGATGTTTTCTCACGTATATCAATCGATTCAGACACAATGGAGAGCATTTGAAGACATCGAAATTTTCCACTAAAAATCATATAGCCGGTATGGTCAAATTTGAGGTTTTTCCTCGTTCATCTTCCAACTGCCATAGTGGCCCATTATGACCTACCTACGACTTCTGTACACCTCTGGTGATGTTTTCTCACGTATATCAATCGATTCAGACACAATGGAGGGCATTTGAAGACATCGAAATTTTCCACTAAAAATAATATAGCCGGTATGGTCAAATTTGAGGTTTTTCCTCGTTCATCTTCCAACTGCCATAGTGGCCCATTATGACCTACCTACGACCTCTGTACACCTCTGGTGATGTTTTCTCACGTATATCAAGCGATTCAGACACAATGGAGAGCATTTGAAGACATCGAAATTTTCCACTAAAAATAATAGCCGGTATGGTCAAATTTGAGGTTTTTACTCGTTCATCTTCCAACTGCCATGGTGGCCAATTATGACCTACCTACGACTTCTGTACACCTCTGGTGATGTTTTCTCACGTATACCAATCGATTCAGACACAATGGAGGGCATTTGAAGACATCGAAATTTTCCACTAAAAATCATATAGCCGGTATGGTCAAATTTGAGGTTTTTCCTCGTTCATCTTTTAACTGCCATAGTGGCCCATTATGACCTACCTACGACTTCTGTACACCTCTGGTGATGTTTTCTCACGTATATCAATCGATGCAGACACAATGGAGAGCATTTGAAGACATCGAAATTTTCCATTAAAAATAATATAGCCGGTATGGTCAAATTTGAGGTTTTTCCTCGTTCATCTTCCAACTGCCATAGTGGCCCATTATGACCTACCTACGACTTCTGTACACCTCTGGTGATGTTTTCTCACGTATACCAATCGATTCAGACACAATGGAGGGCATTTGAAGACATCGAAATTTTCCACTAAAAATCATATAGCCGGTATGGTCAAATTTGAGGCTTTTCCTCGTTCATCTTCCAACTGCCATAGTGGCCCATTATGACCTACCTACGACTTCTGTACAACTCTGGTGATGTTTTCTCACGTATACCAATCGATTCAGACACAATGGAGGGCATTTGAAGACATCGAAATTTTCCACTAAAAATCATATAGCCGGTATGGTCAAATTTGAGGTTTTTCCTCGTTCATCTTCCAACTGCCATAGTGGCCCATTATGACCTACCTACGACTTCTGTACACCTCTGGTGATGTTTTCTCACGTATATCAATCGATGCAGACACAATGGAGAGCATTTGAAGACATCGAAATTTTCCACTAAAAATAATATAGCCGGTATGGTCAAATTTGAGGTTTTTCCTCGTTCATCTTCCAACTGCCATAGTGGCCCATTATGACCTACCTACGACTTCTGTACACCTCTGGTGATGTTTTCTCACGTATACCAATCGATTCAGACACAATGGAGGGCATTTGAAGACATCGAAATTTTCCACTAAAAATCATATAGCCGGTATGGTCAAATTTGAGGTTTTTCCTCGTTCATCTTCCAACTGCCATAGTGGCCAATTATGACCTACCTACGACTTCTGTACACCTCTGGTGATGTTTTCTCACGTATACCAATCGATTCAGACACAATGGAGGGCATTTGAAGACATCGAAATTTCCCACTAAAAATCATATAGCCGGTATGGTCAAATTTGAGGTTTTTCCTCGTTCATCTTCCAACTGCCATAGTGGCCCTTTATGACCTACCTACGACTTCTGTACACCTCTGGTGATGTTTTCTCACGTATATCAATCGATTCAGACACAATGGAGAGCATTTGAAGACATCGAAATTTTCCACTAAAAATAATATAGCCGGTATGGTCAAATTTGAGGTTTTTCCTCGTTCATCTTCCAACTGCCATAGTGGCCCATTATGACCTACCTACGACTTCTGTACACCTCTGGTGAGGTTTTCTCACGTATATCAATCGATTCAGACACAATGGAGAGCATTTGAAGACATCGAAATTTTCCACTAAAAATAATATAGCCGGTATGGTCAAATTTCAGGTTTTTCCTCGTTCATCTTCCAACTGCCATAGTGGCCCATTATAACCTACCTACGACTTCTGTACACCTCTGGTGATGTTTTCTCACGTATATCAATCGATTCAGACACAATGGAGAGCATTTGAAGACATCGAAATTTTCCACTAAAAATAATATAGCCGGTATGGTCAAATTTGAGGTTTTTCCTCGTTCATCTTCCAACTGCCATAGTGGCCCATTATGACCTACCTACGACTTCTGTACACCTCTGGTGATGTTTTCTCACGTATATCAATCGATTCAGACACAATGGAGAGCATTTGAAGACATCGAAATTTTCCACTAAAAATAATATAGCCGGTATGGTCAAATTTGAGGTTTTTCCTCGTTCATCTTCCAACTGCCATAGTGGCCCATTATAACCTACCTACGACTTCTGTACACCTCTGGTGATGTTTTCTCACGTATATCAATCGATTCAGACACAATGGAGAGCATTTGAAGACATCGAAATTTTCCACTAAAAATAATATAGCCGGTATGGTCAAATTTGAAGTTTTTCCTCGTTCATCTTCCAACTGCCATAGTGGCCCATTATAACCTACCTACGACTTCTGTACACCTCTGGTGATGTTTTCTCACGTATATCAATCGATTCAGACACAATGGAGGGCATTTGAAGACATCGAAATTTTCCACTAAAAATAATATAGCCGGTATGGTCAAATTTGAGGTTTTTCCTCGTTCATCTTCCGACTGCCATAGTGGCCCATTATGACCTACCTACGACTTCTGTACACCTCTGGTGATGTTTTCTCACGTATATCAATCGATTCAGACACAATGGAGAGCATTTGAAGACATCGAAATTTTCCACTAAAAATAATATAGCCGGTATGGTCAAATTTGAGGTTTTTCCTCGTTCATCTTCCACCTGCCATAGTGGCCCATTATGACCTACCTACGACTTCTGTACACCTCTGGTGATGTTTTCTCACGTATACCAATCGATTCAGACACAATGGAGGGCATTTGAAGACATCGAAATTTTCCACTAAAAATCATATAGCCGGTATGGCCAAATTTGAGGTTTTTCCTCGTTCATCTTCCACCTGCCATAGTGGCCCATTATAACCTACCTACGACTTCTGTACACCTCTGGTGATGTTTTCTCACGTATACCAATCGATTCAGACACAATGGAGGGCATTTGAAGACATCGAAATTTTCCACTAAAAATCATATAGCCGGTATGGTCAAATTTGAGGTTTTTCCTCGTTCATCTTCCAACTGCAATAGTGGCCCATTATGACCTTCCTACGACTTCTGTACACCTCTGGTGATGTTTTCTCACGTATATCAATCGATTGAGACACAATGGAGAGCATTTGAAGACATCGAAATTTTCCACTAAAAATCATATAGCCGGTATGGTCAAATTTGAGGTTTTCCCTCGTTCATCTTCCACCTGCCATAGTGGCCCATTATGACCTACCTACGACTTCTGTACACCTCTGGTGATGTTTTCTCACGTATACCAATCGATTCAGACACAATGGAGGGCATTTGAAGACATCGAAATTTTCCACTAAAAATCATATAGCCGGTATGGTCAAATTTGAGGTTTTTCCTCGTTCATCTTCCAACTGCAATAGTGGCCCATTATGACCTACCTACGACTTCTGTACACCTCTGGTTATGTTTTCTCACGTATACCAATCGATTCAGACACAATGGAGGGCATTTGAAGACATCGAAATTTTCCACTAAAAATCATATAGCCGGTATGGCCAAATTTGAGGTTTTTCCTCGTTCATCTTCCACCTGCCATAGTGGCCCATTATAACCTACCTACGACTTCTGTACACCTCTGGTGATGTTTTCTCACGTATACCAATCGATTCAGACACAATGGAGGGCATTTGAAGACATCGAAATTTTCCACTAAAAATCATATAGCCGGTATGGTCAAATTTGAGGTTTTTCCTCGTTCATCTTCCAACTGCAATAGTGGCCCATTATGACCTTCCTACGACTTCTGTACACCTCTGGTGATGTTTTCTCACGTATATCAATCGATTGAGACACAATGGAGAGCATTTGAAGACATCGAAATTTTCCACTAAAAATCATATAGCCGGTATGGTCAAATTTGAGGTTTTCCCTCGTTCATCTTCCACCTGCCATAGTGGCCCATTATGACCTACCTACGACTTCTGTACACCTCTGGTGATGTTTTCTCACGTATACCAATCGATTCAGACACAATGGAGGGCATTTGAAGACATCGAAATTTTCCACTAAAAATCATATAGCCGGTATGGTCAAATTTGAGGTTTTTCCTCGTTCAT
Organism: Eristalis pertinax; assembly: GCA_907269125.1. Lineage (NCBI taxonomy): Eukaryota > Metazoa > Arthropoda > Insecta > Diptera > Syrphidae > Eristalis > Eristalis pertinax. Next base: position 24,483,331 of record OU026146.1, on the reverse strand, counting down.
CTTCCAACTGCCATAGTGGCCCATTATGACCTACCTACGACTTCTGTACACCTCTGGTGATGTTTTCTCACGTATACCAATCGATTCAGACACAATGGAGGGCATTTGAAGACATCGAAATTTTCCACTAAAAATCATATAGCCGGTATGGTCAAATTTGAGGTTTTTCCTCGTTCATCTTCCAACTGCAATAGTGGCCCATTATGACCTATCTACGACTTCTGTACACCTCTGGTGATGTTTTCTCACGTATATCAATCGATTGAGACACAATGGAGAGCATTTGAAGACATCGAAATTTTCCACTAAAAATAATATAGCCGGTATGGTCAAATTTGAGGTTTTCCCTAGTTCATCTTCCACCTGCCATAGTGGCCCATTATGACCTACCTACGACTTCTGTACACCTCTGGTGATGTTTTCTCACGTATACCAATCGATTCAGACACAATGGAGGGCATTTGAAGACATCGAAATTTTCCACTAAAAATAATATAGCCGGTATGGTCAAATTTGAGGTTTTTCCTCGTTCATCTTCCACCTGCCATAGTGGCCCATTTTGACCTACCTACGACTTCTGTACACCTCTGGTGATGTTTTCTTACGTATACCAATCGATTCAGACACAATGGAGGGCATTTGAAGACATCGAAATTTTCCACTAAAAATAATATAGCCGGTATGGTCAAATTTGAGGTTTTTCCTCGTTCATCTTCCAACTGCCATAGTGGCCCATTATAACCTACCTACGACTTCTGTACACCTCTGGTGATGTTTTCTCACGTATATCAATCGATTCAGACACAATGGAGAGCATTTGAAGACATCGAAATTTTCCACTAAAAATAATATAGCCGGTATGGTCAAATTTGAGGTTTTTCCTCGTTCATCTTCCAACTGCCATAGTGGCCCATTATGACCTACCTACGACTTCTGTACACCTCTGGTGATGTTTTCTCACGTATATTAATCGATTCAGACACAATGGAGAGCATTTGAAGACATCGACATTTTCCACTAAAAATAATATAGCCGGTATGGTCAAATTTGAGGTTTTTCCTCGTTCATCTTCCAACTGCCATAGTGGCCCATTATAACCTACCTACGACTTCTGTACACCTCTGGTGATGTTTTCTCACGTATATCAATCGATTCAGACACAATGGAGAGCATTTGAAGACATCGAAATTTTCCACTAAAAATAATATAGCCGGTATGGTCAAATTTGAGGTTTTTCCTCGTTCATCTTCCAACTGCCATAGTGGCCCATTATAACCTACATACGACTTCTGTACACCTCTGGTGATGTTTTCTCACGTATATCAATCGATTCAGACACAATGGAGGGCATTTGAAGACATCGAAATTTTCCACTAAAAATAATATAGCCGGTATGGTCAAATTTGAGGTTTTTCCTCGTTCATCTTCCGACTGCCATAGTGGCCCATTATGACCTACCTACGACTTCTGTACACCTCTGGTGATGTTTTCTCACGTATATCAATCGATTCAGACACAATGGAGAGCATTTGAAGACATCGAAATTTTCCACTAAAAATAATATAGCCGGTATGGTCAAATTTGAGGTTTTTCCTCGTTCATCTTCCAACTGCCATAGTGGCCCATTATGACCTACCTACGACTTCTGTACACCTCTGGTGATGTTTTCTCACGTATACCAATCGATTCAGACACAATGGAGGGCATTTGAAGACATCGAAATTTTCCACTAAAAATCATATAGCCGGTATGGCCAAATTTGAGGTTTTTCCTCGTTCATATTCCACCTGCCATAGTGGCCCATTATAACCTACCTACGACTTCTGTACACCTCTGGTGATGTTTTCTCACGTATATCAATCGATTCAGACACAATGGAGAGCATTTGAAGACATCGAAATTTTCCACTAAAAATAATATAGCCGGTATGGTCAAATTTGAGGTTTTTCCTCGTTCATCTTCCAACTGCAATAGTGGCCCATTATGACCTACCTACGACTTCTGTACACCTCTGGTGATGTTTTCTCACGTATACCAATCAATTCAGACACAATGGAGGGCATTTGAAGACATCGAAATTTTCCACTAAAAATCATATAGCCGGTATGGTCAACTCCACTAAAAATGGAGGGCATTTGAAGACATCGAAATTTTCCACTAAAAATCATATAGCCGGTATGGTCAAATTTGAGGTTTTTCCTCGTTCATCTTCCAACTGCAATAGTGGCCCATTATGACCTTCCTACGACTTCTGTACACCTCTGGTGATGTTTTCTCACGTATATCAATCGATTGAGACACAATGGAGAGCATTTGAAGACATCGAAATTTTCCACTAAAAATCATATAGCCGGTATGGTCAAATTTGAGGTTTTCCCTCGTTCATCTTCCACCTGCCATAGTGGCCCATTATGACCTACCTACGACTTCTGTACACCTCTGGTGATGTTTTCTCACGTATACCAATCGATTCAGACACAATGGAGGGCATTTGAAGACATCGAAATTTTCCACTAAAAATAATATAGCCGGTATGGTCAAATTTGAGGTTTTTCCTCGTTCATCTTCCACCTGCCATAGTGGCCCATTATGACCTACCTACGACTTCTGTACACCTCTGGTGATGTTTTCTTACGTATACCAATCGATTCAGACACAATGGAGGGCATTTGAAGACATCGAAATTTTCCACTAAAAATCATATAGCCGGTATGGTCAAATTTGAGGTTTTTCCTCGTTCATCTTCCAACTGCCATAGTGGCCCATTATGACCTACCTAAGACTTCTGTACACCTCTGGTAATTTTTTCTCACGTATATCAATCGATTCAGACACAATGGAGAGCATTTGAAGACATCGAAATTTTCCACTAAAAATAATATAGCCGGTATGGTCAAATTTGAGGTTTTTCCTCGTTCATCTTCCAACTGCCATAGTGGTCCATTATGACCTACCTACGACTTCTGTACACCTCTGGTGATGTTTTCTCACGTATACCAATCGATTCAGACACAATGGAGGGCATTTGAAGACATCGAAATTTTCCACTAAAAATCATATAGCCGGTATGGTCAAATTTGAGGTTTTTCCTCGTTCATCTTCCAACTGCCATAGTGGCCCATTATGACCTACCTACGACTTCTGTACACCTCTGGTGATGTTTTCTCACGTATACCAATCGATTCAGACACAATGGAGGGCATTTGAAGACATCGAAATTTTCCACTAAAAATCATATAGCCGGTATGGTCAAATTTGAGGTTTTTCCTCGTTCATCTTCCAACTGCAATAGTGGCCCATTATGACCTACCTACGACTTCTGTACACCTCTGGTGATGTTTTCTCACGTATATCAATCGATTGAGACACAATGGAGAGCATTTGAAGACATCGAAATTTTCCACTAAAAATAATATAGCCGGTATGGTCAAATTTGAGGTTTTCCCTCGTTCATCTTCCACCTGCCATAGTGGCCCATTATGACCTACCTACGACTTCTGTACACCTCTGGTGATGTTTTCTTACGTATACCAATCGATTCAGACACAATGGAGGGCATTTGAAGACATCGAAATTTTCCACTAAAAATCATATAGCCGGTATGGTCAAATTTGAGGTTTTTCCTCGTTCATCTTCCAACTGCCATAGTGGCTCATTATGACCTACCTACGACTTCTGTACACCTCTGGTGATGTTTTCTCACGTATATCAATCGATTCAGACACAATGGAGAGCATTTGAAGACATCGAAATTTTCCACTAAAAATAATATAGCCGGTATGGTCAAATTTGAGGTTTTTCCTCGTTCATCTTCCAACTGCCATAGTGGCCCATTATAACCTACCTACGACTTCTGTACACCTCTGGTGATGTTTTCTCACGTATATCAATCGATTCAGACACAATGGAGAGCATTTGAAGACATCGAAATTTTCCACTAAAAATAATATAGCCGGTATGGTCAAATTTGAGGTTTTTCCTCGTTCATCTTCCAACTGCCATAGTGGCCCATTATAACCTACCTACGACTTCTGTACACCTCTGGTGATGTTTTCTCACGTATACCAATCGATTCAGACACAATGGAGGGCATTTGAAGACATCGAAATTTTCCACTAAAATAATATAGCCGGTATGGTCAAATTTGAGGTTTTTCCTCGTTCATCTTCCACCTGCCATAGTGGCCCATTATAACCTACCTACGACTTCTGTACACCTCTGGTGATGTTTTCTCACGTATATCAATCGATTCAGACACAATGGAGAGCATTTGAAGACATCGACATTTTCCACTAAAAATAATATAGCCGGTATGGTCAAATTTGAGGTTTTTCCTCGTTCATCTTCCACCTGCCATAGTGGCCCATTATGACCTACCTACGACTTCTGTACACCTCTGGTGGTGTTTTCTCACGTATACCAATCGATTCAGACACAATGGAGGGCATTTGAAGACATCGAAATTTTCCACTAAAAATCATATAGCCGGTATGGCCAAATTTGAGGTTTTTCCTCGTTCATTTTCCACCTGCCATAGTGGCCCATTATAACCTACCTACGACTTCTGTACACCTCTGGTGATGTTTTCTCACGTATATCAATCGATTCAGACACAATGGAGAGCATTTGAAGACATCGAAATTTTCCACTAAAAATAATATAGCCGGTATGGTCAAATTTGAGGTTTTTCCTCGTTCATCTTCCACCTGCCATAGTGGCCTATTATGACCTACCTACGACTTCTGTACACCTCTGGTGATGTTTTCTCACGTATACCAATCGATTCAGACACAATGGAGGGCATTCGAAGACATCGAAATTTTCCACTAAAAATAATATAGCCGGTATGGTCAAATTTGAGGTTTTTCCTCGTTCATCTTCCAACTGCCATAGTGACCCATTATGACCTACCTACGACTTCTGTACACCTCTGGTGATGTTTTCTCACGTATACCAATCGATTCAGACACAATGGAGGGCATTTGAAGACATCGAAATTTTCCACTAAAAATCATATAGCCGGTATGGTCAAATTTGAGGTTTTTCCTCGTTCATCTTCCAACTGCCATAGTGGCCCATTATGACCTACCTACGACTTCTGTACACCTCTGGTGATGTTTTCTCACGTATACCAATCGATTCAGACACAATGGAGGGCATTTGAAGACATCGAAATTTTCCACTAAAAATCATATAGCCGGTATGGTCAAATTTGAGGTTTTTCCTCGTTCATCTTCCAACTGCAATAGTGGCCCATTATGACCTACCTACGACTTCTGTACACCTCTGGTGATGTTTTCTCACGTATATCAATCGATTGAGACACAATGGAGAGCATTTGAAGACATCGAAATTTTCCACTAAAAATAATATAGCCGGTATGGTCAAATTTGAGGTTTTCCCTCGTTCATCTTCCACCTGCCATAGTGGCCCATTATGACCTACCTACGACTTCTGTACACCTCTGGTGACGTTTTCTCACGTATACCAATCGATTCAGACACAATGGAGGGCATTTGAAGACATCGAAATTTTCCACTAAAAATAATATAGCCGGTATGGTCAAATTTGAGGTTTTTCCTCGTTCATCTTCCACCTGCCATAGTGGCCCATTATGACCTACCTACGACTTCTGTACACCTCTGGTGATGTTTTCTTACGTATACCAATCGATTCAGACACAATGGAGGGCATTTGAAGACATCGAAATTTTCCACTAAAAATCATATAGCCGGTATGGTCAAATTTGAGGTTTTTCCTCGTTCATCTTCCAACTGCCATAGTGGCCCATTATAACCTACCTACGACTTCTGTACACCTCTGGTGATGTTTTCTCACGTATATCAATCGATTCAGACACAATGGAGAGCATTTGAAGACATCGAAATTTTCCACTAAAAATAGTATAGCCGGTATGGTCAAATTTGAGGTTTTCCCTCGTTCATCTTCCACCTGCCATAGTGGCCCATTATGACCTACCTACGACTTCTGTACACCTCTGGTGATGTTTTCTCACGTATACCAATCGATTCAGACACAATGGAGGGCATTTGAAGACATCGAAATTTTCCACTAAAAATCATATAGCCGGTATGGTCAAATTTGAGGTTTTTCCTCGTTCATCTTCCAACTGCCATAGTGGCCCATTATGACCTACCTACGACTTCTGTACACCTCTGGTGATGTTTTCTCACGTATACCAATCGATTCAGACACAATGGAGGGCATTTGAAGACATCGAAATTTTCCACTAAAATCATATAGCCGGTATGGTCAAATTTGAGGTTTTTCCTCGTTCATCTTCCAACTGCCATAGTGGCCCATTATGACCTACCTACGACTTCTGTACACCTCTGGTGATGTTTTCTTACGTATACCAATCGATTCAGACACAATGGAGGGCATTTGAAGACATCGAAATTTTCCACTAAAAATCATATAGCCGGTATGGTCAAATTTGAGGTTTTTCCTCGTTCATCTTCCAACTGCCATAGTGGCCCATTATGACCTACCTACGACTTCTGTACACCTCTGGTGATGTTTTCTCACGTATATCAATCGATTCAGACACAATGGAGAGCATTTGAAGACATCGAAATTTTCCACTAAAAATAATATAGCCGGTATGGTCAAATTTGAGGTTTTTCCTCGTTCATCTTCCAACTGCCATAGTGGCCCATTATAACCTACCTACGACTTCTGTACACCTCTGGTGATGTTTTCTCACGTATATCAATCGATTCAGACACAATGGAGAGCATTTGAAGACATCGAAATTTTCCACTAAAAATAATATAGCCGGTATGGTCAAATTTGAGGTTTTTCCTCGTTCATCTTCCAACTGCCATAGTGGCCCATTATAACCTACCTACGACTTCTGTACACCTCTGGTGATGTTTTCTCACGTATACCAATCGATTCAGACACAATGGAGGGCATTTGAAGACATCGAAATTTTCCACTAAAATAATATAGCCGGTATGGTCAAATTTGAGGTTTTTCCTCGTTCATCTTCCACCTGCCATAGTGGCCCATTATAACCTACCTACGACTTCTGTACACCTCTGGTGATGTTTTCTCACGTATATCAATCGATTCAGACACAATGGAGAGCATTTGAAGACATCGACATTTTCCACTAAAAATAATATAGCCGGTATGGTCAAATTTGAGGTTTTTCCTCGTTCATCTTCCACCTGCCATAGTGGCCCATTATGACCTACCTACGACTTCTGTACACCTCTGGTGGTGTTTTCTCACGTATACCAATCGATTCAGACACAATGGAGGGCATTTGAAGACATCGAAATTTTCCACTAAAAATCATATAGCCGGTATGGCCAAATTTGAGGTTTTTCCTCGTTCATCTTCCACCTGCCATAGTGGCCCATTATAACCTACCTACGACTTCTGTACACCTCTGGTGATGTTTTCTCACGTATATCAATCGATTCAGACACAATGGAGAGCATTTGAAAACATCGAAATTTTCCACTAAAAATAATATAGCCGGTATGGTCAAATTTGAGGTTTTTCCTCGTTCATCTTCCACCTGCCATAGTGGCCTATTATGACCTACCTACGACTTCTGTACACCTCTGGTGATGTTTTCTCACGTATACCAATCGATTCAGACACAATGGAGGGCATTCGAAGACATCGAAATTTTCCACTAAAAATAATATAGCCGGTATGGTCAAATTTGAGGTTTTTCCTCGTTCATCTTCCAACTGCCATAGTGACCCATTATGACCTACCTACGACTTCTGTACACCTCTGGTGATGTTTTCTCACGTATACCAATCGATTCAGACACAATGGAGGGCATTTGAAGACATCGAAATTTTCCACTAAAAATCATATAGCCGGTATGGTCAAATTTGAGGTTTTTCCTCGTTCATCTTCCAACTGCCATAGTGGCCCATTATGACCTACCTACGACTTCTGTACACCTCTGGTGATGTTTTCTCACGTATACCAATCGATTCAGACACAATGGAGGGCATTTGAAGACATCGAAATTTTCCACTAAAAATCATATAGCCGGTATGGTCAAATTTGAGGTTTTTCCTCGTTCATCTTCCAACTGCAATAGTGGCCCATTATGACCTACCTACGACTTCTGTACACCTCTGGTGACGTTTTCTCACGTATACCAATCGATTCAGACACAATGGAGGGCATTTGAAGACATCGAAATTTTCCACTAAAAATAATATAGCCGGTATGGTCAAATTTGAGGTTTTTCCTCGTTCATCTTCCACCTGCCATAGTGGCCCATTATGACCTACCTACGACTTCTGTACACCTCTGGTGATGTTTTCTTACGTATACCAATCGATTCAGACACAATGGAGGGCATTTGAAGACATCGAAATTTTCCACTAAAAATCATATAGCCGGTATGGTCAAATTTGAGGTTTTTCCTCGTTCATCTTCCAACTGCCATAGTGGCCCATTATAACCTACCTACGACTTCTGTACACCTCTGGTGATGTTTTCTCACGTATATCAATCGATTCAGACACAATGGAGAGCATTTGAAGACATCGAAATTTTCCACTAAAAATAGTATAGCCGGTATGGTCAAATTTGAGGTTTTTCCTCGTTCATCTTCCACCTGCCATAGTGGCCCATTATGACCTACCTACGACTTCTGTACACCTCTGGTGATGTTTTCTCACGTATACCAATCGATTCAGACACAATGGAGGGCATTTGAAGACATCGAAATTTTCCACTAAAAATCATATAGCCGGTATGGTCAAATTTGAGGTTTTTCCTCGTTCATCTTCCAACTGCCATAGTGGCCCATTATGACCTACCTACGACTTCTGTACACCTCTGGTGATGTTTTCTCACGTATGCCAATCGATTCAGACACAATGGAGGGCATTTGAAGACATCGAAATTTTCCACTAAAATCATATAGCCGGTATGGTCAAATTTGAGGTTTTTCCTCGTTCATCTTCCAACTGCCATAGTGGCCCATTATGACCTACCTAGGACTTCTGTACACCTCTGGTGATGTTTTCTCACGTATATCAATCGATTCAGACACAATGGAGAGCATTTGAAGACATCGAAATTTTCCACTAAAAATAATATAGCCGGTATGGTCAAATTTGAGGTTTTTCCTCGTTCATCTTCCACCTGTCATAGTGGCCCATTATGACCTACCTACGACTTCTGTACACCTCTGGTGATGTTTTCTCACGTATATCAATCGATTCAGACACAATGGAGAGCATTTGAAGACATCGAAATTTTCCACTAAAAATAATATAGCCGGTATGGTCAAATTTGAGGTTTTTCCTCGTTCATCTTCCAATTGTCATAGTGGCCCATTATGACCTACCTACGACTTCTGTACACCTCTGGTGATGTTTTCTCACGTATACCAATCGATTCAGACACAATGGAGGGCATTTGAAGATATCGAAATTTTCCACTAAAAATCATATAGCCGGTATGGTCAAATTTGAGGTTTTTCCTCGTTCGTCTTCCAACTGGCATAGTGGCCCATTATGACCTACCTACGACTTCTGTACACCTCTGGTGATGTTTTCTCACGTATACCAATCGATTCAGACACAATAAAGGGCAGTTGAAGACATCGAAATTTTCCACTAAAAATCATATAGCCGGTATGGTCAAATTTGAGGTTTTTCCTCGTTCATCTTCCACCTGCCATACTGGCCCATTATGACCTACCTACGACTTCTGTACACCTCTGGTGATGTTTTCTCACGTATATCAATCGATTCAGACACAATGGAGAGCATTTGAAGACATCGAAATTTTCCACTAAAAATAATATAGCCGGTATGGTCAAATTTGAGGTTTTTCCTCGTTCATCTTCCACCTGCCATAGTGGCCCATTAGGACCTACCTACGACTTCTGTACACCTCTGGTGATGTTTTCTCACGTATATCAATCGATTCAGACACAATGGAGAGCATTTGAAGACATCGAAATTTTCCACTAAAAATAATATAGCCGGTATGGTCTAATTTGAGGTTTTTCCTCGTTCATCTTCCAACTGCCATAGTGGCCCATTATGACCTACCTACAACTTCTGTACACCTCTGGTGATGTTTTCTCACGTATACCAATCGATTCAGACACAATGGAGGGCATTTGAAGACATCGAAATTTTCCACTAAAAATCATATAGCCGGTATGGTCAAATTTGAGGTTTTTCCTCGTTCATGTTCCAACTGCCATAGTGGCCCATTATGACCTACCTACGACTTCTGTACACCTCTGGTGATGTTTTCTCACGTATATCAATCGATTCAGACACAATGGAGAGCATTTGAAGACATCGAAATTTTCCACTAAAAATAATATAGCCGGTATGGTCAAATTTGAGGTTTTTCCTCGTTCATCTTCCACCTGCCATAGTGGCCCATTATGACCTACCTACGACTTCTGTACACCTCTGGTGATGTTTTCTCACGTATACCAATCGATTCAGACACAATGGAGGGCATTTGAAGACATCGACATTTTCCACTAAAAATCATATAGCCGGTATGGTCAAATTTGAGGTTTTTCCTCGTTCATCTTCCAACTGCCATAGTGGCCCATTATGACCTACCTACGACTTCTGTACACCTCTGGTGATGTTTTCTCACGTATACCAATCGATTCAGACACAATGGAGGGCTTTTGAAGACATCGAAATTTTAAACTAAAAATCATATAGCCGGTATGGTCAAATTTGAGGTTTTTCCTCGTTCATGTTCCAACTGCCATAGTGGCCCATTATGACCTACCTACGACTTCTGTACACCTCTGGTGATGTTTTCTCACGTATATCAATCGATTCAGACACAATGGAGAGCATTTGAAGACATCGAAATTTTCCACTAAAAATAATATAGCCGGTATGGTCAAATTTGAGGTTTTTCCTCGTTCATCTTCCACCTGCCATACTGGCCCATTATGACCTACCTACGACTTCTGTACACCTCTGGTGATGTTTTCTCACGTATATCAATCGATTCAGACACAATGGAGAGCATTTGAAGACATCGAAATTTTCCACTAAAAATAATATAGCCGGTATGGTCAAATTTGAGGTTTTTCCTCGTTCATCTTCCACCTGCCATAGTGGCCCATTATGACCTACCTACGACTTCTGTACACCTCTGGTGATGTTTTCTCACGTATACCAATCGATTCAGACACAATGGAGGGCATTTGAAGACATCGAAATTTTCCACTAAAAATCATATAGCCGGTATGGTCAAATTTGAGGTTTTTCCTCGTTCATCTTCCAACTGCCATAGTGGCCCATTATGACCTACCTACGACTTCTGTACACCTCTGGTGATGTTTTCTCACGTATATCAATCGATTCAGACACAATGGAGAGCATTTGAAGACATCGAAATTTTCCACTAAAAATAATATAGCCGGTATGGTCTAATTTGAGGTTTTTCCTCGTTCATCTTCCAACTGCCATAGTGGCCCATTATGACCTACCTACAACTTCTGTACACCTCTGGTGATGTTTTCTCACGTATACCAATCGATTCAGACACAATGGAGGGCATTTGAAGACATCGAAATTTTCCACTAAAAATCATATAGCCGGTATGGTCAAATTTGAGGTTTTTCCTCGTTCATGTTCCAACTGCCATAGTGGCCCATTATGACCTACCTACGACTTCTGTACACCTCTGGTGATGTTTTCTCACGTATATCAATCGATTCAGACACAATGGAGAGCATTTGAAGACATCGAAATTTTCCACTAAAAATAATATAGCCGGTATGGTCAAATTTGAGGTTTTTCCTCGTTCATCTTCCACCTGCCATAGTGGCCCATTATGACCTACCTACGACTTCTGTACACCTCTGGTGATGTTTTCTCACGTATACCAATCGATTCAGACACAATGGAGGGCATTTGAAGACATCGACATTTTCCACTAAAAATCATATAGCCGGTATGGTCAAATTTGAGGTTTTTCCTCGTTCATCTTCCAACTGCCATAGTGGCCCATTATGACCTACCTACGACTTCTGTACACCTCTGGTGATGTTTTCTCACGTATACCAATCGATTCAGACACAATGGAGGGCTTTTGAAGACATCGAAATTTTAAACTAAAAATCATATAGCCGGTATGGTCAAATTTGAGGTTTTTCCTCGTTCATCTTCCAACTGCCATAGTGACCCATTATGACCTACCTACGACTTCTGTACACCTCTGGTGATGTTTTCTCACGTATACCAATCGATTCAGACACAATGGAGGGCATTTGAAGACATCGAAATTTTCCACTAAAAATCATATAGCCGGTATGGTCAAATTTGAGGTTTTTCCTCGTTCATCTTCCAACTGCCATAGTGACCCATTATGACCTACCTACGACTTCTGTACACCTCTGGTGATGTTTTCTCACGTATACCAATCGATTCAGACACAATGGACGGCATTTGAAGACATCGAAATTTTCCACTAAAAATCATATAGCCGGTATGGTCAAATTTGAGGTTTTTCCTCGTTCATCTTCCAACTGCCATAGTGGCCCATTATGACCTACCTACGACTTCTGTACACCTCTGGTGATGTTTTCTCACGAATATCAGTTGATTCAGACACAATGGAGAGCATTTGAAGACATCGAAATTTTCCACTAAAAATCATATAGCCGGTATGGTCAAATTTGAGGTTTCTCCTCGTTCATCTTCCAACTGCCATAGTGGCCCATTATGACCTACCTACGACTTCTGTACACCTCTGGTGATGTTTTCTCACGTATACCAATCGATTCAGACACAATGGAGGGCATTTGAAGACATCGAAATTTTCCACTAAAAATCATATAGCCGGTATGGTAAAATTTGAGGTTTTTTCCTCGTTCATCTTCCAACTGCCATAGTGGCCCATTATGACCTACCTCTGGTGATGTTTTCTCACGTATATCAATCGATTCAGACACAATGGAGAGCATTTGAAGACATCGAAATTTTCCACTAAAAATAATGTAGCCGGTATGGTCAAATTTGAGGTTTTTCTCGTTCATCTTCCAAATGCCATAGTGGCCCATTATGACCTACCTACGACTTCTGTACACCTCTGGTGATGTTTTCTCACGTATATCAATCGATTCAGACACAATGGAGAGCATTTGAAGACATCGAAATTTTCCACTAAAAATAATGTAGCCGGTATGGTCAAATTTGAGGTTTTTCTTCGTTCATTTTCCAACTGCCATAGTGGCTCATTATGACCTACCTACGACTTCTGTACACCTCTGGTGATGTTTTCTCACGTATACCAATCGATTCAGACACAATGGAGGGCATTTGAAGACATCGAAATTTTCCACTAAAAATCATACAGCCGGTATGGTCAAATTTGAGGTTTTTCCTCGTTCATCTTCCAACTGCCATAGTGGCCCATTATGACCTACCTACGACTTCTGTACACCTCTGGTGATGTTTTCTCACGTATACCAATCGATTCAGACACAATGGAGGGCATTTGAAGACATCGAAATTTTCCACTAAAAATCATGTAGCCGGTATGGTCAAATTTGAGGTTTTTCCTCGTTCATCTTCCAACTGCCATAGTGGCCCATTATGACCTACCTACGACTTCTGTACACCTCTGGTGATGTTTTCTCACGTATACCAATCGATTCAGATACAATGGAGGGCATTTGAAGACATCGAAATTTTCCACTAAAAATCATATAGCCGGTATGGTCAAATTTGAGGTTTTTCCTCGTTCATCTTCCAACTGCCATAGTGGCCCATTATGACCTACCTACGACTTCTGTACACCTCTGGTGATGTTTTCTCACGTATACCAATCGATTCAGACACAATGGAGGGCATTTGAAGACATCGAAATTTTCCACTAAAAATAATATAGCCGGTAGGTCAAATTTGAGGTTTTTCCTCGTTCCTCTTCCAACTGCCATAGTGGCCCATTATGACCTACCTACGACTTCTGTACACCTCTGGTGATGTTTTCTCACGTATACCAATCGATTCAGACACAATGGAGGGCATTTGAAGACATCGAAATTTTCCACTAAAAATCATATAGCCGGTATGGTCAAATTTGAGGTTTTTCCTCGTTCATCTTCCAACTGCCATAGTGGCCCATTATGACCTACCTACGACTTCTGTACACCTCTGGTGATGTTTTCTCACGTATACCAATCGATTCAGACACAATGGAGGGCATTTGAAGACATCGAAATTTTCCACTAAAAATCATATAGGCGGTATGGTCAAATTTGAGGTTTTTCCTCGTTCATCTTCCAACTGCCATAGTGGCCCATTATGACTTACCTACGACTTCTGTACACCTCTGGTGATGTTTTCTCACGTATACCAATCGATTCAGACACAATGGAGGGCATTTGAAGACATCGAAATTTTCCACTAAAAATCATATAGCCGGTATGGTCAAATTTGAGGTTTTTCCTCGTTCATCTTCCAACTGCCATAGTGGCCCATTATGACCTACCTACGACTTCTGTACACCTCTGGTGATGTTTTCTCACGTATACCAATCGATTCAGACACAATGGAGGGCATTTGAAGACATCGAAATTTTCCACTAAAAATCATATAGGCGGTATGGTCAAATTTGAGGTTTTTCCTCGTTCATCTTCCAACTGCCATAGTGGCCCATTATGACCTACCTACGACTTCTGTACACCTCTGGTGATGTTTTCTCACGTATACCAATCGATTCAGACACAATGGAGGGCATTTGAAGACATCGAAATTTTCCACTAAAAATCATATAGCCGGTATGGTCAAATTTGAGGTTTTTCCTCGTTCATCTTCCAACTGCCATAGTGGCCCATTATGACCTACCTACGACTTCTGTACACCTCTGGTGATGTTTTCTCACGTATATCAATCGATTCAGACACAATGGAGAGCATTTGAAGACATCGAAATTTTCCACTAAAAATCATATAGCCGGTATGGTCAAATTTGAGGTTTTTCCTCGTTCATCTTCCAACTGCCATAGTGGCCCATTATGACCTACCTACGACTTCTGTACACCTCTGGTGATGTTTTCTCACGTATATCAATCGATTCAGACACAATGGAGGGCATTTGAAGACATCGAAATTTTCCACTAAAAATCATATAGCCGGTATGGTCAAATTTGAGGTTTTTCCTCGTTCATCTTCCAACTGCCATAGTGGCCCATTATGACCTACCTACGACTTCTGTACACCTATGGTGATGTTTTCTCACGTATACCAATCGATTCAGACACAATGGAGGGCATTTGAAGACATCGAAATTTTCCACTAAAAATCATATAGCCGGTATGGTCAAATTTGAGGTTTTTCCTCGTTCATCTTCCAACTGCCATAGTGGCCCATTATGACCTACCTACGACTTCTGTACACCTCTGGTGATGTTTTCTCACGTATACCAATCGATTCAGACACAATGGAGGGCATTTGAAGACATCGAAATTTTCCACTAAAAATCATATAGGCGGTATGGTCAAATTTGAGGTTTTTCCTCGTTCATCTTCCAACTGCCATAGTGGCCCATTATGACTTACCTACGACTTCTGTACACCTCTGGTGATGTTTTCTCACGTATACCAATCGATTCAGACACAATGGAGGGCATTTGAAGACATCGAAATTTTCCACTAAAAATCATATAGCCGGTATGGTCAAATTTGAGGTTTTTCCTCGTTCATCTTCCAACTGCCATAGTGGCCCATTATGACCTACCTACGACTTCTGTACACCTCTGGTGATGTTTTCTCACGTATACCAATCGATTCAGACACAATGGAGGGCATTTGAAGACATCGAAATTTTCCACTAAAAATCATATAGCCGGTATGGTCAAATTTGAGGTTTTTCCTCGTTCATCTTCCAACTGCCATAGTGGCCCATTATGACTTACCTACGACTTCTGTACACCTCTGGTGATGTTTTCTCACGTATACCAATCGATTCAGACACAATGGAGGGCATTTGAAGACATCGAAATTTTCCACTAAAAATCATATAGCCGGTATGGTCAAATTTGAGGTTTTTCCTCGTTCATCTTCCAACTGCCATAGTGGCCCATTATGACCTACCTACGACTTCTGTACACCTCTGGTGATGTTTTCTCACGTATACCAATCTATTCAGACACAATGGAGGGCATTTGAAGACATCGAAATTTTCCACTAAAAATCATATAGCCGGTATGGTCAAATTTGAGGTTTTTCCTCGTTCATCTTCCAACTGCCATAGTGGCCCATTATGACCTACCTACGACTTCTGTACACCTCTGGTGATGTTTTCTCACGTATACCAATCGATTCAGACACAATGGAGGGCATTTGAAGACATCGAAATTTTCCACTAAAAATCATATAGCCGGTATGGTCAAATTTGAGGTTTTTCCTCGTTCATCTTCCAACTGCCATAGTGGCCCATTATGACCTACCTACGACTTCTGTACACCTCTGGTGATGTTTTCTCACGTATACCAATCGATTCAGACACAATGGAGGGCATTTGAAGACATCGAAATTTTCCACTAAAAATCATATAGCCGGTATGGTCAAATTTGAGGTTTTTCCTCGTTCATCTTCCAACTGCCATAGTGGCCCATTATGACCTACCTACGACTACTGTACACCTCTGGTGATGTTTTCTCACGTATACCAATCTATTCAGACACAATGGAGGGCATTTGAAGACATCGAAATTTTCCACTAAAAATCATATAGCCGGTATGGTCAAATTTGAGGTTTTTCCTCGTTCATCTTCCAACTGCCATAGTGGCCCATTATGACCTACCTACGACTTCTGTACACCTCTGGTGATGTTTTCTCACGTATACCAATCGATTCAGACACAATGGAGGGCATTTGAAGACATCGAAATTTTTCACTAAAAATCGTATAGCCGGTATGGTCAAATTTGAGGTTTTTCCTCGTTCATCTTCCAACTGCCATAGTGGCCCATTCTGACCTACCTACGACTTCTGTACACCTCTGGTGATGTTTTCTCACGTATACCAATCGATTCAGACACAATGGAGGGCATTTGAAGACATCGAAATTTTCCACTAAAAATCATATAGCCGGTATGGTCAAATTTGAGGTTTTTCCTCGTTCATCTTCCAACTGCCATAGTGGCCCATTATGACCTACCTACGACTTCTGTACACCTCTGGTGATGTTTTCTCACGTATACCAATCGATTCAGACACAATGGAGGGCATTTGAAGATATCGAAATTTTCCACTAAAAATCATATAGCCGGTATGGTCAAATTTGAGGTTTTTCCTCGTTCATCTTCCAACTGCCATAGTGGCCCATTATAACCTACCTACGATTTCTGTACACCTCTGGTGATGTTTTCTCACGTATACCAATCGATTCAGACACAATGGAGAGCATTTGAAGACATCGAAATTTTCCACTAAAAATCATATAGCCGGTATGGTCAAATTTGAGGTTTTTCCTCGTTCATCTTCCAACTGCCATAGTGGCCCATTATGACCTACCTACGACTTCTGTACACCTCTGGTGATGTTTTCTCACGTATACCAATCGATTCAGACACAATGGAGGGCATTTGAAGACATCGAAATTTTCCACTAAAAATCATATAGCCGGTATGGTCAAATTTGAGGTTTTTCCTCGTTCATCTTCCAACTGCCATAGTGGCCTATTATGACTTACCTACGACTTCTGTACACCTCTGGTGATGTTTTCTCACGTATACCAATCGATTCAGACACAATGGAGGGCATTTGAAGACATCGAAATTTTCCACTAAAAATCATATAGCCGGTATGGTCAAATTTGAGGTTTTTCCTCGTTCATCTTCCAACTGCCATAGTGGCCCATTATGACCTACCTACGACTTCTGTACACCACTGGTGATGTTTTCTCACGTATACCAATCTATTCAGACACAATGGAGGGCATTTGAAGACATCGAAATTTTCCACTAAAAATCATATAGCCGGTATGGTCAAATTTGAGGTTTTTCCTCGTTCATCTTCCAACTGCCATAGTGGCCCATTATGACCTACCTACGACTTCTGTACACCTCTGGTGATGTTTTCTCACGTATACCAATCGATTCAGACACAATGGAGGGCATTTGAAGACATCGAAATTTTCCACTAAAAATCATATAGCCGGTATGGTCAAATTTGAGGTTTTTCCTCGTTCATCTTCCAACTGCCATAGTGGCCCATTATGACCTACCTACGACTTCTGTACACCTCTGGTGATGTTTTCTCACGTATACCAATCGATTCAGACACAATGGAGGGCATTTGAAGACATCGAAATTTTCCACTAAAAATCATATAGCCGGTATGGTCAAATTTGAGGTTTTTCCTCGTTCATCTTCCAACTGCCATAGTGGCCCATTATGACCTACCTACGACTTCTGTACACCACTGGTGATGTTTTCTCACGTATACCAATCTATTCAGACACAATGGAGGGCATTTGAAGACATCGAAATTTTCCACTAAAAATCATATAGCCGGTATGGTCAAATTTGAGGTTTTTCCTCGTTCATCTTCCAACTGCCATAGTGGCCCATTATGACCTACCTACGACTTCTGTACACCTCTGGTGATGTTTTCTCACGTATACCAATCGATTCAGACACAATGGAGGGCATTTGAAGACATCGAAATTTTCCACTAAAAATAATATAGCCGGTAGGTCAAATTTGAGGTTTTTCCTCGTTCATCTTCCAACTGCCATAGTGGCCCATTATGACCTACCTACGACTTCTGTACACCTCTGGTGATGTTTTCTCACGTATACCAATCGATTCAGACACAATGGAGGGCATTTGAAGACATCGAAATTTTCCACTAAAAATCATATAGCCGGTATGGTCAAATTTGAGGTTTTTCCTCGTTCATCTTCCAACTGCCATAGTGGCCCATTATGACCTACCTACGACTTCTGTACACCTCTGGTGATGTTTTCTCACGTATACCAATCGATTCAGACACAATGGAGGGCATTTGAAGACATCGAAATTTTCCACTAAAAATCATATAGCCGGTATGGTCAAATTTGAGGTTTTTCCTCGTTCATCTTCCAACTGCCATAGTGGCCCATTATGACCTACCTACGACTTCTGTACACCTCTGGTGATGTTTTCTCACGTATACCAATCGATTCAGACGCAATGGAGGGCATTTGAAGACATCGAAATTTTCCACTAAAAATCATATAGCCGGTATGGTCAAATTTGAGGTTTTTCCTCGTTCATCTTCCAACTGCCATAGTGGCCCATTATGACCTACCTACGACTTCTGTACACCTCTGCTGATGTTTTCTCACGTATACCAATCGATTCAGACACAATGGAGGGCATTTGAAGACATCGAAATTTACCACTAAAAATCATATAGCCGGTATGGTCAAATTTGAGGTTTTTCCTCGTTCATCTTCCAACTGCCATAGTGGCCCATTATGACCTACCTACGACTTCTGTACACCTCTGGTGATGTTTTCTCACGTATACCAATCGATTCAGACAAAATAAAGGGCATTTGAAGACATCGAAATTTTCCACTAAAAATCATATAGCCGGTATGGTCAAATTTGAGGTTTTTCCTCGTTCATCTTCCAACTGCCATAGTGGCCCATTATGACCTACCTACGACTTCTGTACACCTCTGGTGATGTTTTCTCACGTATACCAATCGATTCAGACACAATGGAGGGCATTTGAAGACATCGAAATTTTCCACTAAAAATCATATAGCCGATATGGTCAAATTTGAGGTTTTTCCTCGTTCATCTTCCAACTGCCATAGTGGCCCATTATGACCTACCTACGACTTCTGTACACCTCTGGTGATGTTTTCTCACGTATACCAATCGATTCAGACAAAATAAAGGGCATTTGAAGACATCGAAATTTTCCACTAAAAATCATATAGCCGGTATGGTCAAATTTGAGGTTTTTCCTCGTTCATCTTCCAACTGCCATAGTGGCCCATTATGACCTACCTACGACTTCTGTACACCTCTGGTGATGTTTTCTCACGTATACCAATCGATTCAGACACAATGGAGGGCATTTGAAGACATCGAAATTTTCCACTAAAAATCATATAGCCGGTATGGTCAAATTTGATGTTTTTCCTCGTTCATCTTCCAACTGCCATAGTGGCCCATTATGACCTACCTACGACTTCTGTACACCTCTGGTGATGTTTTCTCACGTATACCAATCGATTCAGACACAATGGAGGGCATTTGAAGACATCGAAATTTTCCACTAAAAATCATATAGCCGGTATGGTAAAATTTGAGCTTTTTCCTCGTTCATCTTCCAACTGCCATAGTGGCCCATTATGACCTACCTACGACTTCTGTACACCTCTGGTGATGTTTTCTCACGTATACCAATCGATTCAGACACAATGGACGGCATTTGAAGACATCGAAATTTTCCACTAAAAATCATATAGCCGGTATGGTCAAATTTGAGGTTTTTCCTCGTTCATCTTCCAACTGCCATAGTGGCCCATTATGACCTACCTACGACTTCTGTACACCTCTGGTGATGTTTTCTCACGAATATCAATTGATTCAGACACAATGGAGAGCATTTGAAGACATCGAAATTTTCCACTAAAAATCATATAGCCGGTATGGTCAAATTTGAGGTTTTTCCTCGTTCATCTTCCAACTGCCATAGTGGCCCATTATGACCTACCTACGACTTCTGTACACCTCTGGTGATGTTTTCTCGCGTATACCAATCGATTCAGACACAATGGAGGGCATTTGAAGACATCGAAATTTTCCACTAAAAATCATATAGCCGGTATGGTCAAATTTGAGGTTTTTCCTCGTTCATCTTCCAACTGCCATAGTGGCCCATTATGACCTACCTACGACTTCTGTACACTTCTGGTGATGTTTTCTCACGTATACCAATCGATTCAGACACAATGGAGGGCATTTGAAGACATCGAAATTTTCCACTAAAAATCATATAGCCGGTATGGTCAAATTTGAGGTTTTTCCTCGTTCATCTTCCAACTGCCATAGTGGCCCATTATGACCTACCTACGACTTCTGTACACCTCTGGTGATGTTTTCTCAAGAATATCAATCGATTCAGACACAATGGAGAGCATTTGAAGACATCGAAATTTTCCACTAAAAATCATATAGCCGGTATGGTCAAATTTGAGGTTTTTCCTCGTTCATCTTCCAACTGCCATAGTGGCCCATTATGACCTACCTACGACTTCTGTACACCTCTGGTGATGTTTTCTCACGTATACCAATCGATTCAGACACAATGGAGGGCATTTGAAGACATCGAAATTTTCCACTAAAAATAATATAGCCGGTATGGTCAAATTTGAGGTTTTTCCTCGTTCATCTTCCAACTGCCATAGTGGCCCATTATGACCTACCTACGACTTCTGTACACCTCTGGTGATGTTTTCTCACGTATACCAATCGATTCAGACACAATGGAGGGCATTTGAAGACATCGAAATTTTCCACTAAAAATCATATAGCCGGTATGGTCAAATTTGAGGTTTTTCCTCGTTCATCTTCCAACTGCCATAGTGGCCCATTATGACCTACCTACGACTTCTGTACACCTCTGGTGATGTTTTCTCACGTATACCAATCGATTCAGACACAATGAAGTCCATTTGAAGACATCGAAATTTTCCACTAAAAATCATATAGCCGGTATGGTCAAATTTGAGGTTTTTCCTCGTTCATCTTCCAACTGCCATAGTGGCCCATTATGACCTACCTACGACTTCTGTACACCTCTGGTGATGTTTTCTCACGTATACCAATCGATTCAGACACAATGGAGGGCATTTGAAGACATCGAAATTTTCCACTAAAAATCATATAGCCGGTATGGTCAAATTTGAGCTTTTTCCTCGTTCATCTTCCAACTGCCATAGTGGCCCATTATGACCTACCTACGACTTCTGTACACCTCTGGTGATGTTTTCTCACGTATACCAATCGATTCAGACACAATGGACGGCATTTGAAGACATCGAAATTTTCCACTAAAAATCATATAGCCGGTATGGTCAAATTTGAGGTTTTTCCTCGTTCATCTTCCAACTGCCATAGTGGCCCCTTATGACCTACCTACGACTTCTGCACACTTCTGGTGATGTTTTCTCACGTATACCAATCGATTCAGACACAATGGAGGGCATTTGTAGACATCGAAATTTTCCACTAAAAATCATATAGCCGGTATGGTCAAATTTGAGGTTTTTCCTCGTTCATCTTCCAACTGCCATAGTGGCCCATTATGACCTACCTACGACTTCTGTACACCTCTGGTGATGTTTTCTCACGTATACCAATCGATTCAGACACAATGAAGTCCTTTTGAAGACATCGAAATTTTCCACTAAAAATCATATAGCCGGTATGGTCAAATTTGAGGTTTTTCCTCGTTCATCTTCCACCTGCCATAGTGGCCCATTATGACCTACCTACGACTTCTGTACACCTCTGGTGATGTTTTCTCACGAATATCAATCGATTCAGACACAATGGAGAGCATTTGAAGACATCGAAATTTTCCACTAAAAATCATATAGCCGGTATGGTCAAATTTGAGGTTTTTCCTCGTTCATCTTCCAACTGCCATAGTGGCCCATTATGACCTACCTACGACTTCTGTACACCTCTGGTGATGTTTTCTCACGTATACCAATCGATTCAGACACAATGGAGGGCATTTGAAGACATCGAAATTTTCCACTAAAAATAATATAGCCGGTATGGTCAAATTTGAGGTTTTTCCTCGTTCATCTTCCAACTGCCATAGTGGCCCATTATGACCTACCTACGACTTCTGTACACCTCTGGTGATGTTTTCTCACGTATACCAATCGATTCAGACACAATGGAGGGCATTTGAAGACATCGAAATTTTCCACTAAAAATCATATAGCCGGTATGGTCAAATTTGAGGTTTTTCCTCATTCATCTTCCAACTGCCATAGTGGCCCATTATGACCTACCTACGACTTCTGTACACCGCTGGTGATGTTTTCTCACGAATATCAATTGATTCAGACACAATGGAGAGCATTTGAAGACATCGAAATTTTCCACTAAAAATCATATAGCCGGTATGGTCAAATTTGAGGGTTTTCCTCGTTCATCTTCCAACTGCCATAGTGGCCCATTATGACCTACCTACGACTTCTGTACACCTCTGGTGATGTTTTCTCGCGTATACCAATCGATTCAGACACAATGGAGGGCATTTGAAGACATCGAAATTTTCCACTAAAAATCATATAGCCGGTATGGTCAAATTTGAGGTTTTTCCTCGTTCATCTTCCAACTGCCATAGTGGCCCATTATGACCTACCTACGACTTCTGTACACCTCTGGTGATGTTTTCTCACGTATACCAATCGATTCAGACACAATGGAGGGCATTTGAAGACATCGAAATTTTCCACTCAAAATTATATAGCCGGTATGGTCAAATTTGAGGTTTTTCCTCGTTCATCTTCCAACTGCCATAGTGGCCCATTATGACCTACCTACGACTTCTGTACACCTCTGGTGATGTTTTCTCACGTATACCAATCGATTCAGACACAATGGAGGGCATTTGAAGACATCGAAATTTTCCACTAAAAATCATATAGCCGGTATGGTCAAATTTGAGGTTTTTCCTCGTTCATCTTCCAACTGCCATAGTGGCCCATTATGACCTACCTACGACTTCTGTACACCTCTGATGATGTTTTCTCACGTATGCCAATCGATTCAGACACAATGGACGGCATTTGAAGACATCGAAATTTTCCACTAAAAATCATATAGCCGGTATGGTCAAATTTGAGGTTTTTCCTCGTTCATCTTCCAACTGCCATAGTGGCCCATTATGACCTACCTACGACTTCTGTACACCTCTGGTGATGTTTTCTCACGTATACCAATCGATTCAGACACAATGGACGGCATTTGAAGACATCGAAATTTTCCACTAAAAATCATATAGCCGGTATGGTCAAATTTGAGGTTTTTCCTCGTTCATCTTCCAACTGCCATAGTGGCACATTATGACCTACCTACGACTTCTGTACACCTCTGGTGATGTTTTCTCACCAATATCAATTGATTCAGACACAATGGAGAGCATTTGAAGACATCGAAATTTTCCACTAAAAATCATATAGCCGGTATGGTCAAATTTGAGGTTTTTCCTCGTTCATCTTCCAACTGCCATAGTGGCCCATTATGACCTACCTACGACTTCTGTACACCTCTGGTGATGTTTTCTCGCGTATACCAATCGATTCAGACACAATGGAGGGCATTTGAAGACATCGAAATTTTCCACTAAAAATCATATAGCCGGTATGGTCAAATTTGAGGTTTTTCCTCGTTCATCTTCCAACTGCCATAGTGGCCCATTATGACCTACCTACGACTTCTGTACACCTCTGGTGATGTTTTCTCACGTATACCAATCGATTCAGACACAATGAAGGGCATTTGAAGACATCGAAATTTTCCACTAAAAATCACCGGTATGGTCAAATTTGAGGCTTTTCCTCGTTCATCTTCCAACTGCCATAGTGGTCCATTATGACCTACCTACGACTTCTGTACACCTCTGGTGATGTTTTCTCACGTATACCAATCGATTCAGACACAATGGAGGGCATTTGAAGACATCGAAATTTTCCACTAAAAATCATATAGCCGGTATGGTCAAATTTGAGGTTTTTCCTCGTTCATCTTCCAACTGCCATAGTGGCCCATTATGACCTACCTACGACTTCTGTACACCTCTGGTGATGTTTTCTCACGAATATCAATCGATTCAGACACAATGGAGAGCATTTGAAGACATCGAAATTTTCCACTAAAAATCATATAGCCGGTATGGTCAAATTTGAGGTTTTTCCTCGTTCATCTTCCAACTGCCATAGTGGCCCATTATGACCTACCTACGACTTCTGTACACCTCTGGTGATGTTTTCTCACGTATACCAATCGATTCAGACACAATGGAGGGCATTTGAAGACATCGAAATTTTCCACTAAAAATAATATAGCCGGTATGGTCAAATTTGAGGTTTTTCCTCGTTCATCTTCCAACTGCCATAGTGGCCCATTATGACCTACCTACGACTTCTGTACACCTCTGGTGATGTTTTCTCACGTATACCAATCGATTCAGACACAATGGAGGGCATTTGAAGACATCGAAATTTTCCACTAAAAATCATATAGCCGGTATGGTCAAATTTGAGGTTTTTCCTCGTTCATCTTCCAACTGCCATAGTGGCCCATTATGACCTACCTACGACTTCTGTACACCTCTGGTGATGTTTTCTCACGTATACCAATCGATTCAGACACAATGGACGGCATTTGAAGACATCGAAATTTTCCACTAAAAATCATATAGCCGGTATGGTCAAATTTGAGGTTTTTCCTCGTTCATCTTCCAACTGCCATAGTGGCCCATTATGACCTACCTACGACTTCTGTACACCTCTGGTGATGTTTTCTCACGAATATCAATTGATTCAGACACAATGGAGAGCATTTGAAGACATCGAAATTTTCCACTAAAAATCATATAGCCGGTATGGTCAAATTTGAGGTTTTTCCTCGTTCATCTTCCAACTGCCATAGTGGCCCATTATGACCTACCTACGACTTCTGTACACCTCTGGTGATGTTTTCTCGCGTATACCAATCGATTCAGACACAATGGAGGGCATTTGAAGACATCGAAATTTTCCACTAAAAATCATATAGCCGGTATGGTCAAATTTGAGGTTTTTCCTCGTTCATCTTCCAACTGCCATAGTGGCCCATTATGACCTACCTACGACTTCTGTACACCTCTGGTGATGTTTTCTCACGTATACCAATCGATTCAGACACAATGAAGGGCATTTGAAGACATCGAAATTTTCCACTAAAAATCATATAGCCGGTATGGTCAAATTTGAGGTTTTTCCTCGTTCATCTTCCAACTGCCATAGTGGCCCATTATGACCTACCTACGACTTCTGTACACCTCTGGTGATGTTTTCTCACGTATACCAATCGATTCAGACACAATGGAGGGCATTTGAAGACATCGAAATTTTCCACTAAAAATCATATAGCCGGTATGGTCAAATTTGAGGTTTTTCCTCGTTCATCTTCCACCTGCCATAGTGACCCATTATGACCTACCTACGACTTCTGTACACCTCTGGTGATGTTTTCTCACGAATATCAATCGATTCAGACACAATGGAGAGCATTTGAAGACATCGAAATTTTCCACTAAAAATCATATAGCCGGTATGGTCAAATTTGAGGTTTTTCCTCGTTCATCTTCCAACTGCCATAGTGGCCCATTATGACCTACCTACGACTTCTGTACACCTCTGGTGATGTTTTCTCACGTATACCAATCGATTCAGACACAATGGAGGGCATTTGAAGACATCGAAATTTTCCACTAAAAATAATATAGCCGGTATGGTCAAATTTGAGGTTTTTCCTCGTTCATCTTCCAACTGCCATAGTGGCCCATTATGACCTACCTACGACTTCTGTACACCTCTGGTGATGTTTTCTCACGTATACCAATCGATTCAGACACAATGGAGGGCATTTGAAGACATCGAAATTTTCCACTAAAAATCATATAGCCGGTATGGTCAAATTTGAGGTTTTTCCTCGTTCATCTTCCAACTGCCATAGTGGCCCATTATGACCTACCTACGACTTCTGTACACCTCTGGTGATGTTTTCTCACGAATATCAATTGATTCAGACACAATGGAGAGCATTTGAAGACATCGAAATTTTCCACTAAAAATCATATAGCCGGTATGGTCAAATTTGAGGTTTTTCCTCGTTCATCTTCCAACTGCCATAGTGGCCCATTATGACCTACCTACGACCTCTGTACACCTCTGGTGATGTTTTCTCGCGTATACCAATCGATTCAGACACAATGGAGGGCATTTGAAGACATCGAAATTTTCCACTAAAAATCATATAGCCGGTATGGTCAAATTTGAGGTTTTTCCTCGTTCATCTTCCAACTGCCATAGTGGCCCATTATGACCTACCTACGACTTCTGTACACCTCTGGTGATGTTTTCTCACGTATACCAATCGATTCAGACACAATGGAGGGCATTTGAAGACATCGAAATTTTCCACTAAAAATCATATAGCCGGTATGGTCAAATTTGAGGTTTTTCCTCGTTCATCTTCCAACTGCCATAGTGGCCCATTATGACCTACCTACGACTTCTGTACACCTCTGGTGATGTTTTCTCACGAATATCAATTGATTCAGACACAATGGAGAGCATTTGAAGACATCGAAATTTTCCACTAAAAATCATATAGCCGGTATGGTCAAATTTGAGGTTTTTCCTCGTTCATCTTCCAACTGCCATAGTGGCCCATTATGACCTACCTACGACTTCTGTACACTTCTGGTGATGTTTTCTCACGTATACCAATCGATTCAGACACAATGGACGGCATTTGAAGACATCGAAATTTTCCACTAAAAATCATATAGCCGGTATGGTCAAATTTGAGGTTTTTCCTCGTTCATCTTCCAACTGCCATAGTTGCCCATTATGACCTACCTACGACTTCTGTACACCTCTGGTGATGTTTTCTCACGAATATCAATTGATTCAGACACAATGGAGAGCATTTGAAGACATCGAAATTTTCCACTAAAAATCATATAGCCGGTATGGTAAAATTTGAGGTTTTTCCTCGTTCATCTTCCAACTGCCATAGTGGCCCATTATGACCTACCTACGACTTCTGTACACTTCTGGTGATGTTTTCTCACGTATACCAATCGATTCAGACACAATGGAGGGCATTTGAAGACATCGAAATTTTCCACTAAAAATCATATAGCCGGTATGGTCAAATTTGAGGTTTTTCCTCGTTCATCTTCCAACTGCCATAGTGGCCCATTATGACCTACCTACGACTTCTGTACACCTCTGGTGATGTTTTCTCACGTATACCAATCGATTCAGACACAATGAAGGGCATTTGAAGACATCGAAATTTTCCACTAAAAATCATATAGCCGGTATGGTCAAATTTGAGGTTTTTCCTCGTTCATCTTCCAACTGCCATAGTGGCCCATTATGACCTACCTACGACTTCTGTACACCTCTGGTGATGTTTTCTCACGTATACCAATCGATTCAGACACAATGGAGGGCATTTGAAGACATCGAAATTTTCCACTAAAAATCATATAGCCGGTATGGTCAAATTTGAGGTTTTTCCTCGTTCATCTTCCACCTGCCATAGTGGCCCATTATGACCTACCTACGACTTCTGTACACCTCTGGTGATGTTTTCTCACGAATATCAATCGATTCAGACACAATGGAGAGCATTTGAAGACATCGAAATTTTCCACTAAAAATCATATAGCCGGTATGGTCAAATTTGAGGTTTTTCCTCGTTCATCTTCCAACTGCCATAGTGGCCCATTATGACCTACCTACGACTTCTGTACACCTCTGGTGATGTTTTCTCACGTATACCAATCGATTCAGACACAATGGAGGGCATTTGAAGACATCGAAATTTTCCACTAAAAATCATATAGCCGGTATGGTCAAATTTGAGGTTTTTCCTCGTTCATCTTCCAACTGCCATAGTGGCCCATTATGACCTACCTACGACTTCTGTACACCGCTGGTGATGTTTTCTCACGAATATCAATTGATTCAGACACAATGGAGAGCATTTGAAGACATCGAAATTTTCCACTAAAAATCATATAGCCGGTATGGTCAAATTTGAGGTTTTTCCTCGTTCATCTTCCAACTGCCATAGTGGCCCATTATGACCTACCTACGACTTCTGTACACCTCTGGTGATGTTTTCTCGCGTATACCAATCGATTCAGACACAATGGAGGGCATTTGAAGACATCGAAATTTTCCACTAAAAATCATATAGCCGGTATGGTCAAATTTGAGATTTTTCCTCGTTCATCTTCCAACTGCCATAGTGGCCCATTATGACCTGCCTACGACTTCTGTACACCTCTGGTGATGTTTTCTCACGTATACCAATCGATTCAGACACAATGGAGGGCATTTGAAGACATCGAAATTTTCCACTAAAAATCATATAGCCGGTATGGTCAAATTTGAGGTTTTTCCTCGTTCATCTTCCAACTGCCATAGTGGCCCATTATGACCTACCTACGACTTCTGTACACCGCTGGTGATGTTTTCTCACGAATATCAATTGATTCAGACACAATGGAGAGCATTTGAAGACATCGAAATTTTCCACTAAAAATCATATAGCCGGTATGGTCAAATTTGAGGTTTTTCCTCGTTCATCTTCCAACTGCCATAGTGGCCCATTATGACCTACCTACGACTTCTGTACACCGCTGGTGATGTTTTCTCACGAATATCAATTGATTCAGACACAATGGAGAGCATTTGAAGACATCGAAATTTTCCACTAAAAATCATATAGCCGGTATGGTCAAATTTGAGGTTTTTCCTCGTTCATCTTCCAACTGCCATAGTGGCCCATTATGACCTACCTACGACTTCTGTACACCTCTGGTGATGTTTTCTCGCGTATACCAATCGATTCAGACACAATGGAGGGCATTTGAAGACATCGAAATTTTCCACTAAAAATCATATAGCCGGTATGGTCAAATTTGAGGTTTTTCCTCGTTCATCTTCCAACTGCCATAGTGGCCCATTATGACCTACCTACGACTTCTGTACACTTCTGGTGATGTTTTCTCACGTATACCAATCGATTCAGACACAATGGAGGGCTTTTGAAGACATCGAAATTTTCCACTAAAAATCATATAGCCGGTATGGTCAAATTTGAGGTTTTTCCTCGTTCATCTTCCAACTGCCATAGTGGCCCATTATGACCTACCTACGACTTCTGTACACCTCTGGTGATGTTTTCTCACGTATACCAATCGATTCAGACACAATGGAGGGCATTTGAAGACATCGAAATTTTCCACTAAAAATCATATAGCCGGTATGGTCAAATTTGAGGTTTTTCCTCGTTCATCTTCCAACTGCCATAGTGGCCCATTATGACCTACCTACGACTTCTGTACACCTCTGGTGATGTTTTCTCGCGTATACCAATCGATTCAGACACAATGGAGGGCATTTGAAGACATCGAAATTTTCCACTAAAAATCATATAGCCGGTATGGTCAAATTTGAGGTTTTTCCTCGTTCATCTTCCAACTGCCATAGTGGCCCATTATGACCTACCTACGACTTCTGTACACTTCTGGTGATGTTTTCTCACGTATACCAATCGATTCAGACACAATGGAGGGCATTTGAAGACATCGAAATTTTCCACTAAAAATCATATAGCCGGTATGGTCAAATTTGAGGTTTTTCCTCGTTCATCTTCCAACTGCCATAGTGGCCCATTATGACCTACCTACGACTTCTGTACACCTCTGGTGATGTTTTCTCGCGTATACCAATCGATTCAGACACAATGGAGGGCATTTGAAGACATCGAAATTTTCCACTAAAAATCATATAGCCGGTATGGTCAAATTTGAGGTTTTTCCTCGTTCATCTTCCACCTGCCATAGTGGCCCATTATGACCTACCTACGACTTCTGTACACCTCTGGTGATGTTTTCTCACGAATATCAATCGATTCAGACACAATGGAGAGCATTTGAAGACATCGAAATTTTCCACTAAAAATCATATAGCCGGTATGGTCAAATTTGAGGTTTTTCCTCGTTCATCTTCCACCTGCCATAGTGGCCCATTATGACCTACCTACGACTTCTGTACACCTCTGGTGATGTTTTCTCACGTATACCAATCGATTCAGACACAATGGAGGGCATTTGAAGACATCGAAATTTTCCACTAAAAATAATATAGCCGGTATGGTCAAATTTGAGGTTTTTCCTCGTTCATCTTCCAACTGCCATAGTGGCCCATTATGACCTACCTACGACTTCTGTACACCTCTGGTGATGTTTTCTCACGTATACCAATCGATTCAGACACAATGGAGGGCATTTGAAGACATCGAAATTTTCCACTAAAAATCATATAGCCGGTATGGTCAAATTTGAGGTTTTTCCTCGTTCATCTTCCAACTGCCATAGTGGCCCATTATGACCTACCTACGACTTCTGTACACCGCTGGTGATGTTTTCTCACGAATATCAATTCATTCAGACACAATGGAGAGCATTTGAAGACATCGAAATTTTCCACTAAAAATCATATAGCCGGTATGGTCAAATTTGAGGTTTTTCCTCGTTCATCTTCCAACTGCCATAGTGGCCCATTATGACCTACCTACGACTTCTGTACACCTCTGGTGATGTTTTCTCGCGTATACCAATCGATTCAGACACAATGGAGGGCATTTGAAGACATCGAAATTTTCCACTAAAAATCATATAGCCGGTATGGTCAAATTTGAGGTTTTTCCTCGTTCATCTTCCAACTGCCATAGTGGCCCATTATGACCTACCTACGACTTCTGTACACTTCTGGTGATGTTTTCTCACGTATACCAATCGATTCAGACACAATGGAGGGCATTTGAAGACATCGAAATTTTCCACTAAAAATCATATAGCCGGTATGGTCAAATTTGAGGTTTTTCCTCGTTCATCTTCCAACTGCCATAGTGGCCCATTATGACCTACCTACGACTGCTGTACACCTCTGGTGATGTTTTCTCACGTATACCAATCGATTCAGACACAATGGAGGGCATTTGAAGACATCGAAATTTTCCACTAAAAATCATATAGCCGGTATGGTCAAATTTGAGGTTTTTCCTCGTTCATCTTCCAACTGCCATAGTGGCCCATTATGACCTACCTACGACTTCTGTACACCTCTGGTGATGTTTTCTCACGTATACCAATCGATTCAGACACAATGGAGGGCATTTGAAGACATCGAAATTTTCCACTAAAAATCATATAGCCGGTATGGTCAAATTTGAGGTTTTTCCTCGTTCATCTTCCAACTGCCATAGTGGCCCATTATGACCTACCTACGACTTCTGTACACCTCTGGTGATGTTTTCTCGCGTATACCAATCGATTCAGACACAATGGAGGGCATTTGAAGACATCGAAATTTTCCACTAAAAATCATATAGCCGGTATGGTCAAATTTGAGGTTTTTCCTCGTTCATCTTCCAACTGCCATAGTGGCCCATTATGACCTACCTACGACTTCTGTACACTTCTGGTGATGTTTTCTCACGTATACCAATCGATTCAGACACAATGGAGGGCATTTGAAGACATCGAAATTTTCCACTAAAAATCATATAGCCGGTATGGTCAAATTTGAGGTTTTTCCTCGTTCATCTTCCAACTGCCATAGTGGCCCATTATGACCTACCTACGACTTCTGTACACCTCTGGTGATGTTTTCTCGCGTATACCAATCGATTCAGACACAATGGAGGGCATTTGAAGACATCGAAATTTTCCACTAAAAATCATATAGCCGGTATGGTCAAATTTGAGGTTTTTCCTCGTTCATCTTCCACCTGCCATAGTGGCCCATTATGACCTACCTACGACTTCTGTACACCTCTGGTGATGTTTTCTCACGAATATCAATCGATTCAGACACAATGGAGAGCATTTGAAGACATCGAAATTTTCCACTAAAAATCATATAGCCGGTATGGTCAAATTTGAGGTTTTTCCTCGTTCATCTTCCAACTGCCATAGTGGCCCATTATGACCTACCTACGACTTCTGTACACCTCTGGTGATGTTTTCTCACGTATACCAATCGATTCAGACACAATGGAGGGCATTTGAAGACATCGAAATTTTCCACTAAAAATAATATAGCCGGTATGGTCAAATTTGAGGTTTTTCCTCGTTCATCTTCCAACTGCCATAGTGGCCCATTATGACCTACCTACGACTTCTGTACACCTCTGGTGATGTTTTCTCACGTATACCAATCGATTCAGACACAATGGAGGGCATTTGAAGACATCGAAATTTTCCACTAAAAATCATATAGCCGGTATGGTCAAATTTGAGGTTTTTCCTCGTTCATCTTCCAACTGCCATAGTGGCCCATTATGACCTACCTACGACTTCTGTACACCGCTGGTGATGTTTTCTCACGAATATCAATTCATTCAGACACAATGGAGAGCATTTGAAGACATCGAAATTTTCCACTAAAAATCATATAGCCGGTATGGTCAAATTTGAGGTTTTTCCTCGTTCATCTTCCAACTGCCATAGTGGCCCATTATGACCTACCTACGACTTCTGTACACCTCTGGTGATGTTTTCTCGCGTATACCAATCGATTCAGACACAATGGAGGGCATTTGAAGACATCGAAATTTTCCACTAAAAATCATATAGCCGGTATGGTCAAATTTGAGGTTTTTCCTCGTTCATCTTCCAACTGCCATAGTGGCCCATTATGACCTACCTACGACTTCTGTACACTTCTGGTGATGTTTTCTCACGTATACCAATCGATTCAGACACAATGGAGGGCATTTGAAGACATCGAAATTTTCCACTAAAAATCATATAGCCGGTATGGTCAAATTTGAGGTTTTTCCTCGTTCATCTTCCAACTGCCATAGTGGCCCATTATGACCTACCTACGACTTCTGTACACCTCTGGTGATGTTTTCTCACGTATACCAATCGATTCAGACACAATGGAGGGCATTTGAAGACATCGAAATTTTCCACTAAAAATCATATAGCCGGTATGGTCAAATTTGAGGTTTTTCCTCGTTCATCTTCCAACTGCCATAGTGGCCCATTATGACCTACCTACGACTTCTGTACACCTCTGGTGATGTTTTCTCACGTATACCAATCGATTCAGACACAATGGAGGGCATTTGAAGACATCGAAATTTTCCACTAAAAATCATATAGCCGGTATGGTCAAATTTGAGGTTTTTCCTCGTTCATCTTCCAACTGCCATAGTGGCCCATTATGACCTACCTACGACTTCTGTACACCTCTGGTGATGTTTTCTCGCGTATACCAATCGATTCAGACACAATGGAGGGCATTTGAAGACATCGAAATTTTCCACTAAAAATCATATAGCCGGTATGGTCAAATTTGAGGTTTTTCCTCGTTCATCTTCCAACTGCCATAGTGGCCCATTATGACCTACCTACGACTTCTGTACACTTCTGGTGATGTTTTCTCACGTATACCAATCGATTCAGACACAATGGAGGGCATTTGAAGACATCGAAATTTTCCACTAAAAATCATATAGCCGGTATGGTCAAATTAGAGGTTTTTCCTCGTTCATCTTCCAACTGCCATAGTGGCCCATTATGACCTACCTACGACTTCTGTACACCTCTGGTGATGTTTTCTCACGTATACCAATCGATTCAGACACAATGGAGGGCATTTGAAGACATCGAAATTTTCCACTAAAAATCATATAGCCGGTATGGTCAAATTTGAGGTTTTTCCTCGTTCATCTTCCAACTGCCATAGTGGCCCATTATGACCTGCCTACGACTTCTGTACACCTCTGGTGATGTTTTCTCACGTATACCAATCGATTCAGACACAATGGAGGGCATTTGAAGACATCGACATTTTCCACTGAAAATCATATAGCCGGTATGGTCAAATTTGAGGTTTTTCCTCGTTCATCTTCCAACTGCCATAGTGGCCCATTATGACCTACCTACGACTTCTGTACACTTCTGGTGATGTTTTCTCACGTATACCAATCGATTCAGACACAATGGAGGGCATTTGAAGACATCGAAATTTTCCACTAAAAATCATATAGCCGGTATGGTCAAATTTGAGGTTTTTCCTCGTTCATCTTCCAACTGCCATGGTGGCCCATTATGACCTACCTACGACTTCTGTACACCTCTGGTGATGTTTTCTCACGTATACCAATCGATTCAGACACAATGGAGGGCATTTGAAGACATCGAAATTTTCCACTAAAAATCATATAGCCGGTATGGTCAAATTTGAGGTTTTTCCTCGTTCATCTTCCAACTGCCATAGTGGCCCATTATGACCTACCTACGACTTCTGTACACCTCTGGTGATGTTTTTTCACGTATACCAATCGATTCAGACACAATGGAGGGCATTTGAAGACATCGAAATTTTCCACTAAAAATCATATAGCCGGTATGGTCAAATTTGAGGTTTTTTCCAGTTCATCTTCCAACTCCCGTAGTGGCCCATTATGACCTACCTACGACTTCTGTACACCTCTGCTGATGTTTTCTCACGTATACCAATCGATTCAGACACAATGGAGGGCATTTGAAGACATCGAAATTTTCCACTAAAAATCATATAGCCGGTATGGTCAAATTTGAGGTTTTTCCTCGTTCATCTTCCAACTGCCATAGTGGCCCATTATGACCTACCTACGACTTCTGTACACCTCTGGTGATGTTTTCTCACGTATACCAATCGATTCAGACACAATGGAGGGCATTTGAAGACATCGAAATTTTCCACTAAAAATCACCGGTATCGTCAAATTTAAGGCTTTTCCTCGTTCATCTTCCAACTGCCATAGTGGTCCATTATGACCTACCTACGACTTCTGTACACCTCTGGTGATGTTTTCTCACGTATACCAATCGATTCAGACACAATGGAGGGCATTTGAAGACATCGAAATTTTCCACTAAAAATCATATAGCCGGTATGGTCAAATTTGAGGTTTTTCCTCGTTCATCTTCCAACTGCCATAGTGGCCCATTATGACCTACCTACGACTTCTGTACACCTCTGGTGATGTTTTCTCGCGTATACCAATCGATTCAGACACAATGGAGGGCATTTGAAGACATCGAAATTTTCCACTAAAAATCATATAGCCGGTATGGTCAAATTTGAGGTTTTTCCTCGTTCATCTTCCAACTGCCATAGTGGCCCATTATGACCCACCTACGACTTCTGTACACCTCTGGTGATGTTTTCTCACGTATACCAATCGATTCAGACACAATGGAGGGCATTTGAAGACATCGAAATTTTCCACTAAAAATCATATAGCCGGTATGGTCAAATTTGAGGTTTTTCCTCGTTCATCTTCCAACTGCCATAGTGGCCCATTATGACCTACCTACGACTTCTGTACACTTCTGGTGATGTTTTCTCACGTATACCAATCGATTCAGACACAATGGAGGGCATTTGAAGACATCGAAATTTTCCACTAAAAATCATATAGCCGGTATGGTCAAATTTGAGGTTTTTCCTCGTTCATCTTCCAACTGCCATAGTGGCCCATTATGACCTACCTACGACTTCTGTACACCTCTGGTGATGTTTTCTCACGTATACCAATCGATTCAGACACAATGGAGGGCATTTGAAGACATCGAAATTTTCCACTAAAAATCATATAGCCGGTATGGTCAAATTTGAGGTTTTTCCTCGTTCATCTTCCAACTGCCATAGTGGCCCATTATGACCTACCTACGACTTCTGTACACCTCTGGTGATGTTTTCTCACGTATACCAATCGATTCAGACACAATGGACGGCATTTGAAGACATCGAAATTTTCCACTAAAAATCATATAGCCGGTATGGTCAAATTTGAGGTTTTTCCTCGTTCATCTTCCAACTGCCATAGTGGCCCATTATGACCTACCTACGACTTCTGTACACTTCTGGTGATGTTTTCTCACGTATACCAATCGATTCAGACACAATGGAGGGCATTTGAAGACATCGAAATTTTCCACTAAAAATCATATAGCCGGTATGGTCAAATTTGAGGTTTTTCCTCGTTCATCTTCCAACTGCCATAGTGGCCCATTATGACCTACCTACGACTTCTGTACACCTCTGGTGATGTTTTCTCACGTATACCAATCGATTCAGACACAATGGAGGGCATTTGAAGACATCGAAATTCAAATTTGAGGTTTTTCCTCGTTCATCTTCCAACTGCCATAGTGGCCCATTATGACCTACCTACGACTTCTGTACACCTCTGGTGATGTTTTCTCACGTATACCAATTGATTCAGACACAATGGAGGGCATTTGAAGACATCGAAATTTTCCACTAAAAATCATATAGCCGGTATGGTCAAATTTGAGGTTTTTCCTCGTTCATCTTCCAACTGTCATGGTGGCCCATTATGACCTACCTACGACTTCTGTACACCTCTGGTGATGTTTTCTCACGTATACCAATCGATTCAGACACAATGGAGGGCATTTGAAGACATCGAAATTTTCCACTAAAAATCATATAGCCGGTATGGTCAAATTTGAGGTTTTTTCCAGTTCATCTTCCAACTCCCGTAGTGGCCCATTATGACCTACCTACGACTTCTGTACACCTCTGCTGATGTTTTCTCACGTATACCAATCGATTCAGACACAATGGAGGGCATTTGAAGACATCGAAATTTTCCACTAAAAATCATATAGCCGGTATGGTCAAATTTGAGGTTTTTCCTCGTTCATCTTCCAACTGCCATAGTGGCCCATTATGACCTACCTACGACTTCTGTACACCTCTGGTGATGTTTTCTCACGTATACCAATCGATTCAGACACAATGGAGGGCATTTGAAGACATCGAAATTTTCCACTAAAAATCACCGGTATGGTCAAATTTGAGGTTTTTCCTCGTTCATCTTCCAACTGCCATGGTGGCCCATTATGACCTACCTACGACGTCTGTACACCTCTGGTGATGTTTTCTCACGTATACCAATCGATTCAGACACAATGGAGGGCATTTGAAGACATCGAAATTTTCCACTAAAAATCATATAGCCGGTATGGTCAAATTTGAGGTTTTTCCTCGTTCATCTTCCAACTGCCATAGTGGCCCATTATGACCTACCTACGACTTCTGTACACCTCTGGTGATGTTTTCTCACGTATACCAATCGATTCAGACACAATGGAGGGCATTTGAAGACATCGAAATTTTCCACTAAAAATCATATAGCCGGTATGGTCAAATTTGAGGTTTTTTCCAGTTCATCTTCCAACTCCCGTAGTGGCCCATTATGACCTACCTACGACTTCTGTACACCTCTGCTGATGTTTTCTCACGTATACCAATCGATTCAGACACAATGGAGGGCATTTGAAGACATCGAAATTTTCCACTAAAAATCATATAGCCGGTATGGTCAAATTTGAGGTTTTTCCTCGTTCATCTTCCAACTGCCATAGTGGCCCATTATGACCTACCTACGACTTCTGTACACCTCTGGTGATGTTTTCTCACGTATACCAATCGATTCAGACACAATGGAGGGCATTTGAAGACATCGAAATTTTCCACTAAAAATCACCGGTATGGTCAAATTTGAGGCTTTTCCTCGTTCATCTTCCAACTGCCATAGTGGTCCATTATGACCTACCTACGACTTCTGTACACCTCTGGTGATGTTTTCTCACGTATACCAATCGATTCAGACACAATGGAGGGCATTTGAAGACATCGAAATTTTCCACTAAAAATCATATAGCCTTTATGGTCAAATTTGAGGTTTTTCCTCGTTCATCTTCCAACTGCCATAGTGGCCCATTATGACCTACCTACGACTTCTGTACACCTCTGGTGATGTTTTCTCGCGTATACCAATCGATTCAGACACAATGGAGGGCATTTGAAGACATCGAAATTTTCCACTAAAAATCATATAGCCGGTATGGTCAAATTTGAGGTTTTTCCTCGTTCATCTTCCAACTGCCATAGTGGCCCATTATGACCCACCTACGACTTCTGTACACCTCTGGTGATGTTTTCTCACGTATACCAATCGATTCAGACACAATGGAGGGCATTTGAAGACATCGAAATTTTCCACTAAAAATCACCGGTATGGTCAAATTTGAGGCTTTTCCTCGTTCATCTTCCAACTGCCATAGTGGTCCATTATGACCTACCTACGACTTCTGTACACCTCTGGTGATGTTTTCTCACGTATACCAATCGATTCAGACACAATGGAGGGCATTTGAAGACATCGAAATTTTCCACTAAAAATCATATAGCCGGTATGGTCAAATTTGAGGTTTTTCCTCGTTCATCTTCCAACTGCCATAGTGGCCCATTATGACCTACCTACGACTTCTGTACACCTCTGGTGATGTTTTCTCGCGTATACCAATCGATTCAGACACAATGGAGGGCATTTGAAGACATCGAAATTTTCCACTAAAAATCATATAGCCGGTATGGTCAAATTTGAGGTTTTTCCTCGTTCATCTTCCAACTGCCATAGTGGCCCATTATGACCCACCTACGACTTCTGTACACCTCTGGTGATGTTTTCTCACGTATACCAATCGATTCAGACACAATGGAGGGCATTTGAAGACATCGAAATTTTCCACTAAAAATCATATAGCCGGTATGGTCAAATTTGAGGTTTTTCCTCGTTCATCTTCCAACTGCCATAGTGGCCCATTATGACCTACCTACGACTTCTGTACACTTCTGGTGATGTTTTCTCACGTATACCAATCGATTCAGACACAATGGAGGGCATTTGAAGACATCGAAATTTTCCACTAAAAATCATATAGCCGGTATGGTCAAATTTGAGGTTTTTCCTCGTTCATCTTCCAACTGCCATAGTGGCCCATTATGACCTACCTACGACTTCTGTACACCTCTGGTGATGTTTTCTCACGTATACCAATCGATTCAGACACAATGGAGGGCATTTGAAGACATCGAAATTTTCCACTAAAAATCATATAGCCGGTATGGTCAAATTTGAGGTTTTTCCTCGTTCATCTTCCAACTGCCATAGTGGCCCATTATGACCTACCTACGACTTCTGTACACTTCTGGTGATGTTTTCTCACGTATACCAATCGATTCAGACACAATGGAGGGCATTTGAAGACATCGAAATTTTCCACTAAAAATCATATAGCCGGTATGGTCAAATTTGAGGTTTTTCCTCGTTCATCTTCCAACTGCCATAGTGGCCCATTATGACCTACCTACGACTTCTGTACACCTCTGGTGATGTTTTCTCACGTATACCAATCGATTCAGACACAATGGAGGGCATTTGAAGACATCGAAATTTTCCACTAAAAATCATATAGCCGGTATGGTCAAATTTGAGGTTTTTCCTCGTTCATCTTCCAACTGCCATAGTGGCCCATTATGACCTACCTACGACTTCTGTACACCTCTGGTGATGTTTTCTCACGTATACCAATTGATTCAGACACAATGGAGGGCATTTGAAGACATCGAAATTTTCCACTAAAAATCATATAGCCGGTATGGTCAAATTGAAGGTTTTTCCTCGTTCATCTTCCAACTGCCATGGTGGCCCATTATGACCTACCTACGACTTCTGTACACCTCTGGTGATGTTTTCTCACGTATACCAATCGA
Source organism: Eristalis pertinax (assembly GCA_907269125.1). Taxonomy (NCBI): domain Eukaryota; kingdom Metazoa; phylum Arthropoda; class Insecta; order Diptera; family Syrphidae; genus Eristalis; species Eristalis pertinax. The sequence goes on along the minus strand of OU026146.1, from coordinate 24,442,847 downwards.
TTCAGACACAATGGAGGGCATTTGAAGACATCGAAATTTTCCACTAAAAATCATATAGCCGGTATGGTCAAATTTGAGGTTTTTTCCAGTTCATCTTCCAACTCCCGTAGTGGCCCATTATGACCTACCTACGACTTCTGTACACCTCTGCTGATGTTTTCTCACGTATACCAATCGATTCAGACACAATGGAGGGCATTTGAAGACATCGAAATTTTCCACTAAAAATCATATAGCCGGTATGGTCAAATTTGAGGTTTTTCCTCGTTCATCTTCCAACTGCCATAGTGGCCCATTATGACCTACCTACGACTTCTGTACACCTCTGGTGATGTTTTCTCACGTATACCAATCGATTCAGACACAATGGAGGGCATTTGAAGACATCGAAATTTTCCACTAAAAATCACCGGTATGGTCAAATTTGAGGCTTTTCCTCGTTCATCTTCCAACTGCCATAGTGGTCCATTATGACCTAACTACGACTTCTGTACACCTCTGGTGATGTTTTCTCACGTATACCAATCGATTCAGACACAATGGAGGGCATTTGAAGACATCGAAATTTTCCACTAAAAATCATATAGCCGGTATGGTCAAATTTGAGGTTTTTCCTCGTTCATCTTCCAACTGCCATAGTGGCCCATTATGACCTACCTACGACTTCTGTACACCTCTGGTGATGTTTTCTCGCGTATACCAATCGATTCAGACACAATGGAGGGCATTTGAAGACATCGAAATTTTCCACTAAAAATCATATAGCCGGTATGGTCAAATTTGAGGTTTTTCCTCGTTCATCTTCCAACTGCCATAGTGGCCCATTATGACCCACCTACGACTTCTGTACACCTCTGGTGATGTTTTCTCACGTATACCAATCGATTCAGACACAATGGAGGGCATTTGAAGACATCGAAATTTTCCACTAAAAATCATATAGCCGGTATGGTCAAATTTGAGGTTTTTCCTCGTTCATCTTCCAACTGCCATAGTGGCCCATTATGACCTACCTACGACTTCTGTACACTTCTGGTGATGTTTTCTCACGTATACCAATCGATTCAGACACAATGGAGGGCATTTGAAGACATCGAAATTTTCCACTAAAAATCATATAGCCGGTATGGTCAAATTTGAGGTTTTTCCTCGTTCATCTTCCAACTGCCATAGTGGCCCATTATGACCTACCTACGACTTCTGTACACCTCTGGTGATGTTTTCTCACGTATACCAATCGATTCAGACACAATGGAGGGCATTTGAAGACATCGAAATTTTCCACTAAAAATCATATAGCCGGTATGGTCAAATTTGAGGTTTTTCCTCGTTCATCTTCCAACTGCCATAGTGGCCCATTATGACCTACCTACGACTTCTGTACACTTCTGGTGATGTTTTCTCACGTATACCAATCGATTCAGACACAATGGAGGGCATTTGAAGACATCGAAATTTTCCACTAAAAATCATATAGCCGGTATGGTCAAATTTGAGGTTTTTCCTCGTTCATCTTCCAACTGCCATAGTGGCCCATTATGACCTACCTACGACTTCTGTACACCTCTGGTGATGTTTTCTCACGTATATCAATCGATTCAGACACAATGGAGGGCATTTGAAGACATCGAAATTTTCCACTAAAAATCATATAGCCGGTATGGTCAAATTTGAGGTTTTTCCTCGTTCATCTTCCAACTGCCATAGTGGCCCATTATGACCTACCTACGACTTCTGTACACCTCTGGTGATGTTTTCTCACGAATATCAATTGATTCAGACACAATGGAGAGCATTTGAAGACATCGAAATTTTCCACTAAAATTCATATAGCCGGTATGGTCAAATTTGAGGTTTTTCCTCGTTCATCTTCCAACTGCCATAGTGGCCCATTATGACCTACCTACGACTTCTGTACACCTCTGGTGATGTTTTCTCGCGTATACCAATCGATTCAGACACAATGGAGGGCATTTGAAGACATCGAAATTTTCCACTAAAAATCATATAGCCGGTATGGTCAAATTTGAGGTTTTTCCTCGTTCATCTTCCAACTGCCATAGTGGCCCATTATGACCTACCTACGACTTCTGTACACTTCTGGTGATGTTTTCTCACGTATACCAATCGATTCAGACACAATGGAGGGCATTTGAAGACATCGAAATTTTCCACTAAAAATCATATAGCCGGTATGGTCAAATTTGAGGTTTTTCCTCGTTCATCTTCCAACTGCCATAGTGGCCCATTATGACCTACCTACGACTTCTGTACACCTCTGGTGATGTTTTCTCACGTATACCAATCGATTCAACACAATGGAGAGCATTTGAAGACATCGAAATTTTCCACTAAAAATCATATAGCCGGTAGGTCAAATTTGAGGTTTTTCCTCGTTCATCTTTCAACTGCCATAGTGGCCCATTATGACCTACCTACGACTTCTGTACACCTCTGGTGATGTTTTCTCACGTATATCAGCCGATTCAGACACAATGGAGAGCATTTGAAGACGTCGAAATTTTGCACTAAAAATCATATGGCCGGTATGGTCAAATTTGAGGTTTTTCCTCGTTCATCTTCCAACTGCCATAGTTTCCCATTATGACCTACCTACGACTTCGCCCCATTTAGAGTGTATTGACAACACTGCTCCAGGTAGAAGAGTCTTCGTCTTCGCACCAATGGGAGAACGAAATAGAGGACGCCCACGAAACCGATGTTGCACGACTTGGCGTGCGAAATTTTGGTCATCTGGCTTAAGATCGTGCCAGCTGAAGAGACTTGTTGACTAAGGCCCAGGTCCACCCCGGGCTGTAGGAGCAGTAGAAGAAGACGAAGAATGCACGTACATATTACGAAATGAAAATATTACACAGTTTAGTTCTCTTCATTGTTACAGATTAACATACTGACCGCCAGTCCAATTTTGTGTATATTTCAAGAAACGGAAGCGAAACTGTTCAAACCAAATCCACGTAGACCAGCTTTAAGTACCTGGATTTTCAATATGTGTTGAATTTTGTTCCAAGCATCTAACAATTTTTAATGCCAGAGAATTATTTGAATGCACTTTTCATAGCTACTACAAAAACTGACTGGCTGTCGAGTGTGATAGCTACGACATTCAATGTGTTAACAAAGACTAAAATTAATACAATACATTGTACACAAATTCCAAAGAATCTTGCAATCCTCTTGCATGAGTTTTACTTGGGAGAAAACCATTGAAAAAGTGAACTAAATCCTTATACTCACACATTATGTATTTCGATAACTTGAAACAGTATTTTCGTTTGAGGCCAAAGTTAGCTTCACAATATCATTGTAGGACATGAACCGGAATTAAAAAATGCATCACATTATAGCTTCCGTGGAATCATACGAACCGTAAATGGAATTCGATTACAAAGAACCACCGACCTTGTCGCAACCATCATATGTTTTCTACTTCCTTGTGCATATTATATGGATCTTGCCCCTATAATTCCCATCAATTGTTAAGAAGATTCTATTATGAGACTTGTGCAGAGCATAATATTGGTATGAAAGGGGTAGACAAACATCTAAGAGATGATTCACATTTACTGGAGAGGTGCTTAGCAATTCACGTTGGAAAAAGAGCACTGGAATACAATTGTGTGCAGCCAACAACACCACAAACAAGCTGCAGTTCCAATGTGTATAATTTTAAAAACTACATATTTCGGAATGTCGACCTGTGCTTATCTCTTGAAATAGATACATTGCATTATTATGTACTGAATAGAATTCAGTTGAAAAGATTGGATTAAATTATCAGTCAAGGATATTCCAGTATTATTTTATGTCGTGACTTTTTTAATAAAACTGAGTGAATGGCCTTTTTGGACAGGCAGTACCTGTGTAGACAGGACAAAGTTGTTGATGCTCCTCCCTTGGTGGGATGCCAGCAACGATCCCTGTTCATGCACAAGTCAAGTTGACATTTTAGCTCCAATTCTGTCACCCCAATTTTCCAAGACCTTGTTGATGGTTTCGGGCTGTAGCTCACGGATTGCTCGGATCATATTGGCCTTATGTACTTCACGGTACTTCACAAATAAAAAAAGTCCAAAGGGGTCAAATCACAGCTCCGAGGTGGCCAATTGACATCGCCCAGGCTGATAAAACGATTTGGGAATTTATTGCGCAAAAGATCGATTGCGGCATGGGCTGTGTGGCATTGCGCGCCATCCTGCATGAATCAATGCCCAATGTATTCAATTTTAGTTAAAAAAAAGGTCAGTTAACATAGCTCTGTAACGCCCATCGAAACGTTGTTCCCTGCCTCATTTTTGAAGAAGGCCACAGCACTCACACTCTCATCTGTGCGATGACGGGGACCCTGAGTTTCGTACTCTAGCATTGCAGTTTCACGAACTATTTGCACAAACTTGAGTACAGCAGTCGCGGTGGGTGCTTCAGTTCAGCCAAAACTTACTCTTTTAAAAAAAAACGCACTGTTCGGGCTAGACATCACTCACTTTGGAAATAAGTTTTCAATATTTCCCAAAGTTGTTAAAGCGTAAAGTGGCTCATTTCGTTCCGCGGAGGTATGAGCTATTTTATGTCAAGTTTTTGAGCCAGTCTTCTAAGCGCATCATTTAAAAAAAGAATGACAATTATTTTTAGAATTAGGGCACAATTCACTAAGCCAATTTATCGTACCCCCATCCGCCTGCGACGACACTGGTACATACATAAATTTCAACAAACAAAATTCTAATTTTTTTATAGCTTGAACAATTTTTTCTACAAGTGTTGTACGTTTTCATCGAAATATACTTTGTTCCTTTTGTAATAGGAGTGCATTTTTCATTTCGCTGAATACACAGCATCAACATACAAATCTACTTTGCACTTGAAATGTTAGTTGGCAGCAGGTAACTACCTGTGCAGGAATACAAACATTTATCGAGTGTTTTATGTACCCATACATATGTGTGTAAGTGAAAACTCTGACTCTATTATATTTTTTATTGAAATATTTTATTGGATTGTGACTTTGAAATTCAGTACCCACTATCAAGGTAAACAATTTCAGTTTACTAGGCTTTTCATTCTATACTCCAGTCGTGTTGGTTTACGTGAAGCTAACTGAAAAGTGTGCAAATTGTTTGCACTTTTTAGTTTTTCGTTGCTATGGATTATTTAGTATAGGGTACCCAAGTCCCACAAATACAAAAAAATTAATATTACTAATCTGATTACAAAAGTAATCGATTACGCCCAACACTGCTGTTGAATGCCCCTTGTTCGAATTGGAGTTGATGTGGGCTTTACGATGTGGTTGTTTGTTTTGTTTGGGCTTATTCGTTTTTTATGGTCTGCGACGACTGCAGCTCCTTGCTTTGATTGCCAGGAGAACATTTGCCACCAGCGTGTAGTGGACACAGACTATGGACCATTTGGGGACTAAGAAATCTCAAACGAATTTGAGAAATGTACTAATGCCAACAAGGTTCAAAATATGTGTTTAAACAATCAAGAGGGAGGACAGAAAAAAAAGAAGAGATTGAATAAAATTCGTGATTTAATATTACAAACGTTGTAGTATTTTCTGTTAAGCGAGCGATTTTCGATAGTGGTTAGAGGTGAGAAGAAATCTTCACTTGTGTCGGTTTTGACGGTATATGGGTAGTAACGTAGGGTAGTAAGAGATCATCTTGCGTCGCTTAATGTGACTGGAACTGTTCCTCGTATTCGTCTAGAGGGGCCAAATCCAATAGTTCGGCATCGATTAGGTCACCGTAGGGACCTTTGCATGATCCTTCAATGTTAATTCTGCATAGTTAGGTAGTAGTCTCTACTCTGAGTTTGTTTCTAATTTTTGACTGCACTTTCAGAATCAATTATAAGTTATACATAGTGGGAAGGTTACCTGTCTAGAAAAATCTTCACCAGCTTGGCCGTTCGGAGTAGGCATAAAACTGTTTGTCCTTTCCATTTCCTTTCGTGATAGGACAATTGCACGAGCAGTTGCTGTAGAAGCTAGGCCCTGGCCCTCAACGGACTGTAGCGCCACCAATATTATTATTATTTTGTATGTATTAACATCTTTATTGTTATCTTTTGGAAAGACGTGTTTTCTTAGGGAATTGGTAGTTTGACATGTCATGATATGAGTATAAAGGCCCTCACAATACCATATTATGCAGCGGTAGTCGTGTGACGTCACGTGCATTCCACATATTTGATTTGTATTGCGTCTTTTAAAAGCGGTTGAACAAATTTTTGTGTGATTTGAAATTTTTAATTTATTATAAAACAAATTATAAAATTGATAAATAAAGAAAACTGAATAAAACTTGTTCATAAATATGTAATTATGTATGTTAATAACACTTTTATATCTGTATAATAATTCCAAATATGTATTATATTTTAAAACCTTTGCACAAGAATTGAATTTCAATATGAGTTCCATATACTATCATATGGCGGTAAAGAATATGTTACCTTATATTCTGCTCATGTTTATATGGTGTTTATACTATTGCAGTTTGTAGTCAGTGTGTTATTCTAGGTCGGATATTTCGCTTTCATGAAGTGTAATAATGCTGAATTCCAAAATTCGGCGTTATCTTTCGGCGCCGTTTTTTACCAAAATGTCTCACGTTGTCTATCCATTTTGCTAATCTTTGGAGGGACGATTAAATCTCTTAAACACTACGTCAGGTAAGGTGCTACCATGGAGTGGTTTTGTGAGCTTACTGCAACCCCTTGAACCACCAATATTATTATTATTTTGTATGTATTTATATCTTCATTGTTATCTTTTTGAAAGTGCCATTGGAAAGGCGTGTTTTCTTAGGGAATTGGTAGTTTGACATGTCATGATATGAGTATAAAAGCCCCCGCAATACCATATTATGCAGCGGCATACCAAGGTATTCCCACCTCCATGCTGGATGGTTTGATTTCTGTAGCATGAGTGGTATTTCCTTTCCTCTGGTCACCCAACATTTCGTTCAGCATCGGAGAGAAAAAATGTATTTTTGCCTCGTTGCTCCAAGGACATTACGCAGCTTTTTTGCAATGGTTACTTTGCAAATATAATGACTTGCAGAAATAAGCACACATATATTTTTTTGTCAAGATTTTTACACACATATATATATAAGATATGTATATAAAATGTTTATATAATACATGTAATCTATAAATTAGTATAATGTATATATAAACAAATTTGGTAATTATTTAGTATATTATCGCTGCAAAGGTAAGGCTGGCAGAAAATCTTTCTTGAAAATCTTGTTTGAATAGCGGACGGGTCACCTTATAAATAAAAAATAAAAATAACGAAAACACTGGCTAACACATCGCTAGTCCACAGTCGCGGCATTGTTGAGGCTAAAAATCAAATGAAATGGAAAAAGCATTTCCCGTAAAATAATTTACATAAAGGCCATCGATTAATGCAAATATCAGTTACCAAAAGCGTTAACATTATACTGGTGCTAGCATGTGGTGCTTATGGGCATACACCTGTATGTGGACTTTGATAAATTTACTTTTAAACGTGAGCCCTCCTGTCGGTCCTCTCATCCAATAAACATATGTATTCACAAATTGTGCATGTTCGCGAAGCCATTTGAATGTGTTTCGACGTTCTCTGGATTTAATTGAAGTGGTAGGGTGCCAGATGACTTTTGCCCGAACTATGTCACATTCTAAAACTTTGAGTTCCCTCTGACGTTCGAGAAAATCAATATGTCACTTCTTTTATTTTATTTCCGCAAGTACATATGCTGATGGAACTGAGGATAGAAATTTCTGACTTTTTGATGAATATGTATATTTTATATTTTTTAGCCAAAGAGAGGATAACTGTGCCTGTGTTATGGGTGTGTCAAAACTGCATGGGGCCAAGGACCACTTCTTTAATTCAAGTAAATGTATAGCAAATAGATACATATTTATCTAGATCTATTATGTGATTAGATCCTCCATCTATTCTCGCTCTCTCCCCCCTCTCGGCAATAACTGTAGCTGAACTATGCATTTGCGTACAGTTGTTAGAAACTTATAATATTAATTCAGCTTTGGTATAATTATTTGTTGTAGCTAAAGAAAAACGGAGGCTGAACTTTGCTTTTCTCTCAGTACTTACCAATACAGTTCTGATTACAAAACACTTGCGCCAAGGCACGCCCACATGAAGCTCTAGAAGCGAACATTCTTCACGTTGTAGCATATTTTTTGGTATTGCCGGTTGGATAAACCATTAAGAAGGTTTCACCTGTCCTCTGAAAAGTAGTGGGTAGGTGCATTGATATATACGCTGATAGTGTAAGTTCAATTCATAATTCACAGTCCCACCTATTTTGAGTCACTGACAACTCCGCTCTTGAGAGAACAATGACAACAACAGGCGCAACATGTGTGGTTGGTATAGAAGCTAGGTCCAAGTCAGACTCGGACCATAGCGTAACCAATATTATTACTTTTATTACAAATTTAATGAGATATAACTTTGAATTCCCCAGAGCTTAAATTATATTTCTATGGTGCATTTTATTCTAACATTAAGGCGCAATGTATTCTTTTTTTTGCAAAATGTTTGGCTTTTAGTTGGGTTGGTAGGGGTGACTAGCATGTTTAATGCAAAAGCTATGCTCTACCTTGACCAATTAGGGTGGATTGTGCTGTCACTTTCCCGCTGTGTGTCTAGGTTCCTCGTTGTCTTTTTGACGTTTGCCATTAGTGTTTAGTGATTTTATTGACTTCAGTGGGGGATGGCGTGTCTCCTGTTTCTTTGCTAGTGGCGTACACGCCAATTGTTTATTCATCGGCTATTTCATTTGCATGAGCTCACTGCAATCCCTTGACTAGCAAAAACAAATATATGTATAAAACACAATATAATCATTGGTATTTCTGCTTTAAAAAATACTGATTACTAAACTCTAAAAATGTACATCATCGGGTTGAAAGCCTCTTGGAAGCTAATCCCATTTTCCATCTATTGTCTCTTATTATCACGTCTTAATATCGTCAGTGTATATGGACCAACAAATTGGTACAAGATTATACATATACATTTTTATATTTAAGTGTAGTACGTACATTTGTATGTTTTTACATACAATACATATAATAAATCCATTAACAACTGAATAAGTTCCCTGAGAAAATAGAAGCCAAAAGTTGTGGGTGCTGACCGATTTCCTTTCTAATGCATCAATCTCTATAAGCAGAAACTATGACACTCAAGAATTTCAAAGGCATTCTTCTGTATAATATTTTTGGTTGATACTATTGTTTGATTAATGGCTTTCCAACTTCGAGAAGTCCACTGCTCTTAACGAATAAACATCGGATAATCTTCTCTTTCCGCTCTGTGGTCAATGTTTACTTCATATTGATTTTCCCTGAGAAATATTTGCTGTAACATATGCTTGTGGATGGTCAGAATTGAAGAAATTGATTCTCGTAATTTATTGGCGAATGAGGAAAGATTATCATACAGACGTGGTCTTTCTACATTCTATAAGATGAGATTATTTCATAAATTGATAGTACTAGTCATGGTGATGTTTTGACAAATTGTTTGTAGATTGTTATAAAGTGTTTGGAAAACATTAGTATACAACGAGTAATTGTATGGAAACATGCAATTCGTGGTCCAGATAAGAACCCCGTTTCAACCTTCTATATTCATCGTACTGATGGACAAGTCCTGATTCCTACGGAAACTGAAAATAAACAGCGGTGGGTGAAGCTAAAACGCGATATAAATTTGTAGGTCAACCATTCTTTGAATCATTAAATGATGTGCCTGTCGTGAAATCACACCATCTCATAAATATCGCAAATACCACTGGAAAATTTTGCCTAAACAAGGCTACAGTGGTCTACAACAAGTTTAACTCTGTTTAGAGTTAGCACTATGAATCAAGAGGCATACGCTAGGTTCAACCGCTACTACCAAACCTAGCCTAACCTAATAGTTCAAACTATAAAATTACGTAATTTTAAAAAAAAATAGAAGGAACCAATAGGAACCCTGTTACAGATGCCATCGAAATTCACGCTGGCGTTAATCAGACCCTTTAGCTTTGACTTAAGTATATAATGATGTATTTTGCAGATAAACTCACTAAATAATTCTACTGAATGTGTAGAACCTACGTCGATGATTCAACGTCTGCGTCTAGCGATAAAATTCATTTCCACTTGATGAATAAACGAAATTGTGGCGTATGAGGAAGTAAGCATCATCTAAATCTTCGTCCATTGCTCCATGCTTCTTCGAAACTGATAACCGTTGCCATCGGCGATATGTCGGAAAAGTACAGGAATTTTGAATAATGTTACATTCGTAAATACATTGCAATGAAAACCTAACGACAGAATCACAGTACAGCAAATCTAATTGCTTACTGATAACCGTCGCCATCGGCGATATGTCGGAAAAGTACAGGAATTTTGAATAATGTTACATTCGTAAATACATTGCAATGAAAACCTAACGACAGAATCACAGTACAGCAAATCTAATTGCTTACTTCCTCAACATCCATTTCATGGTAACTTCGAACACACTCGCAAGTGTAATAAAAATCATACGTTATCACCTATAGAGTAAATTCAAACAGTGTATTATCGGAATACAAGACATTTCACCTTTTTAACATTCAAACAAAAGTAAGTATTTTTTTTGTAAAAAAAAAAACTGCCCCAGTTCTTAGGATTTGTATTGTTAAATGTAGTACTTTTAATACTCTTCAATTTAGTCTTATCGGCATTGATTCCAACAACTTGTCATTGTCATTGTCAACTGTCATTATTAGGTCTGCCATTGAGTTTTCAATGGCATTAAGGTCTGGTGACTGTGACGGCGTGGCAGTTGCGTGACCAAATCATCCAAGATTGAACTATTCCCAACTTACGCTTAGGATCATTGTCTTGATTTATCTGAAAAAGTGTCTTTGATAATTAGTACATATTCGATAAAACCAGTTTCTTATTCCAGTAGAAGACATACAGCCCAAAACCATAACGTGACTTACACCGCTTGGCTGTACCAAGCAAATTCTTGGGTTACAGCTCAGTATTTGGCTACCTCGGCCTGTGAATGTTAATTTCATTTGTCGGAGATATTCACAGATGCCTGGAAAAATCGGTTTACTCGATTATCTTTCTTTTTTTAATGAAAAACGAAAACAGTAGCTATCCACCTCACTCCAATTTGTGCTATCATCTTCGTGTACATATTGATATTTTGTATTCATAAATCATTTTTTTATTAATTATTTTGCAAATGAGAAAACAATATATTTAAGCGACAAAATCAAAGCAAACAAAAATCAATCAAATTAGTTTAAACTACACAAATAAAATAAAAAAAAAAATGACTAACGTTTTAATAAGTTTCATTTAGAAAAATGGTGTATGGCGTATGAGTGCTTTTTTCAATAATTTGTATTCGCACATATGTAGTAGTTTAGACAGCATACAATACCGGAAAATTCTTTTTGCAGTGGCTTAGAGGATATTAGTGAGCGGAGATGGGATTAATGCATTACACTTAAATGCATATGTTTCAGGTATCCGCTTCGGTAAACATGCATTACATTTTCTAGGATATTAGGGCTGTTCAAAATATAGGAAAAATCAACAAAGATTTGATATGTGTTGGGTATGTGTTCAAAAACTTGTCTGAGTATTAAAGGATGAACCATGATCAGAGGACGCGTCTTTAATAAGCGAGTGTGATAGTTGAACTGTCCGGCGGTAGCCGTACAGTGTACTGAAATTTATGAATGAAATGCGTTTCCACACAACTTTTGAGCTTTTATCCGAACAGCGGATAAAAACTGTCTCCAAGAAAAAGAGTGCCATCGGAAATCTTGAAAGAGAATTCATCTACTCTCTCGATTTAGATATACCTTATATTTTCGATAAGGACGATGTTTCTTTTCGTGCACATCCATGCGAACAATTTCTCGTGGTTTGCCGGTAATCTATGGATGCTGATGCTGTGTACCACCAGTCAACAGCAGTCGAAGTTGTGCATCCATCGGTTAGATACGTGATGCTCTGGCGTACGACGTGAGATTTATAGATAGTCGCGAGTTTCGGTGATTTTCTGTCGTGTTTCATAAAAGTATTTACATCGTAATGTAATTTAGCTGGAACGTATTGTATTCGCAGTGAAGTACTATTTTGCATTCGATATGGACGGGATGTGATGTGTCTTGCTGCTTTCAGTACCTTGTATACACAAAATAATGTACAAACACACGTACATATAAACTTTATAAACCCTTCTGATAGGCTTTTGAAATAAAGTTTTCTGAGGATTAATCACGCGGGGATTGTGCTTGAGAACATTTTTTTTCTTAACTAAAAGTTAGAATATCGGCGGGCAATATCGGGTTGTGACGGAGAGATTGCCAAAAAAAAGGGTTTACCAACAGCTACCGGCAATCGATTTTGGCGGAATTTAACGCGTTTCTTGTGTTATTTTTATTATTATTTTGCTGTTCAACAAAGAGAAAGTTTTGCCAACGAAAGGATTAAGCAAAGGAAGAAGAGCCTTAAAATCCATTTGCCCACACCTTGGTGAGATTTTCCCGCCGCATTTGCTTTGGAATAAAACGGCAATCCTCAAATTGATTGGATTAGTTGTATTTGAATAAGTTTGAAATTTTGCGCTTTATATCCGTGTGCGTTGGATATATGTATATACATATGTATGTATGTACGTACGTGAGTATTCTTGAATTGAAATAATCGACAATTAAAGGCGAAACACACAGTTCGGAGTTTGTGTGCTTACGTCGTACTACGGATATAAATAAATGCATAGAGGTGTGCTTCACAAAGTGAAATAGTGCGTGTGTGTGCTCGTATGAGTTTGTGGTTCATTACGTAGTGCAGTTACCGTTAAATCAGATAAATTTATTTTGATTACGCATACAATGTTTAATTCCTGTGGGGTCGTAAGTTTGAGCAAGTTAGCAGAACTTTGATGAGTTCTATATCACGGGGGATTATTACATTCAAATCAGGAATAAAGGGATTATCGGCGTCGGTTTAAGGTAAGGATTACGAAGTTTTCCTTTTTTATTTAATCTTTTTTTTTACTTATGCGTCAGTGAAACTCATGGTTTGATACATGTCGTCTACTAGGACAGCGTGCAAAAAAAAAGGAAAATGTCTCAGCACTTTGTTATGCCTTCAGATTTTGGGATTTGTTGGTAATGTTCAAAAGAAGCTTATGCCTGTCATCACGGGATGAGACTTTGTCTACTCATTTATTATATTTTTGATTAAATAGAGGTTTTCGGATTAGTGATTGTGTATATGTTTTCGGTCATTTGTTGCTTTTTAAATTGGAGTTGACTCATTCGTAAAACTACATATGTAGATACTCTGTTGTCGACATTAGTGATTTGATTGAAGTGGAAGGCATATATAGACATCCTGTACAAATATGTTGTAAATGTTGCATTAAAAAAATACCTGATGGGGGATAAGTTCGGACCCCAAATAGGTTCAATCAGCAAATATTGGCAAAGTTTAATAAATAATTATTAAAAAAATTCACCATATGCTCGACCACATAATGGCTTCGAACGAATGAAATCGATTGAAAAACAATATAATATAATATTTCTTTTGTATACAGAATGTACTATGACTTAAGTCATTAAAAATAAAAGATACAATTTGCCGCTTATAACACTAACTTAAACCAATAACCAATTCTTATGAACATTTTCTGGGATTATTTATTTTTTTTTAGAACCGTGACTTTTATTAAATTGTTTTATCTTTGAATTTGTCTAACATTTGGTTACTAAAAATTTACTTTTAAGAATACTTCAGACTCCAATTAAATATAATTGAAGTTAAATTAAATGCGAATGTACACACAATTTTCACCGAACTACACAAAAATAGTATGTATGTATGTATGCCATGTAAATGTAATTTCCCACGAGGTCATATTTATGAAAGCTGTTGGATACCACCCCATGTTGACATTATCCGCTATAGTCATAAGTAAACTTAACTCTTAGCTTTATTATTGCATTCTTACTACAAGCCATATTTTCCCTGCTGTGATGCTTGAGAACAAAGAAAAAAACGTGAACAGGATACCAAGTATACCGGTGCCATATGTTTTTAGCTTAATACGGATACGTTTTATTCATTTATGTGCGAAATTCGTGTCCTTTAATAGAGTACCAACTACAAAAAATAAAATGTACAAGAAGTTTCGGAGGGAATTTATACGTCTACATGTACATACGTGTTACCTGAGGTAGTTGTCCATTAATAGAGGTGGCAGAAATGGAATATATTTTTTGTATTCTTAATTTATATTATTTTATTAATATTAATTATATATTGTGCTATTATTTATTTCAAAATTATTTTTTTTTTAATTTTCAACTAATTTATTTGTATCACTGCAATTAACAAAATGATTCACCGTTGTGTTGGTGTTTGCGTGTAGAATTTTCAACTATCCCTATCTTATGCTCCGTGTTCTTTTGTTGAATTGAGCTTGCGTCCGCTTTGTGTCATTATGGACATGCACCTCCGTTCATTCGATGCTATTGACTCAGCAGGACTGGCAAAATTAGCATTTGGCGAAGAAAAAGCCTTAAGCCCATGGTACCTCCATAGCTGTTGAAAGTGTGAAATTCAGTCGTCGAATCCTATGATGGGTATCCTTGCTCTATTACATACTTGGCGTTTGAAAATCCCTCACTCATAAGAAAATAATACCGCACACAAAACTAGTGCTTGCTGTCGAAACATCGTATACTCGTGTATTCTACTAATATTATAAATTATACATTTGGGTGGTTGTGGAAGTCTATGATAATTTCAATAGTGAAAGCCCTTTAATTCGGAAAGCTCGTTTAAAGGGCAGATATTTCCGATTATATTAGAGTCGGTTTTCGATTCTCATGTACAAATTAAATAAAATAATATTAAATATTATATTAATAATTAAACAACGCAATGACTGAACACGTATAGGTAGAAAATAGATCTCAAATATGTGGAGGTCGGAACAAATCATCAAAATGTTGTTGAAGTTGATAAAATAATTTTTTGTATTAAGTTCTTGCATTTTTTCAACAACAGGAACGCGTTTTAGTAAAAAAAATCATTAATTCGGAGAATTCGTTTATTAGGACCTTCCCCTAATCATTCCTAATTAACGAGCTTTTACTGTACAAGCAAAATAAAGTGGGTGTTGTAATAAGTGCACTACCCACGTCTCTATTCAAGTCTATCCACCCACGTCTCTATCCACGCACCCACGTTTATCCATATTTTCACATTTTCTTAAAGAACGTCAATAGTCGTATCTACATATTTAAAAATATACGATACAATTATGCGTTTCGCAAAGAATCTATATTGTGGGTGGAACTGCTTGTTGGAGCAAGCCACTCATACACCAAATTAATCAAAAGTTTGATGTTCACATGAACAATCTGAGCGAGTATGACAGACCGCACACTGCGATTGCGATTTTTCAATCACTGTCACAGTTAGTGATTTTGTGCTCAACATTAAAGGAGACGGTTCCTAGAAAAGCACTACTTCAGAGCTGGATATATTTTCCTAAGATTCATGTGTATATATGGGTGGTTTTAGGACTAAACTAGGTCCATTCCAAATAAGGTCAGAATGGACTCAATACGTTGGTCTAATTGAGCCACCGCCATAAGGCCGACAGGGCACTCAATTAGCTATCTACCTACCTGGTAGTTGGCCAGTTAAAGAAGTCCCTTTTATTGTGGCAAATGATTGATTTCTGGTCACCCTTTATATTAAATGTATTTGGCATTAAATTCGAAACAAGTCACGTCGCATTGGAGTTTAGTAAGCAAATATTGTAAGTCAGCCCAACCTCCTCATATATGTATATTCATAGCTTAGCAATTAATTCTGCGTATTCTATAATGTGGGCGTTAATAGAAATTCCACAATGATACAGGAGAGCCACATCTTCTAACAATCGACCTTTTAACAATATTCAATAAAAAACTATACCTAATAATTAAATTCTAAGGCTTAATTGTTTGCCTGTATGAGTTTTCTTGAATTAATTATGTATTTCTTTGACAGTAAAGAGAGACTCAATATTTCGAAAACAAATAATCATGCAATGCCTGTGAATGACTTTTTCAGCGTGTTGTTTCTGCAAAAAATCGTAGTTTTATAATTGTTCAGCATTTCACTTTACATTTTTCTGAAATAAATCTGATTCCGTCATTCCGTTTCACAGAGTCCTGAGATTTATATGAACAAGCCCAAACATTTCACCTCCAATGCATATTTCTCTTCCGCTTTATGTCTGCTATTATGTTGTGGAATATAAATCATCGAATAAAGCTCTGTAATTACTACCCAGCGGTAATGTTTTTCTTACGGCTTTACTTCGTTTCCAATTTATTTTCGAGCACTTAAACTTCGCTGTGCATTGGAATATTAAGAAAAAAGCGTGAATAGCGAGATGTTGATTGTGTACAACTGCTTTTAGTTCAGAGAATTGACCTTTTTTGTAATCAGTTATTGTATTTGCTTTTCTTATTGATTGATACTAATACTCTTGGACTAATTCAAATGACTGCAGCAACCGTACAGCATATGCTATTTTCATTGACTCATTCACTTATTTAATTTTCAGGCAGTTTAAATGATGGGATGTAGTGACCACTATTTTCCTCAAATGTATGTATTAGCTTTTATTGTTCAAGGCTAAGTAATAGTTGTTAATGTACATTCCAAAATTTAATACAATTCACTACAAAAAAAATATCTCTTATATATTTTTTAATGAATACAGAAAGCTTACAGGCGGGAGTCCTTACGTAAGTTATGGCCGAGACATTACACCAAGCTGTCTTGCATCCGCGATTACTTGGTCTTTATACCGGAGATTCGGTCTTCCTCTCCTTCTCGAACCAGTAGGCTCGGATTCAAAGACCCTCTTTGCTGGAGCATTGTTGTACATGCGCTCGATGTGGCGGAGCAGTCTACGGATTCTTGCCTTCCGGACAACATCCACATCCTGGTACAGCTCGGAGAGTTCGCGGTTATGCCTTCTGCTCCATTCGCCTTCTCCACAGACAGAACCATATATCCGACGTAGAACTTTTCTTTCGAAGGTACCAAGAATCAGCTCTGCAGTTTTGCTTAGCGTCCAGCTTTCGGCTCCATAGAGCAGGACTGGTAAAATAAGAGTTTTGTAGAGCAGTGTTCCGTGTTTACTATTGCCCTCCGCACTATTTTCTCCAGTACTATATCCATTAACAGATTGAAGAAATCAAACGACAGCGCATCTCCTTGCCGAAATCCAGTGCAAGTTTCAAACGGCTCAGAAATCCTTGAGCAGAACTGCACGGTGCATCGCGTATGTGTTAGCAGATCAGTTTTCGATTTGCCGGGCCGGAAGCCGCACTGGTACGGACCGATTAGTGCCGTGCAAAACGGCTTTAGACGTTCACACAGTACACAGTACGCTGGACTTTTAGGCGACGTTGAGCAGGGATATACCTCTATAGCTGTTGCAAGAGGTAAGACCGCCTTTTTTGTGGATTTGGCACTCCCTCGGCCGTCAACAATTGAATAAATTTCATACATTTGAACATGGCGCTATTTAAACAATTAAATTAATTGACTTTTCTGAACGCAGAATTCAGCTTTTGTATTTTAAAGTTAGTTGAAGTAAGTTATTTGCTTTTGATGTGATATGTCTTTGTCTTTGTTCCGTAAAAATTTTATTTTTATCATCGACTCAGTTTTTACCAGTTACAATTTAAGGCTTAATTGATAGAAACAAAATAAAACTTTATATTTGCCTTTTTAAGAGACTCAACCGTTTCCTTGTTAAGATTTTAACTATTACCACCTTTCCACTGGTGGGCGATAGCAGTAGAACTAATCACAAAATTAAACCGTGTATCGTTCATGAGCTCGTTGTGCGCATCCGCATTATTCTTTATTCATTATGCCGCCATCGGCTGGAATCAAATTGCAGCATGACTTGATGTGTTTAACAACGCACTATTCTCCGAATAGATTTTAAAACATTTTCTAAGATTGAATACGCGATAAATATTTATATTAAACTTGTAGGAGGAGACATCACGGAATTCAATTAATAATCCCTAAATAAAAACTATCATCACGGTTTCTGCCTTTTTGGGTTTACCTATATTGGCAAATTCCACTCCACTTGCAACAGACTGAGATGACTTCTGTTTCAAAAATACAGTTTCATTTCTCAGTGAGTACGTTGCAGTCCTTATTTTTCACAGACTAGCGTTTTCAAAGGATCCTTGTTCTGTATCAATTCGTGTAGTGGGTGTTATTGTTCTTACTCGAATGCTGTACTTTTGCTGTTTCATGCCGTATGGCGAAGTTTCTGGAACTTTTCATGACAATTCTACTTTCAAAGTACAGTGCGCGACTCGAGCGGGAGGTGGTGCCGCATGTATGAAAAGTTTTTCTTTTCGTGCAGCAACATCTTGAATCGGATTCGGAACTGAAAACTTTACTTGTGTAAATAGTTAGGCGTGTTCAAGGTATAGCTGAAGTGGTGTTTCACTTACGTGGTTTTGGAGAGCAGTTTCGAGAGCGTTGCGGTGCACTGAAATTGCATTTCCCGTTTTGGCATGTGTTCTTGCATTCACGTAAAAATAAACTCGCTTGTTCGCCGTAATTTCGATATAAATGCAGAAGGGAAAAGAATTATCGTCTTCTTTGGAGTCAAACGAAGTCTGTTTGTAATTTTATTTGCCTCCTTTTTGTGATGTAAATGTGTAATACGTCCTCCGCGGTTGTAACGACGGAAAAGGTTTATTTCGTAATGAAATACGATTGGGGTTTTATTTTGATTAATGTGTCATCAAATACGGTTTTTGGGTTACATAATAGGATTACAATGTACTTAAAACCGTCTATTCTATGAATGGTAATGAACGAATTGCTCATTATTTTCCATTCTGCTACTAGCTCATAGTATTACAAGTTTTTCAAAAAAATTCAAATTCACACATCTACATGATATGATGTAATCAAATTGGAGGCGACAGTTTGTCGATATTAATGGTTACAAATGATGAACTCGTATTAATGACTAATTATTGAAACATTCGCGAAATGTTTGTGTATCTCTGGTTGAAAAGTTGTATCCCAAACAATTTGCTAATATATTGAACAAGCTATTACAACTGCTCTATATTACTACCCTATAATTGCAAACATTCTTAGGCACATATATCTATATTGTTATTGTAGAGTTTCGTCAGTAATTTCGAAACGAATTCTGTGTTGTATTTCGTATTAGGTACACATACAATATGTAGATATTCGCCCGTATTGCCACGCAGTAAGCAATTTGAAGTTTGTGTAGTAAGACTCCGGTGCAAATTGTCTAGTTTTCCAAATGCTTATTATTCTCCTACACTCACAGTAGCAACTCTGCTGCAGCTGAGCATAGCTCGCATAGCTCGGTACTCATGAATGCATACAGCCTTTGCATATTATATCACCACCAATGTTGGTGAATGTACAGACTGTGTACCTGATGTAATTTCTATCCTCACATTCCTAGAATGCAGTCGGATTTCTAAATACAAAAACGAAAATGCAAAATTGGTAAACATTTGAACTAAAAAAATAAGCGCAATGACAACAACAAATACAGCAGTCACACCCATCCTTCATAAAAACAAATAACAATCGGGACAATTCATGCATACGTCGCATGGTCGTAATTTAATTTAGTACATGAGAGTGACCACACGTAATTCTTCAAGGCTTTAAGCGTTGCTTTTTGTTCCTGCTCAACATTTCGTAATTTGCCCACGGAAATGCAGATTGCTGTCAGGATACACAGAATACAAGAAAATATCTTCAAGCGCCATATTTTTTTTCATTGGTTGTGTGTGTGACTTCGCACGTTTATAACACAGTGACAGCAGTGTTGATGAATTAATTTTCACGCGATTTTTAAATCGGTTTTATGTGCGAAATTTCCGTGTAAATTTATTAATTATGTATTAAATTTATTAAAGAAATCTGTATTGTTTGGTAAAATGGCACAATAACTTGGACGATTGGAAAAAGTAGGAAAAATTAATGTTAAATAAGCTTTGGTTGCTAAAATTATTTTTCCAGGGAACAGTCATTTCAGAATTTGTAAATCTGAACCAAAGTATATCAACACCTATCTTCTAAATCAGGATAAATTAGAAATTTTTGTTGGTGTGATATGTGAGAAAATAAGTGCCTATGAACACCCAAGCTCACGGGATTTGAAATATCGCTTCCAATTAGTCGGGAAGAATGAAGAAACCGGTTCAATTGTGAAACAGCTAGAAAGATCTGTAATCAGGAATGTTGAGCTTGGTGTGAAGGCCAAGTTATCGGTTTTCAATTCAGTATTTGTTCCAACTCTCACCTATGGTCATGAAATTTGGGTAATGACCGAAAGAATAAGATCGCAAATACAAGTTGTCGAAATGAGATTTCTGCGAGCTGTTGTAGGAGCTATTCGTCGGGATATGGTGAGAAACACGACAGTACGCGAGGAAGTCAATGTAGAGCAGCTGCTTCTTCGAATGGAAAGGGCTATGCTTCGATTGTTTGGTTTGCACATGTGGCACGAATGTCAAAAATCATCACGACTTCCGAGGCGTGCCTTGAATTCGAATCCTTCAGGTAGGCTACCGCTTGGCAGACCCAAAACGAGGTGGTTGGACCAAGTCTAAAAACTCACCTGTTTGCGCTTGGGCATAACACCTGATGAGTTAGAGTCAATAGCGGAGGATTGAGTGAACTTGCGTGCATTATCATGTGGGTCAGAAGATGATGATGAGATATTTTTTTCAGAAAACAAATTACATGTAAATAGGAAACCAAATGCTTCTGTGTCTGTCCCTCCGTTGTCAATATTTGTGTGGAAAGTACTAGCTAAGTCTTCAATATCTCGGCATCTTCGTTGTTGTGTTCTGTAATGTATTCATCAAGAGCCTTGCTTTCAGATTTCAGCATGTCTTTGTTTTATTTAGTATGTTTAATATTTCGTATGTTTATTTTTTCAGTTACTTCGGTAACCCACGGCATCCTACCATCTACCATCTCCTAACGCGTTGCACATTATATGTGAATAAGATATTTTTCTTACTAATTTCGCAAAAAAACATACACAATAGAGCCTGCCATTGCTTGGAAATATTAATGTGTGATTCTTTATGCTGATTATTATTACAGAGAAAAAAATTCAGTTATGACCGTATTAACTTGCAATTGATTTTAATTAGTAAAATAAGTCGGAATGCGAAGTGTTGATATTTAGAACAGGAAATGAATTGCTAAAGTGCATCTACTATTTCCTTAATTCACTTTACTTGTTGTTGAATGAACTCCTACTGCATGATGTATGCCGTGAGCAATGTAGTACTTGTTCTCGAATTGGTCGATTGAGAATGAGAAAATTTACAAACACGCGGGAGTAACGCCTCCTAGTCCATTGTTGAATCCACATTATGTGTACTGATTAGAACAACATGCTTGATATCACTACACAATTTCCTGTACAGAACAAATAATCCTAACTCTGCTCTACTGACGGGACGATGTGAGTTGTTCGTTTGAAGTTTGGTGCTTTTGGTACGTCTTCCAATGTGGTTTCGAAACCTCTATGACTCCAGGCACTGCTTCCATGTCTACACTCCTCGAAGAACGCAAAGTAAATGGAGTATGGCACAAAATATAATCATTGGGTCAATTGAAAGAAGAAGGACGATGCTGTATGGCAAATACTAGGCTAACGAACGGATACTAGAATTAATTACGTATTTGATTTACGGATAAACATATTAAAATGTCACTACAGCACCTATTCGGATGCAATCCGTTAAAAATTAAACAATTTGTTTCTATGAGTTGAAATATCATATTGATATTCCAGGAAGAATAACACACTTACATTATTAACCATGAGCGTGCTCAAGGCATAACAGCATAGATGGATTATGCCAACTCGACGGAATGTATTTTTTGTGGGTTTTACTAAAAGTTTTCAAGCTTAAATTATATACAAAATGTTGGTGTCTAAAAATCCATAGAAGCGTTTCAATTTTACGACCTAAAGGATAAGCAGCACAAGTTTAAGGATTTAAATTTCACGAAATAAACCACATTTATGCAATACAGCGAAAGGGTCGATATTATTTCTTTAAACTTTTGGGCTTCTGATTTGTTTGTTTTCTATTTAATAAATTTGAATGTCACGAGGGAGGATTTGCTTCAAGATTGGTAGATATTTGCATTTCTTCGGGTTATACTAGACGAAACTAATCCATTTCTGGCAAACTATATAGGCTGGTCACAACATAAAGGATACATGGAAATAAATTCTGAAATGTTGTGCGAACCGATTTCACACGACTGAAATATCGATTTGAAGCAAAATAATCGCTGTGGAAGTTGGTGACACTATAATACAAGGTTACATATTCGAAACACATTTTCCATAACATCAAGCAGAGAACCTATGACTTATGCATAAGGGTTTGTTAATACTGCTTGTTTCTTATTATAGACTACCATAGTACTGAAAACTTTTTATAAATTCCAAGAAATTATGGAATTTATATATATATATTTTAAAAGACTTTGAAAGGAAAAGCTACAAACAAACCTTCATTAAAACAAAAAAAATATATAGACCCAAGACAGTAAGTATGAGAGAAAGGGAAGCGGTGATGATCATGCATAAATGGCTTGGATTGAAGAAACCAAGACTTCAAAGGGAATAGTACCAGAATGAACCATATAAGTTAAAAGACTTGTGTCTCCTATTCCATCCATTGTGCTGGGCTATGGCTCGTGCAGAAAATGATAATGTTGAGAATTGGGATTGTGCAAGGTGTGAGGGTTTGGCGTGGAAGTGCTGAGATATCGCCCGAACAAGAAATAATGACGGAGAGAAGTGTTGCTTTTTTCAGACATTCCATTGTCAATACGCAGAGATGTAGTATTTATGTATGGCAGTATGTAATTGCAACGAAAATGGTCCTCAAACAGTTTAACTAAATAAAATGGTAGCCGTACCGTCGTGTGGTTTTGCGGCATTGGTGCCAGATTCAGTCCCCGAAATTTACAGAAAAAAATATAAATAATTCACGGTTGCACCTCTTTCGAGTTACTGACACTGGTCAAAGAGTATTCCTGTCGCTAGTGGTTGCTGTAGAAGCTAGGACCTGGTTCACACCTGATCGTCCACCCATATTATTGTTATTTGGAGTCTGGTACACGTCACTACGCTCGTTTATCAATTGTCCGCCGCGATCATGCAACTTGACGCCACTTGATTATTTTCTTCCGGGCAATGCCAGTGACGTCGAACGCGTAATTTGAATGATGACATGAATGTAGCTTCAGAATAAAGACTCAAGCAATCAATTTTATATCTCACGCCGTTGTTGTTTTATTAAAATGTATTTTCCTATAGCTTTATCTGGTCACCCTGTACTATTTTGCTACAAAATTTAGAAATTATTTCAATATAAGAACTCATAGTGTGTTATTGACTGCAATGTGTATAAGTGAAATCGATTGGAAATAATTCATTTTCAAAGCTATTAACTTGTCATGTATTAAAAATACGACCCGGCTATTTTCCGTATGAGTTACAATTTGTGCTACACACTTGTCCTATGCAGGTGCTTTTTCAAGTAGCACCTTATTACTAATCTGTTGCAGGACTACATTGTGGGTTCTGGGCAAAATGTCTCGAACGTGTGTTTTAAAAAGTTGAAATTGAAATGTCATGAAGAACTCGAACACAGGCCTGCTCATGGCTACAGGAAATGGCAAGGGCAGCAAATGGTACACGGAAATAATTTATTTCGAATATTTTCGAAATCAATGATGATATGAGTACGTTTAACATTGCATACATTAGACAATATTGAGTTGTTTTCTTGGGCAATTTATGACTGAGAAGAAAAAGCATTAATTTCATTTCTTTAAATGAAGATGAGAGTTAGTCTCCGTATACACTTTATATTTGTCTCAAGCGCTCTCATTGACTAACTGCTAACAATTAAGTAGCATTATTCGGAGTCCTAAGGTTAAAACGACTGCTCTTAATAATATTATTTACGGTAACAGACTAAATTAAACTCATTACTGCTAACAAATCTTTTATTTTGTGGTAGACGTAATGAGCGGATACGTGCGTTCCTCCTGAAATGTGCACGTTCATCCTGATTCTGTGGCAATGTGGGTCTCGCAGAAAGTCTCTCCCATTCACTAATGGGTTATTGCATATACATGATGCATGAACCAAGGAACATTCGCCGTGACTTATTTGTATGAATCTATAATCAAACAATTTCATTTGTTTTTCTGCTGGTTGAACATTTTGAAAACAACAATCTTGCCGTAAGATTCCAATAAAAACTTGTATGTATGGTAGTCAATTTCATATGTATTCTATTGTAAAATGTCAAAAATTTATCATACGAAGAAAACCGTTAGCATTAGACTGGAATTACCTACTCAAACAAAAGGGGTTGAATGGAAAATGTTTAATGGATGCCAAACGAAAAACAATTTTCAAGTATATAATACATATATATTTGTATATAAATAACTTTTGGAAAAGGGCGAATTGACTTGAATGGATGTGCATAAAAACGATTAGTTCTTCTCACTTCTTTCTTAAATTTATATTACACAACACTACTTTGAAGTCATTTGATATTTCATAGTAATGCCATGTATATACGAGTATGATGTAAGAGTGACATGTTCAAAATATATAGTCTTACTTTGACGCATCAGTATAATGTTTTAACCGTATACTATTTAAATACTGTTTTATCGGAGAACGTATAGTCCTCAAGCAAAAACAAACCGAAATGACTTTGTCCTGCACTCATTCTGCACATTCATTATCGTGGTCAATATTGAAGGACACTGTACGTCGAGTTCACCGTGGTGGACTTCTGCATATTGGCTAAAAAATGAAAGCTGTCGCTGCGATGATGGAGAAATATAACCTTCAGCATAGTGACGGTCAGGAGTTCGCTTTACATAGCAAACCAATTCATTCATGTCTGTATGTATGTATGTGCTTTTTTATAGAAAAAAAGTACGTGCCCGAACACGAATTCATACTTATTTGGACGTATCGCTACGTGTTGTAGCTCTCTAATGTTCTCGGTTCGCATTAGGATACTGTTTGATAGTAAAATATTACTGAATATTTAAAATGAAAATGTTAGTTTTTCGCAAATAGTTATTTCCAACATAAGCCTCTTTGCGAATAACAGTGTATACATGTATACATATGTACATATAAATATCTATCGGATGAGGAAGGGATAGTGTTATTGCTTCCTATAGGAACGCAGTACATGTTTGTCCATCTAATTGAGGACTTATGTCAGAGTCTTCTATATATGTTTGTATGTAGGTTGAAGAGTATTGAAACTTGACTATTTGAAAAATTAAGTGCCTATCTCAAATGTCAATTAATTGCTTTTCGTTAACGTTCACACAATTGACGTTAAAATCGAATACATCTTTTTATACAGCAAGCAATCGATAAGACAAGTTTGTTATTCGCAGTGATTCTTAATTCGCCTATTTGACGAGTAATTGGAAAAGTTTTTGAGTATTGTCCAATCAGTATCAGCGAATGTTACGGAAAACAAAACGTTGTATTCAATTTGTGAAATATTACATCACTGGACATGACACTGATAAGCGCTGCCATGGAAAAACGTTAAATAACAAAAATGAATGAGAATTTTTTAAGAAGTGTAGGTAAGCGAAATTTCTCTTACATTATATGTTAACTATATTTCTGAGAATATTTAAAAAGGTAACTGAAGTTGTCACAATTGTGATAGTTACTAAAATCAATTCATGAGTCAATTTAAACACGGCGTCAATTGTTTATATTTGAAATATCGACCGCAATTATTATGAAGTCTTGGTTTTTTTAATGGATCCGCATTTAGACGCTCTTCGTGCCAGTTTTTTTTTGTTATACTTAAGTAAGGGCTTTAGAGTTTCAGGCGTTATGGCATATACGTATTTGTATGTCATGATCGTTTCATCGAGTGGCGATACAATCCAAGGTTTATTTGGACCTAACATCTACATAATTCAATTGTTATTTTCATATTATATCTATTTTAATGTCAACACCGAATGAAATTTAAGATGCTTTACATGACATGTAGCTTTTATGACGATCCTGTTCACATAGACGACGCTCCAAACATAGTCGTAATTTTTTGTAGACTAGCCGTGGATGTGGACATATCTAATAATTTCTGCACATTTAATTTATTGACACTCGAAATGTAAATGCAAACAAGAGAATAATAAAGTGTGAGTCGTTTAGACTTGTTTTCTTTTTTGGCGATCACGCATAACTCGCTTCATGGTATTTTGTGATTTTCATTCAGTATTGTATGACAACAAATACATTGTTTACCCTCCGAGTCTGTTATTGCCTGTAACATCCGCCATTCCATACCATTAACCCCTCTATGGTCCAAAGATTTGGGCCTAAGTGGGAAAGTACCTGTCGCAACTCTGACAGCAGTGATCCAGAATTTAGCCTTCAGAAAATACCTTGTACAACGTTGTCGCTGTAGACAGTTATATGAAATTATATTCAAAAAGTGAATGTCGGGCACTGTTCTTTCAGGCCATAATAAAGTTGTCACTATTCAAATTAAGTTTTTATTAAAAAATAAGTTTTAATGAATCCAGCCGTTACTATTATTTTTGTAAGACTTGCCATGTGGTTACACTGTTGTGACATTATCTAGTTGTACCTATCATTTTGTGTATGGAAACGAAAATGTCGGGCAAACACAGAAATCAGGAACATAATACAGGTGAATGTTAAGCATATAACGGACACATGGACGGTGTTTAACAATAACCCAGGGACTTGCATATAAAAGGACATATAACCATAATCGTACGAAACTGTCGTAGTATTAAACTGCAGATGTTGTTAGCTTGCTGAAATAGTCATGGGAACTGTATACAAAATATTTGCCTAATTTCTTACTATTTGTGTCGTGAATTGTCAGTAAAACCCACCATCAATCCTAGAATTTATATATTTGTTTCTTTATCCAAACATTGTACGGACATTTTCTGATTACCCCGTGGAATTAAATGTATGTCACTATTAGCCCACAATAGCCTTCAAATTTAATTTATTGGCTTATGGCTCCTTTCAGCTTATAACGTAATGCCATCAAAATCCATTAGATGTTTTTTTTTCTTAAAAGCATTGTAAATGAAATATTTCAAAGCAAAAACAACGGACAAAATTTTTCAAACAAGTTCCAGCAAACATAAATCATAAGCCAATGGCTAACACCAAAAAGTATTCGCTTTTGCACTAGCTGAGCGATCCATGTCCCACGGTCGATGTTCAATGCATTTCGTCTGTCACTCAAAAACGAAGGGGGTGCTGTGTGCGGATATACAACCCACTTTCAGTCGTTTTGCAACCCCATAGCTTAACAGTCAATAAAATCACTCGAACGACAGTTTTATGCGACCGTTTTCGGAAGGAAACGAGATTTACTTTAATGGTAGCTTTCATCTCCATCCGTTTTATCCCAAGAGACGCCATCAGTAGTCCACTAAGTAAGATTCATAACGTATAGCAGGTTGGAATTATGACTAAATTGCCCGAAAACAAAAAGGAAAAAGTCACAGCGAGAGTGAAAATAGTAAACCGTGTTCATTCTCTTGCTGGTGATATAAGTGCAGCATTAAAATAGTTCATGTGGTTAACATTGTAATTTCATTCAATTTATAGTGCGCATCCGTTCGGATTAAAACGACGATGAAATTGAAGGAGGTAAAAAGAAAGTAGACCGGCAATCTTCACGGTTAAATGCCAGCCTGCACCGTGAACATGCATGCTATTAAATTGTACATTGACACATGGCAGCAAAAACTGAACTTATTACTGAAAAATAAGTCATCCACAAAGACTTTCGATTCAGATTGAAAATTAAGTACTGGAATTGGTACAAAGAAACTAAGCTCAGAGGAATGTCAGAACGGAATGAAATGGTCTTAGTCAATCAATCACCATCCATTCTGTTTCATACAAATTATTGCAATCAAATTTACGATGTGCTTCCTTACGAAATTACTGTATCGCGCTCCACTGGATATCTTTCTACTTCAGAAATGATGGCTGTTACTTACAGCTTTGAAATGAGCCTATAGTAGCGGGATCCACAATGAAGCAGAACAAGTTATTCCATCAAACAACAAGAAAAAATGTAAGCACCGCAGTAATCTTTCAACCTCGATACGGTAACCCTCTAATCAATTGTACTAACCAAATGACTTCGCATAATACCCGACAATTCATTGTGGTAAACCTTTGCAATCACTCACAGACCAAAAATCTCATTTGAAAATAAGAAAGAAAATATAATATTTACCCGAAAATTAAATACCAGACCGTAATTAATGATGTTGAAGAAAATTATTAAGAAGAAAAAGGAGAGTATGAAAAATTATCTCAATCCGTAAAGAAAAGTTCCATTTTCGTCAGTTGAGTGGATTCGGACGGATTTTGAAGTTTTTTTCTTTAATTTCGACTCTAAGGGTTTATCGATTGCCCAGTACACTCTTACTAGTGCCCTAAAATTCATAATGAATGCTGTTAGTGAACTTTCAAACAGCCTCATAAGTGAGTCCCAAATGAAATGAAAAGGTCAAGAATTGACTGAAGTTTTAATGATAATGGCGGGCATGTTCCCTAAAATGCGGTAGTTATATAGTTTTCCAAAGTTCCATAGCAAGTGTGAATAGAATAGATGGCGAAATTAATGTGCCTTCCATTAAATTCACTTTTATAGGGTACTGGTACGTTAATATCCTTTTACCTCAATATAAATAGCTCCCTTTCCCAGATATTGCACGAAGTCTATTTTTATTGTGATTGCTATACATGATTATTACGCATCATGTGTGTAATGAATACGTAAAACAAATTACTCCCAAGAAGAATTCTCCGCATTTCAATTCAAATCCAAATCGGTTTATAAGACAATTATGATAGCAACCATTTGTTGTTGAGCAGCTAACGTCGCAAGAACATGAAATTATTTAGCCACCATATAGAACGTCATATATTCGATGAACAAATTAACAGAATAAGACGACATTTATATCTTGCGCAGTGTTAAGCGGTATATTCTAATTAAAAAAAAGTGTATTAGTGCAATTCCTATTACTAAATTTAAATACACGCTTCAATGCCTGACAAGAATAATTCCTCGGTAGATTTTCCACAGACTGTTAAAGGCAGTGAACTGCGTTATTATTTTATTGACTTATCTGCTTGAACTGAGGATACTTAACCCATGATCACCCATTTTTTACAGACGTTGAGAATCTACACAAAAAAATCACATCTCCGTTGCTACGGAAGCGACAATTTTCACCGCCGCGCCGTTTAATATTCACTGTCATGTAGACTGCGGCTCTCTTCGGATGGGAGTGACATATCCTACGTAGATTCTGCGCAACAAAATACCTGTAAAATTCATATAGAATAAATGAGTAGAAGAAAAAGGAAAGTTGCGTATTCGAATTTACATTAATTATACGCACCTCTCAACAACAAACAGTGACGTTCTGTGAGTAATCTCATGTTGGAATCCAGCTTGAGCCATACACATTTCTCAATACTATTGATTATATGTCCTTTGTCGGTGTCCAAGAAGTCAACCACGAGAGTGCAAACTTGATGAATATCGCATACGATGACGTGTCATTTCCTAGAAAAGCGAACGTTCGTTGGATCGGTGTGGGATAACCAAGAATGTCGATGGTTGCAATTGATACCATGATGTAGATACGAATATGCCATGAGGTATGATATCTGATTTAGTAACGCTATTACATTACAACGCTTCCGTTGATCAAAGTTAGAACTGCTTTAACAGGTTGTCAAAAACAGGTGTAGTCCAATTAAACAATGAATAGGGAGGAATTCGCGGGTTAGCGGTTAAGGTGAGAACTTGTCCTCCGTTTTGCTTCTCACAGGGGCAATCCATCATCAGAAATGAATTTTATTAGTTGTCATGTTTATCATACTTCATATTTAGTTTTATCGAAATATCATCTCATAGCATTATAACCCAGTGCGGGGACACGCAATCTGTTGTATGGCGATGCTGAGTTTAGCAGGTGGTTAAGTTACAAATTTCCATTACAGGGTAATAGGGAAATTGGATTTCCTCTCTTAACCACATTGCTGTCTCACTTAAATTTAGTTCTCCCTCCTAATCTCGAAAACATGCACCGTGAAGACTATATTTGATTATTTTTTTTTGTGTGTAAAAGCAAAGCCCCCACATGAAACCAGCTGTGGTGCTCACATCTGTGATATAATATGTGAAATTGGTTTAATTAAATTTCTACTCAAGGAAAAGTTAGCAATCATCACACTTTTCACAGAGATATTCTTCACTGTATGTATCTTCAGCGCACATTTTGCCACCAATTTTTGTAAACTTTTTAATATATTTTGAAAATAAGATTTGGATAGAGGAACGGATGTTATGGGTATTTGTTTGAATAGGGAAGGGATTGCATATAAAATTAAGAAAATATAAATTAAACACGATTTCTTTTTCGCTTCCCTCTAAGAGGGATTTTATTTATTAAAATTAAATTGCTGACGTTACTCAGCTCGAAGTCAATTAAAAACTAAACTTACTCTACTTATTTTAATCGTTCGATGTCGTTGAACGATCGCCTTGATGTTATTCGGTCCCACGGTGGATGGTCGGCGACGCTCCCACGGTGGTGTCGGATTCTTTCGCTGCGTCTGGCATGCTCGGCTTAAAACGCTGAGCTAGCTTCTGGCTGTTCACACACTTTGAAACTTTGGGATCGTGTTAACTTATATTACTTTTTAAGATGGAATAGTCAAAATTCATCGATTTTAGTCGACTATTATAAAGGCTTCTCGCATGTTTCGTTTGCTTCAAAAATCAAGTACTACTGAGACAGTAGACTTCATGGCTGATCCCCTTTTGAAAGTTATTCATGAAATCTTGTAAATTGCATTCTCCGATTGACCCTGTTGATCCGAGAAAACACTGTCAAAAATGTATTTCCGCTTTGCTAATGAGTTTTTATGTATTTAAAATTTCGTTGAGAACGGAACTGGCAAACAAAAAGTGAGAAGTGAAAATTACGTAGTCCGAGTCATTAGGCGCACAGTACAGAATGACCTCAATTAACTTGGTGTGCGTAATGGAGCCAAACATCTTGCTATGAGGCGAGGAGAAGAAGAAGAAATACAAAGCAAAATATTAAATTAAAAAAACATAAATCATTGTTTCAGTATTTTCTTAAGATTTTTCGCAGATACCAAAGTGTAACCATAACGATTCCGTCCATTCTGATAGAAACCCTAAAACGCCAGGGTGGCAGTTATTAACACATGTAAGTTGCTAAAAAAGTTTCAAAGAATGGGGCCTTGTACCTAGACTCCGTTTGTGTACATAGGATAATATTCTTCGGTCGCGCAGTATTTTCTTCAGTAGTTTTATTGTTCCATAGAATTGTTGGTTGGATTTTCTTCTAGCATTTTACTTTAAAAAGATGGACATTTTTTATAATTTTACGGCTTAATACAAAGAACGACGAAAATCATCCAGCAGCTAGCTGTATGATGTTCATTCGTATACCCAACTTTCTGCAGCTAAGGTCCATAAGACTAATTCCTTCTTATTGAACCGCAGAGCGATTTCCTTGTTGGCAGATTCAACAGCATCGGAACCATGGAGAATATTGCGACCAACTTGGATGCAGAAATCAACACGAATTGTTCCTGGAAAATAGTCAGCTATGTTGGTGGCACCTAACATTTGACGTGCAGTCTTAACAACGTTCAATCCTTCCCATATCATTGGAACCAAAGGACCAAAGCTCATGTAATTGATCAAACCAGGGAAGAATGGGCGGCTTGACAAATCAGCGTAGTGTTTCTCAAACAAGTCCTTTGGGGGCCATGTCAATTTGATGGCGACCAACTTCAAGTCCTTCTGCTTGAAACGTTCGATGATCTTGCCGACGAGTCCACGTTGGACACCATCGGATTTGACCATACGCTCCTTATTTGCTGCCATTGCTGTTGAGAACAACGAGAAGAATGTATGTTCAACTTGTCATCGTCAATTTCTGGTTTGAGGCTTGATTTTTATTTCAACTTTAGAAATATTCTAAGACTTTTTAAAGTCTCTTAAAGTAAATCTCCGAGTTATCTATTTGAAATGATCCAATTTGCATAATCTAGAGTAGAAGTAGAGTAGAAGCAAAAAACATACAATTACCTCTTTCAGATATTGTATTGGTGAGAGCAATCCGTTCTTGTACCTGCAATTAGTGCATGGAATAATCTTCTGAATGGAGTACAGATAATCAATTCTTATTCCAGGAAAAAAATTTGATAACCCGTGTGATTTGATATGTTTTTCTCACTTAATCTTGTAACAATTTTCAAATTTTGTTTACTTTCTTTTTGTTTCAAACCGTTAACATGTTATGTAAGTCTGTATAATTCAAAATCTATACTTCCAAAAGACGAATTGTCTTGTAGTATTATATTGCTAGTTTTAATTAAAATAAATAAATATAAAATATACACGGAGTTGTTGTGCCATAGCCACAGGTTAAAATACAATAAATCCGTATTTTGATATTCGCTCGGAAAATGTCTTATATTTAACGTTCGAAGTAAAATTTTATATCACGATTTGTTACAGGAAACACACAGAAAACACAGAAATACACACAGTCTTAAGTTTATGTATTGGCGGCAGACGTAGGAAAACAAAACAAATTTCGGTCCGTCATATCAGATAAATACGAACACGTTTTACATTCAATTCCTGATTCAAATATAGCGTGAAAAAAGACAACGAGAATGACTGTTAAGTGTATCCGTCATCATAACGAATATGAAAACTTTTCCAGTCGTAAAGTATTCTTATAGAGACTACGGTCAAGTAGTTCATTTGAAATAGCGATCGTTGACACAACACACAAATTTATTGGCCACTTTGCTGTTGACCTAAATCGCTTTTTCAAGTGGTTTGTTTCAGTATTTATTGTTATACAAATGTATATACGTATGTACATATGTATGTACGCGTATAAACCGCCTAATCACTTAAACTGTGAAAAGGGATATGTTTGTTAACCACTTTTGTATTTGTATGCAATGGTTGTGTGTTGTTCATAGAATCACACATGTGTTGTATCACCTATCACCCTTGACTCGTACTCTGAAAACACTTCACTTCAAGAGTTGTGTCAACGAATTCAAAATAAGCTCGCTCTGCTTAAAGCCACAGCTTAATCCGTTCAAAAAACATGGTCGTTTGAAAGATTTTCTATTAAATCTCGATATGGATTCGGTTATTCAAACAGATTTTCTTGAACGAATTTTTTTGTGTACAATTGCATTTTATAATTAATGGAAACCATTTAGGGGCAATAGAACATTTCCATATGAAAAAAAATTCGGGAAGAGAACTGAAGAAACTTGAATGAAATTGGCGATATAAATGGTAATATAAGGGTTTTTTTTTCCTAGAGCTTTACTAAAATGCTTTAATTGAGTTTCAATTGGATTAAATATTTATCTTACCGTGTGTGCTGTACCCATTTATATCTGGATCCCATTAAGTAATTAACTAGGAGTAGGAACACAGACATGTGATTGACATTATAAGACTTACGAGATGGATGTTCTTAATGTGAGAACCGGTTTCCTTGAGGAATTCTATATTGGTTGACTTAATTGCTTAGATAGAATTGCATAGGGTACGATGTAGATGAGTGCTATCAACGGCTAAAGAATACATTCCCAAGGCAGAATAAGCTGTTTATGAGTAGGAGACGTTCTTCATGTTAAGGAATACAAATAAATGAACGGTGATGCCTGCTATCTTAAAATTATACTATATGCTTTTCGAATAAAGAATGGTATGCCAAAAATTATTAATTTTGTTCTAACGAGATTATTGTGGGATTCATTACTTTAAATACAAATAGTCTGCAGCTTCAGGCCTACGTTCCCGCAAGGGTTAATTGTTGCTCTGAGTTTCATGTGTAATCAAATACATGTTTAATTCATCCAATTAGTTAAATGCTTTTAATTGCACGTCTGTGGTCGCAGAGTGTTTATGACTCCGTCATTTGCAGAGTATTCATTCTAAGAGGATTACGTGTGATCACTGCGAGTGTTGTCATACGTAGCTCTTGTTATGAACATTTCCACATTCACCAGGACCATTCAACATATGCTAACTTGTATTCATTTTTTATGTAAATAAAGAGTGTAATAAACACACGCTTAAGCCCAAACGCACCCCAATGTTTCCCCTTGAACAAATTAGAAGCACTATACATGTACATATACACAATGCATTCCAATTAATATATATAGCAAGCTTAATAAGCTCCTTGGTTTGAAAATTGTGCCCCTTTACGTTTTAAAGTCGTAAAATATTAAGTTCATCAGTTTGATGGGGTTCATTTAAACGCCACTAAACACATTTAGAGGCTATTAATTAATAAAGTAAAATGTAAGCAATATTTTCCTGCGGAGTTACTCGTTGAACCGAAGCACTTGTTTATTTATAATTTTCGCCGCCCTTTTAGAAGCAACGTTTTCATTGGCTCCTTTTTTTGCGATAAAAATAAACAATCATCGTCAACTTATGCGTTGAATGGAATGGCTACTAGAAGTCATAGTACCAAAAATATATTGTGAATAAAATGTCATCCAAGTTATTGGGTAAATATTTCCTATCTTCTCTTGGGTTGAAAATGTGTCGTTTTAAATTCTTAACGTCATCAGTTTACACTTCGCCAACCTGTCATTTGCATTTTTCAGTAGAGCGCGTTCGTACATATATGGATCTACACTGTACAGGTTTGATGTGTCTAGAGAAGCACTTAATGTTATTAAATTTCGTTTCTGTCAAATTGGGTGTATGTGGAACATTTTACTTAAATATGCTGATTCAGCCGCAAATGTTCTTTTGTCATGTTATTAAGAATCCAATAGGATTGAGTTCGGCTTTGGAACTTTGGCTTAAATTGGTTGTGGAAAAGCAGCTTGATTTGAGTTCACATTCGTAGATCTACCAGCATTATCTTAGACTTGCATGATTTATTTTATAGACACATTTTGTCTGTGATGTTCAAATACGGAAACTTTCGGTAAAATTATTTAAAAGTGTCTAATTTTGGTATGTTTTTGGAGGAGCTTATAAATCGAACGCAACTTATGTGAAGGATATTTTTCGTCACTTAGTTGGAGTGTAAAAAAAAAACGCTCTTGATTGACGCTCTTATTCTATCTAGTTTGAATAAGAGTAAGGGAAAATTGTAATCTGAAACCGTAAAAGTCAAGGAAATTTATTAAACTATATATAAAAAGAACTTTAAATTGAGTCGATAAGGGTCACTGTAGATATTAAAGGATGGGTTATAAGAGACTATAATCATCCCTAAGGACAGTAAAGAGTTGACAACAGTTTAATTTTTATGTTCGATATGCTTGCTGAGTAAGCTGGTACTGCCTTCCAGCACTTACATCCGTGAATGTACATAGTTTGTGAATCATCTAGTCCGCCACATAATGGATGAAGAATCGTTCTTTAAAAAGTATCTAGACTCATTTGTGAATTGTTATGTAGAACTTTGTCATTATTTTGTTTTAAGCTTCAGCCGCAGTTGTTTATACAACCGATGTAGCGACGGATATGAAGGGTCATTAGCCATTGGGCCACCGTCAAGGTAAAGTTTGTGAATTTTATGTTCTCATTTATGGTGGTAAATTCCTTAACTACCCCAAGTTTGTAGCTGCAGACGTTTAAGTGTTGACCCTTTTTATGAGCCGCTAAAAGCTTTTTAAAAGTTTTCTGGTAACAAAAAATGAACTGATTTATGGAAACATTGCCCAGTGTCTTGTGTTTTCTGGTCAATACCATGAAATGTGCCAAAATAGCAGATGGTTCTTTTTGCTACCAAAACCTGAAACGGAAAGGGTTTTTCAACTTGATTTCTGTTGAAACATTCCAGGTCCCTGTATCAAATTATTTTGGTGGTAATCTACATTCACCATTCAGTGTATATACGTATGTCTTTATGCAGCTATCCTAGCACACGAAATAATTGACTTTGTAAGAGGCGAGTTTTCCACCACTGCAAAAAGCTTATGGAGTTGTGCTATCTTTAAAGAAGATTTGTTTAAGCTTGGAAAGGAAAGAACGATGTACTTTGGCAATTGCTTGCATTAATTTCATATTACTGTAAATCGCTTTGAAACATTCTTTCTTGGGAGCTCCATATTGCAAAAATACCATTTCATTAATGCGGCGTCATACATAAATTCGGTTACATGCTTTTAGAGCTAGAATGTCCGTATTTCTCAACCGGATCTGCACTACGTTTTGAAAGAGCTTTTGATTGATATATCAGTGTGGGTCAAAATTGAAATACCTGTAACACCTTTGAATATGTTCAAGCCATCCCCAAATACCAAAATTTTCACCCCGAGTTGTTCGTTTTTGTTGGCGAAACCCTAAAAAGGACATAATAATAAAAAAAAGGTCAGTCATCAGATAAAGATATTCGTGGCGGTGAGATAAATAGGGCAAATGCAAAAATGCAACCCATTACGCCACAAATAATGAATAATACTCCCCGAAATTGGATCTGACCAAACGGTGGAATGGATAACGCCCGTTTATGGCAGCTGCCAAAGTGAATGACATACCCCTGGGATTGCCTTCACGCAGTTCTCAGTTATCGAAGTTAATTGTGTGGAAAGTTGAACATGAAAAATGGATGAGATGAATGAACCAGATCTAATGAATGGCCAAATTGAAGTTTATCTTGTGGATGGGGTTATTCAGTCAAT
Organism: Eristalis pertinax; assembly: GCA_907269125.1. Classification (NCBI taxonomy): domain Eukaryota; kingdom Metazoa; phylum Arthropoda; class Insecta; order Diptera; family Syrphidae; genus Eristalis; species Eristalis pertinax. Next base: position 24,405,805 of record OU026146.1, on the reverse strand, counting down.
GTCAGTTTGAATTTGCTTATTAATGATGATATCTTAGGAGATGACATATATGTACATCATTCTGTATTGTGTATGGTGTGTGATTATTCAGTCCTGAATGTAAGTATGGATACACCAGTAGCATGTGAAATATATGGTGATGGACTCTTATTTGCGTTCGCTCTGTATATTTGCTGTGACACGTGCTATGTTGGACGGGAATTAATAGTTACAAATAAATATTTTTCTATTTATTATCTGCCTTAAATTGTATTTGAGATCCAACCGATGCATTTATTGAGTCTTAATTCAAATCGACGCTTCAAAGAATAAAGGGTACTTATATATCGTTTGCCCTTATTTATAATTTAAATGATATTGGTTGGCATCATTTTAATTTGATAACTCGAACTTCTATTACTCGAATATCTTGACAACTCGATGAGATTATTTTGCGTCGCCTTCAATAAGTCGAACTCTGAAGAGGAATTCCCAAATAGTGCGTAATGCATTGCTTTCGAGGGCAGTATGTGTTCATATGACCTAATATACATACGCGTAGGAAAATTCTAATCTGCACAGCGACAGTGATATTTTGACAGAGACAGAGAAGGAGTTGGAGGATGGCTTGATCCAACTATCTTTAAACTGTTGCTTGCAAATTCGTTAACCATTTTGCGATGCAACTTAAAGATTAATAAAAATCAACCGATTCTTAAAAACCAAAATAAAAAGTCCACTCATCATTCATGCTTATTATTTTATATAATAATTATGTTCCTATACATTCTTTGTGTTATATTTTCGCATACTTCACATACTTGTATCATTTTTTTTATTTTACTTAATAACTCCATGTCTTGATAATTCGATTTTTTTTTGTGGTAAGTGATGTTTCGATTTGTTGAAGTTCAACTCTAATTAGATTATTTATTTCTTTCTTGCGTCGCTCTTTCTTACATATATCTGCCTACGTGGCGATCTCCTTTTTCGAAATGGAAAATCCCTACTCGAAGTTGGCTGCCGTTCGTAATAACCGATAACACCGCGCAGCTGTCATCGAGTTCATATCAGCTCATATCAAAATTACATATTTATTTAATCTACCACAAGTTATACAAATATTATTGGAAAATTAATTTCGCTACTTCATTATATATTATAAATTTATACGTTTTATTTCCATTCATTTGAAGGATAATTACCAATTTTAATTAGTTACCTGCAAAGCAGATAAGTCTGCGGGTGATTAATCGAAATCGTAGTTCAAAATATGTATTTTGATAAAATGAACATTTTGAATTAATACTTTTTATATAGCCAAAAAGACTTGGATCTGTTGGCGGAACATAATATAAATAATCTCTTTTCTTAACTATATTAATCTCTAAAAAATTAATAATAGTACTATGGGTGCGGCGACGGTCCGGCATGGACCTAGCTTCTAAAGCACACACTCATGTTACTCTCATGTTTCATGACGAGTGAATTGAACTATACTTCTATGCCGACTCCGAACGGTGAGGTTCGAGAATATTTTTCTAGACAGGAATACTATTTGAGCATTGCCAGTGATAGTTAAGTCAAATTTCGCTATTGAACCTAACATCCCGGCATAGGAGTGGACGCACCAACCCATTACGCCACGGCGGCCACCGTGGACTTCTAGAAAATTGAGATGTTACTGACTCTGGCTACCTGTTGCGACTAAACGTCTTTGGAGGTAAAGGATTTTATCAAAATTAACTATACATGTATGCATTTCGTATTTTGTATTATGTATGTCAGCAATGCCTCTGTATTGAACGTCTGCATTGTATGACAACGAATCCACGAAGAAAAGTCAAAGACAATATGTATCTGCACTTTCAATATCTGTGTGGAATTTTTGAATAACCGTAGGTTTCTTATCTCCCTTTTTTCCCTAAGGCTGGATAAGCTTGAGAGTGGACTTTATTTTCCGGTTAGAACCAAAAATTTCAAATTCAAAGTATCACAAGGATATTGTATTAAAAAACCTCCATCAGTAAAACTAACAAGGAGTGTTTTGAGTGTTTTCGTGAGACGGGAATCTATCGTTAATGTATTAAAAATAAATTGATTAAAACCAAAAAATCCCCCCTTCTGGATGATGTCACTACGTTTTCCATTTGATGGTATACACCTATACAAAATATTCTTTTATTGACCACAAACCAATCGAAATACTTTCCATATAATAAATTGTAGGAAATATGTTTTCATTGTTCAGAGCTATCAGAGATATGTAGGTATGTATCTGTAACTGTCCAGTAGACGTAAATATATTTGCAACAGCAGACGCCCATACTTAAATTCCTCTTTCCGTGAAAATTCTTTAACGATTTGTTTCCATTAACTCTATGTACTTTGTCGTTCGTTCTGGGGTTTTTGTTTCTTTAATAGTATCCATTCTGTCGATAGCCAACGACCAACCATCATACAATTGCTACACCATAGAGAGCCTTTTTCCGGCTGCTCATTTTGCCGAAAAGTGAGAGTAGAACTAGATATTCGCCTCAAGGGAGTAATCACGATAAAGTAGCAATTTAACCATGATGCCATACTGGTGTTCTTATTTATTTATCCTTGAAGCCAAATGGCTAAGGAAAATAATTTACTGAAACTCATATAATTGTAGCATGTTTACACTTCCTTGAGTGCTTTGCAGTCTCAAAGATGTTGAAGTTTATTTCTTCAGATTATGTTATACTTACTCGTAAGACCAATTTTTCTTTGGTGAGAAAATCTTGATTGTCAATTTTGTTCTCAGATATAATTTGTTCAGTTAGAAATTAAGGTCAAGAAACACATAGTAGAACACAAACGACTTGGACTATGTGTGACCATCAAGAACATACATATGTATTTAGTTTGCTGGATTTCAAGTTTTGTTGTATCGATTGACTGAAAATGTGCTGGTGTAAAGATTTTAAATGTATGCATTATTAAAATGATGCGGATTTAATTTTTGTTATTTGTTTTATCATACATTTTTGTCGTGAGAAGCTATGCCTATATCCTGGATAAGGAATGTCTGCAATTTCTTGTAACATAATAATCTAAAATCAATTTGTGAATTCTATTAAATGCACTCAAAGAAAATAATATTTCGTTTTTTGACGGCACTTGCGTGATTCAATCCATCTCCTTTGATTTTTTTGTGGCTATTGCTAATTTGGGATTCAAATATTTTCGGAGACGATTGTGAGAAAAAGTATGCATGTTATGTAGATTTGGGCAAGTTCACAACGATTGAAAAATCGCTACTTTTTCACTTTTCACAATCGCCGTTTGAATACATTTATTTTAATTAATTGCTATTTTTCACAACTGCATTTGCATCTTGAATCACACAAACAAAATCCAATATAGATTATACCAATATCTGAAGAACACGTAAAGCCGCTTTTACATCACCAAATTTCGTCAGATTCTATCGCAACGACTGCTAGGTATGTAGCAAGGGAAGCAAAAATTGCGATTGGCTACCGTATCGCAAGGGTTGGGAAATCGTATCAGTTTTCGCGTGAGTTTTTGTGCTTTTTCTTTAAGCTTTGTTTTTTTTAATAACAAACACAGAACGCGAGAAAAACAGAACAAAAATCGTCTGCTATTGACATTTTATAATTTTATCTTGTGAAAACATAGTACGACTACTTTCTAGAAGTGGCGGTATTTGATGCTACGAAATTTGATTGTGTAAAAGCAGCTTAATTCAAAATGTGTTAGAACACTATGCCTATGGGTAGTGTGACCACCTGTTCGTAAATGACACGTATAGTACGTAAATACGCAAGGAATAATTATTGTATGTGAAATGTAGACCAACGAAAGGAAAATAACAATCGTGGGAAGAAAATATCACTACCACCGATCAACGCTGGGTCGAATGAGGAAGGTACCACCACATGCTGACAGTCGTTTCATCAATCAGATTTGGAGCGATAAAAAATCACAATTGAAAATCGAAATATTGTGAGGTTTTGTACATGTTCGGTACAAAATTAAAATGACATGTATTAAATGTTGAATGAAATTGTATCAGATGGAAAGTACGCATCCAAGAAAAGCAGTGAGGATCAATGAAATGAATGCTCGACACTTTTGCAAATTTTTTTAGAATATGGACTAACAAACAGAATCAATTTGTTTTCTTAAATTGCGTTTAAAATTTTGTAGTGTGTGATGAGCAAAATTGCGTACGTAAATGAGCTCTTGGAAAGGTGGTCACACTCACACAGAGAATCACAACATCGTGAATTCATGCATTCATATATTATATACTTTCTAGTACAATATAAAAACTTACGATTTACAAAATGAAATCTCTGTGAAGTCGCAATCACACATGTACCAATTTGTAAGTTGTAACTTTTTGTCAAATGATGAACTTTGACATTTGGTTAACGAACATTTTGAAAGCTTAACTTCTTTGAAAATTATGGTGACAAGCAATTTTTCTTTTTGTATGAAAAATGATGTGCGTACCAAGAACACATGGATATGACTGCCATATTTCAAAGACCAGAGCACAAACCCACATGAAACATCGTAGACTATTGCAAGGACGAGTATGCGCCATCAAATCAACGGGTTTTTCATGAAACAGTGGGGATTCCAATTCGATGCATCTAATGCTGGGACATCATAAATCAAGTTCCGCGAAACGAAAACTCTGCAAGCTGTATTTCCGTGAACATTTTCTTCTCTCAATTTCGATGAAATGTAACCTCACTATTGCCTGGCGAACTTCAGCAAACCGGCTCAATTTCCAATTTCAACATTTTTCCTAGTCCTATTTTTGTGTTAACACCGAAAGCAAACAAACATGAAATTTGTTTTGTAAACCAAAACAAATATTTCCCATGAATAATAATCAATTGAGAAGTAGGTAGATGTGTACCATAACTTCGAATGGTTATTCCAAAAACGATCGTATTTTAAATTAATATTCCGGTTATGAGAAAATTTATACGGAAGCGGATATTTAGATATCTATATGCGATATCTATAGTGATGTATTTTTAATTGGAATTGGTGAAATATTTACAAAGTGTGTAAAATGAGTGTTCTGCAATTTTATTAATATCTGACTATCCGACTTACAATTATTTATATTGTACCGATGTGTAGTGAATATGGCATAAGAACATCATGTCAACGGCGGTTGTTAATAGCATATTTTCAACGATGAGCAACACATGGAAAATTAATAAAATGCAAAGAAGAAAAAAGCAGTTAAATACGATACAGTGATGAGTAAAACACGGTAAGGAAAACTAAACTAGTACCAAACTAGACAAGTACCAAAACAAGAATTTAGACTTATTTTCCCGCTACCTTCTGTTGGTCGAATTTCTGCGTGGCGAAAATCGGACACTTGAAAAGGCGAATCAGGGGGGTGGTGGAGTAATTGTAAGGGATTGTATGACTGCCTCGTGCCTTAGATGACTCCTTTCATTGGTGTTTTCCATGGTTTTGGTTTTTGATTGCTGTACGTTCATATCCAGTCAAAAAGGATATGACATTCTTATTTCAATATCCAGATATCCAGTATTCGCCTATCTAAGTATCCCCATATTTATGGTCGTTTAAAAGTTTTTTTTTTATACAAAATCTATATATATAGTTTTCCAGAAGAAGATGAAATATACAAACACACAAAAAACAGAACGACTGTCATAGTAGACTCTTATTTGTTTGAGTGAATGTTGGATTGTTTGAAGAATTATGATATGGGTATGAATCAGTTCATAGTCCTTATTGTAATAAATAGGATTAAGCCTGGACTGGTGCGCTTTATTTTCATTAAAAATCCTAGAAAAATCGATTGGCCTTTTTTATCTAAGAAAACGTAATTTATTTGTGTCTACTAGCGACACATCGACCCGAAAAATACATCAAGTCTAGGGGATGTTTTCAAGAAAATGAAGTAAATATAATGGAATGAAATGGTCTCCAGACTTTTATTTGACTGAAAAATTGATGGACTGATGTAAAGAAGGGTCTTGCTAGGGAGTACTCAAGTAAAGTCAACGAACTTTGGTAAACGACGCCGCATTTGCGAACATTTATTTTCAGAATTTAGGATGAATTAGCGTTTATTTCTTTTTGTGATGAATGTATAGCTTAATCAAATTTAGGAATATAAATTTGATAAAAAGTTTCAACCCAATGTGACTCAATATTGGTTATTAAATTTATGGCGCTCGCCATTTGAACTTCATTTATCGTTTTCTTTTTTTTCTTCTACGTACTATAACCCAGTAACAATACATTATACTAATCAGAAAGTAAATTCAGACAAAATAAAAAAAAAAAAAAAAACCATAGTCTAAGCCGAAAGGCACAAAAATTTAGTTCAGAATAGCTTAGAGTACCCGTATAGGGTCAGTAGGTTAGATGTAAGAACGATTGTTAAGTTAGTTAAGCTAGTTTTAGTTATTTTTGTCTAGCATGTAAGAAAAATGAATTATAAAATAAAAAAAAAAAAAAAAAAAAAAACAATACATTATTTGAGAATAACTAATGTGTTATCCGGTCGAATATAGTGTCATACATACATATGTACATGCTTCATCAGAAAAAAAAACTTATTCCTGTTTATTGGGGCATAATGACAATGGCGTGGCTCTTTATTTCGATTACAAACTTTGTTTATCACACAATTTACAAAGAACCTAATACAGTTTGAATAAAATCGGCGGTTTTAGGTACAATAATAAGAAAAAACAAAGAAAAAAAACCAAATTAAGAAAAAGAAATCAGATTTCTGTCGGTATTTTAGGGTTAAAGTACAAAACACATCTTCTGTATAAAAGCTTATAATTGTCCATCATGGTCTATTAAATTCTTCTCACATTATGGATGAGACATAATGCCGCTCCTGTGAAAGCCAGCAGATGTATGGATAAAAAAGTTGTTTGAGGTACATTTGTTTTGATGTCGTCTTCGGATTTGAATTATCTTTCGTACAAATTGCTATGGAAAGAGCGGAACAGATGGTAGTCAGAAGGCACAAGGTTTGAAGAGTCAGGTGAGTGGAGCATTAATTCAACTTTTGAGATGAAATGAAATGTCACTAAAGTTGTGTGTTGCATGATGGAGTTCGTGCCAACCATCCACCTTTTTCGTCATTCCAATAATTGTCCGTATTTTCTAATGGCGTGTATGCGATGTTAAGTGATCTCCCGTGTCGTCAAAGGCCTGTATTTAAGGAACGGAAGCGTGTAAAAGCAAGTCTCTCATTACATCCCTGTCACAGTTTCTTAAAGAAAACTTCAGATCTCTTTACGTGTGTGTTTACTTATTTTTGTGAAGTAAATTTTGCTTAATTTTTGGTTTATATTTTTTCCTGTTTTAAAGGCATTACTGATTAGTATAAAACACTTAATTTAAGTTTATTTCTCGCAGTCTAAATTAAATTTTTGTTGAGAACTCAGAAAACTTTATGCTTTAAATAAATAAATACGTGAACAAATAGGAAACTGAATAAATGGTATTTTACAATTAATACAAATAAATAAATAATTTTATTTAAAAAAATACGTGATTATAAATACTGCATCATTGAGTATATGATAAATACAGATTAACATATAAACAAATGACGACAAGAGTTGGCACATAGAAAATGTAAAAGCACGTCACGACGTATGATCTGAGTATAACGGATTAATTAGAGGATTAATTAGTTAAAGAGGGCTTACTCTCAACTCTTCAAATGCGAAAATAGAGGCAACCACCCCACTTTGTGTTCCCATGCCATTTTAATGACAAGAAAGAGTCATAAAAGTCCCTCCTTACCCATTGTTTTAAGATTTTCTGACCGGATTTCATGCACACGGGCGGCTTCACCAACTTGAAGCAATTTAATCGCCAAAATGACTTTCTCCGCCGTTGGGCTATGCTCCGACCGACCGCCGACCACCAACCCGAGACTACAGGTCTGCCACCATCAGTGACCTGTTCCGGAATTGTGCAGCTCCGAAAAGTGCTCGCTTCATATGCGCAAAATTTCCTTATTTGGAAAACAACATACCATCTTTGGATTTGACGCTTTAGATGATGTTGAGTCAAGGAGTCGGCGAATGGTTTGCCAGAACACCTTTTTCGCAGATCTATGGTTGCTTTCCAACATCTCGCCGAACAATTTGCAAGTTCTTCACACCTCAGTGTACCGGTCACGAGAAGCAGGTTTACTACTGGAGGTTTCCTCCTTCCTTGAACTCCAGGTGCTTATAAATACAACACAGCTTTATTCTTAGCGACAGCCGCCACACGAAGCTGCTCCACTCCACAAACATCACGTGCAGAGACAATGACAGCTATTGAAAACAGTCGCCATACTTCCTCTACATGCGATGGAACCATTGGAATTCACTTCAGAAATGTGTCGTGCAAAATTTTGCCACATCGCACTGTTCTGTAGTCTTTTTCCACCTCCCACCGAAGAATTACTTTTTAAATGTAAAATATTTTGTACACAATTCAACATTTGCTCTTTTGTGAAGTTCTACAGTAGAATGATGACATGATGAATTCAACATCATTTTAGTACTCAATTCAACAATTATTTGTAACTTTCTTATGTGACAGTACAATACGTGCAGGATCTCGAATATGTCTCACAAACATATATGTTTTATCATTAATAACATAAACTTAAGTATTGAATGAAGATAATTAGGCAAGTTCACAAAATAATTGTGGTCAAATTTCCATTTTGTAAGTACGTATCACCGTTGCCAAAAGCAATTTGTTTGGAGACAATAAATTAAAAATGTCGCTATTAACATAAATAAATGCATGTACATACGTCATGTTAGTTGCACCATAGATTTTCTACATGATGTAAAATGTACATGTAACGTCTTTATGTGGGGAATCAAAAGCCAAGGGATTACTTTCATGTTAAAAGCTCAAAAAGAATATATACATATGTATTACTTAGGTCTCATTGAACAGCTTTTAAACTAAATCAGTTTTTGGTTTGACGTCAAAGGAAAAATGATCAAACGTTCTTTTTAAAAGCGTCTGTGTGCTTCGCTTCTTAGAGCGAACAAAGTCAAATCCTCTCGGAAAGCCATTGACATTTATAAAATTGTTTTGTGGCCCAAGGTATACGAAAAGACATATTGGATGTAAAAAGTGCAGCCGTTGCACAAGTAAGTTAAGTGAAATTCTAATTTAATCCTCTTGACATCTTAGATTTGAACTAAAACATCTTCAAAATCATGAACAAAATTAATTTGATTTTTTTTTTAAACGGTTTTTCGGAAAGGCTTTATAAAAATTCGTGCTAAACTTCTCCGATATGATAACGTATTGCCAGGTTATTGACATTTTATTATATGTATGTATGATTTCTTTCCAAAACCTATCGTACACATTATCAGTTTAGGAGCTTAGAATAATTTGCGTCGATCCATTTAACAAATTATTGTTCGTTTACATGAATGAGCGATGGTGAGATTTTTAGCAATATATGTATTTTGTGTGCTATATGAAAATAATTCCCATTGAGTGCATTTTGAACGAATTCTCTGTTACAAGAGTTAGCACAGAGTATAAGTCCGATAAAGAAAATAAGCAACGTCATCGAGTCATTTCGCGAGTGGTCATAACGGCTCCTTAAGTCATTGCAGCACATATATAAAATCAGCATAAAAGAATCGGGTGATAAATCCTTTGGCTTTATTATCGAGGTTCATATGTATGAACATATGCGAGAGGACATATTATGCTTCGTGGCATCCGATACTTTCCAAGCTGAAGTAAATAGTTTGGTTACCGCATGGCGAATTCTACTAAACAGACCGAAAATATATATCAAAAAGGGCTAGAACACACCATGAACGTACATTCATGCATGAATTTCATTAGAAAACAGGTGATAATATATCAAGCACATCTCCCCCATCAAGCACTTAACTTCTATTGCTCACGCATTTATCGTGTTAATAATGCAAGTGCAGGCTACTTTGCAGTATTTTAAGCAATATCCTACATACAGCATGGTTCAAGAGAGTCTACCTTCAAAGGCTTATAATGTACGGGCGTATTTCAGAAAATGGAATCCACTCATGTGTAACAGAGGCGATGGCAAACGAGCGTACGAAGGCAACCATCATTGAATTATTGATTTTGTACGCCAGATATGGTTGTCCTTGAAGGGATCTCCACTCCGTTTGTTTACCATCGCGCAGGAGATAAGAATTACTCGTACATCGATTTCCCGTCCTTTCCGTTTCGATTTAAAAATCCTGTTGCAGTGCATTGTAAGAAGCATTCCAAAGTGATAGCACATCCTGATAATATCCGTGTTCCACTTCTGCATAAATTATAGTGCGATTGATGGGTATACAAATTTATATATATCCGTATACATGTGTAGGTTTGAACATGTATGAAAGCACAAGTGCTATGTACGGTTATAGGTTGGGTTCATAAGAACAGGCATGTAACTGACTAAAAAATTTGCATAGATATGACAGACGATTAAAGTTTGATTATAGGGGACACGGGGTAACTTTCCCTGTATACATACTTGATAAGCAGTTCTGAGAGTGCTCTGCTCGAGGGTGACATCTTCTTTAGGGGTGTCAACGAACGAGGGTATAGTGTGTACCTTTTGTGTCTGGGATATGGCCAGAGAAAGGAAATTAATGTAGTTTCAAGGATATTTGCTGATGGATATTAACATAATTGCGGTCAGTTTTTTTGAAATAAGGCCAGGAAATGATTTCTTTTCGTAAAGATCACAAAGCCATTTTTTTTCTTTTTATCTGCCCGAGGATGTATTTATTTTAAGACTCATGTATGTGCTTAATAATATGTGTTTTTGAACATATATGTGCGTATAGTGACAACGTATTCATGGCAAGAATATGTTTAATCGTATTTCCGATGGATCGCACTATATTGTTATCACTTTTAGAGTGCTTAAGCGAAAGTTTTTGATTCTTCTGTGTAATTAAAATTGCACATTGCTTCGGCTCTTTATCATTGCCATTATCCCACTTTGTTTTTCAATATTGCATATATATCAGTAGAATATTTTTTTATTTTTAAATGTCATTTCGCCTTGGTAATGTTTATGTGTAAAGGGTGACCAGATAGCAATGATCAATTTTCTTCCTTCTTATTTTTGCAGCTGTCAAAGTTACCAATGGCACCCAGTTGTCAAAATATTCGGTAGATTTTGGTATTTTATCAAACATCGTTGCAAGGCGATTATATCTGTATTTCGGCTCAGTTGTAAATACACAACGATACATGAATGTAGCTTCAAAATATTGAATGAGATTTTTATATTTCCCACCGTTTGGTTTTATTTAAATTTATTTTATTCAGGGTAAAAATAACTATATATGATGCAATACAACAAATGTGTCTTGAGCGATTTATTTTTTTTTGTCTTCCAACATATCAGCTCCCAGTTAGACTTCTGGTCATCAATTTAAATTTTTGTGAATTTTCCAATTGCTTGATGCATGTAGGCCTCTTTCTGCCCAACCAATGTTAAATTTAGATTTATTCTTCCAAAAACCGGTAAGTGTTTCAAGCGACATCTGATTAACTTGCCAGATACGCCCCACCCCCACATCCATCATCCCCACATTTTCTGGATTTCTCTAATACATTTTCGTTGTAATTGTGAAAAAATCCAAATTGTGTAATACTAAGAAAATTATGTGTTTTTCCAGACTGAATGAAATGGAAATAGCAACTACTTCGGCAGTACTTAAATGCTGTAAGAACCTCTTAGTTCTAGGTTCATAGGATACAGGGAAAAGGGGAAAGTACCGTAAACACTACTCCAATCCACTCAATTAGTCTATAAAATGAAGTATCACTTAAATTATGAAGCAGAAGCCTCGAGAACAAAAAATACAAACACTAAGAACTTGTTGGAATGGAAGAGAAAATATTTTTTTTAATCCATTCGAAGTGCAAAAGAATTCTCTTCACTTTCCATAAATTTCAATGAGATTATCTTTTGCACTTTTATTTGTTCTGTTTGCGATTTTACGAAGCAGCGAAAATATGTGGCGAGAAAAAGATTTCAATTTGATGAGGTGTCGTTGAGTCATGGAAAAAAATGTCCCGCTCTTGTGAAAACGCCTTCTTAAACAGAAATGTCTGTGTATATGACGTATAATTTATGTGCATATCTGACACTTTCCAAAGGAGTAAACAATTTTCTTTTATAAAGTGGTTCATGGGGTAGGGGCCAATCATACTGCTATCGAACGCCACAAGGAAATTTATGAGTCACCCCTTAAATTTGAATGATGTTGTGCTGACTTGTGCTTGTTGAGATAGGAAATGGAAACGATTCTAATTCCTATGTAGCGATGTTGGATATTTAAAAAAAAACTAAGAAGGAACAACTATTTATTAGGTCATTGACATCGACAAATTAAACTTCGAACTTTTCAAAATAACAAGCCAGTACCAAAAGATCCTGCGACCATACAGATACAGACTCATGGGTAAAACTCTGATGATGACTGACTCTGATTGTGAAGCATGCTCCATCCTTTAATATAAATTTATTTACAACTATTTTATTTTAAAAATAAGGTTTTTGAGACGGAGAACTTGAAATAAAACACAGAAATATGATTTTAATATCCATGAAGTTGAATTTAATTCACAGTATAATTTCGGACAAGTGATCGTCGCAGCAAGACCGTACATGGCGTAATCTGGGAGTTCAACTTTTACATACTCTTCGCAGTAGATCTGGCTGCATTGCGGCAAAAAATTTAAAAAGACAAGTATTGCTTTAAAAAGTTAGTAATCATGTCTCTATACCGCTTATTGTAAATCATTGTAACGTTTTAACCATCATAATTTTTGAAAACATATGGAGCGATGATTCCATCGGTCAATAAAGTGCACAAAAAGGTGACTTTTTCTGTATGTAATAGTGCTTCGACACAGTTCGGGTATCTCGTATTGATTTCAAACTAAATTTTAACAATTTGTAAACGTTCCTCGTGCGAGATTCTATTCATGATGAATTGGCAAACCATACTTACCCCAAAACAACCGAATTATGTCAAATTAGCTGTCGCAGAAAACTATGTTACCGATTTAAAAAGTCTCCGTCTCTAAAAAACTGTACAACTTTAAATAACTATTATTATAAAAATGATAAAAAAGCATTTTTCGGAAATCTAATTATGACAATTAAGCCACTGCTTCACAATGCAGTCCATCACATTAAGTGTGGTTCTAACTTCTACATAAATTATTTTCTATCGACAGCGTCATTAAACCCCAGCCTGGGGTTTTTAATTAAAGTGGATGGGATGGTACTGGTTTGCGTTGATATTACACAGTATTTTTTCTGTATCCTTTGGAAATACATAGGTAATTATTTAATAATTTCGTAGCGTACGTTACTCCGTAGGTATATATATATTACAGGAAATAATTCTTTTCAGAAATGTGCAACCAACATGTTTGAAGGATCGAAGGAATTGTCGTTTAAATTAAACATTTAAACTTACTCCCGCGAACAGAGAGAAATGTCTGTTCATTACCTTCATCACCTGTGTGAAAGTGTTGAAAGTGACAAATGACCGTCCTGTTGTCTTTATTTGTCCTTTTTCAGCAAAAATCTCATGCTACTACCATTGCAATCATAAAGTTCTTTAATAATGTCGGACGCTCTAGCAGTTGTCATTTTTTGTGAAGAGAGAATCATACTACTGAGTCCTTTATTTTCTTTTGTTTTTTCTATACACTTGATTTTTCTTCACTCCCCGGAGAAAAAGCAAGGAAATCTCTTTTTCATTCAACTGTGACAGACACACAATTCAAATTTATTTCAGAACAGGAAAGCAGTTTTTCTTTCTTAAACAAATCAATTTTTGTTTTCAGCGGATGAAGTTTTTTTTTTGCAGAAATTACTATATACAGTAGAGTCTCGGTTATATGAACTAACTAATAATCGAACTAACGATAATCGAAAAGTTCAGTTCGAATATATCGAATCAAATTTCTTCAATTTATAATTATATACAGTAAGAGTATTATAAATTATGAAAATAATTTGTCCTTTCTACTCAATACTCAAGCACTTACGTGACGTTTTTAAACTCTTTTAAGACACGCGATCTTACTTATCCAAAAATCCCAAGAAATAGTTTGAAAATGAACTACTGAACGTGAAATAAATAAGAGCAGACAAACAGTTACGTTTCCGACAAATTGTCTGGACTGAGTTCAAGAGAAGTAAACGTGTTTTCTTGAAAAAATTTGCACTGCAACTTGATTGTATGAATTCGTAGTGGAAATGTATGAGTACGAGTTCATATACGCAAATTTCAGTACATCAATTTAGCAGTTCATATATTCGAGTAATTCACAATCGCGGGGTCATATAATCGAGACTCTACTGTATCTTCTCCCAATGGGCTACAAAAATAGTTTCCACTTCATTGCCGATACCATGTTGGTTTATTTTCTTACTTTTTGGTGTTAATGTTTGTTTTTGATTGGGGGAGTCGAATCTCATGTTTCTCTGAATCATACTCCCATCTCTAAACTGGGTCAAGTTAAGTGTCACAACCAATCACATTAAATGTACAATCCTGGGACCATAATTGGGTCTCTTTTTCAAGCTTTTGTACTAGAAAAAAGAGAGTCTCGGTGGTAGTGGTTTTAGTGACCCCAATATACAAAGATGACACTATGTGATTGTGGGAATGAATCATTTTCAGTCAGGAAATATTAAGATGGAACTGTCATTCATTATTTCCTTCATGAATGACCTTCAGCTACATCCATTTTAAACGATGACTGTATTTTCATAGAGGTGAAATTTTGAGAATTTTGTGGTTATTTCATTTGATACGTGAATCAATATTTAAGCCATGTGTACCACGTAGCTTCCAGACTGATACTATGTATATAGTATGTTCACTCAGAGACATGCTATTTCTCCACATATATATCTTAATTAGTACGCCACCAATGCTTGTTACTGTAACACATAAAAATGCGTTCATAAAATTGAGTTGATTTATCATGAAGTCCGCAGGTACCAAACTAAATGTTTAATCTACTGTGGGTAATTATCTCAAGCAGATATAGGCGGGCCAGGCAAATGGGTACGACAAGAGGACGCATTTTACTTGTCACTGGAACTAATGAGAATACTTCCAGAGGGATACCGAAAAAGGTAATGGAAGGATTATGTCGGACTGCATATTTGTGGAGTCAACTGTAATAGAGATTACTGAGGAAGATGTTACAGAATTGGAACAAAAGCAGATTACTTCTGAAAGAGGTAATAAATCCAGCACAACATAAACTATAATTACATTGATATGATTTAGACAGACAATGTTTTGAAATTCATGATATTATGTATCTATTTTAAAAAATATTTCCCACTAAAATTTCGGTCGACATTATTTTCCGTCTCTTGGTAACAGATGGCGCATTGTTTGCTTTTTTTCTTGCAGTTTATGTTATATTCACTAATACTTCGCTTTAATGAAACAAATAAAGCGCTGTATGAATGGCTTGCTGCAAATTAGAGCCTATTAACCTTCCTCCATGAGTCCAACAGCAGATGATAATAGCGCAAATATTATGGTATTACCTCGCTGTGTACTGTACGCATTTTTAATGTCTCGTATATCCTGAACCTATCAACTCATGAAATTGTTTCGTTTTCTTCTGTGTCAATTTCAAGGCAATGTTTTCGAAACAACCTTTGCCATGGTAAAATTTGGCTGGTGTTCCCTGTGGTTCGTTGTATATACCGCTAAGGGTATGCTTTTTTCAAAGACAGATGTATTTAAAATAGTTACTGTTCTATATGACACACTGATCCATGAACTGCAACTCATATTTATAAATGCACACATATGTATGTACATTCTTTCTTCTGCTTTACCCTGTACATCCGCACAGGTGTCAATTTCTATGGCTGCAAATAAAAGGCAAAACATAATTATCGTCTTATTTATTCTCAACATTGCATAACCAATTACTAAAAGTTTGATTTTGAAACCAGAAACTTTTCACCTACCACCATCAAGTACAGCAAACTTGTTCCAAAATTATGTTAATTGTGTTAAATAAACAAATGTATGTTTGTTAATTTAGTGTTATCAAAACAAATTCCACGATGTGATTTTAATTGCCGTTCCTATTATTCCTTATTATTTTGCATGAATGCTTATTAAGCCAAAACCACTTCGTGGAACGCATACTTTCAAAACCAGTAACAGTGGTCAAAACATGGTTCATTCCACCCCAATGATCCCAAAACGTGTCAACACCGGGAGTGTTATTATTCCACTTTCATACACAATCATTTTTTTGGGTAATAAAAGAGTAAAGTTAGATGCTGCTTATGCTAGGACTTATATCTGCCTGACAAAGTCCTTGTGAAACTTCACAGTCTGTTGGACCGAAACATTTTTTTTTGTTTGTTTGGCATAAGTTGGACACAATGAAAAAATGTTTTGCTGTATTTGAGAATGATTTGCGACACTAAGGTTGAGCGAATTAAGTGCTCGTTGGGGGATGCTTAAGACTTAATTTAAATAGGTCAGCATCTGGGTCACAGATCGCTAGTTCTAAATTTGTATTTTACGACACCAAGCAGGCCAATTTACGAGGTAGTTCAAAACAACTGACTGCGAAATTCTACAGAATGGAAGTTGGCCAAGGAGAACAATTAAATGAAAGAACACATGGCAATTAGTGTGGAGGTTAATTATGGAGCTTCACAGTCAAAACTCAATCAAGTTAAACGATAAGGCCGTTGGACTGATGAATTTGTTTAATCTTGAATCGAAGTGGGTAATG
Organism: Eristalis pertinax; assembly: GCA_907269125.1. Taxonomy (NCBI): domain Eukaryota; kingdom Metazoa; phylum Arthropoda; class Insecta; order Diptera; family Syrphidae; genus Eristalis; species Eristalis pertinax. Next base: position 24,388,963 of record OU026146.1, on the reverse strand, counting down.
AATGATACATAGGACTAGGTTAAATATTTGTGTCCATGATTTCCTAATGATCATTATTCACTGCATAAAATGTTTTTTTCCAGCAAAGTAGTGCAAGAGCAGAATTAAAAGCACACTCATGTAATAAGAAACTACATTTTTATTTAGCAGGCGAAAAGATACACATGTACAATGATTTTCAATTCGAACCTTACAACTTTCTTTTTAAATAAAATGCAAACCATTTGGGATATCTGGAAAATTATTGTTGTTTGCTTTCAAATAGTCTGTACCATTAAGTAAATAACGTATGAACATATATGTCACATATATATATGAATAGTGAAATAAATGGGCCAGTTCCAGTCCATTGTTGCATATCTCAAGTTATTTAATGAGACGGGCATGTTCGAATAGCTTTTACACTCTTCGTATTCCATTGTTTGTGGAAGCAAGTTCTATTATTTAATGGGCCGCCACCCGCCACCCCCTACATTATTGGGTTGAAGTACAATTAAAACATTTCATGTCCACCACACACATTTCATGTGAGTACTTTTAGATATTGGTCGATTCTTTGAACAATGTCTAGAGGCGTTAAATTAGACGATCTGAGCGGACCATTTCCCGATATAACGTGTTCATCGAATTGAGTTTTCATAAGTCGACTGTTGCACCCGCTGTGTGGCCTTTGGGACCGTCTTGTTGAAACCGCATATCATTAACCACAATTATTGAACTAATCATTCCTTGGGTGAAGTAATTATATATTCGTTGAAATGCTAATACTTTTGCCAATTTTTATTTTCATTTTTATAGAGGAACTATTAAAAGCGAGGTGAAATCAATTTAAAATTAGGCCGCCATATTTTTCCATAGTCTCTAATTCAACTTAAATTTCAAAAACATCGAATCTCTGATTTGGTCGTGAAACTCAAGCATTCACGTATTCATGCAAATTAATAAGGGATAACAGGAAAGGCAATAATATCACACAATTTGTTTTGATAGCACTAAATTCTATTCATTTGTTCTAATTCTAATATTCATTTGTTTATTAATACACAATTATCATAAATGCTCACATCTTGCATTTTAGACCAGATTAGAAGTTGACGCACATCCCTACTACGCAATTTTATCTATCGTAGTTAATTTACCTTTCGTTTTATACCCCACTCGATCCTCCACCATTGGCTCTAGCTCAAGCGGAACCAGGCGAGCTTTTGGACCAACCACTTCGTCATGGGTCTGCCAAGCGGTAGTCAACCTGATGGATTCGCATTCTGCTGTCCAACGTTGAATTCCTCGGTCACTATCGTGTTTCTCACCCGATCTTGGCGAGTAAATCATCGCACGAATAAATCTCATCTTCTATTGGCGATCTTATTCTTTCGGCCATTACCAAAATTTCATGACCATATGTGAGAGTTGCAACAAATACTGAGTTAAAAACCGCTTTGACACTAAGCTCGGCCTTCCTGAATACAGATCTTCTAAGCTGTTTGGAAAATGAACCAGTTTGACCAATCCTACAGGTAAGCTCAGCACTAGTCCTCCCAGCACTCGTGAAATGTCCCGATACACTTAAACTTCTCCACCTGCTTCAACGGGACTCCACTAAAATGTAGAGTGGATTGAATCTGCGTTCTGAAAATAACCATAATCTTTGCTTGTAAACTTCCAATGTGAAACTTTCCCCGACTCGATTGCGCTGCAATATCCAGTCCATATATACTAAAGGGTGATTTTTTAAAAGCTATAGGAAAGTTTTTCAAAAAAAAAACACATAAAATTCAGAAAAATGCATGAAATCTTTATTTGAATCGATAGTACGGTCCATATAATTTAATGTTTGAAGATTATTTCATGCAAATGTTGACCTTGACTGCGCCTCAAATGGTCCATCGGCTAAGTCCAATTTTGGCATACTCTTTCCAACATTTCGGCCGGTATCTCACGAATAAATGCTTCAATGTTGTCTTCCAATGAGTCAATTGAAGCGGGCTTGTCTGTATAGACATGAGCTTTAACATAGCCCCACAAAAAATAGTCTAAAGGCGTTAAATTGCACGATCTAGGCGCCCAAAAAAGCTTCAGCACCTTGGTGTTGTTTTGCACTGTTAACCCGAAAATAGCTCCTACAGTTTTTGTATAGATACTGAATGAGGAACAATCCCATACCCCTGCAAAACACTCAAGAGTTTACCTCGAGGAACTTGGCCATAAGCCTTTTTCAAATCTACAAACCAGCTGTAGATCGGTTTGGCATACTCCGCAGCCTTCTCGATTCACAGGGTGAAAAGCTAGTCGGATGTACTTCTGCCAGGATGAAAGCCTGTATTCGAACGTAGCTCCAGAACACGGCTCCAGCACCTTATCGTAGACGATCCCGGGGAGAACTAATGGATATATGCCATGTAGTTGGGGCAATTACTTTTCCCTTCTTTTTGAAAAGTGGGACACTCACCCGAGTTTGCTAATAGCTAGGTGTCTAACCACTTTCCCTGGCCACCGTAAACTGATATAAAACTTCAATCTTCCTTTATCTACACTAGTCTTACCATGTCCGGGACACAATACGGACGAATGTCCTGGGTGTAAAAATAAGGTGGGAGAAAGTTCGTGTAATTTTACTTCAAATGTACGGTAGGTAAAAACAGTCCAATGACATTTTATAATACAACTAGTGTGTGTACATATTTCACCCGGAAGTTGATTACTCATGTCATTGTTTTCTACTTTCACTTCACTGTGTCTCTAGACAATGCCTATTATCCGAAAATGTATCCGTAATGTATGTTGACTCAATTAATCCTTTCGATCCGGAAAAATATAATTTTGAAACTATATCGAAACACATGTGATCCGATCAGACCGACATGGGGTACCTGAGGGATTATGGGCATTACCTTATGAATTATTAAACAGAGTGTTCCTGCTTTTTACAGTAACGCCGAGGCAATAATTAAAGAGCTGCTCATTCTGCAATTAACTGCGGCAAGTTACAAACACTACACTGCCTACGTACTACTACTAAAAGGCAACTGAATATACAAGTTTTCATTATGACCTCGCTGACCAAAAACCCCAACAATATGGTGGTGGTTGCATTGTCATCAAGCCATTAAGGACGTGACAAACCTACACTAACAAACCATACAAGCGAAAAATATGTGCAAGAGAAGAGGGGCCACCGAAGGGGTACATTGAAACTAAATCGAAATACCAGAGCAACACTAGGTGGGTGTTGAAATGAGTTTCTGTTCCGCAATGAGTGAAGGGATACACAGAAATCGCGTACATTTTACAAAAGAGTCCACAGATTTGAGTGCATGCTTTTTGAGCATTCTCAACAACGACGGGAGAATATTGAATGTATTCGTATAACTTTTCCAATGACCATCAAGTCAGCATGGAGATTTATAGCATGTATGGAATACCCTACACAAGTCAATCAAACCGACCCAGTTTTAATTAATGCAGCCGAACAATACGATAGCATCATAGCCGAAATCAAACTTATATACCTATCTCTGACAGATTTCTGTAGGTGAATGTAAGAGTTCTTGTACAGAATACATTGTGAATGAGATTTTATTTGACCACATATCCATTCAAATGAGTATGCATTTCTTTACATTTGATCCTCGAATCTCATTTACCAAAAAACTCCCACCTATCATCTAGACTACTCGCACTTAATGAATTGATTTGCATGCCGCTTGGATGGACAACATGTCGAATTTACTGCTGAGTGCGGTAATTAAAGTGTTCAGAAGAAGTTTTTTTTTTGTTCACTCAGAACTTGAATAATTGTCTGTTGTGTTGTGGTACTCGATCCTATTTCAACTTCACTTAAGTGAGTGATGCCTGCTTTTATGACAAACAGCTTCAATAGGTAATTGAATGTCAAACCATTTAACCGCGAAAAGGTTCACCATCCTAAGTGGAATCGAAACCATAGAAGTTACGATGCGTGGGCAGTAAAGTGGTAAAAGGATGCCGCCAATAGGCTACAGTCAATAAATAAAGTCACCCAAATCGATGCAGGAAACCAAAATAAAAAAAGGGTTGAATACATAAAATGTCAAACTCTTGCAGCGATACGTTAAGCTACTGGAAAATAGAACAATCAAATCACAGTAATCCTTTCAGGACTCCAATATACCCGGTGAAACGAGGGCGAATTCTCCTTTGTTTTCAAACGGAAAGTACACCTACACTACAACATATTGATTTTCATACTGTGTCCAGATATCTTGGCACGCATAAATTATTCCACATATTTTCCTTCAATCTATTATGTTCCTTCGTCCAGTCCACCTAAACAGGATCCGCCCTTGTTGGATATGTTGAATTTTGCTTAAACGGATGAGCTAAGATGAAAAGAGCGAAACTTGGAGCTTCTTAATTGAAATTAGCTTTGCCAGGATATATAATAATTAGGATCTTGTGTTCGTCGTTTTCTTATGGGAAAGTTTTACTTGTTCCCCAAACACATTAACATACTTTGTTTTTTTTCTCTTCTCACTATCGCTTCATGGGAATGCAGACCACTCATATAATTAAGACGGTGGTGGGTGGGAGGCGATAAAGAGCATACCAAAAGTTCAAGGCATATTTTTTGTTAGGCAGTTTCATAGTTAAGTGATTTTCGGAGTCTGGATTTCTTCCTCGTTTTGCCTTAATGACTTTCATTGTTTCGCCCAAACCAATGTTTTGATATCGTATATTCATTGCCAGATTGATTATTGTATGGAGAGTGAGGATGGATGAGATGAAATATTTAATCTCTTTCTTGAAACTGGGTGACCAAAGAGAAAAGTATGTAAGGTTAATTTAAAATTCACTTACTTTAGCGTTGAAAATGAAATTGCCTCATAGCAAATTAATTCGAAACTTGCTATCATTTGCACAGTATTTCAGCTTTAATGGTTCTAGCGAAGCGTTGATGATTAACTTTGGAACGTTCAGTCTGCAATGCTGGGAGTGAAATCGATAACTACGACTGACATTGTTCAATATTGAATCGGATTATTATCGACAGGAAGTCGAAGTCACATGGATGGTGAACAGCACTGATGTGGAATTGAACAGGGTTCAGGCATCTGTAAGATGAATTTAATAACCAATTGATAGGGAAGGGTATTTTAAATTTACTGTGCGGCTTATGTTGATGACATCGGATACGAACCTTTGGGAACGAAATGAATAAATTGTCTGGACGACTTAGTAGGGAGAACTTGTAACACTATTAAGAGGAAATTGATGAACAAATAATTGCTATCTCTGAAATGTTTTATTCAAAAAATGGGTTGCGCGACATTCCGAGGTGCACCTGGGCTTAGCTTCTACAGCAACCACTCGTGTTGTGCGTGCTATTGTTTTGTAATGAGTGGATGGGACGTACAGTTTTATGTCAACTCCGAACGACGAATTTTTTTTTTAGGCAAGAATAAATTTACTTTCATTGCGAAGCATTTCTTAAAACAAAATTTTCTTTTGAGTATATAATTTATCAATTGAGAACGGCTTGGCCGATTTGGCTCAAATTTTGGTAGTCATTAGTAATTACCAGAAGGTTTTTACGGAAGAACATTTTGGGAAACCCCTCCGGAAAAGTGAGATTTTCCAATTTGATTGCGGGCATTCATTGCGATTTTATTCATAGCAGATTCAGTTCCCTCGATTGGCTTTTGCGATGACAATCAATAAGAAGTCTGTGTGATTAATCTGAAATTTTCCTGTTTTTCGCACGGTCAGCTGAACGTTGCCTGTTCACGTGTTGGCAAACCGTCTTCGTTGTTTGTGTTTGCGTCGGAAAACAAAACGAAACATGTTGTTTATCATATATTGAAATTTTAAATATCTGTCTTTTATTATCACACTATCAGTGTATCTGAAGGTGTTAAATTGGGGCCAGGCGAAGTTCGTCGGGTCCGCTAGTATATATATATAAATTTAGCCCTGGAAGAGCAGTCGTCAAGTGGTGGTATCAATCGTGAAAACCCATGTTTTTTCACATGTCGAATTATACATATGTATGTCGCCTGTTCCCGTGTCGGAAACCTATTAACATTATTTATTTTACGAAAACTCACAGGAAGAAAAATAAGAATATTATAAACTAGGATATTAAATTCCTTTATTCTTATTATTCCTTTATTCACTTTTCTTAGGTCACTCAGTTGGACTTCTCACTTTACAATGATTCATTCACTACCTTCTCTTTTACTGACAGCCCTTATCTCTCTTTGGATTTTCGTATATTGCTCCTAGAATTGCCACAATATCAGAAAGCTCATTATTTATTCTCAGTTCGAATTGAATAGTTATATCTAAAACAAGACAACGTCTGTCGAGTCAGCTAGTTACTAATAAAGTAAAACCAAGCGCGAGTTGAACACGCATTTTTTAGCCGTGTTTAAAAAAATTGTTGAATTGGATACAAAATATAAAATTAATGGCAATATGAAAGTTAGTATAAAAATGGTAACTCTTCGACATCTGACACTCATATTTTGATACGAAATCTAAAAAACTACCATTTACGATATTCTGATGATTCTAGCATTTCCATTCTGATGCTTTACTGGCATACCGAGTTTCATACACGTCATAACTTTCGAAACTGTTGCTGAAGCTTGGTTATAGACACTCCTTGATTTCTATGAAATGAAACGTACAGTGTACTGATTACATATATGTATTTATAAATATGAATGTACTTAAAACTAAACAAATATTGTATGCAAAAAAATAAATAAATGCATTATGTTGATAACAATCATCCATTTGTATATTTGGCGTGCAGCCATTAACGGTACTGAAATACTGTGTACCACCAAGTCAAATAAATGCTTTGGACTCTCTCCAAATAATGTCAAGTGCAGTGTTATCACAAGCAGTCAATCTGCAGGTTCTTGCAATCTCAGAGCGTGTTTGTTTTCGTATGTTTGTAATTGCATAATAAGTACATACTTGCTTCCGTTACTCCATAATTATTCATGGGTAAGTATGCTTACAATTGCGTTGCTTATAACACAAGACGCATTCATGTATTTATAGGACACAATCCTTGGGTCGGGGCGTGCTGATATCGAAGTTAGCGAAACATAATGGTGTTGGTCATTTTGAAATCATTGGGTTATTACTTCTTAAAATCCTGTAAAACTTATCGCATTTTGGAAAACAGTCTTGTGCCCGAATTGCATTAACTTGGCGCACAGATACGCTCTAATGAGAATAATAAATAGCTTATACACTGTCCCCATCTATATTAATAAAATCTCTTTCTTTTTTTTCGAAACATTCGAAAAGAAAACATTAGCAAAAAAATCAATTAATTAAAAAGCTGTATAGTAGTAAAAACAGTAAATACCATGCAGCGAAAAATTGCGCATATAACTAATATTTCATTGTAAAATTAACTTAGTAACTGCATGGTTGAAATGTAATGTATTAGGCAGTTGTGTAGTACATGAAATATCCGGTTCGTTTTCAAGAATAAAATCTCTAGAAGGGAACTTGCCAAACCATCGCCGAATATTGTGTTCGTTTACCACTTCATCCTTAAATGCGTCATTAATGTCTTTTACGTCTAGCGACGCATTCTGTGATAGATGAAATTAGAAAAAAACGTAAGAATTTCAATCGTCAACAGCATGATTAACAATGCCTGAACAAAAGGTCTCAATATCGACACTAATGCTAAATAGATATACACCACCTTTTTATCGATTTCAATGCCGCAAACGATTTTCATTCGACCGATAGAATTGATCCATTTCGCACCACGCTTACACATACGCAATGCACCCTGCAGTTTGGTTGAAGGGCTTCCGAGCTATGTGAAACCTACACCGGATTCCTAAGAAGATGAGCTGCCGTATGATTTATTCAATAGTACTGGAGAAGATAATGTCGTGTTACGCAAATTACGTCGACATCGTCGCGCGTTCCCAACTTGCATTTTTGAAAGCCTGGTCTTAAGGTCAATGTGGATAAAATGAAATGTTTCCTCTCGTGCACCGAGAACCGTTTCGTCACACATCACCTGAGACAAAACATTACGATAGTAAAAATATGTACGTATATATGGTCCTGTCTGCGAGGAAGGTGAATGGAGAAGAAGACTTAACCGCGAACTCTACGAGCTGTACCAAGATATGGATGGAGCCGGTATAGATAGATATTTATTTTCCTTCTTTCATAGGACAACATTGTTTTTTTTTATCAATATTGACTTAAATTTGCTCGAGCTTGGACAGAGAAATATTTTTTAAAACCTTACTACTGAGAATAGAAATTGTAAGTAATTAAATGTTAATATGTATTACATAAGGAAAGTAATAAATTTAGTGACTTTTCGGAGGAAAACTTTGGGAAAAAACCTTCATCTGATGATATTAGTAGGAGTCAGAAAATCGAAGGAGTCGGCCACATCGAGCTCATGCTAAGATACTCATGCTAAGAGGGTCTTCGAATCCGGGTCTCCTAGATCTAGAAGGTCAGGAATACCGAAACTCCGGTTTAAGGACGAAGTCATCGCGGCCGTAAGGACCGTCAGTGATGAAAGCCAGCTATTGCTCATGGCTCCGGACATCCATGCGTCGAATGTAAGTAATCATACAAATTGTTGCAGTGAACCCTAAAATGCACATAGTAAGGTAAAGATGTGAATTCGAGATCTTCTTATTGCGAACCGATTGAAAATCAGACATTTCATGTGCTACGACCTAATAGTTTGTATTCGACAGGCTTGAAAAATGATATGCAATGTCAATGTACAAATCACATGAATTTCCTGTTGACAAAAAAAAGAAGCATCGAGGTTGAATAATGAATAAATGAAAACAACAGGACCCGACATTTTCCAACGCTAAGGCGATTGTAATCATTTCCCTAAGACAATTTCAAAGTTCTTCTCTGGATCTAAGTAATGCAGCTACGTATTCACTTGTACCAATATTAAATAGAGTGAAGCGAACAGGATGCCAAAAAAAGAGGGTGACCATTCTCGTGTGCGTTCACGTATATTTCCTTTACATTTGCTATGATGGGGGAATCTTGAAATAAAGTGGTAATTGTATTTGACGAAAATGGTCAACTTTGAAGGGGCACGTGGCTTTCATGATTTTCCCAAGAATTGTACCTTTCTGCTGAACAAGAAATAAACAAATTTGAAGGTCTAATTTCTGTTGTCGCAGAACTCGTGCTCTTAAAGTATAATTTGTTGTCTATTATTACTGCCTTTACATTCACATTCAAAATCAGTCCGCCAGGGGAAATGTACATTCTTGACGTCAGAGGTAATAGTAGGTCTTCATTTGACTACACATTTACACAATAACACACAATTCCGTCTGGGTAATAGAGAATAGTTTTCCAATTTAAATTCAAATTTGAATACGGTATTCTACAAATTTCCATTAAACACCCCACCGTTTGCAATCATTTTCACCAGGGGAAAACGAGGTACTATGATAAAAATAAAACTTAACTTTTATTCTTTTCAATGCGATTACTCTGACGATATCGTTGTGAAATCAAATGCAAAATGCCACAATAGACACATGTTGACAAAGGAGTGCTGAAGGGACTAGATATTACGTATGCTATCGTTTATAAATGGTTTAATAGCGCTCAAGATCATTTGTGCTCTTGGGGAGGAACTAAGGTACACACGCTCTGTTCAAGTACATACAATATAGTACACTGCTCTTTTCGTATAACTTTTATGTTCAAATGTCAGTTGTTTGTGTTAAGGAAAATAAGTAACTTCAGTACTACACGTGCGTGCACACAAATATATGTGACTGCTGGCCCCTTCAATTTTCTACAAGTTTAACCAACTGTCTATTGAAGGTGACATCAGTTTGTTCAACAGTTCTACTCACATTTTAGAAAAGTCAAAAGTCCTTATTCGGAAGAGTACGGTGTTGGAACTTTTGTTGTCAGTTCGGGTTAGCTTTAAGTCGAGTCATCATGTGAAATGTTGAAAGTGTTTTGGTAGAAAATCGTGCAAGTTTTCGACTTTGATGATTGAAATCGTACAATTCGTCATATAATCGAAGAGTTTATTAAGTAAACTCGTACCGCGTGAGCTCTAATGAATAGTCAATATAATATTGGTTATGTTCCAACTTATACCGCTGATGTAAGGTGTGTGAAATCAAATACTCTCGTGAATATTGTTTTACTGTACTACATTACCACTTTCTTTCATGAGTAGGAATTTGATCTGCATCCACAACAAAAGCTAGTCTAGGCGCAGATAAATAAGGCAATTATTGCTTTGTCTGCAAATTTTCACCAGGATTACCACTACAATGAGTGATTTCTGCAATATTATAAAATAGGTTCAATATTTGATGCATTGCAGTAGTTTTCAATTATTTTTGTGGATTCATTAATAAAACAATTTGCTTTCCTTTCCCTTGTGACTTAAACCAAAATATTTTATTTTATAATATCTTCATTTAATTTAAGATAATACATAGTTTTTATGTTGTTGCGGGTGTAGCGCTTTTTATCTAAAATAATTGAATTTTAGTTACTAGTTTAATCAAACTATATATATTTTCAGAATAGAACTTTTCCCAAAGGTATTGGTAAGCATATTCCGCTTTCACATTTATCGCATTTATTAGCAGTTCTAAGGACGTATCGATATTTGACCTGATTCGTAGTTACTAGTCAAATAGTGAAAGTTAAAGCAATGAATGTAGAATGTTGCTAAATGGGGTATGATTACAAATAGTTGAGTAATCTGTGTCAAAATACTCAGCATGATCGTACAAACACGATAGCGTGTGAATATAATTGAGAAGGACCTCGATCTTGACACCACGAGCAATTGATAGAGTATATTGGGCAAATCAATCAATTTGAGAATTTAGAAAAATGCGTGTGATTTCACAGTACACATTTAATTTTGACTTTGACTAAAGTCAAATTTCACGTTGAATAGAGTTTATTGATTTTACGAATTCAGAGTCATATTTTGAGGTCCGTTCAGTAAAGGGAATAATTGAGTGTGTATTGAATTAGGAATGATCAGTAAGAGCAAATAGTTAAAAAAATGCATATATCAGAGAATTAATATATACATGTACAAGCAAAATCATATAATCACGTTAAACAGTGTTCATTATATACATGCACACAAATTTCTTCGATTACATATTTTAAGACTTATGACAAATTGTTGGTATTTTGTATGTATATTCCAGAATAAAATTAAATTCAGTGATTAGCATCAATTATCACTTTTTTCTTTTTTTTTAAAATAATTCGACGTTTATATGTCCACCACTGGCACGTTTGCAGTGGTTGATCCCTTGAACCCAATTTTCGATAACTAAAACCACACATTTCGACCGAAATGGTCGCTATATCTGGTTCACTATTGGTACTGAGCTCCTTTAACGTTGACGGATTTAAGGTAGCCCTATAAAATGTGCTACTGTTGTGAAATTACACTACATAAGGGAGAAATCGATAGGACCATTTCTCGATATACATAACATATTAATTGAATTGTTTTTTTCAATAATACGATTGTTGCACCCGCAGTGGAACCATCTTCTTGAAACCACATGTCATTAATATCTTGTCCAAGTAATTTGCCAATGACAAAGCGTTGCAACATCTCTATGCACCGATTTCCGTTGACTGTAATGTGACGGTCACTTCCATCGAAAAAAAGGCGGCCCAACGACACCACCGTCATATAAACACACACACCACACCATACATTTATTTTTTGTGGACGAAAAAATGTTTCTTGAATCACGTGAGGGTTTTCACCTGACTAATATAAAAATTGGTCATTAAAGTTGCCGTCTCCGACTCAAAACTTTGGTAATAAATTTTAATTTTTTGTAAACGTTTTTGATTTTTGGACGTCACTGATGAGAGTGTTGGGTTTTCTAAATGTTTTGACGTTGAATGTTTGGTCATTGGTTTAATGGTACGTTCAAAGTGCAAGTTTAAGTCAAGTGCCAGTTGAAAATGACCAAAACTTGGAATCCAATAAGTCTATTTTTTTTTTGGTTGCGTGCGTGGTTGCGTGAATTAAAGAGTATAAAACGATATTCATGTTACAAATGCGCACAATTCAATGACAATGTATTCAAAACACTCCTTCCTGACCAAATTACCAATACTATATGTACGATTCTGACCGCATCATTTTACCCTAATTCGCCGTCTATATGACGCCTTCTTCAACATTGAGAGTGGCATTTTTTAACGAACCAACCTGAGTCCTGGAGATGGATGATTTTTATTTTATCAACTCGCACTCTATATGTTTGCTATCTGAGATATATGTATGTATCTTAATACATTGTCTCTCTAAACCAGTAACCGTTTTCTGCAGTATGAAGCTACAATGCTACACATGGGATACATATAGTTGCTTGTTGGACTAATTATAGTGTAATACCTTCATACTACCTACTGAATTTTACACCCAAACTGGCTGCTTGGAGTGGATATGACGAATACAACGGGCGACTTTTTTTTATCAAAACAAATAATTATTCAGCTTTCTGTTGGACTGTACAATTTTATTTTTGTTCTAGTTATACCCTTTGCAAATGTGAAAGTCAGTAACTAATGATGACCAAACAAACAAACTAAATCACGACAATACTGAAATGTATCCACATGGCATAAACGATGCCCGAGGACTGCATCCGGCAAGCGAATCCCACCTGCAAATAGTATGCATGCACATTAACCATAAAAGTCACAGAAATATTAGCAAATTCTCAGCCAGATTCAACAGAATGCACTGCGGAATGTAATGGGGTTAGTTTTCGTTTGTAACCGGGTGCTTTGTGCAGAAAACGCTCGAGGTATAAAAACAAAACCTTAACCACAGAGCTCAGTTCCTTGTGCACGAGAGCTTTGTGAACATTTTTAAATTAAACAGACACAATTTTGCCTAAGGCTTTAATAATGTCAATAGGCGCCACAACGTTGACAAACTTTTTTTTTTCCACCAGATACATATATTTGATGTCTGTGACATATCAGAACAAGCGATTACAAGTCATATATTTTGTATTTGAGACTATTTTCATTTTCGTCCATTATTGATCCCAAGAATTGGAACATTTGCGCTTGCGTCATGGCCGGAGAGTTGAAACGTTTTCCCTTATACTCTGGGTTGCGTTGTTTGCACGAAAAATGAGCAGATTCTCAGGGAAACTTGCAGTCCGTCAAATACTATTAAAGTACCCGACTTCGAGAAGAACCTCCAAGACAAATACCATTTGAAACCTAATGCTCTTTCTTATTTTTGTATTAAGATATTGAATGAAATTTCTGTGAATGCGTAACATTTTTTCCTTTTTCTTTTTTAATGTTATCTTGCAGGAAAATCCAACTTCTTTTTAGAAAATGTTTGCTTTCGTAAGCTAAGACAAGAAAAGAATGGGATAAAGTATTATAAATAGGTTTGTATCAGTTGGCTTGGGGTGTTTTTTCTTTAATTTATGTGCTTGCCTTTACCACTCAGACTATCGTGGGAAACAAACCGAGGCTAGAATAATGTTATTAGCTATAGTCTGTTGTGAGGATATTGAATTACGACTTCAGATGATTTTATGGTGTATTCGTGGTGTACCCAGTTCATATGAACCACTCAGAGCACTTGCGCAAAAAAACTGTGAATTTTAAGAATAGTTCTACTACCACAGAAAACCTTTAAGAATCGCCATTTGTGGGTGCGGTTAAATTATTAGTTTTTTTATGAGAACTAGCGCGGATCTAATTTTCTTTCATCTTAACTTCTATGTATGACTTTTAAAATAGTACAACAGATAAAGCTTTCTAATGAATAGCGTAAACCAACCTGTCTTTTGACGAGAACCCTCATCCTGACAGGCAGTCGATACAGAGAATTTGAGCAGAGCAAACGAATAATAAAGAAGATGAATGTGAAAATTGTTGGATTGAGCATAACATGTAAGAAAGACTTACGCCAAAAGCTCTGAAAGATAAGAAATCTATATTGGAATTCTGCATAACGCAATAGTAATAATATTAATATTGGTGGAGCGACAGTCAAAGGTAGACCTGGGCATAGCGTCTGCAACACTCGTCTGAGTTGTTCGTGCTATTGTTATATCACGAGGACCTACAATTTCGCAGGAAGTCTTTTCTAGACAGAAATACTCGTCGAACCTAATACGATTCCACCACCTTAAAACCAGGTATGGGGAAATGTTGCCCAGCCAATATACAACCGATATTATTAAGTACCTCAAAGGTGCCTTCTTATTATCTTTTCGCATTTTTTTTAAATAAAGCAGTGTATTTACTATTATTTGTCAAATGTTGTTACTTATCTCCGTAATTTTGTAATAATAATGTAATAATGTAAAACATTTATATTAATATCCATTTAATTCTTATTGCTTACACGATTTTAATCGATCACCAGTCCAACTTTGGACTCGGGCTCGGACTCCGACTAACGACATTGTGTTATTTAGTGAATTCAACGGAATTCAATGAGGAGTTCGGGGTAGCATCTACACAACAATAGTTATCCTTAAAAACAAAAGCCCGGTAGCAGAGTGTTCTGATTGTTTTTCTTCATAATTTCGTGGAAAAAAGATTAAATCTAAGTGGACCCATAAGGCAATTTTCTTGCTATTTCTTGCTTGCATTATTGTAGCAATTCTAGGAACAATGTACAAAATATCGCTTGTAGTAATTCTAAGAACAATGTACAGAAATCAAAAGAGAGGAAAAAGGCTGCCAGTAAAAGAGTAGATAGAAATGATTCATTGTAAAGCAGGAAGTCAAACGAAGTGCACCTAAATTGGAAATAAATAAATAACAATTTAAAATAAAGGAAAGTTGTTTTAATAACGTAGTTTACATTATCTAAATAATAAACAAAATTTAGGACGAGGAAAAACCCGTAGCACTTTATGAATATTGTCGTAGTAACGGTTCAAAGCGTATATTAATATAAATTTCAACCACGAGCGTCAACTTCAACTACGGGGTTTGTGTTTAAAATACAAAGCAAATATGTGAGGGGTGTATTTTAGAGGAGGGGAACATTAAATTAAAATGCAATATTAATATCCATAAAATTGAATTTCTTTGACGCAATCGTAGTTGGCGTTATCGGTACGTCAAATTTTCACGTGTTCCTGGCATCACATCACGTTGTATTTCCGACTAATACTGGTTTTTGTTCTTTATTTTTACAAATATGACATTTTTAAGAAACTCTGAAACTATAGCGAACAAATTATATTTGCCTCACTTGCTCTATATCACTGGCCCATCACTATAGATATACTCTATTCGTTTCAAGTCAGTAACGTCTTTTCTAGCAATCGCTTTCACAGATAACATCATAGTTATACAATTGTGCACAATCTTTTCATTGGCTTCTTGGTGTCCCTCTAGAGATCTCTTTTTGTGAGTAAGTATAGCTGAGTAAATCAAGTTAATTTTGTGGACGAGTTTTACGTATAATGTATAGCCCTAATGACCCTACGTGGCATGAGGAAGTCCTAATTAAGATTTGGCTACATATTCCTATAAATAATATAATGTACTGTCGATGAATATATTCCACGAACCCTTCACCCTTACAAGTGTGTACTTTATTGATGTTTGTGTTTCCTTACCACAATTTCTTCGACGTAATATATTATTTTCCAGTTCAGTCGACCCAGGTGTTTGCATAGAAGAGTCATGCCCCTTGTCGACGTAATTTCGCCGATATGAGAATATTTATATCAGGTGCTACAAACTTGTAAGCAAACTAAAGGACACAACAGTCTTAACTTGAAATATAGTTTTGAGGAAAACGGGTTTTATCAATTCCAGGAACACATAAATCATCGGGAATTGTTATACAAATGTATGTATGGTATATTAGTGAAATTCTCGTTACTCGCATGAATCTCAAATGCCAAGTCAGCAGAAGTTTTTCTCACAAGTTTTTTTCAAGGCAACTTTTACGAATAAGTTTGTGAATTGTGAAACTCCCTTTATTTAAAGTAAACAAGGAAAGCGTATTTGCAGTCAAAGTTTACGTGACTGCCTATTTTGGCCACTACAATGTAAGCTTGGATTAAAGTGGGAAGAGGACGAATAGAATGTTAGCTTATGAATAATATAAAATATATTCCTGAAAATTCGATGATTGTTTAATCAGTCACTTCTCGCAGTCATACATATTTTCCAGTTGTACCTTTTTCTTTCTTAAATACTTTATGCCTTGAGTGTATCCATTACGGATTACTGTTTTAAAAGGGAAGCGTTGGAAAAAGATGCCGAATTAGAGGCTCTACTAAACTGTAAGTCCAAGTGTAAGTCTGATATACGTCATTACATGAAAGACAAATGTTGATTAAGTATGTTGATTAAAGTATATTCGCACACTTTTTTATATATTTTAATTGACTGGAGCAGTTTTGATTTGTAAAAAAAACTACGGCAGAAGTTCAAATAATCTAACATTATATATACAGATTGTAAATCACACGTTCCTTATACTAGCAGGATAAGGACTAGGTTACGCAAAACAAATTAATCTACTTAACTACTTTCACTAAACTACTTTTAGTTGCGGACTCAATGAGATTTGAATTGATCGACAAATTAGAGAATATTTCAATGACTCAAGTATACTACCGGCTTTTTGGATTGGACAAAAATTAATATATTGACATGGACAACATAAATCGGTGCATGATGGTGACTGACACATAGCATCAGTTGTTTGCTTGCTTAAACAAATTAAATTGCTTTATAAAAACATGTCTGAACTATCTACGAAACTGCTGAAATATACGTTGGTAAATTGGCGATATACAAATTCATTTCTAACTACTATAAGAAGAATTTCAAACATATTGAAGGCGTGGTGAACGTAAATAAAGGTGGTTCTTTTTTCATTACACCGTGTTTCAGTTTTACCAAGAGGACGTTCAAATTGATGATCCATTAGTTGATCCATATAATAGATGCGCCACGAAACGGTTCTATCAAATTGACGAAGATGTACAAGAACACTGTTTATTCGTATCAACTCAGTGCTAGGATGGCGAGCCAGATGGTGAAATTGCTATTTGCGGAACGCAGACCATGAAAGATTTTGAGCCGTGTGCTTTTCATTTGTTCAAAAACTTTAGTCTAACATTTGGGAGTTTTGCACGAAAAACTATAACTCTGTTTATTGAATAAATTGAATATTGAATAAAATAAATTAGTTTGTTGCCATGAAAAGTGAAAATAAATAAAAAGAAATTACCTTACTATTTGATTATATTTTTTAAACATGAGATGTGGTTATCATAGAACATAGAACATCAAGGAAAAATCCTCTCGTCTTGGATGTTGTGTTACAATAATAAGAAAATATTACATTATACTATCAGTTAACATTTTTTAATATCAAAACTCAGTACATTCACGGATATCTTGGATTATAATATATTCTTTCATACATTTGATTCTTCATTCAGCATATGATTGTAAACACATATTAATAATTTTTCTAAATAGTTGTATAGGCCTTGTAGTTGTTTTTGCAAATAGTTCAAAAGCTCTTATAATCAAACTGTATTAGTATGAGCAAATACATAATCATGGATGATGACATAATACAAAAAAGTCTTCTGTTAATGGAAAGTATTCCACATAAATTGAATTGCAATGCTTCCCGCATAAGAACTAGAGAAAACTGCTCTATCTAAAATAAAGACATAATAGAAAGATAATCGAAAACAAAAAAATTATGAAACTATTCGACATTCACTTACGCAGCGCTCCAGACGATCATCTAATGATGGAAGAACTGCTCTCAATTCACCCAACACAACATTCGCATATCTTTCCGTTTCAATTGTTTCATCACATGCCGAAATGAGAAGGAATATCTCAATGCCACTAACGACTATATTTTGAATGCTTATTAATGTACGAATCGTAGATACCCGAATTATCTTGCCATTTACAATAATTAAAATGAAATATGTATACACAATATTTGTAATAAAAAATGATACAATATATGCTAGAATGGGAAACTCGTAAATGTGAATTAAGTTCCTTGTTAGTTTCGAATTGCGTGAATGGCATCGCGAAATTTTGTCGATTTCATCCGCAATGTCACACGATACTTGCATCCACATACCCATATTATGCTTTTTTCGCTGTTTTCTATGCATGTATTTTATTTGACGCACTAGTGACTTCAATTTATCGTTAATTATTTGAAATCTAATCAAGGACAGAAGAACACCTACGTAGAAGTAACTTGTCGTTATAAATACCATGGTTTGTACATAAAAAATGTAAAATGTCAGGATGCTGAAGATAATTGTTGGATGCGGATGTATCCAGAACATTGTGAATATAATGGCACACATCTGATATATTGTTATAGCGAATTTGAAGAGAATCAGTGCGTCAAAGTTTTTTGCGGTTCTATTTGCGTTGGCATTTTTAAAATAAACATTTTGTATTGAAACAGTGCCGTTAATGTACCGTATTAATTGTTTACGATATATCCAGCTACACACAATAACTACGATAAATGCAATAGCCTTTGAAGCTACATACAATTGGTTAACTGTTTCCGCAAAGGGCTTTTTCCGAAAGAACTCAATTTCTTCATACCTCGCTGTAATAGTTATTGGTATGAGCGCTAGGCATACAAAATTTACGCATATGGTAAATAGTAGAAGAAATGGAGATTTAACGATTGCACCTGTCCTGAAGTCAATTGATATTGTCACTACTGCAAAGAGTTTTGCAATTCTTAAAGACACTTGCAGAACACTTTTTGTGATGGAATTGCACAAGTGAAACATTTTCGATGTGAACGTTATGTGAGACGCGACTCTACTGACATGTAAATCATTCGAGAATAGCGCATTATTCTTATTCATTCGTCATTGTAATTGAATGTGTATACTTAATATTGCATTAGTCAAACAGATTCAATTACATTAACAGTTACATTACACTTAACTAATTAAATTACTCGTGTCATACTGAAAAACGTGATTCACATAATTTCATTATTTTGATATTTATAGAGTATGTTTATTATTGTTCCAATTGAATACATTGCATGCATTGTACAATTATTTTAATGACTGAATAGAAATAGTAGAACTTTATGCACATCGTACATGAGTCCTGACGACAGCCACCACCAACCCTTGACTGGAAAACACTTTTTCTATTCGGTTTCCGCTATATACGTAGTTCTGGGCACGAGGAAAATTAACCCATAGAGTGGCGGTAGGTAGGTTTTCTGTGTCGTTTTTGGTAAATCGCGCTCACACGATGATGACAATGCGGAAAAGCTAATAAACAAAGGCATGAGCTCTGTGACCACCGCAGTTCTAGCCAAACGAATGTTTACATGTTAGTGGCAGTCCTTTATGGAGCACATCACAATATGCGTAAATGCATATGCATTGCGTATGGGCATCCACTTTGCAGAAATAGCAGGCATAGAAAAAAATTGAGTCTGTTCAGCATCTGGTCTGCAATTGTGAAGCTCTTACAGGATGGGGGATGTATTTTTTGCGGAAATACTTTTTAAAATAGCATATTCGCCTCTTGAAATGAGTTCATATACAAATTTTAACGGCGGATGTTGAATGTGAACCACACCTAAACGTCAAGTTTTTTTCTGCATTTCATTTGACATTTTTTAATTTCAGACTAACTCAATTTGAGCCATGGAAAGATACACAACCGAGCAACGCGTTAAAGTTATTCAGGCTTATTATGAAAATGGGCGTTCAAATCAAAATGCATATCGTGCACTTCGTGATTTTTTCGTGATAAGGCACATTTTCACCTCAGTGGATCCGTCAATAAGCAGAATTGCCGCATTTGGGCGAAGGATAATCCAAGAGTGATTGTCGAAAAACCAATGCACCCACAAAGAGTGACTGTTTGGTGCGGTTTATGGGCTGGCGGCAACATTGGGCCGGAATTTTTCCAAAATGAGGCCGGTCAGGCAGTTACTGTGTCAAACTGTTCGCTATCGTGAAATGATAACGAAATTTTTATGGCCCGAATTGGAAGATATGAATGTGGACGATATGTGGTCTCAACAGGATGGTGCCACTTGCCACAAAGCTAACGAAACAATGGCTCTTTTGCGCGACAAATTCAATGACCATGTTATCTCACGTGGTGGCGATGTCAATTGGCCGCTTCAGCGTCATCGAAAATTTGGACCATCGGATGGAGGTGTGCCGCCGAGGTCGCGGCCATTTGGCCGATATTTTGTCATCATCATCATCATCATCTTCGGACCGCATGATCCACTAAGGGGTTCGCGGGGGTAAACCACGCACGAGAGATCTCCAGGCAACTCGATCCTCCGCCATCGGCTCTAATTCATCAGGAGCAATGCCCAAGCGTAACCCGGCGAGTTTTGGACTTGGTCCAACCACCTCGTCCTGGGTCTGCCACGCGGTCGCCTACCTGATGGAATCGCGTTCAACGCCCGCTTCGGAAGTCGTGATGATGGGGACATTCGTGCCACGTGACCAAACCACCGAAGCATAGCCCTTTCCGTTCGAAGAAGCAGCTGCTTAATGTTGAGTTCCTCGCGTACTGCCGTGTTTCTCACCCTATTCCGGCGAGTAATTCCCACAACAGCATGAAGAAATCTCATCTCAGCAGCTTGCACTCGCGATCTTATTCTTTCGGCCATTACCCAAATTTCATGACCATATGTGAGAGTTGGAACAAATACTGAGTTGAAAACCGCTAACTTGACTTTGACACCAAGCTCGGCCTTTCTGATTACAGAACTACCAAGCTGTGTCAAAACTGACCCAGCTTGACCAATCCTACCGGAAAGCTCAGCATTACTCCTTCCATCACTTGTGAAAAAGACCCCGAGATACTTAAACTTCTCCACCTGCTTCAATGGAACTCCACTAACATGCAGAGTGCATTGAACAGGCGTTCTGGAAATGGCCATAACCTCCGATTTGTCCACGTTAACCCTCATTCCAGCATCAGCACATGCGGCCACAAACCTATCGAGTGCGCGCTGGAGTTCCGTCTGGGAGGATGTGAGGATAACTAAGTCATCTGCAAAAAGAAGATGACTTACCCTCAACTCTCCCAATGTGGAACATTCACCTTGGCTGCGCTGCAGCATCCAGTCCATATATACAATGAAAAGAAGAGGTGACAAGACACACCCTTGGCGAAGTCCAACGCCCACGGTGAAAGGTGTTGACTTATCACCGTTTACCCGAACACAGTTTCCACAGTTTGTGTATAGAGACTGAATGGCCCTCAGAACAGAACCATCAATCCCATACTCCTGCAGGACACTCCAGAGTTTACCTCGAGGGACTCGGTCATATGCCTTTTCCAAATCTACAAAACAACTGTAGATGGGTTTGGCATACTCCCAAGCCTTCTCAAGTACCATTCTTAGAGTGAAAAGCTGGTCGGTTGTACTTCTGCCGGGACGAAAGCCGCACTGTTCATCTCCCATCCTGGGTTCGATATTTTGTACCATACTTTGAACCATACCAGTATTATCATAATAAAAAGATATGACAATAATTTCCAAAATACTTTGTGTTTTATTCAAAATCAACATCGGTTAATTCAAGTAGAGCTAGTTTTCCAGATGGAAAAACTATCGATACCATCAAGGTCACAATGTGCCTAAATCAAACACAAAATGTATACTAGTTGCGTCAATAAGTTGAGCCCTCGTTTTTATGCTAATTCTCATGTATAAAAATAATATAATATGGGTGGCTCTACAGCCCGTAGAGGGTCAGGGCCTAGCTTCTCAGGGTAGGTAGGTCCAAGCGCGTAGGAGACGACGCACATACCCAAAACGCCACGGGCAACCATGTATCTAAATATATTTTGTTAAACGTCGCAAAAAAAAGTGGTACACATAGGTACACATTGTTCTAAGTACACATGTAAGTGATCATGTTCCAATAAAGCCGATCAGAGGCAATTGTGAAGACATCAATATTTCCCATTTGATATACCAATAATTCTTATCACTCTTCTCTCGATATGTTATCACTCTGAAGCAGCATCGCAGACGCGTTTACGTGTCAAAAATCGGGAAACCATAAAATATTATTGAATGTATACTCCATACTCGGGTATCCTTACGTACACCGGTATACATCTATCCGGTCATTCAATATTCAGGACTGCATGCCATGTTTTTTTGTTCAAATGTTACCAAAAATGATACGACGCAGAATGTGCGCATAGATAATGTCAGAGTGTTATTACTTTAAGCACCATGAAAGTGATGCATCATAAATGCGTACTTATGATAATCATTCACGTGTGCAGAGTGAAAATATTTTGAATTATAAAAATGATAGGAACACTTGGATACGACAAGCATGGTTTGCGATCAAACTTTTACCTTGTTGCTTTGTCACAAATATTTGCTTTGTGCTTGCATATAAATGCTTCATACATTGACCCACATGCGTGGAGTCGTGGCGCGGCGTAAGGACGTGCAATTTGTATTGTTAAGCTTCATCGCTGTGGAATGTACGGCACAACAAGTTAAACATTGTTTTGCTTTACGACATACCGTGCAAAGTTCCAAAAACCCATAAGCTTAACAAAGGAGTAAATGGAAGAGTAATCGAAAAAAAGCTCACAGCTTGTAAACTGTGAACAAAAAAAGAATATGATGATAAAAAGTAATATCAAACAATTGACGATGGATTATTAAAGACGAACTTAAAGCAGTAACTGTTAGTGGGTTAATAGTATCTACGCAACCACTCATTTAAAAAAATTATACAGCTGCTGCTACATATACGAAGGAACTATATTTTAAACATCGGTCCAACTCTTGTGTTACGCTGATGACATCGACATCATCACACGTCTGATGTAAATTCATCTTTTGACTTTCTGTGCACATTCTCTCCTATTGTGAGCAAAATCTGCTCTGCTGGACCAGAGACAAGGCTGGAGTGAACAGCGTCCTCTGTTCGTACTGGTAGATAGAGGAATACATCGCGAGGAAAAAAGCAGTCAAGGCGCACTTTATCATGGTACTCTATACTGGGGTAGTAAGCCTCAAAGATCGGGATGTTAGAATAAGTCATAGCCCGTGCAATATTCATTCGAATCGACTCATTGTAAACCTAACTGTTTGCCTCATTGCACAGGGTCTTGTTAAAATGGATGTCCGTGTACTCAGATTTGGGAGAACGACCGATTTTATTCTACTTCGGATATTCGCTATTCCACAAGAGGAGAAGACACAACTGGCATGGGTACAAAAATGGGGATGTAGTCCGGAAGGGAGTGATCTGTCCTCCATACTGCTTTGGCTACCAATGATACTGAACATCTGGGTTATGGCGGACAACTGACCGGTCACGTAAGACATGCATCGTTATTGCAAACTTGTTTTTTTTTCATTCATTTTGTGTTTATTTTATTTCAATTCACTTTACTAACATGCTAGAAAATAATGCTTAAAACTTTTATAACTATCTTAACAAACGTTCATACATCTAAAATAGTACTTAATTTGATAGTGGATTTCGACTTGCACTATTGTGTTTTCTTTTGTCTTTATGCACAATCTTTTATTGTCTGGCCAAGAAAACAGGTAAAAAATTGGCACAATCTGTTATCTGTACGGACACGTGCACCAGAGCGTATGTATGTATATTATTTATACGCCGTGGTGCACCTTAATTTAGTGGTTTTATCTTACATATTTTTGAGATGGTTTTATGCATTATGCAAGCTTGGTTCCCTGTCTAATTTGTAAAGCAACTTTAAATCAAGCTCAAACCTTTTCCAGCCACTAAAATGCCAATCTGTCAACAAAACCGATTATTATATTTATATAACTACATTAAGGCCCACAGTAACGCCTTATAAAATGGGACATTCAGTGTCATTATTCTCTTCGGACTCATTTTCCAAATTGGTGGGAAGTGCATTATCTCGTTGCTATTTTCACATACTTGTTGTGGAATTTGGAAAATACTGCGTTACTATTGACACACATATCCGTGATCTTCAAGTGCTGCTGGTGCATACATTTTTATGCTGATGCTACTTAAAATGAGAGGCCACTTGTCATGGATGCCGTGAATTTGAGGACATGTGTAGCATTCATCTCAGATAGAAACATTTGCAATACTTGGAATACATAGTGGTGCGCTACCTCGAGTCAGTGCTTCTGCATTTAATTGGAAGATGTATATGCGAGTGTGTAGCACATGTTGAAAACATAAGAATGTTGGTTACGTCGGTAGCAAATTGGCTTTTCATCAAACTGAAAAGGTAAACGTTTCGGAAAAACTGTGTGTATACAAGTAGCATTCCTACTTCCATTATGTAGAAACTAGTGCACTTGGAAATATGCATCCTACTGCCACGGGAAGAGAAACTGACAGGTTCTGTAACTAATTGACTTTCTGTTGGTACCTGGGTGGAAACACGTACCTTTTCCGAGTAATTGTCTAGATTTCAACGCGTTGGCCATTGGGATTATGGAGGGGGAAGATTTATTATTCACGAAAGTTAGCAATTGTGAGAATTCCTTTAAGAATCATTCAATCGACACATCGCAATTTTTAATAGATATTGTGAACATATGATCAATGACTCTTTCTTGATGTAATGCCTTTAGTTTGATTTTCTCGAACTAAACCATGTTTCTCAAAATAAATTTTAACAATTTGTGGCCGTTGTTCCGTCATTTGGCAAACCATACTAACACCAAAACAACAGTGAACCAGTCGTCAAAAAATTAAGGCTGTAAATAAAAAAAAAAATATATAGTCACTTCCTCTTAAATATAAAAAATACCCTTTGTGAAAGGGGTGGAGTACTTGTGCAAGTTATTTCTAAAATTATTCAGACGTTGCA
The DNA here is from genome assembly GCA_907269125.1 of Eristalis pertinax. Lineage (NCBI taxonomy): Eukaryota > Metazoa > Arthropoda > Insecta > Diptera > Syrphidae > Eristalis > Eristalis pertinax. The sequence continues at coordinate 24,364,048 of OU026146.1, read as the reverse complement.
GTACAACAACTACCAAAGAACAGTTTTTTTTCTTAATATCGAACATTTTAACATAATTAAACAAATAGTTTAGAGCGTGTTCACACTTTCAAATACTCTATGGTATAATAAAATTCCCTATTCAAAAATCAAGGATTTCCTTCTGAACTGTTTCTCTGTTAACCCTTACCTATTACATTGCGTAAATGGTTCTCATTTCAGTACGTACATGTGCGGATTCCACCATGGGCTAAACGTCCAAGCAAATCATGTAAAATGACTGCGGGTTCGAAAATTTGAATGGGTGGTGTCCCGTTTATCGATTAAAGACCTACCTGCGAAACCATTCATCGCCACGAGGTATACACAGCAGTTGCTGAATTCAGAATTAGGGGAAAACTGATTACCTGAGGTTTTCGCTCCAATATAAGTACATACTACGTAAATTAATTCTAGCACAAGCATGATGTTCACGGATGAGTATGTGATGAAGCAAAGGCCTTCTATATATCGATCCAACCGCTGGAAGGCATTGATGATATGACATCATCGATCAGAGAGTCATAATATATACAATTTAAAGAAAAATTAAATATAGCACTCCAAATGACTCGTCGTTTAGATACGTAACTCACCAATTAAAAGCAAAACATTAGCAACGAACCATTTCATAAAAAAAATTTGCGTATCGTCAGATTGATATTTTCTAAGAAAAGACTACACAAACGTCTAAAAGCTGAAAATTCATCAACTTCATAGGCTAATCTCGTCGAATTCATTTATTTACTCAGTCGTTTTGATTGCCTTAGAACCCACCATACTTCTGGAGGGAGAAGACTTCACACCGCGACAAAATCTTCGTTGATACAATGACGATTGAATAACTAAATAACTTGGAACCTTCACCCTAGGAAAGTCAAGACTGGTGGGCCCGGTCTCATTGCACCATCATTCAAATCCAAATTAATGAAATAACACTCGTGAAATCTGATATCCACTGTAGCACGATGTGTTGGAAAATTGGCTTTACATCATAGGTTTTTCCATTGTTATCATCTTCATCGTGCAGATTATTTCAAATGTGTCAGCGTGTGTAATAAGACCCAAACAAAAAAATGTCTTCGTCCCCTTCTATTTGCCACAACTTTGATATATATTTCCTGATTTAGACGAAGAGATGTGAATTTATGAAGAGTTATCGTTGTCGACAGCAATTTGTCTAGTCGTTTTTTTTTTGTCGTGTTATCTATTGTTCGTCGCCATCGTTATTCTGTGGATGCCATGCTAAATGTGAACATAACAGATTCTTTGTAATGCACACTCCTCCTTTTCCCCCCTTTGTGCTCAATATCCAAAATTTAATATTTCCTTCACGTTGAAAACGGCCTACCCGAGTTGCCATTTACATTTTATCATGACCATTCTAATATGTGGTGATAAGAACGTGTGTACGATACAACTGTGTCCCCTTACATATCGCAGGGAATTCATTGGGTTCCCTGAATTTTCTTGAATTCTCTCTGGATATTCATATTTAATAAGGTCAGCGTACCAAGGACACAATTCTGTACATAGTATATACACGAAAAGAGGTCATTCTTACAATGGATAATGCATGAGGAAATTTAAATTCACCAAGGGAAGAAAGGCATTAAATAATATGAAATACTTAAGAGTGCTTCATGTGCTAATGGCAAGTGAAAATCTTAGGACGCACATGCCGCAAATGTGTTTGAAGTACTTTTATATATTTAATAAGCTCTTGTACAAGTCGAAAATGGGCTTAGAGTGTTTTTTTTATATATTTTCTAAGCTCTTTAGAATCCTTTTGTCGCTCACACTTCGTATCGATGGTGATACACAGATTTCGGTTGGCTATAAGCTCTCGCACTTCCCCAAGAATATGCATGTATGTATGTAAGTACCTGTTTATTAAAATTCTACGTACACATATCAAAAGGAATCAAAAATGTTGTAGATCGATTGCATCTTCTTTACTATGAGTAAAGAGTACAACACAGACCATATGTCTTTAAGCTAATTTTTCCAACCGACAAATATTTATCTTGCCTCTTCCCGGATGCAGTAACGCAACTATGTGTAGCACGATTTTTTGCATACACGATAATAAAATGCACTTCTGGTTGTTAATATATCCTCAGGTTCATCAGTGAACATTTTGTGGTAAACTTTCCATTATATTTGCAACTGTTTGCAACTCGCGGCATGTTATGCTGTGAAAAAAAATACAAATAGGCTTTCTATTCATTGGCATTTGGAAGTAGCTTTATACCTATAGTAGTTCGCAAATTCCAATATCAATATGAACGGTACTGCGTCAGAGTGGACATTCGCCATATTTGTTCTGAGTTGGCCGGTGTAACTGAAATATTGAAATTTGCATAGTTTGCATTTGCATATTCATATACAGCCTCGTGTTCCGATTTTGTAATAATTTGATGGTACGTAGGTTAGGTTAGGTAGGTGGGATGCCAGTGAAATCGCCAGCACACTTAGACCGCATTGGTCCCTTGTGATATCCATAGTCAGACTATTACAAATGGTCGACAACTCCAGGCACTATTGCCGTGAATTGTATCTCAACGGAAATGGTGATTGGACCAGATTTGAAAACCGGATAAGGTGTATAAGCTTTGCTTTCACTGGGATTCGAAACGAAGACTCCTCTAACCAAGAGCAGGCTCTCAGAAGAAACAAAACGGAATACTCAAAAGAAATTGCAATTGTTGCGCAGATAGCTTTGGTTTTGAGAGAGAATGAGACGAAAATTAAGCTACTTAAAAAGTGTAGGGGCACCAGAATCGGGACATTTAACGCGTTGCTTAGCTTTTACCCGATAATTCTCTTTTGAGGTCAGGTGCAACGCTCAATTTCGATTCATCCAAGGCTCTAGCACACGCAACACGGTTTAAAATAGCACGTCTCATTGCCTACATTGGTTGTACATTTGCCAATGTTTCGCGACTATTTTACTGCGTGTAGAAGATGCCCAAGAAACGAAAACTCGTATAAGACCTTAATAGGGTATAAATAAGCTCAAACCCAAAATACATTTAATTACAGTCTAAATCACAGGAGACGCTCTTAAAGAGTTACCCAGTTACCCTTAGATAGGCAGGAGTGACTAGCATGCATGTTCATTGTTGTGCTAGATATGACCCTTCGTGTCAAGCATGGGGGCGTATATTTGGCATTCAAATCCATTAGAGCTATAGTAGCGCAATGAAGTGTTAATGATCCTCTCATTTATCTGCCATATTCCAGAACCTTCCTAGGCACATTCATCAAAAAAAGGATAAATTGTTTTGTAGTATAAGAAACAATTTATTTAGAACACATTTGTTTTTCTAAAATTCTGCACACTTTCTTCAGCCGCGGTTAGTTTTCTACTGGTGATAGTAATAAAAGGATTCTAACGTCTACATGATTCACGTCGAAATAATAAATAAATATGTAATTTATAATCCAGTTTCGTAAGTATATGTTGCGGATATCGGTCAGATTATGCATTCGCTTCATTGATCCTTCTTAATCTTTTAGTCAAATACTCTGATCTATCTACCCTCTCGCCTTGTCTCATCGTCTGAAAAGGAATCTGTGAAGGATTAAATTTATGTCAATCTAAGTTAATTCGCCCTTTCACTGTACACAGTCCCTTTGATTTGAGGTTGCTCGAGGCTGGTTGTCTGGTGCAGAAATGTAATCCTCTTATGAAAATAATTTAAAATTATTAAACTCACCATCAATTTCAAACCGATGGCATTCTCTTCGTCCATCAACTTAGGACGTATAAAATACTTCTCCCCCCTCCCCACCCCATTGAAATTGATATTTTCTCATACCAAACCCTGACAATCCTCTTTCATCTTTTGCTTTGACCTACTAAGTAGAGAAGAGAAGAAACTGACACCAGATAATTTGTAGTTATTAATGTACCGTAAATGATGGGTTTCACATCATCTTTTCGAGTAATTGACCTTTGATGCATCCCGGTGTGGTCTTCAAAGCTGCAACGATGTCAAATCTTGGAGGACAAGTTGGTGGTTCCCTTATTAGTATAATGTAATAATTGATATTATTATTTGGTTATGCGAGGTATAACCAAATAATAATATCGTCTCTAAACAGCCACAATAAGGTATGTTGTTATTTCTTCAAGAAGCTATATAAATCATTAATTTTTTATAATTTTATTAATTGAATGTTATTGGCCGGCGGGTTCTGTAATAAAACAAATTACATATTTGTGCACGAAAAAATCGCCTACGTCGACTGCTGGATTAAATCCAAACGAAATTAAATCAAAATCGAAGCTTTGTATTCGTCTTTTAATTCCAACAAGTGCAAGTAGTTGGAGAGTGCAAAGTGGATATGTTCAATAGTTTTCTCATCGTTGGCATATATTCTGTATGTACTATGTATTTTCTGAGACGATTTCTAATTCGTAACCGAACCGTATATCTGACCCAGGCGATGGATGAAATCCGAGTTGTCTGGAGATGGAGATAATTGCATGAGGAAGCTGCAGTATTTCACCACCCACATAATTACCGCATAATGGAGAAGAGCGCGAAGGATTTAAACAATGTCCTGGATTAATAAATTGATGAACATTTCTTATAGAAAAAAATGTCGTTGTCGATTAAAATTACTATATACAAACCGCTTACTACCGATTCATGATAAGTTAAGGCTACATTGATTCAATGAATCAACACCTCGTCGCTTAAGTAAACGTAATCCATTAAAATAAACATGATTTAAATGTTATATGTTTAATTAATCACAAAAATATATTTATTAATAAACAGGTGTTTCCTGTGCGTTTCATTTCTGTTCTGGAAGGTGTCTGTAATGGCTTGTATTTTACTATTTTAATATAAAGTCATTTGCACAACCTTTTTATGGTTTACTTTGTGTGCCTTTTCTGTGGCTCTCTTGTGGTCTTTTTACAGTCCAGCGACTGGAAATATTATCACTTCACTCTGCAGTTATATCCCGCAGTATTCTTATTTCAAAAGCCGGATTGCATACCACTTCTCGGGTAATTAATTTATTTTTTATTCCCGTATCGCGATATCAAAGCGCTGCACATGAAACGCATTCCGACTTTTATCTGATTCCGACTATGCAATCTCGTACGTACAAAAATATGTGATGTTGTTTTGACTTCAATTACTATTCAGCGAAATCCACAAGATAATGTCCGTATCATTCGTAAATAGCCATTTTCGCATTTATATATGTATATTTTCCGGATTTTCGGATTTCCCTACCCAGCTGGCCATTGTTATTATCCGAACAAATTGCTCGTGGTAACTTGGGAAACCAAATTAAATCAGTCGTAGTAAAAAAAAAACAAAATAATCCTTTGCATTACACAGCCACATTCATTGCATTTACAACGACGGTTCTTGATAGCGCACGCATAAATTCAAAATAAACAAAAGCCGGATATTGCCGTATCATTGACCCAGAATGTTCTTTTTCATATACTTGTGTATATATTTTCCAAAATTTCGAGTCACTCATTTCCGTCCTTTCTTAAAATATATATAATTCATCCGATTAACGGCTATGGCAGATGAAACGGAAATACGCGAGTGAACAGAGTCTGACCGGCTCCTGATAAGTAATAAATTGTCAAATGTAAGTGGACAATAAATTGTGGACTAAAGAAGGAGCTACTGGCAGGATGGGATCCTGTGGCATAGAGAAAATTAGATTTTTGACACAATTGATGGGAATACGGCTTGTCCTTCCGTGATATGAAAGCATAAATCATATCGTCTTGAAGGAAGTAGCCATGCGTGCTCTATACATAGAATGATTAACCGCCGATGCCGATGACGTGGATGAAGAATCGGCTATTTTTATGCGAAATGTATGATATTTCTTGAGATGATATAATAACTTGTACAGAAAGTAATATATAAACTGACTGATTCGCATAAATGATATCCAAAAGACATTGTAAGTGTACACGTTACTGTTTTATGTTTTTGTTATAACATAATTACTGGCTCAAAAACGAAACCTTAAGGGGAGATTTATTGAAAAGACTGGGTCGGCTGCTGGGCTAAATCTGATTTACAGACGAATTTTTCTTATAACGTTTTTGTTTCAATAATTCAATAATAATATTAGTTGAATACGACTATACATGTTTTCACTCACATGTCAACACCTGTCTGACAGAAATTAAGGCATCCTTGGCGGAGCGGGTAAATTATTGAATAGTGGAATATGTATTGGGGCATGCGGGTCTACTACACCCCTTGTGAACTATTGGATTTACGTTAGCAGATCTCAGTCAACCATTATTTTACGAATGTATAGTACTGCACATATTTTTAATAGTGTACTAAATGATGAAATAAGTCTAAACAGGAGTCTACGGGTGCAACGACTGAGCTTGGACAAAGAAGTGTCTTAGGTTTCGAACATCTGAGACAACGCAGCAGAGGAAGCCCGGATTTACGGTGGCGCACTCAAGTGAGGACGGACGACGACCGACTTGGTGTATAAACTCGTCTTGTATTGTTGGTTGAGTTTCACTCGGACTGTAGCTTCTTTTCAACCTTTCGGAGAGCTAGGCTATTTTGATCGCCTCCTAGGCCAGCTACGTAGCGGTGCGGTTGGTTTAGCATGATCTACTATATAGACAACCAAAGGCGCTCGTTTTGACATTTGTAGTCAACCATAGGTACATTTTGAATATACCTTTCCGATGAAGCTTCTAGAAAGTATAAGAAAGTTTAAAAAATGGAATGGATAAAGTCGTTCTCAAGTTATGGCGTGAGAAAGGGAAACAGGGATTATTTTTTGTATGTTTGAATGAATAAAAAAAAATGCGAGAAATAAAATTAGCATACAAAAAATACTGGTTCAACTTTCAAAATTCACTGCTACCTTATTTTAGCCACAGACGATGATGTTTGGAACATGCTTCTCAAACTTCACCGCTCGGAGTCCACCTAATTGTTCGTCCTATCTACAGCAAAAGCACGCATAACAGGAATGATTTCTGTAGAGTGTAAAATTGTGACGCGTTTTGCGAGGAGGATGTTGAAAGAAAAAAACCTTCATATATAATCTATTTAAATTTACCGAGTTAAGTGAAAAGATTGGGTGACCAGGGTTTAAAACATTTAAAGTGACAAGCAATTCGTATGAAAGTCGGAATATGCAAACAGGGTGTGTAGCGTTTATCTAAAAACGATATCCCAGTTTCTTGGTCTTCCGCGGTGCATCTTCGAAGAATAGCAATGATAAGCAATGATGAGCCTGGACTCGTCCTTATACTGTAAGAGCTAAAAATTATCCAAGAAATCCATCCAAGCGTCAGGACAACTTAACAAAAATTTTAACGAGTAATTCTTGTGGTCAGCTCCTTTCAAAGATATTAGCCAGGCACGAGTATAATAACTTTGGCGTCAAAAATTGATAACTGCTCTTGGCAGAGGGGTCTAAAACAAACAATTTTTGTACTGTAGGAGGGAGGTCTATCTCTTCCCGGTTAGAAGGCTTAGGAGGGAGAAACAATTATTTAATATGAAACAAATTATTAAAAAACAACGGCAACACTTGTATGTCTACAATGATGCACTCTACGCATGCAAACTCGAAATGTTGATAAAAAAGTTTAGACCAAATACTACTATTTTGCTTTGTTTTTTGGCATTTATGTGGTCTTCCTTTGAGGCAAGTGAATGGTCTTAGGCTTTTAGAACTTTATAGTCCATCATTCTAAGTGTGCCCGTGGTTTTTTAATACATTTTGTCTTAAATTGCCTCTAATTCCTAATTTCAGTTGGATAAACCCCCCCCCCCCCCTCCCATCACATAGTAAAAAATGCTTGTTTTGGACCCTCTACAGAAAACAGTTATACATTTTTGGCTCCAAAGTTATCGTAGTATTCCCATTAGCAGCGAAGTAGTTCTAGAAAAAGTACATTCTCAACTGGAGACTGTCTGAATACAAAGTGGGTTGCACAACTTAACTCTTCACGGTATATAGAATGCAAGTAATTCTAAAAAATACAAAATATTTATTATTGAATGAAAATATTAATTGTGATAATTTTATGGGCTTAATAATTGGCTTTATTCTACGCCCATTCAATTTCAATTGCGCAGTTATATCTATGTACGCATGCTTCAGTTGTTATACATATATTCATAACTACAATTTCATGCCATTAAAACGCCTGCATAGATGTTCGCACTTCAGGATACACATGTCCGTTTACATAAAGTCATTCACACTTATTTTAAACACATTCAACAAAGCGGATAAGCATGCAACAGGTCTCCGCATAATAATTTATGACTGTGAAAAGGAAATCTTCTGGAGAATACGTGGGTACATACCTCTGTAGATATACATCGTGTCTTTATGTGATTATGATCGTTTTATAGGCTATTTATGGAAAAAGTAAATCAAAATTGTACGTAGTCCCATTACCCAGACATTTTACGTGGCTAAATAAAACTCATGCTCGTGAATTTAAGTAAATTTGTTGATTATATTGCTTTTCATTGAGATACATATTTAGTGATGCGCCGGATGCTCGAATAGTAAATTTACTCAAATTCTTAGTTTTGCAGAAAACTAAGCAAAACGCAATGTTTATAGGTCACATTTCTGACCGGTCTAAAGAAACCCAAACATGTATAGATGATCTCCAAAATACTCAATTCGATGACCCATTTCCATATTTTATTTACGACGACGTATTTGCCTAAAGAAATCAAAATCAAGATTATGGAATAGGCAAAATTTTCCATATCAGGATATGCATAAGCCACAAAGCGTTTGCAATAAACTTGTATTACCATATTTTATGGTTGCTAATGGGTGTCTTGTGGATGCCATCTCAGTTATTTTCTATATGATTAAGGCAGTTCTTTTTTGTGTTTTTGCAATCATAACACATTGACTGCAACATTCTAACATACTCACCAATATTACGCATGTACACATTTCGTTCAATCCTTTCGACAAAATAAAAATATGTTCCCTTATTTTTATTTTTCCCCCTACGCAATCATCGATCCAATCTTATTTTTATCTTGGTGTGGGGGAGAGCTAGTGACTGTTGAGAATATTTATTATTACGGCAAACCATAAAATACAAGCATAATGTCGGGGGAGCAACGTCATGAGTTTCCGTCCCTTACCATTAACACTCATCAAGGCATCCTTTTAGCGCGAATGAATTTTCTTTTCACCTGTGAACGACTTAACGCGAGAACATTATAACGGAATACGAAAATTTCAAAAGTGGAACAGTTTTACTAAAAATTCAAGGATTTTAACGTTTTGCAAAAAAGTTACTCATGAGACCTTTCTGCTCCCTATCCAATAAAGCAGATAAAGTTGAGGCGTTTGTGAGATGCTTGATTACTGTGCACGCTGTAATATTTTTTCCCACTGAATTAAATCACTCAACAGAACTCTGTATATTATAACTTGAACAATTATGGATTTTCTATTTAATCATAAGCAGTCACACTTGCTGTGAATAGTTTGTGCATGCTTATTGTATTTTATTATGAGCAAAAAAATAAAACAATAAAGAATTCTAGTAATCCATTCCATTCTTCATTCAGTTAATGCATACAGCTGTATGTGAAAGTAGTTTTATGAAAAATATTAAAGAGTTAACATGACCCCTGCTCGGATTTTACAACAATCGGGAAAATAATGAGAATACAAGAATCGCTGTAGGGGGCTATGGCTTTATTTGTGCCCTGTATATTTCCTGTAGTAATAGATGGTTTCCTTATATGTTTAGTGCAGACCACATTTTTTATGTTGTTCTGCAAACTTCAAGTTGCACCCACTTTCGCACTGGGACTGATAGTTTCATTTGAAGCTGTTTCAGAATCTCTGAGCCGTTCCAAACCTGCAGCGGATTTCGGCAAGAAGATGCGATGTCTTGTGACTTGTTAAATCTAGTGCGGAGGACAGTTGTAAACACAGCCAATATCTTCTGTAAGTCAGTCGAACTGTTGGGTTACGCAGATGCGATCGACATCGTCGCTCGTTGTTAAAGTGTCTCAGCGGAAGCTTTCACGGCAATTGAAGAACAGGCGAAACGACCTGGTCTTAAGATCAATAATGACAAAACAAAATATATGCTGTCCAGCAAGAACTGTTCTGACAAACACCAACTGGGTTTCCGATCGACAGCTACCATTATGAGTAAGTGAGTTTGTCTACCTCGGGGCAAACGTGAACTCCACAAAAGGCATATATTAGTGGAGATTCGACGTAGAATCGCCCATGAAAACCGGTGGTGCTTCGATTTGTCGAAACAATAGTCCTGGTATATGGAGCCGAAAGGTGGAGGATAAGTAAAACAGCAAAGCTGATTCTTGGTGTCTTCGAAAGAAAATGTCCATGGTTGAAATATGGTTCCGTCTGTGAAGAAGGTTATGATTATGATGAATTGATGATGAATTAGCCACATGAAGCGCATGGATGCCAATAATTCTGTTAAGAGGGTCTTCGAATCAGAGCCTTCTAGTTCGAAAAAGGCAGGATTGCCGAACCTCCAGTTTAAAAACCAAGTTATCACGGACAAAATACAGCTTGGTCTTGATGACTGGAAGCAGCGTGCTTAGGACTGCTAGAGATAGAATGCAGCTATTGCTCAGGTTCCGAACCTCCATGTTATAGACTGCTGCTTTCTGTTCTCGAAAGCGATTAAGTAATATATGAAATAAACCGCCGGTGGCCGCTCAGATTGACCCTATACATACCAACCATATACAAATGTACATAAATAAAAAAGTATGAAATAAAACATTAATTAATTGTGGAAATTTGAACTTCTGCTACCTTCAGATCTGATTCTGATCTACCATTAAGTACAGTAGAAAAGCGACATCCTCTCAGAAACTTGCGACGTCGCATAATATATTGAGAACGGTTACGTCCAATATGATTCGAATCAGCTTTTAAGAATAATGCCATTTTGGAATTGCTTTACAGCGATTTACAGATAAGATAACAGACAGTACAATAAATATTTAAATTCCTACAATCATGTGTAATCGATGTGTGTGTTTTTATAATTACGGTGTGCTCTCCCTTTTTCCACATTCTAGAATTAACCGTAAATACCCTTAAACGTGCAGAGTAATACCCTAATACATGAGGGTCCAAGGTCGAAATCTTCCTTATAGGTATGTACACAAAAACATCAAGGAAGAAAAAATCGAAAGAGAGCGAATGAGAAATGTCACGTCTTAAATTGAACGACCCACTAAATACAAGCAATGACATAGAAAAAAACTTAACTTCACTTCAATTACACGCAACATGTGGCCCCCGCATGATGCCTTCCATACATATAAAGGTGAAATTGGATAATCACAATCTCTTCATATGCAAACAAAAGATTAAGAAAAGCGTACGAGCAAAAATCCAATCTTGGGATCTAACAAAGAGGGCGGTGAAAAATTACCATATCCCGCTTCGTATCTGTCACAGTCTGAATTTGAATTAAGCACAAGGATGTACGAATATAACAAGACCTCATCCTAAACCACGCGTTGCCCCAATTGATGGAAATTATGCTATGCTTTGGAATATATTACAAATAATAGGGATGATGGAGGCAGTCAAGGCAAGGAGTGAATGTACTGTAGGAGGCAGAACGAAAAGAAGCCCCCGGCTGGCAACTGATGATATTGAAACGGGGACTTATTGAATTTTTCTTAGACGAGAACTTATAAGATTACTTTCACATTCTTACGCGAATTATGAACTGTTGGATATAGCCGGGGACAATGTTAGACTTTTCACAATACACGTACCCGCTACGTTGTCATAAAGTACTTAGCGTTATTAAGGTAATTTCCTTGTTGGTTGATAAATCAGCCTGTTAACCTTGTGTGAGGATAAGCGACGGGAGCTTGGGAAAATTGCTTTAGCTTCTCGAGGGAAAGTTTGTGCTATTTGCTTTCCAGCAAATGTGCGAATGTGCTTTTAGGGTTTTTTAGGGATACGTTTTCTATAGGGGTGAGGATATATCGCACTGAATAATACATCACCTCTTAAATATGTTGGGCTAAAGATATATACAACGTAATTGTAGAATTTCTGTGGTTTGCTGTTTAAATTGTGGAAATTGTTTCACATTGAAGTAGCAATGAAATCTGGAATCTGAGCCGACATGCGAATTTTGAAAACCTTAAGTCTGAAACGTTAATTATACATCTCGCCGGGGTTTCCGATATATCCAAGATTGAGCATTTATTTTTCACACAAAAATATTTCTCTGCACTCTATTCAGTGGTGTTACGTGGATGCGTCCTCTAAATCCACAACAAAGACTAAAACATAGTTGGCATACATAGTTATTACGTTCAATGCAGATATGATAAAATTGCCTTAAAAGTCTTCAGTTTTATAATAATATATATTTATTTATACAGATTCAAGCTCAAAGAATGGTACTCGAGAAGGGTTGGCTGAGATTTCTTCGTGCTGATGTAGGAATTACTCGCCGGGGTAGGGTGAGAAGTAGTACGCGAGGAGCTCAATGTTGAGCAGTTGCTTCTTCAAACAGTAAGGGTTATGAGAGGATGTTTGGGCAAGTGGCTAAATGTCCAAATCATCAAGACTTCCGAGGCGTGCCTTAAATGTGGTTCGCTTGGCAGACCAATGGCGAGGTGGTTGGACTAAATCCAAAAACTCGCCTGGTTGCGCTTTACCATAATTCCTGCTGAGTTTGAGTCGATAGCGGAGGATCGAGTGGCTTTAAGATCTCTAGTGCGTGCATTACCTCCGCGACCCCTGTAGTGGATCATGCGGGTCAGGAGATGATGATGGTGATATTATCTGCAAAATGTTTTGACCATGATGGTAAGTGAATTCGCGCAATTTATGTAATCTGGTCGAAACTTATGCATAAAAGAAACAAGTTTTAGTTTATCTTATTTTATTTACACGATTTGGTTGCATAGTCATCCTGACATCCTCAAACCAATGTAAGTGGCAGTTGGCCTATTGCTACATATTTTGAAAATGGTCGTGGGTTGACCTGAGATAACCATCAACCTCGCAATCAGTACGCAATATCCAGAGAAAGAAGTTTATGATGTTTATTTGATGGCATTAGAAGGAAGTGGTCTACAACGGTAGATTAACAACTATTAGCAGATGCAGATACAAGCTCCAAAACTTGTCAGCGCTGGTGTACACACTTTAGATGAGGATATGCAGTCAAAACCGTTTATAACGACATCGGTTAAGCCGACATATCGGTTATAACGATCGAATTCTTATGTCCCGGCTGAGGTACATTAGAATCCCATTGAATAGCATATCGCTTAAAACGACATCGCATACCGCTTAAAGCGACTTATTTTTCCATTTTGTTGTGGTAAAATATTGGTTACTGCATTTCTTTTCCTGAAATGGCACTGTTTGTTTGGAAATGCTATGAGTGTATCGGTGCATATATGTGCATAGAATTTGGGATATTTTACAGCTTACTCCTTGTTGATATGCTGTTCATATTGATTTGTGTTTACCATTCGTTTTGAGTTTGTTCAATCTTGTGCGAATATCTACCACTTTCTTTAATAAACCACTTTCTTTAATAAAAAAAAAAACAGCACATATGTGCATACATATATCCTTGTTCATATGTATATATAATCCCTTTACATCAAAAATATTTGACGACACAGGAGATCGCTTAGCGGGTTAACATCGCCAATATAGCCGTCTGAATAGGCTTGAAAGGCTCTTCACGAACTCAGTGAAAGAACATTATGCTGTGAGCCTTTGTTGAGATGGAACTAGCTGTAGACTTTCTTGAGAAGAGTGGTAACAGGAGAAGAAAAATGGAGGACTTACAACAACATTCGGCGTAACAGGTGTTGTTTTCCACCATAACTTGTCCAGACCACAAACGGCTTCAATGACACTACGAAAGCTGAATTAATTTGTTTGCGTACTTATACGTTATAAAGCACCCACCATAGTCTCCAGACCTTGCTCATTCTGACCACCATCTGTTCCGCTCTATCCAAAACAATTTTATCGGAAGACAAATCAATCCTGAAGAAACGTACAAAAACGTACATGTAAAACTTTATTACGCATAGCTCTAAGGATTCACAAAGAGAAAATATAATTCATATGTATGTATTATATATATACATTCTTTTCCTCCCTTCTTACTTTCTTTAATATCTACCTCGTCGCTACCTTTAAAAAATAATTAACAGCAGTAATATAAGAGTTTTCAATTGTTGTGTATGCTTACAATAGTGATGACAGTTTTGCAGTGGAAAAACAAAATCATCTGCAAACATAGACAAGCCAATTGGACAATATGAAGGTAGCATTTAGTATATTACTTTCTTAAAAAACAAACGCTACGAAGTTCGCTTACATCTTAGACTCTTTCAACCCATACATACATTATGTAGATGAAATACATTCCGAGGAATGTGTGCTTATTATACTTTGCGGAGAGTATTCCTGTGAGAACAAAAGTAAACATTCAATGGGGCAAAGTCAGAGAAAGCACTAAATACCAACAGTTGCTATCCCATATGAAAACAGAGTACAGTATATGCATATAAAAAAGTTGAAGCCCGCATTTTGCTAAATAGATATTAACATAGTTTAAGTTTCTAAAGCTCAGTAGCAAAAAAGTAATGGGCGACACATTTACTATCCATTTAATATATAGTGTGGACTTCCTAGCTTAAGGAGCTGCAATGTTCTATAACAATTACTCATTTTTTTTACATTTATGAATAGTGGTACTATCTTTGTATTATATATGTACATACATATATAGCCATCATACATTACATTTGGTTTGTGTAAAAATTAAATAACAGTGTATTCATTAAAGCAAGTCAATTTCGTAACAACACAAAAGTTATATACATCATTCGTTATGTATCTCCTTATTTTTCTTTATTAGGCGCTACAGTCCGGGGTGGAGCTGAATTTCAATGAACAAGCCTTTCTAACTAGCGCGAACTCTGACTCCAATTTCGCACAGCAAGATTGTTTAGGTTATTTTCCACTTGGGTGCTTCACCTTAGTCGCTGGGATCCTATGTTGTGTTGTCCCACAGGTTAGAAGGCGAAGACTCTTCGGGTCTGACCTTGTTCGTGACCAAATTCATTGTTCTCAGATTGGAATTTTCTTCGGGTTCATCATCCCATATTAACAAATCCCATATTGCACCATATTGCTAGACCGTGTTATTCGTATGCTCCCAAACAAGAGGTCTTAAAACATGATCTCCATGTCTACCACACCTTTCATAAATCGATAGGCGTGAAGATGTAAAGGAAATTACTGCAATAAAAACAAAACGAATCTACTACATCAATCACAAATTCGACAATCTCGTGACAACTCAACTCTCAACTGACAACTTTTTTGCACTTAAAATTCACATCGTTAATGGTGCGTTATTCTATTTTTGTTAATTAAAGCTGTACCTGGCCCCATTTCATATACTCATTCTTCTTTTTGAATTAAATTACCTCAGCGAAAAAGTAACAAAATACATGATTGAGTATCAAATTTACCGAATTTAAATTCCATCTTGCTTGTCGTTCTGGAAACGACACGTACGTGAACTCGTGCCCGCACATTAAGCACACAGCTGTATAGTCAACGAAAAGAAATGAATCAAAACAAAACTCCTGCACCTCAAGTACGTGTGACTGCTTCATCAATACATTTCGAATTCCTCGCACACATACAATAGAATTCAATCCTCGTCTCTCTTTCCTTTCCTCGTGGAATTTCCAAGGAAATTCCATTTCGAATTCCTGGTGGCATTTCTCTCATACCCGTATTATTTTTCTGAAATAAACAAACACACATCCTGGTGTCTTCGTTTTCTTTTGCAGCTTTCAACACCGTTATACATACCTTTGTGAATAAAATGCTTTATGACAAAATTGGAAAAAAATCTGTCTACGGTACAATGCGTTGCTTAAATGTTTACATGGATTAATTAAATATGGATATGGGGAATCATCAATCAGGTGAATACAAAAGTCAACAGGGCAATTACCGTAAGGGGACACTGCGACATTACCGAGAATTGCAAAGTAGACGAACTCATAGAAAGGGCACTAACTACCTACCTTAACTCTTTCCGGATGGAGACCTATCGTCCATGCATATATATAAATATATATATATATATCGCTACTGCAAAACATCTACTAAAGCTCGAACGCTTACTCACACCAAACGTAGATGGTCTACTGGCAATGGGTGCCTTATCACAAAACAATTATGGGCTACTCTCGATCGAAAATACTCACCCGACCTGATAAGTATGCGTAGGCCGAATCTCAGAACCCTTATTGGCGTTATGACCGGGCCATCGGTATTCACGCCTCAAGACTAGGTATCCCATATAACGACTTCTGCAGAAGTTGCAGAGATGAAGAGGCGGAGAAGACCAGCTTTATTTTTTAATTCATTTTTATTTTTGAATTCCGTGGAAACTTACGTAGTAGACAAAAATGCTTAAAACTAGTCGGACTAACAATTTTACTATTTCTAGATAAGACCATAACACAGCTATGCAATTGTAGTGCCCTCTCCTCTCGCAGATTCAGTCACTTAGGCGGATTAGGATCAACTAGATCCTTTTGGTAACACAACGGGCCTACTCTGGTCTCAGTGTGACTACCTTTCACAGCCACTCTAACTTAACCTAACCTTAATTAAAATAAATAGTTAAATAGTTAGCATAAATTGGCTAATCTTCATCATATCTCTATTTTGACAAAACTATAATAAAACACGTCAATTCTCATGCCATTCTCTATACCAAAATGTGGTGATATCAAGTGGCACTCACGAGTCACGACTAATCAAATCAAATACGACCTTAATGCTTAACGATATGATTCTAAACGAAATTATTGAAGAAACAACAGAAGTCTGCAAAATTATGAAAAAAATGTGCTTAAATAAACTTGCCTTGGCCGACAGCATTAGACTACTTCCCTACGAAGACCGGCTAAAATTGATTAGCCTGTACACCCTAGAACATACTCTTTGTGCATCAGATTTTAACTGATTTGATTGATTCCCATGCATTACTAAAAATGATATACCTTCACACAAACCCACGTAACATTAGGTCTGCTCCCCTCTTTCGTGTTTCTCTTCACCACACCAACTATGGCCATTTCGAACCTATCTCCAGAATGCTGCGGCTGGCTAACAATGCTCATAAATTCTCTCTATTTCTTATGACTCCGCCCTCCCCAGCGCTTATTAAGTAACATTAAATTAAGATAGGTTAAGGTATAGTTTTAAGTTTTTTTTGTATGGCTTGTACTAAGCTTCAATAAATAAATACGTTGTGCAACAATGGTTCTACCAGTCCACACACGTTATTGATTTATTGATGTTTTAGTCTTGGAAAAAATAAAACACTTGAGATGAAGATCGACTTCAAATTGAAAAAAAAGTACTACTCATTAACTGTACCATATGCTTTTTGCATCTAATGTAAAACGCATGTACAGCACATTTATGGGCTAATCCAAGTCCAAGTACGGAGCAATTAAATTGGCATAAACAGTTCTCATTGCCATTTTCTGATCAAGACTGATTTCCATTTCAGACTAAAGCGTTTCAAAGAAGAAAATGATTACTAGTTCACTCCCAATTCTATAAATAAGCTTGTTTACTCAGCACTTCAACCAATAAAATACCCAATCACTTAACAGAATTGTGTGACGAAAATAAGGATTATCAGTAATCTCGATTTCAGTCAATTCGCCGAATGTGTAACACATCGAATGGCCATAAACCGTCCGGAGCTCATAAGCCCGGTAGCCAAAATCTTCCCAATAAATATTCGACCAAATGAAGGGATGAGTTGCAATTGTTGTGCACGACAGCGAATTGATTTATTCGCGATACCTCCGCAGCAGAAACAGCTTCTTCTTCGAAGTATTTGCGGATGCAGATTATCATTATTAAAGTATCATTGGCTTATAACCAATGTACAGCTATTCGAAATTCGAATTACTTATTCAGTAAAAGCGATTTGTCCAGTATACTAGTTTGAAAATGCAATTGCACAGTACGTAAGCGGTGGTCTGATGAGTAAGTCAAATCGGATACAAACAAACATTCACTTGCTAAATTGAATGTCGATGATTTAGATATTTTGCATCATAGGTACTACATACTATTAAAATATACAGTACTTAGCTGTTAAATAACAAACGAATATAATAATAGGTAATGCCTGTCAATTTGTCAATAAAGAAACATAATAAATGTTTTCAGATTAGGAAAGTCCGACACATTACCGTATTTGGGTAATAATGAAAGGAATGTATGATTTGCAGACAAGTGAACAGGGCATTGGATGTTTATATTGAAGGACGTTTATATCAATTGAGTTGAAGCATTATTTCAAAAAATAATGGGGATTTCAGCGTACCATTTTTAAACCAATATGCCTAAAAATCTGCAAAAAAACCGAAATCTGCTCCGGTGTTTAGGGCCAAAACCAATATCAATGTATGATTTTCTGAGAAATTCTCGATAAATCGATAAATCGAAGAAGAAGCAATAATTATGGATGCATTGTATGTTAATATTGTAAAGGGTCTATAGATAGCAATTATAGCTCTTCTATTCGACGCCGATTAGCTGATTGGGAATCGTCAGAAGTCAAGCTGGCTTATTTTACGCTTGGATTTGGGCCAACATTCGTATAAGACTGTACTGACGCAAGAATTGACGTCGGGCGACGAACAACGAAATGACTTCGCTAATAACGTGCCAGAAATGTTGGCTAGATATCCGGCTTTTGGGAAAACAATCATCTTTTCCGACAGAGGCCCATATTTGGCTCAGCAGGAAGGAGAATTTCAATGGTCTACGGTATAGAGCGATGTTAACCGACTTACGGTTCCTTTGCGAAGATCCTTGCTAGATTCAAAATATAAGCAGAATTAATTATATTTTCTTTAACTTTCTAAGTTTCCTAAAGGTCTTATCTGGTCAGCCCTACATCAAGTTGATGTAAATTCAGTAAATTAAACTGAAATAGAATAGAATTTCCTTCTCTAAACAAAAATATGGCGCGGTATCTTCGGTAGGTGAGTGCAATTAATTACCTATTGTAGTACCGAACTTCCATGCCAAAGAGTCGGTGAGTATCAATATACTCACTTCAGTCATACATCCCCCACATATCCCCACGCGGAAGCGTTTGTAACGAATAATGTAGAACAAATGTATTTCACCGGAACAAGAATGTCTATTGCATATTTGCTTCGATATTACATGGCCGGAAATGAACATTTCTTGATGCTGATAAATGTGCTAACCTGAAATCAAGCGACAACAATTTCTATCGATTTTGGTAGCTTTAATTTTCCTTCAAATTTACTATCTATCCCTCCCGGGCTTCGCATGGGTGCAATGTTGATACTAATGTGGTATCAGTTTGGAGTTATGAATGATATTACAGTTATGATTAGATCATATGTCACGATGTATTTATTTATGTACAATGTTTCCAACTGTTTCTGTTATGAAACAATACAATATTGTAGATCTCTACTAAATCATTATCAAATTGCTGTGCGACACTTGACCACCGCGCTGATACTTGTGTTTCTGGATCTGATATAAAATAGATTTGCAAAAATTTGTGATTATCGGGCTGAAGTGGTATCATGCTCTCAGCTAAATGACATGATTGGACGTAAGTTTTAATTGTAGGCATACAGCCTATACCTTGCGTACCTACTCTTGAAAGAGGTAATTTGAAATGGGTTATTATAGCGACATATGTACATATATTGCACATGAATTGTTTAGAAATCGGTTCGTGTGGAGGAAGAATTTTTCTAATTTTACTTTTTCCTGCATGCGGCACATGCCTTTCGATTCAATTCGTGCCTGAATTTCAATATCAAGCAAAGCAACTGTCATAACCCTAATTTTGATATAGAATCAACAAATTTTAATTTAGGGAAAAATTTATTCTATTTGCTCATGAATTAGTTGCTCTCCCGGACTGGTTTGTCCATTTTGTTTCTGACCGGACTATTCTCTGGCTCTCTGAGATCTATCCCTATCCCGGTCTGTGGTAAGGCGATCATATTCTTCAGCAGAGGATTCTCAAGCTCTCTGAACTTTATGTCTATCCCTGTTCTGGCAAAGGCTAACCCCATGACCAACTAATGATGATCTTATTAGATACTAAAATAGTTTCTATTCGAAAAAAAAACACAAGTTATCAACAAAAATATCAAAATTCACAAACCTTGTGTACGATAGTTAAATTAAATTGTGTGGTGTAAAAAGCAACTATTATGTTCATACATGATGTGCTTAACCCGGCGAGAGTGTGGTGCCAAAATGTAACATGTATGTGGCTGGGTATTACATACCCACACACACAAAATCTCCTGTAAATATTGTTATAATAAATATTAACATTTAAAACATGGTATTTTATTATAAAGGGTATATACAAATTAGTTGCAAATGAAATATTTTAAGAATTTTCATATTAATACTGACAAAACGGAACTCACATAACTCTTAAAACACAAATTGCTCACTTTCAAAGTAGCCCTTTAAATAAGCCTTTAAAATAAATATAGCAATCCTTTAAAAACATATTACGAAATATTGTCGAAATCGTAACAGTATTTGCATATTGCATGTTCCATAAATGGCGTGATTTGTTTTCCGATACTTTTTGGTAGGACAATCAAATCATCTAATATAACGACTAGCATCATTTTGGGGTGATGGGCGTAGAGGTTCATTGGCTCCAGCTACACAAGACGACAATGAGTTTGTGTGATCAGTTAAAAAAATACAGGTCTGCAAATAACAGGGTGGGTATGTACGAGTATGTCATAGCCCCGCCACACTCTCGCCGAGTTGTGGTAAATAAAGTTTGGGGTGTCCGAGTTTATTTTCATACCCCCCCCCCCCCCCCCCCCCTCATGACACGCAGAAATATATTGGCCTCGGATAATGCCTACCCTGGTGTGCCTGGGCCCCATTTGGAGCCAGGCCTGAATGGTGGCAGCATGCGAGCGTCCGGTGGCCGGCCTGAGTGGGGATACTCATAAGTCCCAGGCTGGCAGGCAGGGTATTGGAGTGGATACCATTAGGAGGATCGCAGTCGCGATCTTAAAGCTCAAGCTTGAAAGGTCAACTTTCAAGCTTTTCCTGTTCTATTGCAGGTGTATGCACCGAATTTAGAGTCAGAGTACGCGGCTTTCCTGGGTGAAGTTGATGCTGCCCTTGATAGGATAGCGGAGATGGATTCCTTTATCCTGATGGGTGATTTCAATGCTCATGTGGGTGTGGACGTAACGACCTGGGAGAGTGTGATTGGGAGGAACGGTGATCCTCATCAGAACGCGAACGGAGAGAAGTTGTTGGACTTTTGCTGTGCAAATGGCATGTCCATAATGAACACCTTCTTTCCACACAAAGGCATCCATAAATACACGTGGTACCGTCAGATTCTTCAACAGAAATCGTTGATAGATCTCTTTGTGGTACCATCGTGTGTGAAACGGATGGTTTGTGACGTTCGTGTGATGAGAGGGGCTGAACTGTCAACTGATCAGCACCTGGTGTTGTGTACGCTGTACCTTTCTGCCAAGGCGGAAACCAAGAGTGGTTACACGCATACGGTGGGAGAAACTACAGAACAGTGAGTTGCAGCTAAATATCGCACGGCACATATTTGAGAGGTTTGAGTGACTTCCAACTGTTCCATCGCATGTAGAGGAAGAATGGTGACTGTTTTCAACATCAGTCATTGCCTCTGCACGGGATGTTTGTGGAGTGAAGCGGCTTGGAGTGGCGGCTGATGGTGAGAAAAGAACTGAGTGGTTTAAAACACTCGAAAAAGGTGTTCTGGCAAACCATTCGCCAACTCAGAGGAAGGAAATTCAACATCATCGAAGGAGTCAAATCCAAAGATGGGGTGTTGCTTTCCAATGAAGCGGACATCTTGGGCAGATGGAGCGAGCACTTTTCGGAGCTGCTCAATCCCGAACAGGGCACTGAGGATGACAGACCCGTAGTCTTGAGTGGGGCGGAGAATAGTCCTACGGTGGAGGAAGTCATTTTGGCGATTGAATCGCTAAAAATTGGCAAATCCGCCGGTGTGGATGAAATCCGGCCAGAAATGCTTAAGGCAATGGGTAAAGAGGGAGTTATATGGCTCTCTCGTGTCATTAAAGTGGCCTGGGAACGCGGTGAGACACCTGGCGATTGGCAAACTGATATTCCCACTTTTCAAGATGGGGGACAAAAGAGATTGTTCCAACCACAGGGGCAAGTATCAAGTATCAATATCATATTCAAGTATCCCCGGGAAAGTCAATGCTAAGGTGTTGGAAGCGCTTTCTAGAGCTATGGTCGAGCCCAGGATGGGGGATGAACAGTGCGGCTTTCGTCCCGGCAGAAGTACAACCGACCAGCTCTTCACTCCAAGAATGGTACTTGAGAAGGCTTGGCATACTCAAACCCATCTACAATTGTTTTGTAGATTTGGAAAAGGCATATGGCCGAGTCCCTCGAGGTAAACTCTGGAGTGTCCTGCAGGAGTGTGGGATTGATGGCCCTCTTCTGAGGGCCATTCAGTCTCTATACACAAACTGTAGCAGCTGTGCTCGAGTAAACGGTGCTAAATCAACACCTTTCACCGTGGGCGTTGGACTTCGCCAAAGGTGTGTCTTGTCACCTCTCCTTTTCATTGTATGTATGGACTGGATGTTGCAGCGAAGCCGAGGTGAGGAATGTTTCATATTGGGAGAGTTGAGGGTAAGTCATCTTCTTTTTGCACTCTGCATGTTAGTGGAGTTCCATTGAAGCAGGTGGAGAAGTTTAAGTATCTCGGGGTCTTTTTCACGAGTGATGGAAGGAGTAATGCTGAGCTTTCCGGTAGGATTGGTCAAGCTGGGTCAATTTTGACACAGCTTGGTAGTTCTGTAATCAGAAAGGCCGAGCTTGGTGTCAAAGCCAAGTTAGCGGTTTTCAACTCAGTATTTGTTCCAACTCTCACATATGGTCATGAAATTTGGGTAATGGCCGAAAGAATAAGATCGCGAGTGCAAGCTGCTGAGATGAGATTTCTTCATGCTGTTGTGGGAATTACTCGCCGGAATAGGGTGAGAAACACGGCAGTACGCAAGGAACTCAACATTAAGCAGCTGCTTCTTCGAACGGAAAGGGCTATGCTTCGGTGGTTTGGTCACGTGGCACGAATGTCCCCATCATCACGACTTCCGAGGCGGGCGTTGAACGCGATTCCATCAGGTAGGCGACCGCGTGGCAGACCCAGGACGAGGTGGTTGGACCAAGTCCAAAAATTTGCCGGGTTACGCTAGGGCATAGCTCCTTATGAGTTAGAGTCGATGGCGGAGAATCGAGTTGCCTTTAGATCACTCGTGCGTGGTTTACCCCCGCGACCCTTTTAATGGATCATGCGGGTCAGAAGAAGAAGAAGAAGAAGAGATTTAATAAGAACAAATATCACATTCATCTTTTGTACTCGTATATACATACATCGTATTACATTTGTTTTATACTAAGTGGAGATTAAAGTATACTGCAGTGAGTGTACCAGATTGTGATTGTCGATTGAATTGATAAATTATCGATATGAAATCTATTGAAATTTATCGATTGAAATCTACTTCGATATTTTGTAACTCAATCGACTAAGAATCGTATTATTGTGAATTTAAAACGTCCATATTATGAATTTCTAAATACATGTATATGTAAGTCTGATAGTGGCGGATGTAAAATCTCTCAATACGTGATTACTGACTCCATAGAAGTGAGAAGTACACAGATATTAGATAGAGCGAGCGCATGAGGTCCCATGAGTTAGAGGGAGATATGTATGTGGGATTTCCCGGTGAAATGCTTTTGTTCACTTTTGTTAAGAAAGAACACTCCATCGACTGCGACAACTATCGAGGGATAATTCTCCTTAACAGAGGATACAAGTTTGTGTGGATAAGTCCACACAACACAGAAGAAATGCAAATCCAGACTCGTCTCTTATCGCCAATCTGGTAACATGCTATAAATCGTGATGTCTAATTTGGACATCCCTACTAAACTGGTTACGCGAAATTCTCGATGCTGCGTCGAGTTCGGTAACGATTTTTAACGCTCTTAGTGCTTTATTTGCTATCACATGACACGCTTTCAAGTGATTTATTAACCACCGTCAGAGGCATGATAATCCAATGGTCCGTGAAATCACTATGATACGCGAATGGCATCGACGTGAGTGGGCAAATATTGTAATCCATCAAAGAGGCATTTCAAACGGATGTGGATAAATTGTGTCCACCCGTGGTAAATAAGGGCAAACCATTGTATATGCAGTTGTCGCAAAAATCCCGACGATAACGTCACGTAGGATGGCAATAGTTTCAGCTTGTAAAATAAATTCGCTTTTCTCGACACTACATTATGCCCTTCTTCGACAGTAATAGTCATTCGTGATACAATCGAATTTATAACTGCCTTTTCTTTGGATTTGTCCTCTATTATCCTTCAGCTTTGACTACTGTAATAAGTGATCTAATATTGGAAAAGTAATGTACTTAGTATTGCTGAGTGAACACTATAATCTCCTTTTCTTCATAAAAGGAAATCAGCAAACTTGAATAAGCACAATAAATACATCATCATCATCATCATCATCTGTTGCTGTTGAGGGTATGTTGCACCACGATATGTAGATCTATTGTGCCCCTTTTCAAACCTTCGCTCTCTTGAGAATTCTCTCACATGCAGTGCTTTTCAGAGTTGTATTGATGAGAGAATCTGAGAATGAGAGATGGTTCTAGTGCCTTCAATTCTTGCTCTGATATCAGGTGCTTGCACAGATATCTTTGCCTTTTGTGGGATAGAGCCTCACAAAATCGCATTACATGTACTGGATATTTCATTAGATTCTCCACAGAATCTGTAGAGACCTTCTTCTTATACCCCTAGTATCCTTATGTGCTCCCTGAGTCTGCAGCGACCTTTGTTGTTGTTGTTCTTGCTAATCCGTACTACATAGACCCGTACTAGTTTCTGAAGTCGCTAGATAGAGTGCAAATTATAGAACATCATTTAATATAGGCTTGACAATATTATCAAATCTGGCAATTGTGTACTCGCGAAAGAATAACAATCGTTGCACCTAAATATGTGATTCGTGTTTACTCGTACCAAACAGTTTTTAGTATGAAATGAAAACACAATCCTGAAAGTCCTAAGAAAATAATTGGGATACTAGTTTTATTCTCAAAACAACAGACATTTTCAAATTATGTACTCAGTTTTGTTCGCAATTGTTTATATAGCAGTGTAACTTGCGTTGTTATAGAAATCTTTTGCCGCCTGGCTCGTGTCAATTGATACCTTCGTTCCCCAGAGCGCAATACCCTGCTTCTTCACTACACACATCGAGGTTGTATATCTGAACTGTTTCCTATTTGCTGGACTCGGAATCCAATTTTTGCGAATTCTCTTTGGATGACAGCTGAGGAACACAGGGCATGGTTTTTGTAATTTCTTTGGGTGCAGTAGCTGTGGATATTGTAACTTTTCATGCTATTGTGTTGCTGTTTTTCATTCGTGCAACGACTTTTAGTTTTTGCTTTCTTTTTACTAGTATTCTTCTTTCCTCGTCTGTTTTCACGATTTCCTTGCTGTTCGGATCGCAGCAATTATGTCCTTTACTTCGCTCTGTAGCATCAGTAGTTTCCAGAGACGCAAAGCAGTATCTGGTTAGAGCAAATTGGCTTTCTCACACAATACCGTACGAAACGTGTTTGTAATCCTAGTAACTTCTGTTCCTTTGATGGTAGCGGATTGTTTGCCTCTTCATCCCACCTCCCTGCGTGATACATTCGTGTTATGGTTCTCTGCTATTCTGGGGGTCGCCTTCAACTTCCGCCTCTTCCTATTCAGTGCTTCTGTGGAAAGTACCATTTGTTGGTCGGCAGTTACATAGCCTTATGAAATTTCCGTGTATTTGACCACTAGGTACTGCGAACTCGGACTGGTTCTCTCTTTTTCTTTCATAATACCTCAAATGTGTTCCAGTATTGCATATTGTTGATTCGTCAAGCAAGATGAATTTAAGACCAGTTGACTTTGCTTAAACTAGCGGTTTTGCTTTAGTTCCATAGTTCTTTCAAAAAACGATGGATCGGTATTTTCCTTTGATTCATACGACATATGTATGCCATACGGCCACTAATCGCGTGGCTTGCGATTAGTGGCCGTTTTAAAAACGCTTTATGTATATAAATACCGGGTTTTCCAAAAACTACTTTTTTTTTTAAATAAAATTCAAACCATTTCAGATTCTTCGAAAATTATATTATTGGTTTGAAGTACAATCAAAACATGTATGTATTGGTTTCGACGCTGTTCATATGTCTACAGCGTGCACGTTTGCAGCGGGAACGGAAGCGTTTAGCTTCTCTAACGACGACGTCTTGTTGGCATAGACAAATGACTCATAAAAAAGTAAAGCACCATACCTAGACTGACAATCGACAGGACCTTTTCTGGATGACAAGGGGTATTTCCTAAGCCACATAAGGGTTTTTCACCTGACCAATAACGCATATTTTGTTTGTTGACGAAACATTTTAGCCAAAAGCACGCATCACTGAAGATGATTTTGCGATGAAATTGGGCACTAAGTTGCCGTCACTGGCTCGAAATTTTAGTAATACATTGCCATTATTGGTAAAGGTTCTTCGTTCGTGAAATTCTCCATGATGGGTATGTTGTCTTTACTGATTGTGTTGACATTGACTGTTTGGTCATTGGGTGTGCTGAAAGTTGACATATCCGAATTGGGAAACCCGTTATATATTCTCGTACATCAGTACATTCGAAAACATATGAAAGTGAAGAAATTATGTATTATATATTTTATACACGCGCCCATCTCGTTTTGACATGACAGGACACTAACGGGTACCATGCAGTTTGCAGAACTTTCTCCCGTCAACGTCAGTTACACATTGTGACATGTAGTACAATTGTGCATCACATTCCAACACTATTCGATATTAATCATTTTTAATGAGCAAATTATACGATTGAAAGTTGAAGTTGAAATGGGATAAGTAACTGAGCTTGTTTTAATTCTACGATGGATTTCATTTCTGTAAAGTCTGCTATCGTACGAATTCGAATTTCGATTGTGCCAGATATTGCTTTTGAGACTTATGCTTGAGACGAGTGAACGATTACTGGACACGTGAACGCAAATGTGTGAACGCAATTTGGGATTATAGCCCACGTGTACATGCACGTGAACGTATCGGACTGTTTGGATCAGTTGACATTGAATGGATGGGTTTTAAAAAGTGTAGTTTTGTTTCTATCCAGTAAGTTGTTAAATAATAATAACAGTCGCCCCAATCAGGACATACATGAACTGCAACGACTTATACTCGAGCGCAGTCATCACACCATAACAATCACCAACCCCGGCTTAAGTGACCGACAACGCAGGTCTACAAAAAGAACAAAATCCGGATACAACCCTGACTAGTCCCTCTGAAATACAATATCACAAATATATATAATTTTTCCCCTCCTTTTATTATTATTAATATTATTATATAAGAGTGTAGTTTTGATAAAATAAGACATGTGAGTGATATATTGTTTAATAAGTTAATAATTGATTAAAATACAATGACAACATTTTCTAGGACAAACTTGCAAAAAATAATTTTTATGGAGTTTATGGAGGAACACCCAAACTTAAGTTGTACTCTGATACCCCCCTCTTGCCAACAGCGAAAGCGTCGATAATTGCAGCACAGGAAGTAATTCAATAGAAAAATATGGGCTTTGGTCAAGTTTAGAGAGAACTTCCTCGTTTAAACGAAAACGTTTAATGAATCTTGTAGGTAGGCTTACACTTTGTTTGATAGTTCCACATAATTGCATTCGGACCAATCTCTTTCGTATTACTATCTTCTGAATCAGAAGAACTTAAGAATCTCCAGGAATAATAATTACGTTCCGGCAGCATCGTCGGACATGATCGCGATACGTTCCATCGAATGACGAATAACGTAATTTTGGTCGTATAATGAAAATCAGTTCACGGATTCCGTGATTTGACCCCAGGACTGAAATTATCAGTATCTAATTTGAAGCCAGTCGGTTCTGTTACTCAATTGCCTCTTGAGCCCGAAGAAACAGCAGTTGGAAAGAGTTATTCTGGGTTTGATCTCAGTATTGATGTTGTTTGTATTGTTTAGTGTTGAGCCGAGGTAGACCAAGTCCCTAACTACTTCGAAGTTATAGCTGACGTCCTAGACGCTTAGCTTTGGGCCTGCATCCGAATAAGTCTGTGCTGATGCAACCGGACTTGATTTATTTACATACATTTTTTTCCTATATTATATCAAAATTCCATCTCAATCGCTTAACCGAATAAATTGCTTTCATTATATTTGTATATTTGTACTTATATTCTTAGATTGTATAGATTGTGTTGAACAGAACAAATGTATCCTTTGGATTCGAAACAAAAGCTCTTAGTTTGTGATTTCCCAAATGCCGGCAGGTGTACAGTTGAACCACGATCATTCGTTATTAACATGCCTCGGCATACTATTGTTCCTCTTACTATTGTCATGGAAACAGAGAGCTTTAATTTGCCTCTTTTTTGGGAACCAAATGATAATCTGTAGACTCCTGAGAGTAGCCGTGGCAAGAGTAGCGCGTCTTCATTTAATTTCACCAGCCACAATCTGCTTTCATTGTGGATAAATTTACTGAGCAGAAATATATGTTTCATTACAGACTCTTCTGTACAGATAAAGGTTTTTCATTGTTTATAATTTCAACAGCTCTGAGCATCAGCACTCCGTGCAATTGATTTTTTGAGTGATGGTTTGCAAGCTCCTTAGTTGGAGCCAATATCGTTTTGTTCCAGTTAAATTGCGTTCTTGTTTGTTTGTTTAATATACGGTTATATTTATGCCCTTTCTGAAACATTTATAAATACCCTCAACGGATGTGAAAGGCGTTGAAAGCCTTTTTTAACCGGAAAAGCTATGAAATGTTTGGATAAAAAAAGAGAAAAGTGTGGAGAATGGTGATGGTGGAGGGATGTTTGGCAACTTTTGGCGTTGGAAATTTTCAGAGGGTATCACATGAACAACAAGTGTACAGAAACATAGAAAAGAAAACAGAAATTAACCAGAAATCCTGTATTATAGAGATACAATTTTCCGGTAACGTTTCACCGACCAGTCGGACAACAAGAAGAATTTTCCAATCATCTGTTGTTGTGGCTTTCCATTTCCTTCCACAATTGCTATTGAAACTTTGAACACACTTTGACGGTCCTTAGCTAGAAGTTCCTTCACTTCAGACGTTAGTAGTCTGATGATAGAATTTAACCACAATACAATAAATAAAAAACAACAAATAAGTTTCTAAGACTTATTTTTATGATTCAAGCTCATAAATTGATATCCAAAGTAAAGGCAAGGAAAAATAAAATGCCAAACACCATGAAGCACAAAAGGAATCGTGAAATTAATTGTGTCTAAAGAAGATTATGATGGGCTAAAGAAGATACTACCAGTGTAATATGCACATTGCAAGGGCCTCATTTGACTTTTCCTGGTACTGGATTTTCAGATGGATACTGTTCATCTTGCTAAATTCGAAACAGAGGAAGAATTACGTGGCGTTATCAGTTCCGACAGATGTTGGTTACCACAAAGAGGGCTTCATGTCGTCATCCCTGAGAGCATCCCACATACAGCCCGTTAGGGAATGTGCAATTAGCAAGGCTTTACGATGTGTTCATTTCCGAATTCAGTGCATATTTTGCGCAATGATTTGACTTTGGAATATCTTTGTCAAACGTAAACTCCAATTTCATAAAGCAGTGTAGTATAACCTTTATATTGATTGCGTATACCCCAATAGTGCGGCTATACCAAAGCTCAGCCCTATATCGAGTAATTGATGCAGCTATCCAATATATGATGTCCGGCCGATTCGCTGAACCCATTTCCTCAGCAACTACTCCCACACAATCCAGTATTTCATTCAGACTGCACCAGTAACAAACATACGTAATTTGAAATACGCTTGTGGTTTCCGCTCAAAGTCAGTATACTCCTTCGTTCTACGATACGATATGTTACGAGTTTGCAAATATTTTCATGATCTGTTGAACATTAACCTAGACGACTATGGTATGGCAGTGATGTGAAAAGGGCTTTTTTGCGGATTATGCTTCACAAAAGGGAACGGCGTACCACACATGCACATGTAATACTCCACTTCCTAATCCCATGAACAAGCTTACGGATTACCGAATGGCTAGAGTAACTTTTGGCGTAAACTGCATTCCGCTTTGACCGATGACCATCATACGTGACCATTTAATTTAAGAAAAGCTGTTCGTCGCGTATCATCTGTTCTATAGGCATTTGTATATGAGTGACGTTCCTGCGGTGTTAAATACAGACAAAAAAGCGGCCCGAACAAGACATCAAGCTTTTATGAAGAAATGGAAATTCGAATGGCTGTTAAGCTCGTAAAGGATTTGGTGAATGGGGTAGTAAATAGAATAGTGTTTGAGCCGAATTGACTGATGTTTGCCGACGAGATTGTGGTTGCGACAGATTCAATGGAATACTCTATCAGTGGGATAGTCAACAATGTTCTCTGTTCCCTGTTCCGAACAAGTGAATGGTGTTGCTTGAACCGAGGAAACTGCTACTGGTACAGGGATGTCTGGATTTGATACATACACTTAATTTATTAACTGGTTAGTGTCGCTCTTTGTTAGGAGAAAGTCAATATTTTGAGGGAGTGTTTACTTTTGTGTATGGAAATCTACGTCATGTACGTCTCGAAACTTTGCGGAGATTATTATAAGTCTTAAACATTCTATCGCTCGTTACGGAATTTCGTCTATGCAAAACATTACTCTGTGTGTTCATTACATAATATAAGACACTTAAATCATTTCCTTCGCTACAGATGGTAATACATATGAAAGGCTATCCAGGTCAGCTTTGGTCTCTTGTAATCAAGGTGGCAAAGAGTTAATAATAACTCCGGTTCACTTCTTCTTTGGGGAGTTAATGCTCAATAATTTGCTCAAGTTGAGAAATCAGATTATCAGGATGATTCGCCTTGGATTATAATATCTCCAGGGCAATTGTGTATACTTTTATATACCGATTTCTTTTCAAATACAAGTTAAAAAAAATCGATACTACTTAGTAAAAACATTGAGCTATTATTTATTAAGGAAACACCGTTTTTGGTGCCTATATTCAAAGTTAAAATGCACCACCATCTCAGTACTCCGCCTCTGTTGTGAATTGTGATTTCCTTTTGCCATTAGTTATGGGAGAAAATTGACCGTAGCCATCTGTATGCAAAAGTTTCCCCTTACATTTGCGACAAAACTTTTTTGCTGCCGACATTGGGGACTCTGTTTCGATGGATACGGTTGTACTCACATAATCACATCTCCATCGAGGTTTGCTTGAATAGAATCTAATTAATGCCCTTGAGTTTGATGACTAAAATCGTGTCCTGATTAATTATAGCTCAATAGCTCAATTTAGAAACGTACAATTTATTTTATTCCAGGCCTGAAAGGATTTAAGCACGTGGAATAGTTTTTAAAATTTGTCATCAAAACAAGAAAAGCAAAAGATTTATAATATCTGTAACTAATGGTTGATATGTAGATATTATTGAAGCAATTTTAATATTAACCCGTATGAGGGCACTTAGGCCAACTTTGGGGCTATGCAGCCACGGGGGTCCCATGAAAAAAACGCTACCATATTATGTTAGCCCAACTCAGTTTTCTATGAACCGGTTTTTGTGGCTACGAAGCTTATCAATGAAAGTCATTAAAGTCTTACTGACGCCAGATCTGCATACATATTAAGCCCTGATGCAAACAGATTTTCATCTATTCCCATTACGAAAAAATTATTTTCACGGTCCCACCTCTTTCCAGTAACTGACAGTGCTCAAAGAGTAATAACTGTCTAGAAAAAGCTTCACAAACTTAGCCGTTCGGAGTCGCCATAAAGCTGTAGGTCCTTTTCACTCGTGAGAGAAGAATGGCACGCAGAACACGAGTGGGTAGATGTAGAAGCTACGGGCTGTAGTAACCATATAATTATATTATTATTAAATCCATCGGCATGAGGCAGTTTCATATAACATGTCCAAATATCATTTTTCCTCTTTTGGAAGGCATAATCCTTTTGGATCCACTAAAAACTAGATCACTTTAACTGCGCCAATTACTGAGTATAAGCCTCCTACACTGACATATATGTAAGTTCATCTGTCGTTTTGTATGAGCGCTTGAAACCATTCGTACATAATCTGATAGGTCCATATCGGTGCGTTTTCAGGCCGGGGTAGACTTTCCCAACGACAAAATCTTGACACGACAACTCCTGAAAAAAAAACACAAGAAATGCAGACCGACACTCGCCACCTATCCATCGATTTCAATGACATATATGACAGAGTCCATAGAGACAATCTATACAACGCCATGTCTGGTTTTAACAATGAAGTTGGTTCAATGAAAGTTGGTAATGAATTCACCGAGACCCTCAAAGTTTAAAAAAGGACACCGTACAACTTTTAGCATACGCGGATGACATTAGTCGAACACAGCGAGCTGTCAATGAGGCGTTTGCTGGCATTGAGCCGGAAGCGATCTAGCTGTGAATGAGGGCTAAATGAAATATATGCTATCCTCAAGAAAGGACATACAATATCGACGGCCTGGACAAAGGTTCAAAGGAATGGGCATCTGTAATATATATAACTCCGAGGCAGTTAAGGACTTCGTCTACCTGGGCAACGAACTAGACAGTACAAACAACATCAGTACCGATATCTTACGCTGAGTAACTCTTGCCAGCCGCTGCCAGAGTCATCTCTCGAAGGACCAGCTGGCATTATATAAGGCACAGATCATATCAGTCCTGCTGTATGGCGTGGCGCAGAGACATGGACAATCAAAAGCGGATGAAAAAGTCGTTGGTCTCTTCGAGAGAAAGGTTCTGTGTGCAATTTTTGGTCTTTTTTTTGCTTTAATGACATCTGGAAAAGATGCAACCACGAACGGACTGTATAGTGACATGAGCCTCACCATGTAGATCACATGAACAATCCAGCCGGTGGCGCACTCAAGTGGAAAAGTGTCTCAACCAACTTGGTGTGCGAAACTGGAGACAGCTAGCCACTCGATCACTAAAGAATCTTGTTGGTTGAGTCGCAGGTCCACCCGGACTGTAGCGCTAGCAGAAGAAAATGCCTATTGGGGATGTGATTAGGCTATTGGTATATTTTAATTTGCAACAGTTTGCAATTGGTTAACATTACTGCTTACCGACAGAGATGGTCATTGCTATCATCTTGTCAGAATTAATTGATCATAATTGCAGAGTAAGGCAGATACTCATGGGCGGATATTGTGTTCTTTGTAGGGCATGATAATACTTCATTGATTCTGATTAGTTCTGCCTGAAACAGTACAGGGTGCAGTAATCAGGGTAATGGTAATTGGATTTGTTGAAAGTACTTGTTCTAGTACGCGAGATTTTAATGTTTTAGTTAGGTATTCTTTTATTTTTTGACTTTTTAAGAACTTTTTTCTTAATATCAGAGTATAAGTATTTTTAGAGGTTCGAATTTAAAAAAAATCGGTAAAGGCTTAGTCCGTTACGGTTTGATTTTTGTTTGGAAGGAGTGTCGTCTTTGTTTTTTTAACTCATATAAGTGGGAATTTGCGAAAATATTGAAAATCGTAAATTTTATTGCAATTTTTAAAGTTTTTAAAAGAGGATTGTATTGTTTTTGCATAAGTATCTGATGCACGTCTGTACTAAACAATCTATAAGCCACTGTCCATATCCATCACTATTTGTTGTCTCTCATGAAAAGAACTAAATTCTTCTGTTTAGTACAATTTTAAGGAAAATATAATTGAAATAAAAAAAAAATTCATCATAGACATACCTTGTACATTTGAATTAATGAAGAACATGTTAGTTACCAAATGCCACTGCTATAATTTTATTCTGCTCTCCTCGCGTAAATGTTTGCAGTTACATGGTTAGTTGTTCTAAATGTGCACATATAAACACAAATTAGCAGTGTGAAATGGTCAGCAAAGAGTGAAATGAAACTACATGGCTTGTAATAGATAGTTAGACTTGGTCTTACACATTCTACTTGGTTTATTTTGAAAACCGCATTGTACACATTAGCATGCATAGTGCATCTGTGAATGGCAAACAATGTTTATTTGAGGGTGTTGGATTATATGTATGCACTCGTGAATTTCATTTTTGTTTTCTCCTGTATGCAGTTGGTACTGACAGCATTCAGTCTGACATATTTATATTTACGTTACATGCATTCAAATACATTTTCAAAATATCTACTCTTATATAGACTACACAACACAACTTACGGTGTTCTAAGAAAAACAGTTGAATATTTGGAAGAGTGAATACTGCGCCTCATACCATTGTGCAAAACAGTTCGTGGTTGTCTGAAGAAAATAATGAAAATGAATGTGCCCTCCCTTCAACCGCAGAGGTGTATTCGCCATCAATCAACGATATGGTTGTTTGTAGCTTAAATATCTAACAATCGGAATTTAGACAGCATGGAACCACAAATGGTGAAATGTTGTGTTTAGATTCTTCGGAATTGAACAATGGCCATCTTGACCTGGCGATGTTAAAGACATCGTTGTTTTTATGAGTAATAGAACATTTAGTTGTAATTGTTGTAGTTGTGTAATTATAAAATTATATAACAGATGTGCGGAAGCGTTTATAGTACAAGGTGACCAGATAAAAATTGGGAAACGAAATTTCTATAAAACAACAACTTTATGAATCGTTGCTGTACGTCCGTCGTCATTCCGGCAATAGCTCGTCCAAAGTGGTTCGTTTGTTAGCATAGAGTAAGGACTTGAAGAAGCTCTAAAGAAAATAATCGAGTGCTATAGTTGCATGATCGTAGCTAATTTCTTCTTCACAACTTTGAGCATTGCGTTGCTTTTATGACATGTGGCACATAAATAAAAGTTAATGGAATCGTTTTGAGATCAGATATCGATAAGAAGAAATAAACTTTTTGGAATGGTTTTCAACTAAGTTTTCCTATGGGCGCACATTCAGTGTTTTTTTACCAGAACATCCTTATCCTGGACGTAACCCTCCAATCATTTTTGATTTTGATTTTAATCTTAATCTCATATTCTAATCATAATCTTGAATTCGAACCTAGAATTTTGCGCAGAGCTATTATGTGAATCATTATGAAGCAACCTTGTTCCGGTTCGCCTCATTGCACAAGCACTCCACGTTTTTATGGAGGCCAATATAAAGTACAATGAGATACATGCATTGCTATTGTTGCGTTAAAATGTCTTAAGTATTCTCCATAAACTTAATGTTCGACTGCGTAGGACATTTCGAAGCTTTCCGAGTGCAAAATCGACACTTTACCAAATAATAATGTTATTAAAATACATGCATTATTTAAGATTATTCATCTCATGATAATGACAAAATTCTTCAGTGAAATATTCTATCATTGTGTACCCTGGATGAAACCCATTTTTCTCGAAAATTGTTCGTCGGTGACAAGAACATCTCTATTGCTGTATTTGATATATAGATTACCTGTTATTTTATTATACACATGAAACAATTGCTCCGCTTATTTACGGTGCATATAGTACTGTCACGAATTTAGTAAAATTTCACATCCTTCATTGTCACTGTTTTCCACAACTAAAATCGACAGAATAGTGAACTCTTTCTTTACATTTGACACTTGATGCGCGCGTTTTATTATATATTTGGATGGGGAAATTGTTGTTGATTTAATCCATCTAACGGCGGCTTAAGGTTTGGTAGGTTTAAAGTTGTCCGTGCAGGGTTACAAGATTCCACCGTGAAACCATTAATAAAATCAACAGATTCAAATTTGAACCAATGTGGTTATTTCGGCTCGATCATGATTAAATTTTCCAGCCTTCAAAGAAGTGTCAGTCCACAAACTTTATCATTTATCCATTTCAAGACATCAAGAATATCTGCTTATTAATTTCCTTGTACGACAGTATGTGCCGGTACCTAGCTGACACTCTATCAGTATAATATGGCTGGTTTCTAAATCAAGATATCTAACGGCGTAAGAGACGTGTAGTGTCTTCACGCAAACGTGCTTTCGGATTAAAATGGTGTTTTAAACCACTATTGTACGCTGGCTATACACCATGATAGTAAGACTCATTGACTTACGGTTCTCTGGTCTGGTGGAAAGCATCAAACAAGAAATATGTTTTCACGCAGCTGTTTCTAGAGGGACAAGCTATACGGTCACTCTTACATACTTAAAAGTTGGATAGCAGCCTAGCACAACAGACAAAAGGCTACCTAACACCAACCCTAGCTTCGGAGAGGACTAATGGTACAAGGAGATGGAGATATCTCCCTATATATTAAAGGCTGGCGCAGGGGTCCACTTTTGAGAAATCCCTGGTACTAACAGACAACTGCAGCGTTTTGAAGGCCCGCACGCTTGGCTAAGTGAGCCAAGCCGTAATGTCGTCAACGCATGCATATACCTACCTATGTCGCAACAAAAATTACAATAAATACATAATATGTATGCAAATGTTGGATATTTCGTTCGATACTGCAGATTGTCATGAATAGTTATATCAATCTTATCAATCAATACCATGCATTTTATCTTATAATGTATCCATATTTTTGGTTAGAAAATTTCAAAAATCGTGAATGAATTCACCCTGCGTCCGGAAACAGATACAAAAAAGGCTAGTCAGTACTATCCATTCACAACCGTATAGGAGCATTTATCTACCAAAGGCATGTTAAACTCATTTCAGGCTGCGATCCGAATTCGTCGAAAATTGTAGTCCAAATCCTCTTGTTTTTTTAATTTTTTCTCAAAAAAATTCAATTTTAACATTATCGTAGCTTTGGTATTTCACACAACTCAGAATTAAGAAATTATTTGGTGGAGTTGAAGCTTTACTTACGTTTTACTTCAAAAAGGCCTTCGAGAAAAAAATATGGGACTTGCAACCGTACATCATTCATTGGATGTACACAACAATCATTAGACCCATTATTACCTATGGGGCCCTAGTCTGGTGGACTGCCAGCAACATAAAAAGCTATATGAATATGCTCTGCCAAGTACAAAGGTCAGCTGCTCTTTATACAATGGGATCTATAAGAAGCAAGCCGCAAGCAGGTTTGGACATTATTCTCCATCTCCTTCCTCTGGACTTATTCATAAAAGGCTGTGACGCCAAAAGCGCTCTCAGACTAAAGGAATGCTCTCTGTTCTCAACGCCGTTATCAACGACCACGAAATTGCCCTTTCCAACGACGGATCAAAAATGGACACTGATACTGAAGCCGGATTCTACTCGAACACCCTGCACAAACAGGAATGTCTTAAACTCCCTGATACGTGTAGTGTCTTGCAATAGAGAAAGCAGCCAGACACATACCAACAACAGATATCCCACCATCCATATCATCATCTTTGTTGACAGTCAGGCTGCACTGAAGTCAATATTATCTTGTACAATGAGATCAAAGGTCTATCAGCCACCATAAGGTCAAACTCTGCTGGGTTTCAGGTGGCATCTCAATAGCAGGGAACGAGAGAGCAGACGAACTAGGCAGACAAAAGTCTGAAATGGACATTAGCGAAGCGGACACGTCACTGCGACCACCGTTCAGTGCATTACACCGGCGATATAGCACAAAAAGAAGCCAACTCGTCCTGGCTCACTAGAAACGACTGTCACACGAAAAGATCAAAGTGGCCAGAGCTTTACAACAGCAAGACAAAGAAGCTTCTGGCGTAAGATCGCAACTCGATTCGTGAGTTTGTCGGAGTGATCACAGGGCACTGCCCTATAGCAGCAATGATCCGGAAATGGAACGCGGAGTCCAGTGATCTCTGCTGGAGCTGCGGCGACTAAGAAGAGATAGAGACGATCCAAAATCTGCTATGTGACTGCCCAATTCTCCAGAATCGACGCCTAGCCTAGCTGAGCCAAAGATTCTTCAGAGAGACTGCGGACTTAGCAAATGCAGACATATCGGATCTCTTAACGGTAGATAGGTTATAGGTAGATAGGTTAACCGAATTGTACCCCACAAATGAAGGGATTCACAATGGGCCTTAAGGTCTCCGAGTAAAAGTGATGTTCAATCATCACATTTCCCTTCCAAAACCTAAC
Source organism: Eristalis pertinax (assembly GCA_907269125.1). Taxonomy (NCBI): domain Eukaryota; kingdom Metazoa; phylum Arthropoda; class Insecta; order Diptera; family Syrphidae; genus Eristalis; species Eristalis pertinax. Next base: position 24,325,635 of record OU026146.1, on the reverse strand, counting down.
CTAACCTATTTTTGACTTTGTTTTTGTATTTTATTAAATAATTTATTTTTGAATATTTTCATTATAAAATTATAGTTGTGGAAATGTGTCGCGGGCCGCAAATAATCATGCCGCGTGTACAAAATAGAATTCCGCTATCTCGCTTTGTTCGAATTCATCAAATTATTATCCTCGTTAATTTTTTTTATTGAGTAGTCAATTTGTATTCCCAAATATTGGTGTTAATGGCGTTTCATACGTACATCTAACAATTGGAGTTTGAAGAAATTTTGAATTTGAATTCCAGAGAGATTCAATTTACAAATTTGTTCGTCGTTACTAAATTTCAGAGTTTGTTATCTGCGACCGCTCTTAAATAATATTTTTGTATTTATATATTTTCTTTTATAAATTTTCTTGCAGGACAAATCTGATGTCAATTTTCATGTCGTTATATGAACGATATTGGACATCAGCACCAGACTTGTATCATTATCATCGCATCAACACCTAATAAACTGCATCCCGGGATTCGATTAGGTGTTCTCCACTACCATTAGCCAATGCACGTGGAAATGGAAAATCATTTTAAATTGTTCACCCACATTATCGTAACCGTCGTCATATTGCACTTAACAGACGGTGAATCCTCGCAAATTGCCATTTTAACCGAATCAAGCACATCCAACCTTCACAAATGGACGTACAGCGAAGGAGCAAGTACAACATGGATACCACCCGTTTCAATGAGAACAGATGATAAAGAACGAATTTCAAACATATTAACAGGAATACCAAATGATGACCTTATACACAAAGTCAACACTCTTCCATTAGATGGTAGCACTGGAACTGAGTCAAGTTTTTCGCAATCTGATGACCTTGCCGAAATATCTCCCGTAAGCAATAAACCAGGAATAATTGAGTTTGGAAAGCAAGCTACGACTGAACGACTCTCGATTATTCATCCTTCGCACGCAGTAACATCTCCGGGGCCAGAAACGCAGACTTCATTACTGCCATCGATGTTGTCAGATTTGTCCTTTTTGTCAGTGAAGCCCTGGAGCACTGACGCACCGCAAAAAATAACAACGGAAGCGAAAATGCGAAAAAGCATCGACACGGATCGAAGGGTGGATATGTCATCTGCCCTCAAAAGTAATACAAATAGAAATGCTAAGAGTATATACGTGGCACTTACAACTTCCACTTACTTTGTCCCATCCACGATGCACACAGTTGTAGCGTCCGGGACAGCTTCTACAACAACAGTTAACATTGGCAACACAACAACTTTATGGCCAGTGAAGCATGCATCTGTTGTTGAAGGTGATGTCATTCTTGGCGGCCTTATGATGGTGCACTCTAGGGAGGATAGCATAACATGTGGCCCGATTATGCCGCAAGGTGGTATACAAGCACTCGAAGCAATGCTCTACACTCTGGACCAAGTAAATAAGAATCAATTGTTGCCGAATATTACTCTAGGGGCACATATACTCGATGATTGCGACAAGGACACCTACGGACTAGAAATGGCCGTGGATTTTATTAAAGGTAAGCGTTAATTCATTTTTGTATGATTTATTGAATTTTAAAGTAGTCTCTTGATAGCTTTATGTAAATGTGGTATAACTTTGCGCCTGTATAAGCAATCTGATAACATTGAAACTTTTCCCCACGAAGTTCTCACTTGAATAATTTATGGCAACAGTTGATGGAGATTTCACAAAGAATATCTAATACAAAGGAAATAAATTAAATGAATAAATTTTGTTGCGTTGTAATTATTTAACACCAGCACAGCGACATCGTGTTGTTCACCTTTCGAATTTGGTGAAATCATTTTAACAAATTCTCATCACTTCATTGGTCCTGGTTTTTGAATACACAGAAATGGGATCAATTTCATTGACAAAACTGTGGAATGAATAACTGGCAGGGGTTCATTCCAAATTAGCATCTGCATTTTCATATTTGGCCAATTAACCGTGTGGTGTACCCGATTGTAAAAGTATGTCAGAGTGGGAATGGAAAGCGAAAGTTGAGTCTGCAAAAAATGTTGTCGATCTCGCTTTAGCCAAAGCTTCCTCTATCTTCTTACCGCATTCGAAGGAATACTGTCCATTGGGATACCTGTAACTCCTTCTTGGCTTTTTGTTGGAATATTTTATTACTAGTTAGCCAAAATTTAATATTAGATCTTTCTCCTACATTTGGGGATATTCGAAGCACCTTCAGTGGATCTCGGTCTTTTGCGTACGATCCTATTTCCTTTTCCAGGCTTCATTGTGCATCATTTTTACATTAAGGGCTTCATTGTCGCTTTTGGCGGTTGGTTTTAGAGTTTCCTTGCGGGTCACTCTATCACATTGTCTTAGTGATGGCGCTCTTCTCAGGAGCTTGGGTTTAATCGGATTTTTTCGCTCATCTTTAGCCATGACCTCCAGTGTCCTAACTAGGCAGTTCATCTTCTTCTCTGTTAGAAACGATGGATGTTTGCATCCATGATGTTTTTAATGTATCGCGCTTTGAGGTATTCCCGTTTCCAGCGTAGGCTTTCTCAGATTTTTGTTCCTTTGTGTGGGCTTTCCTGGAGTACTCTCTTCTGATTCAGTTACCAGTTGTTCCTGTAGTTCCATGGAGATTTCCTCTTCACGAATTCTTTAGTTATCGCTATATTATATAGTGTAAGAAAGATATATTTGCACTTCCTACAACGGAGATCAGTTGCAAGTTTCAAAAGTAATTGAGGAAAGCAGCGGAAGCGGAAGAGCAGAGCAAAATCGAGAACAGGAAAAGCCAGAAAGCTAACATAAGAAATGCAATTAAATATAATTACAAAGACTACAGTGCAAAGAAGACTTCGGGAAACAACCTCAAATTTGTTGGTTGAAGAAAAAACTTGGCCTAAGAAAGTTCTTATCAAAGCCGCAAACATTATGGCGGAATTTTAAATGGTCCGGACTTGCATGTTAAGTATACCCGAACGTCTTGAAGCGGTGATTAATAATAGATGAGGAGTCACTAATTACTGTATTTATTTCGTAATGAAACGAATATTGATGACACTATTTTTTCGTTTTTTGTGGGTGTTTTAGAATCTTTTTTTCTTCCCTTGGGTTTCGGAAGGATGGCTTAACGTTTTTTAAAATTTAATAATTTATGTTACAAATGAATTTGTAGAGGAAATGTTCTACTAATTGGTTTGCATTTAATATTGTCCGACAGTGTATATTACTTCGCAGGAAAGTCCAATCCACATTAAGGAAGTTAAACAATTGATACTCATCCATTAAATTGCTTATCATAGCCAATCTCTACCTATTTTTTTTTTCAATTCAACTTTCAGTACAACTAAAATACTTTGGAAGAAGTTTAATTTACTCTCATCTGCAGGAGTGACCGTGTTAAAAAGACATTATTGTTAAGTGCTTTTTTGAAGAACAAGGCGTTTTTTTATTGATTTCTATTGAAAAGTTTTCGAACGTCGAACTTTTACTTAATTCACATTCCATCGGTTGTTCAACGCGGAAGATTCTTAGATTCTTTGGGCGGATAAAATGAGGGTCATTGAATGCTTTTCGTTTTTTAGATTTCTTTCTACAACATAAGTCACACCATTTTCATACGAACGATTATATGGAATCACTTTTATTCACTACTCGCCTAGGTCTCTGTGCAACATCGTACTGGTAATAGACTCGCTCGCATTGATATAGCATCGAAATGAGTAAAGAAATATTATACTAATTTTTCCCAAGTACTAAATTTGCGTTAACATCCCGAATACTGATTTCCTGCATTAGGAGAGTTTTGTACTTAAACTATCGGATTTTTCAGTAATAGTCCTTAATTTGCAATGCAATTACTTATGTGTGAAGTGCGGTCTTAAATTGTTTATTAGAATGAGTATTTTGTGATAAAATGTATGTAATATTTGTATGCTGCTCAAATGTCTACAGCATTTTTATTAAGAGGGAACATCCATAATATCGATGTGTCCAACCGTCTGTCTGCCAGACCTTCATATCAGCTATGAAACGATCGACATGTGATGTTGGAACTACAGGGTGACCGACAGGCAGCTGCTAACAGTACTTTCAGCGGTCCGTTTTTTTATGACTTAAACAGTGAAACAAACAGTCAATCTTTGTGGGGGGATTAACTTCACTTGTGGATTTTGTTAACCCTATTAGCGAACTCACGGCGAGCGTTGTCTATTCAATTCTCTCTAAGTCGAACTCTCCCTAAGACGAAACTCTCTCTAACTCGAAAGTATCGTCATATTTTAGCATTTACCTGAATTTTCCATACAAAAACACTATCTATAAGTCAAACTCTCTCTCTAAACTGTCTCTAACTCGTAAAAATTCTCTCGATTCTTGGCCTCCATTTTCACCCCGTAAGTCGTTTCTACGACCCCTATTCAAAACATGCCTACCTAAAAAGACAGGGCAAAAAAACAATGTTATTCTTTTCCTTGTGTTGTACGTTGGATTCAAAACAGTTTTCTTTTCATAGCAATGGAAATCTACCTTAAAAAAGGATCTTGTTTTGTGAAATTCCAGTTGGAATTCGAAAATCACAATCTAGACAGTTAAACAGAGCGGATGCAGATTCATCATCTGATTGGACAGTATGTGACTGTTTCTAATTCTATATGTGAGGGAGCATGGATTTTTTTTAGAAATAAATACGTCTGTACAGTCTTTTACAGACAGATTATGGGAAAAAAAATGGAAAACGTTAGATCTTGGCACAAAAATTCGCCTTATTGACGAAATTGAGAAGGGACTTAAAATAAAAAACGAAAACTGCTAAAGGTTTTGATATTCCTCGTAGTACACTGGTGCTGGAGAAGATTGAAGTTTGGGGTATGGTTGTGCTAACACGCATTAATTTCTTAATTTAATAAACGATTTATAACAAAAAAAATGTTTCTCTCCCTATCTCGAATTTTTCCAAAACTCCCTCTAAGTCGAACAAATCATAGTAGCAGGTGAAGATTAGACTAAGGGGAAAGTCCACTGTATATATACAAAGCCAACCGCGAAATAAGCCGGGTTGACTCTCGGCGATACCGAATTTAGACAATGTACGCCGAATCGAAATTTCCAGGTTTTCTTCGATATTGGCTGTTTCTAGTCATGTGCATTTATGACTAGATACCACTAGATACCAAATATAAATTACCATAGTTTTAGTGTTATGGGCTAAAGCCAGTAAAGCATTGATATGTGTTTTCCTTGATAGCCATTTGTCGCATACATTCGATTGGAATACACTGACTGATTGACGTTTGTTATGTTGGTTTTAATGGCACCTATTGCTTGCTGTTGAATCGCATGTCCTTTGTGGGACTACATAACCTATTCAGTTAATGATATACATATATGTACATCGAATCTTGTATGGTTGCGTGTTGTATGGTTGTGTGTTGTATGGTTGTGTGTGTCTCAAGGCCATCTTCCGTTTAAAAAGAAGTGGTCTTTGGTACAACTCGCACTGGAGTTTCGATGACCTTGAGCATAGCATTTCTTTTAACCACAGACTCATGGATATGCTTTCTGACTCAAGGACACCAGCAAACCAGCTGCGACGCACATACAAAGTCGACTTTCCCTGCACTCAGGACTGGCTCTGGCCAGAATATGAGCCAGGAAAAGAATGTAGTCGATTCTTCACGGATGGCTCCAATACCAATGAAGGATCTGGCGCTGGCGCTTTCGTATAGAGCGACAACATTAGACTACTTTAGGTAGGTAAATTTACGTCGGTCTTCCAATCGGAAACCAATGCGATCCTCATGGAAACGAACTATATTGTGAAGAACAGGTGGAAGGGGCGAAGTATTTGTGCCTGTAGCGACAGCCAAGCTGTACTTAAGGCCCTACTCAACCCTTAAAAAACTTCCAGGATAGTTCAAGAATGCAAGTCTTCTCTAAATTGGATCAGGAGGTTCAATTCGCTAAGACTTGTCTGTGTCCCGGGTCACCACGGGATCACGGGATCACGGGAAATGAGATCGCCGATGAACTTACTAGACAAGGATTAGATGAGATACTCTTAGGACCCGAACCTGCGTTGGGACTACCCGCGTAGTCGGTTAGAGCTTCAGGCATGACTCTCCAGGATGTAGACAAACGAAGCGCATGCTCCCTAATGTCTGTAAGAAATCCATTCTTGTTATCTCTTAACAAAAGCCTGTAGCCTATAGTTGACTTCTTTCTTGTTCAATATTGGTCAAGTTTTACCCCAGAAATAAAGTCTGTGACTCTCGTAACATGCAAATTGTATGATTAAATTATTATATCTATGTGATTATTAAAAATTAAAAAAAAATGTTTTCTTTTGATAGATGTATAATACTGTCAATCAAGTATGAGTCCGCAGAAATAAATAATATGTGTGAACTCCATTTCTTTCATTCAATTCCAAAGGCTGGAAGGGTGATTAATAGGTCATTTTATTAAGAACCAAAATTTGCATCTACCAAACTAGAGAAGTTACTGAAAATCAATTATATAAAGTAGATATTTTGTGGAGGAATATTCCCGCCAGTGTTTAACAAACTTTATGCATTAATTCCGTCCTTCAGATTTCAGAAAACGTCCGTTCCACTAAGTTGAAAATATCGAAAGTTTCTCCATAGAAAGTGGGTATCGACAGAATATGCTACATTTCCTTATCGTTGACTGATCTGTAAGCATATTTAATAAAGTCATAATTTATGGCCACAAGGAGGATGAGAGAGAACAAAATGAGTTACTTAACATATTTATTCCGCTCTAAAGACGATAATACTTTATACACTTAAGAAAAGCTGTTTGAATTGCATCAAGCTTTAGTAGGATTACATGTAATACCTTATCGAATGCCATACCGGCGTTGGTATAAAAAAAAATGAATAAATAAGCCAATCCTTATTCTTTCATTTATACGTAGTTATAATGCCCTGAGAGATGAACGTTAAAGCGTTAATAAAGCGTTTGTTGGATAACACAGATATACATTAATTGCAATTAAATGAAACGATTTAATGTATGAATATTATGAAATATTCGTGAACAATTGACTAACGCCATTTTACAATTGGTTCACACTTCACAGGCCATTAACCAAGTAAATATGTTTCCAATAAGTGCCTTCTGAAGTTTGACAGTATATCTTGGAAGCTACATCTGTCAAATTGCTGTCATTTATTCAGTCTGCTTGCCAAATCACCGTGGCTGTACATAGTAATGAATAACACGTACAATTAAAATAGTTTTATCAAAATGGGTTCGGGCAACGTACCGCCGCGCTTCGCCCATTTTACGATCGCCATGAGATGAGGCTCATTTCTAGTACGTCAACACACAAAATTGTCGAATTTGGATTAATACCAATCCATATGAGATCCAATAGCGTCCAATGCATCCCGAAAAAGTTACTGTTTGATGTGGATTTTGGAGTGGTGGCGTTAACGGTTCACATGCCTTTGAGAACAATATGGGCAGGTCATCACCATAAGCTGTGAGTGCTAGAGGTCAATGGTTACCAACTTTGATGCTATGCACACCAACGACATGTGATTTCAATAGGACGGCCAAAGACCTTTTTTCCGCTCTTTGACCACTGTGCGGTGCTACGTGCCACACAGCTCACGCCACATTGGAAATTCTGCACGAGTGAGGAGGTGATGCGAACTAGCCACCGAGATCGCGCGATTTGACCTCGTTAGACTTTTTCTTATGGAGTTTTCTGAAGTCGCAGGTCTATGCGAATAAGCCACACACATTACAGCGGCCCTCAAGGTCTATGATACCTCACTCACAGTTTGTTTGATTTAGATTAGAGACAGGAAGTGCTTAATGAAAGGCCCTTTACAAGAACACAGGTCAGATGTACGCAATAAATTCACGACAAGCTGTCATCTGCTGTAAACTGTATCAAATAACGACTCACTGCTTGATGTGTATGTGTATATGGGACCGAAGAAGTCGATTTTAATGATATGAGTCACTTAAAGAGTATTTCTGGCGAGAAAAAGCTTCTCAAACCTCGGCGTTCGGAGTCGGTATAGTACAATGGGTGCTGTAGAGCCTTGGCTCAGATCTACCTCGGACATTCATATTGTATTAAGATAAATATTTCAAACATTATTCTAAATCTTGACATTGACATTTACGGCATTCTACAGCCTTGCCATGTGAGGGGTATCCAACAAAAATAGATTCTATGCTGTCCAAAAATATATTGCAAAGAACTGTTATTTGAGATTTTTGCCTGAAACAGAAATAAAATTTTAAAAATGCAGACGTGGGTTATCTCTTCACTTGGCATGCATATGGCTGCAGGAAGAACTCTAACAACTGAAAATAACGCATAACGTACACTTTCGGCGAGAGTAAGAATAACCGTACATGAACTTATCCCTATTGTACAAAATATGCAAATTATTTGAACAAACTGTTCCGAAAACCTACACACATTTCATACGTATCACATACATCACATTTTGGTGGGTATAAGAAAGTTGAAAACTTTTGACAAAAAGATAATAGCAATGACACAAACAAGTTCTTTAAGATGATGTTTTTAGACAATCTTTAAAGATACGGTTCGTAGAAACTTGGAAAGGATTCCATTAACAAGGTTACTTTTAAAGAGCTTAGTTTTTAATATGATTTATATTTGATGAAATTGCTGTAGAGAGAATCCACATGATTCCTTTTGAATAATGTATTAGTAGAAGATTTGTTTCCTGGTCACCATAGTATAAACATTCTCCGTTTTATCTGAAACCTACATACCCAATAACCGCACACCAGCGTGCGTGTGCAAACTTGTAGACAAGGAATCTGATCCTGACCAGGGCGTCGAGTTAACCAGAACAATCGATTGAGAATTGAGGTAAAGATAAATAAAATATGTGATGTTTAGAAAGGAAGTTGATAATAATAGATACGTGTAGTAATTCAGGGTAATTCTAGAATATTTCATTTGTTATAGGAGGATGTCCAGACAGGTATGAAATATTTGTTTGGAATGCAATCGAACCTAGACAGCTAGGTCCAAGTGCGTAGGAGTCGCACATACCCACAACGCCACGGGCCACCACATATTTATTATATAGTCTTTGGTATCAAATATACAATAATGTTTTGGTGAATCATCAATATCTTTAAATTTCTTATATGGATAACATTGGTCTTTCAAAAAAAAAAATAAATTTTCATATTCGCCAGCGGGCGGAGGGTTTGTCGATCATACACTAGTTCAGGCATGATTGTCCCAAGTCCAACTCACACTGTGACACAACCCATATTCTAAATTATTATTATTATCAGATGACGGGGTAGATATCTTGTACATAATCTTATGTCGCATACATGTACCAGCAATTGAGATTCTCTTTTGTCAACGTTCATTTGCCAAAACCTTCTGCAATTCTCATCACCAGATCTCTGATTAAACCATATCACCAGATTTCGGTGTTCTTGAGTTCTTTAGAAAGCGGACGATCATGGACAACGCCGGGTGTTTGCTAATTGGGTGGACACAATCCATAAGTTTATGGCATTTCGGGATCCTCGGATCTTATTTCTTTCGCAATGAGGAAGGACACACCACACTACTGCCGTGGTTCGAACAAGATGCAGCACTACATGAAACAAAAGCGACGCATCGCATGCGATTCGGTTATTTTACAACAAGCGTTAATCAATTGGTCGGCGTGAATGATGTTCTACTCCAAACATAATGGTATGAATGTAACTTCAAAATAATGCAGGAATCGTTGTTATGTCTCACACCGCTGTTGTTTTATTTATATTTATTTTCCTACATTTATATCCCTATTAGATCACCATGTGAAGGAGGTCGAGAATACTGTTCTCAATTTGCAGTATTGTCACATTCGAGTCCGATATAAAATCTAGATAATTTTCCGTATACAGTATCATACTAATGCCTTCTCCCCAAACTAATTAAGGATTATATGTCCATTTCGCACCAAAACTGTGTAAAATGTAATTTCCAATAGATGTTACAATAAATTTATACTGATGTACATACATTCACTTACAGTTTATATCATTCACATAATTTGTAGTAAGGCACATCATTTGGCAAATATTCAGTTACATGCCCCTATCGTAAGAAAATCTGAAATTGAAATGCATTTTGATGTTGAAATATATTTTGTATTACTGCTTCAAATATATGTCCAAGGGGTGATAACAAGCCTTTGGTGCATAATTCATCTCTAAGTTGATGTCAGAATATTCAATAGAAAAAAATTATTTCTGCATTTGGCAAAGCCATTTCAGATTAACCATTATACCACAACGCATCCATAGTGATATTTGTGTATGCTAAATGAAGAGTACGCCTAAGGTATAACATTTGCATGTCGTACTCAACTATACCGACAGCGAGTACTATAGCCACTACGTAACCTAATACTAATTGCACAGAGCCAGTACACTGAAAGTGTGTCACTGTTAAATTCTATCACTGTGTCCTCCTTCGGCTAAATAGTGGCCTCGGTTGTCAGAAACACGATGCATTATATCTTCAGCAGTATATCCAAAGCTGGATTTATTTTAAGTTTTGTTTCGTTCTAATTTAATTCCAATTTTTGCGACACATGACTTGTGCTGCACCAACAAATGGCATTGACGGTATAACATGGTAAAGTGAATGGCTGTTGTTGGTCAGGTCACACTACTATTTTATTTCCATCAACCAACACAAGTCAAGGGTCGTTCCATATTGTCTGTGTTGCTTAGAAATGTGTCTAAAATGTATATAGGTGTCGAGTGAAATCACCGCAGTGCTGCTGTTTCATACCAGTAGTTGCATGTCACCTTTTGTCAAATAAATTCAGTTTTTAGTAAAACCCGCAATTGTGATATCGTATCCAAATGAATTGAAATCCTACTTTTCTATGAGTGGTATGGACATTTGATGTGGACGTTCAGCACAGACGATGTCCGCACTAGTGACGTTTAAAATATAATTTTCTAATTTTCACCAGAATATGTGAGTGCTGCAACCAACAGCTGCAATATCGTGTTCGGTTTTGTGTATTCCAATTACGAAATGGAATCGGCTTATAAAAGATTCAATTCCATTAGTATACTTCTGGCACAGATTACATCGATGTTTGGTGTTTGTGCATTTCAAAAAACTATACCATTTCAGGGATCGACAGAATTAATCTTGTCTGTGGTAACCACAGCACATTTACCACAATTAACGACCTATGAATGTATATACTTCTCTTCGAAGTTGGATTTTGTTTCAGTGCGACACACACTTTTTCAAATAAATAATTCAAAGAAAAAATCTGTAATGTAGGCATTGTGCTGTAATCTCATTCAAATTTTAAGGCTATACTTCGCACGATTTCAATTATATCCCTGCATCATGAAACTGAGCACATATTGTATGGAATATGCTCGTATCTCAGCCGCAGTATTAATAGTTCAAGGATATACTCCAGGACTATTCAATGTACGTCGTGAGATATATTAAGCCTTTGGTAGGCGGCAAACAGTGAAGCATACGTTATGTCAGATTCAGCATAGCTGCAAACATCAGCTGAAATGTATATGCATACTACATGTATACATTAATGTAGTTTCTGTGATGTGTTGGATGGAACATGCTTTCCAATAATGAAAATAAAGCGCAATTGCATTCGTAAGTCAGTTGGAAAATTGCTTTGGGATTTCATCAAACATCTTGGGGTTAGCAATTTTGATATGAATTTCACTTCACTTTCGAATCGGTTTCATTCCAAAGCACGAATTTTATGGATCAAATTAAGCTATCTTTTTAAAAATTGTAGTCAATCCATTCAGTTAAATGTATAGCACCAGAATATTAAACATTTAAAGAGTTGTATATTTTATTCGATTTTGGTGGTTATCATACAATTTTACGCATAACCTATGAAAGTGGCAGATTCCTCCAAGCTATTATGTGACAGTTTGAAAAATTAAGCACCACCCACTTTCCGATGAAGAAAGGATGGCTAGCTAAAATTTGGGGGCTTACAACTATATCATTACTCTTCGAAGCAAGCATAAACTCCTAAAAACTTCACCATGGTAGTATTGAAGAAATATTGTTGGGCAGCAATAAGTACTGCAAGTTCATTAGAAAGCCATATTTCTACAGGATATACAAATGGTCTTGTAGTCACTGGCGTAATGTGAAATTGCAGTCCAGATGTTTTACCACGTGGATCAAATCAATTCTATTCCACATAACAGTACTTCTGATGAAGTGTTGGAGATGAATTTTACTTTCTAGCGAATTCGTCCGCTTCACAATTCTCTGACATTCCAGAGTCCCGCACCCAAATGAGTTGGATGCTAAAATACTTAGCCATATCGTTTAGAGATAGACGGCAATTCAGGGAAGCTTTTGAGTTGAATGTCAACTCACAGAAAGATTTGATCGCTGCTTGGTGCAGTGATTTGGTAAATATCAACATCCACCTTGCTACCCTTGTTAATTGTTGTAGGAGGTCGATATTTTTTTCTGTTCTCTAGAGAAATACATACTCCTGACAGTGTAACAATTCTCTAGGTTATCATTCATTAAGTCTCCTAATACTCTATTTAGGCTGACAAGAACCGAGTAGGTTTCTATATTTTAGATACGATATGATTAAATCTGCGCCTGTATACATATCAACGTATTTTATTTAGCTATTTGTTTATAATATATTATATTATCTTATTTATATGAAAACCTAACCTGCATATCAATATCCACAAGTCATACGATACTTTAACAGACATTCCTTCTGTAAATAAAAGCTTTATTTTATCAGTACTCACTCAAAACTCTGGCATATTTATTCTCACTCAAAACTCTGGCATATTTGTTCTTTGTAGACATCTGAAAAATAACTCAATTGTATGTGTTTTCTAAATCGAGAGTAACACAATTTAGCACTCAATGGCTTAACATTCTTCCAAAGTTCATCAAAAAATCTTTGGTTCTTAGCATGACTCATGTTGTTCTTTCACATAAGAATTAAAATCAATCAGACAACAGCATTCTAAAGCTTTTCGTCCTCGCAATTTATCGTCAAGTGGGTTTGTGCCATCGATTACGAGGAGGAAAGCTTTCCATCGCCTAGAAGGTAAAGCGCCTCAGTGTAATTACGGCGACATCTCTTGGGTACAACTTTCTACAACATTTTGCCTTCTTTGAAATAATATTTGCATTTGAGCTTTGGTCAAGGACACGGGTTCATTCAGGTACAAGTTTACAAAAGTGTATATAAAGTATGGACAAGTATATTCTTACCAAGTCCAAGGTTATGTTTTGAAGGAGGTGTAATTCACTATTTTGGATGTATGAATACATTTTCTCACTCATATCGGGAACAAAGAAATACAATAAAACTAAAAGTAAACAGTAAACTTATTTGAAAATTGGAACTGATTAAACATTGTGGGTTGAATTTCTTGAATTTGAAACTTTTACGCACACCAAAATGTAATTGGGTCTGGTTCAGTTATTCAAGTACACTCTCTTAAATCGGTGCACGATAATTGCCCGAACATCCCTTAAAGTGAACAGTGTAATAAACTGAATCCTTTTTTTTTTTTGCTAAAGACGGAGATACATGCAATACTCGCTATGGTATTTTTTATGACTTTGGTATTTTATCGTCAGTTTTTTTATTTCCCGACAAATGTATTTGGGTGTCAATAAAACTGCGCTGCAATTGCTATATTTTTGAAGCTATTTTTATGGAATATTAAAATTAGAAATAAGCACAATTTAACGGTCTCTGCGGGTGGTTGCAAAACGACACAATAAAAGAAGTGAGAAGAAGTGTTTTCTTGGCTTTTCTCTCTCGATTCGTCTTAAAGAGAGATATTTAACTTTGTTTCGAAACGATATCTAATTGAATGTAATCTCCTTAGGCGACATTAATCATTTTCTTTACACGTTGTTATTGAACTACTTTTGCAAATATATGTAGATATTTTAAAGCTCAAATATAACTGAATCATTTCATGAATGTATGGGGTATGAGTTTGATGCAAACACATAATTTCACAGTAAGCCACAGTGCTATAGTAGATAGATAGAAATGTTGATACTTTTAAAGGGGACATTTTGTGGTTTATTGTGCTCACGAATTGCACGACAAATAAAACTTTAAATTAAACATTGTTTTGTTTTTTGTGGAAAGTTGAATACAACATAGAGCTTCGGAACCATTGACAACCATCGAGCGTATATTACCATACAATCAGGAGCAAATCATCGACCGCAGGACAGTTACTGATGAATGACGCCGAGTGGGATGAAAAACTGCAAAAATTCTCATATTCAAACTGCAATGAAGTTTTAAAGACTGACAATAAATGTCTACAGTCAAGATGAGGAGATCTATAAGAATAGATGTGAAACTAAGCAAACATTTTCTATCGATTTGTGCATTGCTCTTTGTTTTGAAGCATTGCATTCACATCCTTTATTGCTTAAGGCTATATGAAATCTGAATCTGTAATTGGGTTGTGCAGAAGGAATGAATGAATGCAGTGTATCCTTCAACAGAAGTTTAATTACCAAAAAGCCAATTGTTTCTCGAAATAACCAAATGCCTTCTACATCATTGCAAAGTAGAGGAAATAATGACGAATGAATCACACATGGTTGGTCCGAGATGGATACTGATGATGTTCTTGCTGTAAATGTGTATATTATTATTGAATGTGTGGTGCAGTATCTAATATCATTGCATGAGAAATACTATTTATATGTTATTATTATGTTTATGTTTTAAATTTTATTTGGTTGATACATTGCCTGTATCCATATTGGTAGTTTGTTACTTTTGATAATCAATTCGATATCATCCATTTCCCAGATTATACCTGCAATTCGTTCAACGTGCATATCATTGTTGAGTTATTGCGGGTACATGATTTTGTAAGGGAGTCTGCCATCAGTCACCTGTTATAGATTCAGGAGAGGTTTTTATCGACGAACATTGATTTATGCAGAATTCTCAGAATCAGTACAGTTTGTAGTTTGAATTTAATGGGATTCAATCAATTTGTTGTTTGAAGCAAGAACATTCACCGCTGTCTTTTTAAAAGTATTTTGGTCTTTTGACATTAGTTTGCTTATCACATCTGTTTCGAATCTGCTCTTCTTAGTATAAGTTATGAGAAGTTCTAAATGTTTGACACTTCACTTTTAGAGAATGAGGCGATGGTCCACGGATTATATGCGGACGGTATTGGGTTAAGAGGCTTGAAAACGTTCTCTAGAACACCCTTTAGTAAATTTCGCTGAGGTTGAGGTCTTAACACTTTTTTTTTGCAGAAATGTAGCTTAGTGACGATTTCCCCGGTGAACTCTCGGTATGAGTTCAGATGCATTTAGTGATGACAGAGCATAAAACCTGTTGTTAAATTTGGTTGTGATGCAGCTATCTTCATGGTGAATAATAATTTTCTGTGATTACACACGTTTTCATGAGTCTAACATGTCAAATATTGCGTTCAATGCTTTATGACAATCAATGAGTTCATTTCATTGACCAAAACATTTGCTAGCACATAGGAAATGTCTCTTTTTGCAAACAGTGGCCCGTAAGTTTGGCCTGGGTTATTGAAATATCCAACCATGATAAGATATAAAATTCTGTTATTCCGTGGACGATTATTTTCATATAAAAACCGAACAAATTAAAAGATATATCTTTTTTCTGGACATGTCCTCTTATTATATTGTTACATATTCTTACAAAATCACTACTTAAACCGTTTTAAATATGTTCGGCCTTCAATATTCCACTCACGAAATGTTTGAAAAGGAAAGAATCTTATCTTAAAGAAATATGCAAATACTGGAATTAAAATCACATCTATGGCAACTGGTGGAAACAAATTGCCCGATTTGTTTGCTTTGTCAACTTTAATTAATATGACGCCCCTAAACTTCCACAATCAATAACAATTGGTTCTAGTCTAAAGACATAAAATGTTAAGCTTACATGAATGCGGGATGAAACGGAATAAAAAAGCCAATTAAAGTTAAAAGGCACTAAGGCCTTCCTATTTTTCTTTCAAAAACACTACCTATCCCCAGGCATAGTAACTTAGCATTTAAACGTGCTGTTCGAAAAACCTTTCGCTAATTATTCATTCCACTTCTTAAGAATAAACTGAAGCATGTGAATGCAAAAAAAAAACTGCTCTTGACCAACAAGCCTTTAGTGTTCACTTTTCCGTTTGTTCGTTCATTTCATTATATAAATTAATTTGATTCGTTCTTAGATTGCCTTGGGGTAATTTTATTCGAGGGATTAACGCATTAAGCTCATTTGATATAAATAAAGAGTAATGAAGTACACCGTGGAGTAATTCTGTGTATTTGTTGGTATCTTTCGATTCTTTTGTTCACATCAGTGTTGATGAAGTAGGATGTCATTTTTATTTTTGTCAATCAATCCCCCGATTGCATTGTAAAAACTGTGATGTAAAAAAAGATCATAAAATAAGACTTAAATAAAATGATTTTTTTACTATAATTAGGAATTTACAAAATGTGCATTCCTTATTTAATGCTTTTGTAAATTCTTAAGCAAATAAATACTCAAGTAATCGAAACAAGTACATGGCATTCTCAAACAGCCAATATTCGATAATTAACAATATGCAGATGCGAACAGCGTAGTTTTCAACTGCTCAACCGAGCCCGAGATGTCAGGGTGTAGCACAAGCCACTGCATCAGTTATCAAAAAAGTCAACATGAGTGGATTCACAAAAACACACGTTTTGCATGAGTGGAAGCGAACATTCCGTGATCAGAGAATCAGACTATAATCACTTGTGAAGAGTACCGAGAATATCAGGCAGATGATCAAGAGGTAATGGAGGCATAGCTTCAAATGTAACAAAAATAAAAAAAGTAATTATTTCTTCAACAGCAAATAAAATAAAAGGAAAGATGAATATATTAAGTCTTTTTTTTCACCAAATTAATCACATTTATTATTGAAAAGAGGAACAGATAAAATAATTTGTTTGAATATCCCGTTCAAGCCACTTTTGAAAAATAATCATCTATGTACGCATATATTTCAGGATATATTTCAGGATATTTTTTAAGAGTAGTTCTGCAATTAATTCTAAATGCTGTTCTTCGTGAGCTAAAACCGCTTTAATATAAAGAAGGCTTCGGTTCATGTTGGTGGTTGTAACGCTTCAAACACTTCGTATCCATCAAGTACATCTACATCAATTATTTCTGGATTTATTTGCATTTCATGTTAAAATTCACGCTCATCGCTTTCTCCATTACATTTTATTCCTCTCAACATTTAAAGATAAATTCAAGGAAAGCAGTCTGTCGCTTTCAGTTGCTTTTCTTTAAAGTGAGTTTTTCTTACATGAATGTTTCTTATATCCATAAAATACTGCATAACAAATATGAATAGAAACGATTGCATGAGCATGGCTATTTCGGACTACTGGAAGTGTGGTTTTAGACATCTTAAAGCTTTTGGAATAAATGTTCATCCACCACGAGACGTCATTGGAGAGGTAAAATGCATAAAAAAGAATTATTTAATACGTAAAGTCACTAACGACGCGTTTGAGCGTCCGGGAGGATAATTGTCTAGGAGTAGTGAAATTCAAGTTCGCCAACAACCGACATTTTTTGCCACCACGCACATTAAGAATCTCGTGGAATCCTCAACATAGTGTACTTAGGTGGGTTTGTGTGGAATACAGAGAAATTGACAATTGCACAGGGAATATAGAGGTGGATTTAAATTGCCACAATGAGGAAGACGTCTTGTAATAGGGGCCCACTTATGGAGTGTGAAATGGCTTTTATGTTTAGTATGTACTGTGACATATATGCATAGACCACGAATTAATGAAACACCAGAACGCCGTGATGAATATTTTATTGAATTCTCACTCAATTACATAAATAAAAACGTCGCTTGTGTGTAATGCTATCTGGTCAGTGGATATGTAAGTAAGTAAAAATGTGTGCTGCAGTGTAAGTTGTTCAGCAGTAAGCATTTTAAGTTTGCCTACAGTTCGGAACTCCCCGGGATCTGGCTTCACTGTAATTTATACTTATATACATATATGAATCGTGTTCATTACTATACTACACGTCGCCGCACATATCCACAAATCGGAGGAAACCATCTTTATCAAATTTGAAACTTGACCATTTATTGTTTTTTGCGATAAAATAATTTGCTGAAGTATTTACAGGCTACAGCATCAACTCGGTTCGGAGGAATAGATTGCACAATTCAATTCTCATCAATTATTGAATATGCACTTTATCTCCAAGCCGAAGTAGACAATCATTTACCGCACCAAAGATCAAATTACCGACAGTACAGTGAACGCCTTGCCACATGGTTGGTATGTCATATCTACAATAGTTTTAATTTAATTTGTCAAAACGAATGTCAATTTATTTTGTACACTTCTAATAGTTCTCGGATATTTTAAATGCATTAATTACATAATTCGTGGAAAAGCTATACGTGCTGTCATTCAATCACAAACAACATTTTAAAAGACTCGCCAGAATCATCTCCTGGTAAAATTGCAGAGTTTATAGTAAACCATTCATTCGATGACCCACATGTCTCACACGTCGTTCTGTATGTATACACTAAGGTCCTTCAGTGGACAGTTCTCTATTGTGATGTGTTAGCATTTTCGTCTTTCAAACTTTCTGCTTTTTTAACGTATTTCAATTTTCAATATTGCTTTTAGCACAAACAAATCTAAGTTTTTGAATTTATTTTAAAGGTTTAAATAGTATTATTTAACTACGGTATCAAAAATATACCTTGGACTGTTTTTTTTCAGAGTAAGCGGTCATCAGTTCAATAAATGTACTGTTATTTTTTGGAAATTTCATACGACACTGGACAGTGACGATAGTTTTTCTTGGATAAATGTGTTACGGCGTGTGGGAGGCTGGCATATGATGTCTTTTAATTTTCGCTTGCGATTACAATCTATGAAGTGGCAACGTGTAGCAAAATAAATCAATAACTAAATTAAATGCTTATAAAAGGAACCTTTGAACCTTCACAGCTTTCTTAACAACTCACTCCACGTGAAACTGTAGGGCTAGATATGTGTTGATAAGTGTTTCGGGTTACTTAGGGGTTGGGGTTGGGGTGAAAGTTGAAAGTTTGCCACTTAGAATTGACATATCAATCAATAAACCTTCTCAAATGCTTTACTGCATTTGAGAAGGTTTATTGATTGATATGTCAATATCATTTTGTCACTTTTTGATCAGAGCCTGATATGGGAGATACTATGCTGCAAGTTAAATAAAACTGTGTGTCCAGTTCACTCTCCAATTTATTAATGCAATCGCCTACAAAACTGAACAAAAATTGGCTTTGGAGAATGCGTCCATTCATAATGGCAAGATACTGGCCAAAAATGGTAAAACACCGAATTGCGATATATGGAAATTGACGTAGTTCATATATCTACCACGGTCACTTTTGCAGTAGTCGATTCGTTGAACCCAATTTTCGGAAACTGCACATATTTCGACGGAAACGGCCGCTGTCTTTAGTTCAGTATTGACTCTGAGGTCCTAAACATCCGGTTGTTACCATAGACCAATGGTTTAACGTAGCCCCATAACAAAACGTTTAAGAATCTAGTTCAGACGATCTAGATTGACATTACCATTTCTAGATATACATAACACGCTCATCGAATTGAGTTTTTAATAAATCGATTTTTAGTTGTTATCGGCTGTGTGTGACACTGTCTTCTTGAAACTATATAGGTATAAATATGCAATTGACCAAAAAAAGAACGTATGTTTGTAGTGATCTCCATTGTCTGTAACGTGACGGACATTTTTAGCAACAAAAGGAAAAAAAATCACACAGTTAATTTTTGTGGTTGAAGTCGCGTTTTTTGAAGCACATGAGGGTTTTCACTTAACCATAACGGCTTTTAACCATAAAGGCTGATGAAGTGCCTAATGATGATTTTGCGAATGAATTGGTCATCTTCTTCAAGACTTTTTTAGAGCTCAATTCGAGAACGTAAGTCCCTTCATGAGATCGAGTAGCTTTAGTTATTTAGTTAACTCCATCTTATGATGGTCAAGGCTAAGATCCTTTCCCAAAATTCGCCAAAGTGTGTTCGCAGGCATACCCTATACTTGAGAAGGCCTTGGAATAGACTAGTTTGCGACGGACGCTTGATTGTCAAGAATACTCTACGCACATCGACCAATCCGTCGGTCGTCTTAATGGCATTGGAATATTTATCGTTATTTAGACTCAAACTTGTTCACTACACTACGAATTACTTGTCTACTGGGACGAAAAATTGGCTCCCGTCACCAATATAGAATTTTTGTAATACACTTAATAAAGTTCGAATGTGCAAAGATTCCAAATCCCAATTGGAAAACCCTTTATTTGTAAGTCATCGATGTGCGAATATTATATGTGCGAATACTAATTACTAGCCATATGTTTTAAAATTTGCAATCCTGAAATGTGTTCCCATTCTGTATTTTTTATATTTTTTTAATTAAATACGATACATTTTCCATATATCATTGAAATTATATATAACTTTTCAAATCCAGAAGAAAAATTGTCTTGTTCTTATTAGACTATAATTTATTTTTATCACATTCATCACACGATTCACATACGCGATTTGTAGTTGTTCCCTTGCGTTTGCTCTTCCCTCTTACTGATGTCAAATGATCCACATAACTAGGGCACACTCATTTATTTCCATTATTTTTCCAAATAAATAACCGTAACTTATCAGGGAAATGGCCAACAAGTGTTTTACACACGAAATTTCACAACAATCCTGCCCACACCCAAGCAAGAAGAACGACATTAACTCCCTGTTCTCTCACACCACCATCCAAGTTTAGTTCTTTATCATGAAAAAGGCATTCGTATTTCATCCCATGTTTTCAATTTACGGTGCGTGGGTATAAAGTGATTCGCAAAAAATTTAATATTGCCTTATATACCATACATATGGCTATGTATGCATATCTACTAGCATATGTATACGTTTTCTTTAAAAATCGCTCTGAAAATTCTATCTTTCTTAAATTTTTGCAATTACAATCGAATATTTTTGCTGACTAATGTGTACTACAATATAAGCTACTCATCCAAATTGATTGGGCTCCACATCGAACATTATCGCCCGTATTCTTGACCGGAATCATATTCCTCATGGAAAACGAGATCAAAATAAAAGAATTTAAAATGTTTCCTTTTTGGGTATGCTTAACCCACTTTAATCGACCCGAAAAGAGCAAAAAAAAGGATCTCATGGGATTCATTCGTATATTTGGCTTATTTTCAGTGTGTTTTGTGTCAATCGGATTCCATTTTTTTCTGTTACTTTCAGTTATTACGTGAAGTTCCCGTGTTAAGGGCCTTATGCGATCAATATTAGTTGACACGTGTCCATGTGGAACAAATGTGATTTAGTGAAATTCACAATGCGTATACCGGGAAAATCATTCATAATCTTGTGTTATTTATTGCATTGGATTGTCTCTAGGGTGTAAGATTGGCCTTTAGCATGGATTATCTATAAAATTCATGATTATGATGACATCTTCAATATGCTTAAAGCTGTTAGGAAAACCCATATTTTAGTATTTTCTGAGCTACATATTTATGTAGATGCTATTGCTCATGTTGGTAGAGCTATAGAAATGAACCAATAAGTTATTGCTTATTTAAAAAACACGCAAATGTCATTTTATAATGTTAAATAATAATCCAATAAAAAATATAGAATCTCGGAGAGGACACTATAAACAATGTATTTTATTTTATTTTATTTCAAAGGAATCAATATAAATAAGCTTATATCGTTCGAGATATAACGCCGGGGAGCAGCACCCATATGGCGGTAACATTATAAAGTGCTTAATGACAATGATTAATACTTAGATTAACATTATGAAGATTATAACAGACAGAATGATGGATTATTTATATTGTGTATACATATCATTGCAATATTTCAATTCAAATCTTAATTTTGTGGTTTGCTAATAGAGAAAATAATTTTGAATTTTTGGGTGCTACTGATGGATCTAATAATACTTGAAGACTGGGGACTTTGCCTTTGAAGTGTTCTTCCGTTATTATACAGCATTACAGATTGTGGTTTATTGTTAATTGCTCTCTGCAATGAAGGCATGATGGTGGTTCTTCCTTGTTAAAAAGGTGTGACTTGTTAAATTTTGTATGTCCCACTCTTGTGCGCGAGATCTGTACTGCGATCGATTCAAGTCCTTGTTGTAAGTGACAGTTAACAGGTTGTGCTTATGAGTCTTCAGAAAAGTTTTTGATTGATCCCAGCGAAATTGTGATTGCTCTTGTAAGATTTGTAGAGAGTGCTTTTATAACGATTCTGCGAAGGGCGGTTTGGAGATTGTGTCCCGTGCACCAGTGTCCACTTTCTCATGATCAAAGTATATTTTTGGAATTTTATGGACCATATGTAATATACATAATTAGCATTAAGAATTCGTTAAAAAATTAAAAAGTCAAAACACGTTTTACATATGTGGCCTATAAGGAGGGTTAAATTTGCCCAACACATTGACATGTATTTTAACAATATTTCAATTGTCACAAACAGTCTATCAAATTTTGCCTTTAGTGATAGAATTGCGAATCAGATACATTGGAATTTGGGATAAGTGATTTGGCAAAACATTGGTCATCATCGTCCTCATCTTCTGACCCACATGATCCACTACAGAGTTCGCGAAGGTAATGCACGCACGAGAGATCTCCAGGCCACTCGATCCTCCGCTATCGACTCTAACTCATCAGGCGTTATGCCCAAGCGCAACCAGGCGAGTTGGTCCAACCATCTCGTCCTGGGTCTGCCAAGCGGTCGCCCCACCTGATGGAAAAGCATTCAAGGCACGCCTCGGAACTCGTGATGATAAGGATCGATGTCAACATTAATGTCTGAACGCCAATGCTCGATAATAATCGGACTCAGTGTTAACGATGTTCTGGAATTTATAGAATGGAATACACAGACGCACATGAGTAAACATGTCTATTATTTATCGAAGTTTAGTAATGAGTAAGTTAAAAAAGTAACGGTAACTAATTAAGCACAATGGCGAGCAAACTCTAATCTGTTCATACGAGTTCGCTCAGTTCAAAGTGACTTATTTCTTTCAATACACCCAAAGAGCCCAGTGCCGCGCAGCAATCTATACACATACTATTGTTATTGAATGTATAATGTATAAAATCCAACGTGAGGCTATGTAGTGAAAGTCAACCCACATGTGTGTTCTGTAAGTGTTCCTTCCACAAAAAAAAACCTTTCAAACCATAGTTTTTACATCAAAATCCAATCCATGAAAAATCACATAGT
Organism: Eristalis pertinax; assembly: GCA_907269125.1. Taxonomy (NCBI): domain Eukaryota; kingdom Metazoa; phylum Arthropoda; class Insecta; order Diptera; family Syrphidae; genus Eristalis; species Eristalis pertinax. Next base: position 24,302,196 of record OU026146.1, on the reverse strand, counting down.
CACCTGAAAGCCAAGGAAAGAGCTTATTATAAATCCTCACCGTTGAGTCATTAAAATTCAATTCTCTGATCCACCTCTCTTTACTAGACTCATTAGGTATTATTCATAAATCACAGTTCACGCAATAATAAGCTACATTCACACATGCGAACACACCTTCCTTTTGCTGGCAGAAGGAAACATGATTTGGGGGACATTCATGATAAATAATATAAGTTACAGTTGAATAAAATTCAGTAAATTACAGTGGTCGTCATACGCAAACGGAGAATACAAGTATTCTTGTTTCGAAATTATGAGTTCATGATTGGGATTAATTAATAAGAACGAATACAAAATGGTATGATTAGCAACATTTTTGAAAAGGGAGCACTGGCGAATGACTTTTCCAAATTCGGTTTCCATGTGATGGGAAATGTGTTTCAATAGAGTTGTTGGCTAACTTTAGAACAATGATTTATTTTATTTATATGCCACTGCACAATAATGTCATATGGAAAAACGGATGCAATCAGTCACATTTTTCCTTCTGCCATTGGATTCACCCGGGTCTCAAGATTGCATCGATTGAATGAGGATGAGGAGGAATCTATTGTGCACTTTCTTTGTCATTTCACCGACAGCTTAAGTGTGACAGAATCTCCATTATTCACGCAAAATTCCTAAACATCATTAAATAAAATATTGTGCAAAATTCAATGTTCAACATGTCGCACGATTTTCTGAAAGTTGATCGGTTGAAAGGTTGATCGCAAATTATTCTTGCTTACCTCGGTATCCTCAAGAAGCAATTGAAAAGTCTTCGATTCATAGTCTATAGCGGAAAGTAACAGAGAAACAAACATAGGTGACACATAAGTATCGGTTACATTAGGATTCGGTTAAAAAATAATTTGTTGTAATTGTCAATTGTTTAGCTATTCGCGAAGGCTATTGAAGATGAACCTAGATTGTGGATTACGTTAGCTAAAAAAATGTTCCGCTGTGAATAAGAGAAAAATCAAATTATGTATGCAAAATTCTTAAATGAGGGACAGGCTTCCAGCTTTAGTGCTGAATCATCATCTGATGGTTAAAACATATTTCCAACAGAGTTGACCCGTGCAATATATAAAATTAGAGGCGAACTAATAAGTCTACATCTTATACCACATCGTCCTGATCCTCCTGACGGAAGATGAATTTCACTTAGTGGCTATATTTCTTATCCCCAAAGAAATAGCCCGAAACATTTATGGACAATTTCAAACCTCGTAGCCAAATCATATGGATCAAGGACTTAAAGTTGTTGTAAAATATTGTTAAAATTACTCTTTTTTTAGCAATAAATGGTCAAAAAACTAACTTCCTCCACTGCGCCTTCATTTGACGTCCCACTTCCAGCTGGTTCCACTAAAAAATATCTATTAAGGAAATTTTCTTAAAGTATGCAATCACATAGTAAATTGATGCATATACGCATGCCGGGAGTTTCACAGCCATTATTTATAAATATTACCACGTTAAAATCAGATCGTAACTCGGCGGTTAAACACAATGAGACTAAACTATTTTTACATGCATGACATCTTAGTCGTAACAACCCCTCTATGACGACAAAAACTGTGAACGTATACACCTTAGGAAAATAACATAATGAGAAAACCCAATCCGCAGCTACTTCATTTGGGTTACGCAGGCAGAAACAGCTCGACGGAAGGACTTTTAAGATCAAATGGGTTGTAAAATAATAATGACTGAGGTAGGTAAGTACTACGTTTCTGCTAACGACTACTAGGTCCCCTTTGAAAATCCAATCACATTTTTTTACGAAATTTACTACTTGATATGAATAGTTAAATCGTATGTTTTTATTCAACGAAGAAGTAGTTAAATGTAATGACACTCAACTTCAGACTTAAATTGAAATGAAAAGTATAGAGTTAACTAATTTTGAATGAAAATCTATTATTAGCAGTATATAGAAGATTTGGCACTGCTTTGCCGTAAACCACTATGTATTTAAAAACAGACCGTCTGGCTTTTTTTCATTTGTTTAATATCTCTGCCGTTAATCTGCTTACTTATATTGTCATATATTGCACCGATTCTGTTCGACAGTTTGAATGTGTTTAAAACTCAATATGTGTATATAGCCAAAAATTATACTCTCTAAGTACGACAGAATATATTCACATTAAATTGTTGACAAAACTTAAATTCGGAAGCTGTTTCAACTCAATAAACAAGCGATATAAATTGATGGGCTGTACTTAACCCCTCTATCTCACCTGAAATCATTAACCTTCATCCACCTAATCCATTTCCAAGAGGATTGCCTTCATATTTACGACAATCGATTGGATAACCGAAAATGCATTAGAAGTTTCCCGTCACCTACGGTACACGGAGAGATGAAAACGAATTAGGACATAAAGCAGAGATTAATTACTCTTGACAGGAAGGTAGTGGCTGCTGCTTCAAACTGGATTTACCCCCCTTCTGTCCGCTTCTGGGTTTTGATTTAATTATAAACTTTGAGAAGTGGTGTAGCCAGCGATACCTAAGCTTCAAAAATTAAAAAAGTGAATATAAGTGCCATCCTTGATCAATTTAAAATTCATATCACTGAACTCGGAAACAGGAAGGGTTAATAAAAACGGACAATAAATCTGATTGCATTTGTTTGTACTTTAGCATTTTATTGAGTACGTCAGTACCAGATTATTGAACTCACTTGCCCAAGGAACGAGAACTGAGTGGTAGCTTGAAGGTAGCTTTTTCAGATAATACAGTAATGGAGGGGAAGGAATTTCAGACAAATGAATTATGTATTTGATATAAGATAAAAGTTTGACAACTTTAACAATTCAAACGTACTTGGTACAACGATATTATATGTAAGACTAAAGTGAAAGTAAAATCAGAATGACTTGCTGTACCTTATGAATTCTATTTTTTATGAGTTATAAATCAAAGAATACATAATTAGCAAAGATAACTTACTCCGCTGAATTGTAGGTAAAGTTGTAAAATAGATGTCGCTGAAAAGTTATTTAGAATATGTTGAATTCATTAATTGTTCATACGAGTGTTAGCTATTTTGTTGCATGGTCCATAACGACCTCATATTGAGAATCACATTTACGTGTATATCAGAGTAAACAAATGTTTACCTCGGATTATATGATTGCATCGACAACTGTGGGCGTTCGTTTGTAATGTAAAAAATGAAACAAACAGACGTATCAAAGACTCCGAGCCATGTCAAGCTAATTCAGCTAGATAGGAATATTTCCTCGTGAAGAACTTCTATACAAGCAAACTGTTCATTCCACACTCTGAAGGTCACACCCGTGAATAGGTAGCATCTTTCATAACAATTGAACTGGCGATTTTGTTCGTTGCTTGTCTCTTTGACAAGTAGTAGGAAGTATCTAATGGAACTGAATCAGTCACATCAATCTATACTTACCGCCTGCTCAGAGTGGTGTGAACACTTTTTAAAAAAAAGGTAAAGTAGTGAATTTACGTTAACCAGGAATGCATGAATTAATTTCTTACATAATACAGAAAATATGATCAAAGCAGAATTTTTTCCCATCCACTAGTGATAGAACAATGGCACGCACAACACGCGTTGTTGCTGAGAAGCTCGGCCCTGCCTCTCCACTGGCTGTATCGCCGCCCATACTATTATATTATTTATATTATATTTATTTTTTATATTTATATATTATATTTATATTATACAATATATATATAATATTATTATTATTATTATTATTCGTATCAACAACTCAATCCATTTATGTTTCTGATTTTAATTCGAGTTTTTTACTTTCACTTCCAGGTACCTACTTCTAGCAGTAAACTTATTCGATAATTTTTTAAAAATCCCTTTGGAATATATTACATTTAACGTTGTTGGTTAACTTGCCCCCCGGACTGGTAAGGATGGGCGATCAATCATTAATTAAATCACGAAAAGTTAATTCAATTTTAGCTTGACCAATTTGTAATTACAACCGGTATGATGTAATGTGCTCTTATCATTGTCATTTCAATTTGTATTTTTCAGAATTCGTGAGGAATTATTTCACTGTTATTCAATAAAGAATTTAATTATATTGAACAGTGAATTCCAGCGATTAAGTACTGATTGATAAAATTATGACCAGGCAATTGATATCAATCAAAAAGCAAATAAAATGTCATCGTGACCTGCTCAATGTACCCTTAATTAAATGCATACCAATAATTCCCTTGTTTTTATTCAAACAATTTCTTGGCCACGCGAGTTATGTATATGAGCAGAACAACAGGAAATGCTGACTCGAACCTAGTTAACGAACTTAGCATTGCACACCAAAGTGCAAGCACAGCCAAACCGCTTGCTTGGTGATTACCTTGAGGTTCGTTCGTTGACAACAGGTATCTAATTGCAATAAGTTGATGAGTCGATATCATGTTGGCGAGTCAACCTATTGTAAACGTAGGTCATAAGTTAGATTAAGAAATGAATGAACAGTTAGTCAATAAAAAGACTAGACACCAGATAGTTGTGTTGTTATGTTATTCGGGTTACGAATTTTACTCGCGTTAAATGTTTCCTGTGTTAAATGTGTGTAGCAATGCTATTGTATCTCTTTGGTAATGTGTGACCAATTCCGTACCACTTGCGTTGTTATATGTTTTCTGGATATTGCGGTGCTTTCGTATATTATGTAATTATGAGTGCGTTAGTGCGGTCAATTTTGGATAGCTTAAGTAATGACATAGACTAACAAATAGAACCGATGCTGACGATAATACGCAGGAAGTGGGGAAGAAACCTTCGCTAGCAGGTGAACTCTAAATATGCGATGCGAGGTGTAATGGAGATGCAATTTGCTGATAGGATAAGTTCTTGAGGATGTTTAATACTGTTGGGCGGAAATTCCGAGAAATAAATAATTGTTAAAAACGGAATTGCCTTTTGTTGGAGAGTTTGCGGGCCGCTCTGCCTGAAAAATAAATACAGACATAGCTATACATCCCCGTTCGCAGTTAAAAGGATATCATATTCATTTCAGCAACTCAGCACGTTGCTTCAAGATATGTGTTATTACTTCTAAAACTCCTACAACAATCATGGATACACCCACGTTGTGCATATTTCCAAAATCATTACACTCACTCATTACTTACGACTGTAGCAAAATCGAACCTTTAAAAGGAAATTTTTTCATAAAGAAATATTCGCTCCTACCGTAGATTTGGTAATACACTCCTACTTCTTCACCATCTTTCAACAAACCAAAGAATTCAACATTTATGAATATTTAATATCAATTGTCTAAGTACAACTTCTAGCATTGTGGTCCATTATTTTCCCGTCTTGAGTTATATTCTGCCTAGTTCTTTGGAATTATGCATGCATTACGGTCAGACTGTCAGACGGAGTCGGCCGGACAGCACCTGTGCCACCTCTGAATGCTGTTCTTTGTACCTTGTTGAGTTTTGTAATATGGTATTTATTCCTAAGGGCCTGCCACCATACTAGTGATCCATATGTTAGAACCAAGCAACACCAAAAGTTCTACACAGGCGTATAAAGCTGTGGATGCTTTCTTAACTTGCTGGTGCCTGCGAATTGGTAATTCTACCTTAACTTGTTAAGTTTAACTTAATATGTAAGGTCCATCATAATCGGAAGAGCAATTCTCTTCGATTTTTACAATAAATCAAACCACATCCATCAAACCCGAAAGAAATTTAATAGACGACTAAATGGAGTCCAGTTTCGCAAGACTTTAAATGCCAAGCTGCTTTTTAAATTAAATTATTTCAACGTTCGTAGCCTTGAATTTTTGGTACACTATTTGTAACGCGCTCGAACGACACAAGAAGTTTGCAGATATTTCTTGATTGGCTTCAAGCGTGTGCTCGATGCGTTGTTTGATTCTCATTCGGACTATCTTAGTAATTACCTTGGCTTCAAACATAAATCGAGGGTTGTTTAGGAATCTTATTCCTATTGATGATTTGAGCTGATTGCAACGCCCAGACTTTGAGAACTTCAGTCATATGTCAAACAATCTGCAGAAAATAGATAGATTTCTTTATCAGACCAATTGGCAGCCTAATATGTTGCATTGGTTTTAGTACGCTAATCACGTCGGACGAAAAGCCGCGCTGCGGCGTGCGTCCTTAATCTTCATGATTTCTGATCTAGACAGCTCCTCACTCTCCTTTGTGTTCCCTTTTTTTTAACACATTCCTGTAAGAAACAATATGTGTGTCCGGCAACGTTCCGCGCTTCGTCCATCTTAGGGTCATCATAAGGTTAGCCCCATTTCTGGATGAATGGGTACTTCAACAAACAAAATTATCGAATTTGTGACGATACCAAAACACATGAGGTCTAAGAAAACGACGTTGCCCACGCCACCACCACCAACAGCGAGCGCTATAGGTCGATGATTCCAACTTCTTTTGTCCTGAGTTGGATGATACGGACACCAGCGACATGTAGTTTGAACAGGACCGCGCTACGTACCACACAACTCATGCCACATTTGAAATTCTACATGAGCGATTCCTGGGCAGGGCATGCATCTCTCGTGGAGGTGATGAGAACTAGCCACGGAGATCGTGCGATTTGAACACGTTACACTTTTTCTTGCGGGGTTTTCTCTAATCTCAAGTCTATTTCAATAAGCCACCCCTTACAGCGTCTCTCAAGGCCAAACTTAACCCATGACCCATGATTCATGCGCCAGAGTCAGTCATTTCGGATGCGCGCCGCCCAGAGAAGCCGCGGCGGACATTTGAAGATGTTATATTTCACACATAATGTCATCGATAGGCCTTTAAAACCAATAAGAAAAACGTCGATGATATCTCACTCTCACTGTTGTTTTATTTATATTTAAATAACGAAACGCTTGATGAAATACACTTTATAATCTGTGAATGCACAGTAATATTGTCTAAGCAATATAATCACCAGTCAATTAGATTTGAAATTAATTTTCTTATTCTAGTTACACAATAAATTCAGTCAAAACGTAACAAATCGACGACTGTTCGACTATTCCTTGTCGATATCAGATTTCTGATGAGTTGAGAATGAGAATGATATGAAGAAATGGTAAAAAGAAAATATAATATCTTAAGGCCGCAGCCTGTGGAGGCACGGACCATACAAAATGTTAAAAATGAATGCAACTAACGCACAAAACACGTGAAGAGTCATTCTTTATCATCCCTCATCGAAACAACTCAGAGGTTACAAACTCAAGGTATAAGCCTGGTTGTGCAAAAACTTTGAATGCATATGTGTATCTAATAGTCTGCAATTTTCCGAACCGTTCTCTTTCACTACACATGTACGTCCAATTAAGTGTACAGCTTAGTGCCAACATTTCTGTTCATAAAATCTTCTGAGTACTATCAACGCAGGACTCAATTTGTCCATTTGCTGAAACCGTGTATAAGTAATACCAAGTTGATAAACTTATCCAATCGAGAAGTTTTTTTTTCGTTATCACACGAGGCAGACTTTGCTCTCTATTGGTCCATACCGACTGCGTCCTACTATTTAGGAAGTTTCTCCAAGAAACACACAACATCAAACTTTGTCAATATTTAGGTAAAACTAGTTGCAATTATTCGATGTCGTGTATCGAAGTCGGCTTCCAATTCAACCAGACGTTCGAAATCAAATTCAATTTCTGTATATCATAAAACATTCTCAAAATAGGGTTTGCAGATGCATGGACAATCCATATGTTTGAGTACAGACTTTGTTTTGCTTCGGATGTCCCAAAATAACTCAGACAAAGTTTTTCTTAATCAATACGTTTTAATGAATGCATGGCGCTTCCAGGAAAATCGCTTTTCTACTGAGATAAATGTAAGTTCATATGAAGATACTAAAAAATAATCAGGAAACGAATGATATTTCAGAAGTCTTATGAATTTACTTATCCGTTAAGAATTCCTTAAATCGTTTTATTTATTGACAGGTTGTTGGGGGTATTTCAAGTGAAGTGAGCATTCTGATGTTATTGTATTATTGTGTTAACAAAGTTAGGATCACAAATGTGCGATAGTTTGTAAAACGAAGTGCTTGTAAGCAAGAGAAAATGATATAACAATGTTTCGCCGTTAGTAAATAACAAAGCACATATCATGTAATGATTGTCTCCTGTCCATCGATGAATTTGAGATACTTTTTGACAGTAATACACTAATAGCATTCTCTAAAAAACGAGGTAGGAGTTAGCTTTTCTATTTTTGACCTAGATTCGTGACAAACCAACGAGGTTTATGGTGTATGGAAAATAAGGTGTGCTGGTCAACTAGGGTCCGTTTTTGAAACTGGACAGATTATTGCCTAAGCCGTCATCACAATTCAATTTCTTGAAACAAAATTATATTAAAAAATTAAGAATGAAAAACAAAAGTTTATTTGCACATCGATGAAGGAAAATGCAGTGCAGTGAAAGTGAGTAGTAAAATGTTGAAAAGTTTATTTGGTTTTGCCTTTAAGTTTCTGTTGACATACAAATTCCCGCGATCACGCATCGCAGAGCCTGCATTGAACTGTCCAGCACACCTTATTTTCCAGACGAGTTTCTTGTGTCGATTTGAAAAAAAAGTGTACCAAAGACTGTCAAAATTGTAAATATTTCTCACAAATTTCTGTTAATGAATAAAAACCTGATAATTATCATCAATCATATTCCCGACATCGTCCGAGTGAGCCTTCAAATGATTTTGTGCTAGCTTATAGCTATAAAAATTCAAGTAAAGAAACAACGGTGTGCGATATGAAATGGATTCTGGCTGAATTTTAAAGCTATTCATTATTTATTTATTAATGGCACTTCATAATGGCACTTCATTCAAATCGACGCGTCTGCTTCGCTGCTAGTGCATCAAGGACTCAGTCCAATGTTTGATGACTCGCTAAAATATGTGTGGTGTCATTCCAATACACACTTACAAGTTGGCCAGTCGTTGAAAGTGGTTCGCTTGTAAGTGTAGGCTGAGGACTTGAGGAAGACCCATAGAAAATAAACGAGTGTTGTCAAGTCGCACAAGGGGGCGATCTATTGCTAAACTTCCTTCACGGATCGTTGTCTGATTTGTGGTTTAAGGTCCAAAAGAGTGTGTTCCACGGTGCCTATGTGTTTGGAAAAATCATTAAATATTGTCGTAGAAGCAACAATACACTGCATCATCGGTTGCGATGCAAACGCCCATCATGAATTATTCTACATACGTAGTGATACCAACAGAAGAGTTGAGTGTCTTTTAGAATATCTTACAAGTAGTGAAGTGCTTAATAAAGACTCAAAACCTAAGTTCATAAACGCGATTTGCGAAGAGGTACTTAACCTCACATTCGCCAATCCTTTTATCTCTAATTCTATTTTGAATCGGCGTGTGTTAGATGAACCATCCCACCAACACATCAGGTTTGACATACCTGATCAACTCTCGCAAGCTGCAACGATCCAAAATGCACGGATTGGTATATTTTTTGAGAACTTGTCGTCTCGAATAAGAAAATGCTCCTCACGTCTATTGACGTGAAAAACTTCACCTAGACCAGTGGACATATGGTTATGGTCTTATGCAATCCAAACGATGATTAATCAGATCTCATTCATATGAGGAAATACTTTGTCTTAGAAATGAAAGCATAAGATTGCTAACGAGCTTACCTGCCGGCCACTGTGGCCTGAATTATCACCTTAACAAACTAAACCTGTGTCAAAACACGGTCTGTCAGCTTTGCCTCGTAGATGATGAAACTTCGCCGCACTTTTTGCTCGAATGTCCGGCACTAATCCGGTTAAGGAAACGTATCTTCCATAGGGAGATACTCACTCCAGTGATTTTAAAAAAATCCACTATAAATGACTTACTATATTTCTTGAGGGAAGTAGTACGTCTTTTGATATAACTCCAACCCTTTGTTGCCTTCACAGCATGGGTTGTACATGAAGTACCAGTACAAGAAATGATGAAATCAATTTGCGACTACATATTAAGCATTCATTTGGTTAAGCTACTTTATCCGAAAGTCTAAAAAAGTATGTGCTTGAGCCATACTTACTTCCACACGAATTGTAATCATATTCCTTTGTACCATGAAAATGTCAACATTTCACTTAAGCCCTTGAGACAAATCAAATAAACCGAGAGTAAAAATGGGACAAAAATGGTCTATGATTAGAACAGAGATCGATTCAAACACTTGAAGTTGCACGTGGAAAATCCGACTGTTACATACACTAAAATTGTATAAATTCGAATGTATGTACTAAAATTGTATAACAGTTATGTATGCTATGCGAATAGGGGAAATTCTCCATTCATGCTTCTCGCAGCGTAAGTAGTAGGGCCTGCGCGATGGCTGTTATCATCCTAAGTCCTAACAGAGTGGGGCAATGTTAGCTTACATTCAGTCAGGGGAGTTTGTTTACATTACGTGTATTACATTAACATTTTATACCAATCAGCGAGAGTAAGGAGCCAAACACACAGACCCTTTGGACGAGTTGTATTTTTCAGCTACCGACGACTTACGAGCGCGTTTATTATACTTCAGTTACAAACCGGTGTTCATATAGGATGGACGACACACTTTACACTAGACTTGAGGAATAATAATATATCCTTTCGAGATGGGTATGGTAGCGTTCTTCGGTCCTTTGGGAAATGGATTGCTTTGAATTGACTGCTACTGAAATTTTGTTTCTCTCCATTTTCTCGAAGATTGTTTTGATTTTTTAAGGGATAACAACTTGGAGATTACGTGTGTTTCTGAGCCTTTTTGCTCATTCTCTAGTGGGTGATTCGTATGTTAATTAGTGTTCGGACATTTGTCGGCTAAAAAAAAGAAAAAGAAAACGGCGCCCAAAATAATTGTTGACCGACCAGCAATGTGTTACCTCTGCGGGTTTGTTCTAATGATAGTCGTATGCATATCATTCGTAACGACGGGCTTACTCGGTTGATGTGCTTTAAAACTGCTACGTGATCAAAATGCTGTCCCTTTTCGCTGTCACTGTTGGATGGAGAGGAAAAGATTCTTGTATCCTTTTTGGTTGTGCGTATCTTAATTATAACTCGCTTAGAGCATAAAAAATATGAAATGTCAACGATATCGTCGGTTAGCGGCAACCGTGTGTGTTTGTAAAATCATAGCTCCGGAGCTAAATGATACAAAACGAAATTGTACATAGAGAGTGTAACAATGATAATATGATATGGTTTCCATTGTGCTAATATTTGTGAATAAGTTAGTTTTCTACGCCTTGTGCTGCTTGTATATACATCTCGTGTTTTGGTGATTATAGCAATTAAATTTACACCGAGATAGCGTAATTATTGTCAATATATTTCACAAGTTCGTCTAAAGTCAAGACGTGTAGTTGTTGTGTCACACTGATAAAAATATAGGAAAATTAAAGGATTTCTGTTGTAATTCCTGGGTATGATATGATGTTTATGATAGTCGTTAACACGAAAACATGCTCATGAGCACTTAATGGTGTTTAATGTATCAAATAATTGATGCGTAAAGAGTAGATTATTAAATTATACAGTTTAGTTGATGAAGTAATTAGTACGTATATATGTACATTTCATGTGTACTTGGTCCTTATAATATTCCAGTCATTTATCCCTTTTCCAATGTAATATCTTTTGGGTGTTAATTTGGTGGCAGAATATGATTTCACTTTAATTAACGGTTCGTTTGCGAGTATACAAATTTTCTGTGTCACTAATTTTGCTCGCTTTTGCTTCCAAGTAGTTGAGTAATATCTACTACGACCTGGGTCACAGAAAGGGTAATTCTTGATTATTTCAAAATGATATGTATGTAATAATGTTATGCTGGAATGATCTGAGAAGGTCCTTACATCGAAATGGGTGACCCAAAAAGTGATTTAAGTCCACTCTAAATGTTTTCCTAAAATAAATTCCAATGTGCAACCTAATTGGGTCATGTCACCAGTCAGAGATTTTATAAACACAAAGGCTAGCAATTTAATGAAAAATAAAAACACTTAATTACTGCAGGAATTTTGCTTATCATCATGGAAACAAGATCATAAAGAAATACCAGCGAAAAATATATCTTTCAAAGGTAGTCCTACATCCGGTATATGGAATTAAGGAACAATTCATTCTACTTACATTTCAGCTATAAATACGAGAATCAGTTGTAGTCGAATTTCCATCATCATGATTGAAGAACTCGTATTTGTGTTTTATGCAAATTGTATACAATTTCCTGAAGTTATTTTCGTCTGAAATGCCAAGATGATCCAATTACTTTGTTTTGTGTTGACGCTTGCAGTGTTAAATGTCGTCTGAAATACTTCCGAAAAACATAATTGAAATATAAAAACAAAATAATTTTGCTATGGTTTTGATTATTAGCGAGTATACTGATTTTCCAATCATTCATTCAGATGCGGTAATTAAGTGGAATTCCCTCTTTTCATGTCAGCAAGCTATTTGATGAAATTTTTGTTCTCTATTCTGTGATGTGGTTGCAAAGAGAAAAGTTAATTGCGTCCAATAGAATATTTTTTTCTTTTATAATTTATTCTCTTGGCAGGATTTTAGTTATTTTTTTTCAATCACAATAAACTGCATGTAACTGCGTTAGTACAACAACCAACAAATTCTTTATATCCTATCTTTCTTTTTGATTCCATTCACCTGAGTTAGGTAAGGTCAGGTAGGTGGTGGTCTGCGAAATCGCCAGCACACTTAGACCATGTTGGTCCATTTTAATATCCATAGTCAGACTACTACCGTTGATCGACAACTCCAGTCATAGTGTCGCTAATTTAATTCCAACAGCAAATGGTGACTGGATCAGATTTGGAAACCGGATTTACTTTGCTTTACTTTCACTGAGATTCGAACCGGGCGCCCCTCTAACCAAGGGCAGGCACTCAACCAACTACGGCAACCAGCTGTTTAGCTTAGTTCAATCAGACATAACTCTCATCACTTAATTGTTTCATTTCATTTAATTTATTTATTATATTAGATAACTGGACATTAAGTATATTTAATTATGTTAAGAGTACAGTGCATTAAAGCGGATATAAAATTTGGTGACACACAACCTGTATGAATACTACGAATATAAATGTATAATACAAGAATTCAATGTAGTGATGATTGAAACTGTCTACTCTGCAATTTATAAAAAAAACTTTCAATGCACTGTGTAGATATTCCTCATTTAAGTCGTGAAAAGTGTAAGATTTTCATCAATTAAAGTAAAAGCTTTACATTTTTTTTAATTCATTACATCGTTTTTTAATTATTAAGGCTAGACGAAAAGGCTTCCACGAATTTGAATTTATTCGACATATTATTTGATGACATTAATGTTTGAATATGATTTCGGACATGCGACCGCCGCGGATAGCTCCTACATGGCGTAAATTGCATGCCAATTTTCAGTACATCAGGCTGTATTTTTTCAATAATGCGTCGAATGATAGCTTCCAAATACAAGTATTGTTCGAAAAAGTTAGTTATCATGCCTCTGAACCATACACCAGTAACTGCAATGTTTTCACCATTATCTGGTAATAAGTTGTATGCTTTTTGCAGAAAAACGTGAAGGGTGTTGTTTTGAAATCGAGTTCAAGAAATTAAGAGCTTTCACACTCACCCCCTTGAAATTAAGATAATACAAATCTGCAAGTGCGATTGTATAAAGTATCGACATTCTTTCCTGAATCCTGTTTTTTTCTTTCTAATTTATTGACTTTCTTTCACTGCTTGAAAACGAAAAATCTTTAACGACAGTCATCGATTTAAGATAGTACTAGCCAACCAGTACCAACAGAAGAGGCAAGTATTCTATTTCGATCAAATGTTATTGTATTTTTCTTTATTTTCTTCGTTAAAGTGGTTTGTAACTCACTGCCGGTTTTGGTTATATTTTCTTCTAAAACACTAGGATGAACAAACCACTTTAAGCATTTTTGCATCAACATGTGATTTGCAGCAACCTTGTTTTACGTTTTATGCTTCTTGCCTGATCTGTTCCACTCCAAAATTGCTGAGCAAATCGGAAATCCTAATGTTCAATGGAAGGGGAGTTTCACAGCAGTAGACTCTCACAGATCGATAGCATGTATCCATACTCTTTGCGTATAAAGATAGAGCTGAGTACGTGGTTGTAAAGCCATTTTTTTTTCTTACCGAAAAGTATTTTTTAAGGATAAGTACTTTCTATGATTTAAATACAGCGTAAAAGTAATGCTGCTTTGAAGACGAAATCAATCCACCTTGGCCACATGTGAAATAGACTGCGCTTGAGGCAACTCATTCGAATGATAATAGTGAGAAAAGTCTAACGTTTTAATGGGTATTAATAATCCTTCACATCTACACCCAACAGCAATATTATAACACAACGTCTATCTTAAAGCCAATCATAAACAATACCAGTGCAAGTTTAAATTCAGCATAATTCAATAATCGATTGGTAAGAATAATGAAAGCGCATCTGCAGCACTTTGCTTCTGGCTTCAGCATGGAGCCACTGTATAGCTTGACAACATGATACATTTCAAATTAGATTTCAGTTGTGTTGCGAATTTCAATATCTATTCAAATTCGTTCACAGGTTTCCCTATCTGAAAGAATGTTTGCATTTTATTTTTCGATGAAGCTGGTAAAATGCAATCTCTTGAAAATTCGATCAACAGATGCGACAGTAACCTAACAAGTACAATAAAAATAAAAAAAAGTGTCTTACTTAATGTGTGTCGACATTTTTTGAATTTAAATGAAGCTTCAGACATGAATACGTAAGACAGGTTAATACTCAGGCTGAAACAATTGTATCCCGTTTGACGGACGGACAAGGGATTATCGGGTTTTGGAACGTATGTGCACGTTATGTACGCACATTTGGCTGGTACGTCATGTTTCTTAAAGCTGTAGATTTATTGCAGTGCTAAAATGTGCATGTTTACCACAAGGGAACAGATTGTCGTTCGTTGTTCGGGAAAACCTCAGTCATGGTAGAAATCAAATAAAGCTGATTGTAAGTATTTTTCTGTGTACATCAGTTGTTTATTTTTCCTAGTTCCATTACCAGTTTCTTCTCCCATGAGCCGAGATTTATATGCATGATGTAGGACATAACATGTATGATGACAAGTATATTTTCACTAGAAAAACAATTTATTTTTTAACGTTTCAACGCAGAAGTTTATTTTTGATTTCAGAAATGTCTCTTGATTTAAATACACAAATGTAAATATTAATTTATGCAACTACTTGGAAGAGTCTCTTTGCTTAGGAGGGTTTTTGCTATTGTCATTAAATTTCTGCTCATTAAATATCATACTTGTTTCCGCGATAATTCTTAGTCTCTTTGAATATCGCAAAAGTTAGGATAATATATAACAGTATGTACTCCAAAACAGTATATAACAGCTGGATGGCGCCGTTGGTTGGGTGACTGCCTTAGTTAGAGGGGTCACCGGTTCGAATCCCAGTGAAGAGCAAAGTTAAAACGCTTTTAATGGGTTTTCAAATCTGGTCCAGTTACCATTTGCCGTTGGGATCAAATTAACGGCGCTATCACTGGAGTTGTTGATCAGTGGTAGTAGTCTGACTATGGGTATCACAATGGACCAACATGGTCTAAGTGTGCTGGCGATTTCGCTGGCAGCCCAACTACCTAACCTAACCTACTCTAGTCAGTACAGCTCAGTAACATGCTTTAGTCAATGGCTGTATTGAAACGGTCAACGATGTTGTTGTTAGTACTTATTGTACTAATTATTTCTTGAAATCTGGATGAATGAGTAAAATACTATACTAACTTTACAGACGCAAAGTGTCGGAGAATTTATTAACCGTGACATCCGAGTGTCCATCTTTCTACAGAGAACCGTTGAGGGTATTATCAGTCTGCGGCGTGCAGATGCGTAGTTCCAAATTATGCTAGCAGACTTTATTTGAGTGTTACTGGTTAAATTAATCACAATGAAGAAGAATAGATCTGTATTGCTGATTATTGAAATTAACATTCACCCTTTTGAATATTTTCTGTTTGTCGAAAATATTTTTAACCACATAAGATTAATCTCCAAACTTTACAAGACGTACTGGCCCGAGAGTCTAGTCATTCCGTGCAAGAAGTAAGCCTATCGAATGATTAACTAGAATATATTATTAATAAGTACACATATGCTTCTGTAAAAACTAACCTAAATTAAAAGCATCTCTGTAAAAATGTCAAAACTTGTAAGAAAAAACAATTAAAATTAAACATCACTGCATTCGAAATGTAATAATTAATATTAAATGCTGTACATCATCTGTCAGCCATTCTTTTTGGTTTTTATCAAAATTACCACAGGGGAAGCATGAAAAATTCATTTCAAATTTAAATTAACACTCTGCCATCCGTTTTGTAATGATTTTTTTTTAAATAAAGCTAAAGAAAGGAGCTAGCTGTTCACTCAATTTATTATGCCACTTCCTATGCGCAATGGCAAATTAAGAGCCACTGTACACATCTAATGAATTAGTTATTCAAAATCGCACCAAGCAACGGCCGTTCTTTGTGAAAAGTTTGCGAAACTTTTTCAGCAGTAGATTGAGTCCTTTTCTAGGCGACAAAAGCTATCAAGGTTTGTGGCGAGTACACTTTACTTCTTCTTGCTGTGTTAAAAAAAACTACACACAAACAGTTTGGAAGTTAAAGGAAAGTTTATCACTTTCATAGAACGAAAGAGTGGTGAAAGAAAAATGATGTAATGGCAATAGGGATCCTTCAGGCATTTCTTATCTTCCTTACTTATGCCATTATACTAGAGAAAGTATTCGTAAAGTATTTTGGGTCGCTAGTTGGTATATCACAAGGAAAAGCCATGTAATATGAGAGATTATCTTATGCAAGTGAGCTTGCGAATTAAATGATAAGAATGAATGAAAAAAATAAGTATACAAAAGTTTTGGCGCAACAGTTTCGACAAGACCGAAGTCAAATTAGATTTCGGTTCAAGGTACTTGGTAGTACTACTGATTTAATGACTCATGAGATATGATGCTTACACTCTTACACTGATAGTTTATCGATGTGAATAAAAATGAGTGCTTCCTTCTGTTCTGATGTATAATGTTAGAGACGAAGAAATGCCGTACTTTCAATGCACGCGACTGGACAAGTAATAACACACATAAGAAGTATAGTACGGTGTGAAACTTGAAAATTAATTTGAGAAGAAGTTGATATTATTTCAGTGCAAGTATGCTTACGTCGTCTATTTTGCAAATAATAATGATTTTAGTCGGTTCTGTCATCCATTTGTTAAAAATACACTTTGTGTAACTTTGGATTCAAATTTCCCAGCACATGAGTGAAATTTGTAAATTTAACTTGGCAACAGCTCATTCCATATGTTTTTTATATTGGAAACATTCATATTTTTTTTAGAACAAATCTCTATTTTTTTAATAAATGATTGAAGCACTTTAAAGTCTTTAAAAGCAGGGCAAGGAATATCCTCAAAATTGAATGGATTTCGCTGGTATTAAATCAACTAGTAACCCATTCACTCGACGCGACTCCATTCCTCACATGCACATGCCATTGTGTTAAAACTATAAAGAAATTATTCTTGATCTGCCAGATATTCGGAAGTTTGCATTTTCTGTCAATGTCTTCTAGATATGACTGCACAGAATTTCAGAAAGATATTACATCATTCATTGTCTGATGTAGATACAATCATCAGCTAATTTTTCAAAATGTAAGACTTTCAGTATTTACCGCAAATCTGTAGTGTAACCTATCGCAGATTGTATATTTGGTTTTCTTCATTTGAAAATGCCAAAAATAGGAATTATTTTAAAAAGACTTGCACATTTTGCATTGCGAATGTTAAAATGGTCAGAAGGCAGGTCAAATTATTCTTCGAGATGTGCATTAATTGATTTAAAAATTTTAGAAAGTCGCAGATGTTTTAAATGGAACAATTAAACTATCAGAACTACTTGCATAGGTCTGGCTTTTATGTGTGGTGGTATACTTTATGTTGTAAATACATTACAAGCTGTAGTAAAAATATTTTATATAGTAGTCACCGTGGCGTAATGGACAGGTGCTTCAACTCTTCCGCTAGGTGTCTAGGTTAAATTTCCGTCTCTGAAAACCTTCATAATTCTCGGCTACAACCCTCTCGCATTGCTGACAATGGTCATAGAGTACAATTGTCTTGAAAATGTTTCTCAATCTTCTCTCTTCACTCAATTTTGTTGACTTAATTTATGAGTTATACATAAAGCAAACAGTACAACATAACTACAGCTAGTCCAAGTATCTGAATTAAATTGTAATGCTCATTGGAATGGAAGAATGTTGTCGATTTAATTGTAACTGAAGGGAAAATCGCAAATAGTAAGGTATAATAGAATAATAACATGGGTGGCGCCACAGCCCGTAGAGGGCCAGGGCCTAGCTTCTCAGCAACCACTCGCGTTGTTCTATCACGAGTGGAAGGGACCTTCAGTTTTATGCCGAATCCGAACGGCCAAGTTTGAGAAGCTTTTTCTAGACACTTTTACTCTTTGAGCATTAAAAGTCACTCGAAAGAGGTGGGGCCGTGAGAAGTATGTCTTATCGTGCCAGGAATCGAACCTAGGCAGGTATGTCCAAGTGCGTAGCAGTTGACGCACATACTCACAACGTCACGGCCGCCACAAGCAGTAAGTTATGTAATATTAAATTTCCTCAGCTTCTCTTTTAATTTTTGCGGCACAAAACTTCAACTTGTGACGGCGTATAATAAATTGAATCAAATGATTTCATCTTGGCTGTGATCTCTTGTAAGTTAACTGCCTTTCTTGGTTGCTTGTTACACGTGTTTTTCGGGCCATTATAATGGCTGCGAGTACGTGCTGTGATAAAAAAGACGAAATAGAATGTAAAATTGAAACGTTCAATCAAACTTTTAAGAGACATCTCAGACAGGACTTTTCCATTAGGCAATACCACAAGGGGGGAACGAATTTTGTTCGCACAGTATCACCTTTTTTCACATCAACACCTAATGTACGTGCCTACCATCGAGCGGAAACAGATTCTCACGAGGAAAACAAAAACAAATAAAACAGATTTAAGCAAAATGACGTGTCACCATCTGGTTAAAGAAAGAAAAAGTAATTAGGATATAGTAGAAGTGAATCTGCAGACATGTTCATGCAAGTACACGTAAATTGTGCTATTTTCAGCAGATCTCATCAAATATTGCATTCAAGATTTTTAATTAGATCCCTATTTGAAGTTGGGTGATGTGAGTTTGGCAATTGTTTGGTCTATATATGTGACCCTGCCAAATAGTGTGTGTTTTATATTCAACCAAAAATCTGTGATGCCACATTTCGTTACGGTAATGTACACATTCTGTATATATGGATGTATGATATTTGTAGATTTGATTTTGTAAGCACAAAATAACATTTCGCAAAAAAACTTTTTAAAACTAAAATTCATCAGGCCTTTAAAAGTGCCGTGCATGCATGTGTAGATTGTACTCATTGAGTACAGCAAAAGAGTGAACTGCAAGGCATTAACTTTTTTGTCATAGAACGTAGTAGAATTTTCCTATACATTCAAAACAAAATGTTTGTAACTTTTCAATTTGTGAAATAGAACCTCTGGTTTGTTGGTTACTTTAGATAGTAAGGTCAAGTGTAATGTGAAACTACCATTTCTTCGTAAAGGTGGACAAATTAATTTATTTTTTTATGAAAGCTTATTTTATAATTTAAATTATAAATTAGCTACATAAAAAGCCAGAGCTGAAGAGCCTCAGGCTTAAAGTAATTTCATTACAGCCAATGTTGCTGAAAAATTGATTTACTTTATTTATTTCATATAACTCGATAAAACTTGTATTTAAAATCAAAGATGGAACTCTACTCTAGAACATGTTAAAGACGAAGCAAAATCAAAAACAAAACGCAAAATAGGAATTCGAAAAATCTGACGCATGCTATTGACTCATGAAGCCGAGGGAATGATTTGCAGATGTAATATATCGTTCCCAAATCATTCTTCCAACTTTAGGTCGAATTTACACTGTAGCTGGAAAACTAAAATTGAATCTCAATATGCTAATAATGTCAAATAGCACGCGATAATTGTTTCCGCTCTTTTTTTCATAGTGACAATAGAAATGGTCTCGTCTGAGATAAGCGAAAGAATATAGCAGAACTCAAACAGTGGTCATTTAAAAACGTGACCTGTTGTTTTTTGCCTGCTAAAATAGTACTATTTTGTTCTTGTTCTTGAAAGCTGATCAATAAAATGGGGTACTGACTGTTCCAGTGTTTCCCTGATTCACTGCATGTATTGTTCAGCTCTGGATACACAGTCCTCGTTCACATCACTGGGTTACCTGACATTCTCGAACACTGTTAGTTCCTATTGAAGCAACGTACTATTCCTTTTCCAGATATTTGCGGGCAACTGTTCATTAAAAAATATGGTGTCCCATAAACTCAATGTAAGAATGTAGATCGCATAGATACATTTGTTGCTTAAAAAAGTGAGCCATGAACAGTATTGACATTTTACAGACTACGGACTATCGACTTTGTATTCACAGTAAAGTTGAACATAGTTTTTTTTTTGCTTATATACATTTTCCTTTAGTGCTAGACAAAAATATTTAAAACTAATTTAACTAACTTAACAATTGTACTTACATATAACCTACTGACCCTGTTCGAGTACTCTAAGCTATTCTAATTTTAGCTAAAATGTGCCTTTCGGATCGAATTTTTATTTAATGTTTAATGTCTTGTCCTTAGTTTTTTATTTTGCCAAGAAAACTATAAAAGTTTGGCTAACAGTAACTAACTTAACCTACCTTAAACTAACTTATTCTAACATAAAACTATGTTAACAATGTCCGTAACTGTACGGACACGTGCACCAGGACGCATAATTTATCTATTTGCCTATAATATATATATAATTTATTCGCAATGGTGCAAATTTGTTCTTGGGATTTTGCCTCATCATCGAGAATGAATGCAAATGACTTCTATACTATTCAATATAAAAATTCAAATCAATTTCATGCTGTTTCCTTTTTCGGATTGCAGCCGCTTATGTGGGCTTTCCCGCTTTCATTATATATACCTTACATGTTTGAATATCGATTATAGCCTCAGATTTTGAGCATACGCGTGTACTCATATTTCACAACGCCACACACACTTTATAATTATTAAAGCCGAATGTGTATATGTATCTAGACTAGCATTTGCATTTAGACTATCGTTGTATAACTAGGTACACAATGTTAATAGTGAATTCCACTGCTATCGATGTGTACCTGATATAAATACATAAAATCTCTCCTTTATATTTAGTAGTGGTAGGTAGTTAGCAGAAAATTTGATTGGTAAACTTCAGATTCAAGCGAAACATTTTCGATTTTCCAATCATTTGCAACATTAGACCTTGAGTCGAACAAAAGAGAAATCAACACGTTTCAGTTTCGTTAGTTTCATTGATGCACGCTCCAGTCTTTACCATTTAAACATCGGTTG
Organism: Eristalis pertinax; assembly: GCA_907269125.1. Lineage (NCBI taxonomy): Eukaryota > Metazoa > Arthropoda > Insecta > Diptera > Syrphidae > Eristalis > Eristalis pertinax. The sequence goes on along the minus strand of OU026146.1, from coordinate 24,280,590 downwards.
ACTTCAGAAAGCACCTACATATTTACCCCAGTAAGCTCGTCGGATCTCCATCCATTAAAATATGTTACTACGGAAGTACAAACAAATATGTAAATCTGTAATAAATTTCGGAACCAAAAATAAATATTATACACCTTGTTGTATGCAATTGAACCCATAACAATGTTACACTCTATCTGTCCGACTGTGTTTACTATACAAATATGTATGTACCTAACATGCCCCTATTTTTTGAAAGCACTGTAATAATTATTCGGACATGCTTCACAACAGGGTTACAGCGGTGTGATAGGTTGTGATTCAAATTTCGGAAGATGGAACATTTCAACAAAATTACTTCGTTTCTTGCTTCATTGTGAGCTCGTATGTAAAATGTTTCCTTTTATTAGAACCAGTTTGAACAGACTTCATGTAGATACATCTCACCATGTCACCATATGAACAAGAGATTTTACCTCCGTGTTTGTTATGGACATTTTCCGTAAGTGCACCCCAGAGAATGTACGTATCTTTTCCCATAAAATCGGTATGCTTTGACATTCGGATCAGCTGATGTTGAAATATGTTAAAAATATGCATATATACATAAGCATATATGTACATGCAGTGGAAATGATACCAGTATACACTAGAACATAACCTCAAAATCCGAAATAAAGAAAATCCAGTGTAATGCAAAAATATTTTTCTAATAAATTACGACAGAAAACACCTCGTAAAGTGATGCTTTTTACAACGTACACGCGAAAAAGGGGATACAAAAAACGACGAAGCCTACGGACTTAAATTGCGACTGCCTTACGATACGTACAGGATGTGCGTTTATGCAATGACGTACATACACTTTTATGGATTTCTATTCGTGACTAATTTCGTGCGAGATCTCCCAAGGAAAATTTTATAAAACAAACATAGTATCACAAAGTACGGATATTCACATTAAACCCCCGAAAACTAATAAACACCACAGTCCTAATACTGTCCCATTCAGGTGCAGATTATTTTTATGATTATTTTTATGATTATTTTGGCAGTTGAATCGTTTCGAAAAGAATCGTAAAATCCCTACGTGGTAAATAGTTCCTATTTTGTCCAGACAGTTTGATTTTCTGGATTTCACAGCGGTTTTTTATGTAACATCTTGATGGCAGGGATTTTCTGCTGTGCTCGAGCACTTTTTGCGTCTTTGCTCTTCATGAAAATTCTGATTTTATCGGAGGTATTTTGTACAGTTTAATCGCAGACTCAATTTTCTAATCATTGGCGAGAAAAGAAAATCTTCTATATGATTGTTCACCGAAAGTCATTCGAAAAGTAAAAACAAACTTACTTCAAACGTAAGGGATTTTCGTGATCGACGCCTTAAGTCCCTGATATTGATTCTTTGAAGTCAAGATTGATTTCCGGAAAGCAGGTTTATTTTTTTCTGTAGAACTTGTTTATCTTCACTTTCCATTATTTTTTTGTCGTAAATATGTGTGGAAGCATGTTGTGTACAGTGTACATTTGCGTTTGGTGATATGTATATAATAACTCTTCGCACGAAGCTTTCAGCAAAACCGCTGTGTACATCCGACAATCTGGAACTGCTGGATATTTGCATATGTAAGTTGGACGTGCTTCTGCAAAGTAATGAAGTTTAAAAAAATGTGATCAGCTGTGCGAGTCATACTAAGGTTAATAAAAATCAAGTCAGAAGTATGCGCATTCATTATGGGAAATGATTTTTCAAACAGTCTTTATTCTCCATGCTTTTTTTAACGAAATTAAATTGCGACCTAATCCATGCGTGTCATATTTTTAAATCGAAATACATTGGTTGTACATACGGATATTAAAACTACGTACTGGAAAAATCGTATGCCTTTGTTTAAAATGTTTGAGTTCCTTTCAAAGAATTAAGCATATCCATGTTTATTTTTAAGTCGTTGAGTCCAAAAAAAATTAATGTTCTTGACATGTTACCTTCATCATTTTGATTAGATTTATTTCATGTACCACATCTTACTAAGCACTACTTACTTACCATAACTCCACAAGGAGAGGCATTTTTTCTATACAGCGTTTATAAAAAAGGTCTTCTAAGGTTAAACATATCTACCGATGGAAAGACGACACGTTGATTTGTACGTATTAAAAATAATTAATTAATAATAAGTAGTGCGTTTATGTAATATAACTAAATAATTATGCATAGCAACAATTGATTCCTTCTTATGTGCATCTTATTCCGAAATGTTCGTAGATTACTAACAGCTATAAATGTTAATTGAATGCAGATGTGAGTGCATGTATCTCTTCAACAAGTGTCGCCACTGCAATAGACACCATAGTTTTTAAATTGCGGACCAAATGCGATTCCGTATCTCTATTGTTCGTATAACTACTTCAGAACTCTTTTTGCAGAAGTAATAAACCACTGTTCATGGCGATGGGCCGTTAGTACGTTTCGCAGCTCTTTTAATTCAATTTTGCCTATACTGTACGCTCTTTCATTTTTTTGCTGGAATGTGAATGGATAGTCCTAATTGCACAATTGTGGTTCCCACCGCATCTGATTCCATACATTCCTTCGAGCTTTGGTCCATGTATGTAACATACAATAAGGTCTCTGCTACACCAACGCCCTCCGGCTAAATGATAGGTCACCCCCATGTGGTTGCCTTTAAAAGGTTATTGATAAGTGTTGAGCAACCAACTTGGGTAAAAGAGTGCAAATTGTCTGGTGGTTATTTGCATTCATACTTTGAATTAGATTGCAAGTCTTTTATTTTGCCAGCTGTTATGGCTTTGAAATATCACCAATCGGAGATGGATAGAACTGGATACTTGCAGGACTTCGAGGCAATTATGGCCTTTAATTAATCCGAAAAAACAAGTACACTCCTCAATAGAAATATAATCAGTAAGGTCGTAGGGATCGTTACAGCTCACTGTATCCTGGGCTCACATGCAGAACGAATAGGAGCCCCTTACAACGACTTCTGCAGGAGCTGCAGAGATGAGGAAGAAGTATAAACCACGTTACACTACTTTGGCACATGTCCACCCCTTGCAGCGTAGAAGAAATGACAAACATAAAAATTCAGAACATAGCTAAATTCATTAGAAAAACAAATTGGCTATAACCCAGTAATATAGTGGACAATCCCTGAAGAGACTATTTGGATACCTACTTCTTAGGTGGCAGTTAGTTTCCCTGGCTAACGAGGAATCGGTGTATCAATTATCGGTTAGTGAAAGCAACAACAGGATCTATGTGGGTCACAAATGTTTCAGTTGTGGCAATCACTCTTAACTAACCTATGCTGCATATATTTGTAAAGTATGATGTTGGTCCTTCAAGTCAAGAACTAGGACTCAAGACAGCAGTTGTTATGTGCGATTCTTTAAGGCATCTACTCATTTTTGTCCCGATTTTAGACAAACTCTTCAACTAGATTAACTTTTTAGTTGATAGTTTAGTTTTACCTAAAATTTATTAAAAATAAAAAATTAACTCAATATCTTTGTTATCAGCTATTCCGAGGGCCATACCAGAACAGACGTCCAATCTGTTTTGAAAGGCAGCAAAAACACTCAAAATGTAGATTTTTCTAATATAATTGAATTGGACGTTCCCGTAAAATCATATTGCTATCGATTTTGAATTGTCATACAAATGCAATAGGCAATCAAACATATGGTCACTATCGGAATGCTGTGAACCCGCACTTCTGCATTCTACAGTGCGCAATACACTGCAGTATAACCAACAAGTTGATATATGCTTGTGGCGCAATGGATTCCATTTCCTCTTTTCCCGTTTTTTAAACAAGAACAGTGCCAACGATATCCTTCTGGATCCACTTCGTTACCTGCCTGGAATAATTGAATAATTGTAAACCGTTTGGACTGAATATCTATTTACCGAAATCACAAGCATTTCTAAGAATTGAATTTGGAAATAGTAATAAGTTACAAATAGTAAGAACGGTAGAGTCTCGATTATATGAACTAATCAATGTTAGTCCAGTTCAAATAATTCCAGTAATGGTAGACTTTATCGAATTTTCACGGGATATCAAAATTAGTTCGACTTAGAGGAAGTTCGATTTACAGGATGGTTTTTTGTATCGAAAATTGATAGGAATGTTAAAATATGGCGAACAAAATATTCGAGTTAGATAGAAATTCGACTTAGGTCTCCCTGTTGGCTATCTGTTGTCCACTGTTGGCTATACCAAATACACGACGCACCAACCTATTACCCACCACGGCAGCCACATTCTGTGTTCTTAAACAGAAGACGGAAAGGAATAAATTCCAATAATATGATTTCAATGCATGAGCATAGCTTCTTTTTAAAATTGTGAAAGGCATTGGAACCCCGCCGTCGCGTCAGTACAACGTCGCACTTGACCATTTTTTTTCCTCTAAACAATACATCTTCAGCAGACCCCTCTGTCGTTTTCTGGAATGACTTTCAATTAAAAATGTCAGTTTTCCCTTAATTTCCTTTGCCTTCACAGCTTGGTACCGCATTTTTAATTCTGCTTTCATTCTCATTGTTAACATTTAACTTATTGCAAAAACAACATTATATTGTGTGTGGTGTCAAGCAAAAAATAGAAAGGAAACTAAAGGGAAATCAAATGAATGACGGTTTCTAGGAATAATTTGTTCCTATTGACCGAAGGTTTTCTTTTTTTTGTTTGGTTTCACTTCGAAGTGATTCGTATTTAATATGCGATCATTACGGTAATGGTGTGGAAGGTACCACACAAAACTTTCCCTAAAGGCCCTTAAAAATTAATTAGTATTAGGATCCTTTTCATGCTTTCATACGAAACACGCCTATATACGAAAACCTTGATATTGGCTGGCGTAAATTTTATGTTAGGGACTTGCACCAGTTGACTTTTAGGGATTACAGTGAAGAGCACAAGAATATATAAATAAATCGTTCGTAAGTTTTTAGGCCCAGATTCCGAGTGTCATTAAATATATAACAGAAGGGAAAAACAAAAGGGTTAAATTCACGAACTATAAAGGTGACATCTCCCCTGTTTTATTCTTGTGACTGGGGTCGAGTTAAATACAATTTCATTTCACGCTTACTTTATCAAGAGCTTCGTTTTAAATGCAAATGCTAAAATTACCATTTAGGATGAAAGAAAATATCTCAAATCGGTTATCCACTGTACAATTGTTGTGAGTTAAGTTTGTTCTGTTTGAGGCAGACGGTAATACTGGCTAATTCCGTTTCTCCCTACTACTACTACATTTAGATTATTGTGTCTTATATATTCAGAGAGCATTCCATTCTTACACAAATATTGCAATAAATACATTCGTAGCGGGCTCTAGGGGTGAACACTTTGCACACATTACCAAATGGTTACCTGTTTTTCGAATATCCTACTTCCTACCTACTTGAAATAAATATGGAGAACAAGAAAATTCAAAACCACCACTTTTTCGGACCATGCAACGCCATTAAAGCTGCTTGCTATGCCGGCGTTACAATGTTCACCAGCATATGTACAAACATCTGTATACTTCAGACCGAACTGTCATCAGTTTATCCATTTGCAGTTTAACAATATCAAATGATGAAGGCGTCACAAGTGTGCTGTTAATGTTATGTGGATTAAGCCATGGATCGCTCAGTAATGTAGTAATTTTTTTTAAAAATCATAAAACTAAAAATGTTCGTTCCGTTTAAATATTTATATTTGAATATCACTGATTATTGAGAACCATGGTGCTACAACTTATAATTTACAAATCCAATCCGAACAAACTAAAAGAATCATGAAAAATTACCCTAAAGTGCTTACAATATTTAATCATCATAGCGGAATACAAACGGTTCGAGAAAACAACAACGTTGTATCTATTCTTTCCAAAGGAATTCTACCACAATTTAATAGATGAATAAACTCGCGGTGAGCATTGAAGGTAAAAATCACAAGAAGGATAATAAATTTGAATAAAACACTGGAAATGTGCCGCAAGCTATGAGGCTCAAGACTGCAGGAATCTAATTAACAGAAGCAAATTAATTAAGAAGGCTAAGGGGACGCTGCCATTTCATGAGTTATATAGAATTTAACAACTGCCCATAGTACATACATATACTAGGTATGTACTATGTATGTATTTAGCTCCGAAATACGAACGGAAATGAGGGACACGATCTCATGTTTTTACACAATATGAATGGTAGACTCTATCATTAAAATTACTGGTGAATAGACGTTCTATTGAATATTTCTCTGAATAGTGGATGAGGGAATATTTATAGTCGTCAGTGACAGCATCGGAACAATTAGTATCGTGGTAAAGAAGTCCTTCTACTTTGCATTGAAATTATGAACTAATATTTTTTAGGGTATAACCTGATGCCAAACGTGACAATAAAATTAGATACATATACAGTGCAGTCTTGATTTTTGCAACTTCGATTTCTGCAACACTTTTTTGTCATAAAATATGTATTTAGGATGTTTTATTTATATATTAAATAATATAGTGCGTAAGCTTTTTAAAGGGGTTTTAAATATTTTTGGTGCAAACCCAGTAGAAATGAATGACTTAAACAAAGTGAGATCTACGTATGAAAATTAAAATGCGTATTAGTATGGCCTTTCAACTTTGCATGCTTGGAACAGATGTTACAGCTTATCTTACATATATCGTACAATATATCATCCGAAAAAAGGTCTGCAAATACACCTGAGAACAAGAATACCAAAGAAGAGGAGAAAAAATATTTGCAGTATCGTTTCCGGAACTGCGTTTACATAATGTAGTGGTAACAGGATTTCCGGAACTGCGTTTACATAATGTAGTGGTAACAGGAATGATGGTAACACAGCTCGTCGATTTCCTTAAAAATTACCTGTCTTCGGCAAAAAATGACAACACTGCGTCCCCAAGCTATACATTTGTGTGTTAATTTTCGCTGAGTGGGCTGTATGAAACACCTTTTTAATCTAATTTGTTCAGTTTATTTTATTGAAAAAAGTACAACTTTTTTTCTCTTGGATATGCGAAGATAACTCATAATAATTGTATTCACACTTGATACTTTCATAAGCATTCTAAGGTGTTTCTTCACAAGTACCATATTTTCTGCAATTTGCCGTGTTACGAATCGGTAAATAAGAAAAAAACGAACTAACCACAAATTCAAATTCACAGCACCATTTACAAACAGTTCACTTCGAAACAAATCAAAGGAAAAAACACCTTTCGCACTCAGGTGAAAAAAAAATGTATATGCATGATTGCGAACGTGACCCATCTGAATTGAGAAAACAGTCAAATATGTTTATTAATCATAATAAAATAAGGGAAATTCCATAGTAAATTATATAAGCTGAAGGTCATTTCCTATTCAGTCTTTATCTGTATTGGAACATAATCAATCATGTGTTCCAATCATAAATATGAATACATTTAACGCAGAATTAAACCCGGTCTTCTCTACCACTCGAGACGTCCTGGGCAGCAATCACGCAAGCTCACATTCGTTTTATGTTTTTTTTACTGATTGAGGTTATTCGTCTTGTAATAAATTAATTTCGTCACGCATTATTTTTTTCCGAAAAGTGGGAGCGTCTTTCAGACAAATTACAATTCATACAGAAATGGTGGCGATGGTTATAATATTTTTATTTTAATGTGAGTGCTTGTTTGTAGTTACCCAAAAAACGATACATTTGTTGCAGTTTTTTTTTTTGATATGATGAGATCCCAGGTAAGGCCAAATGATTGAACGTTTCACTATGGGGGTCGAATTGATCACAACGTCCCAATAGGTGGTATCTTAAAAGTCCTAACAACATCAATTTATCAACATCAAACGGAGAATAACTTTTTAAAGAAGCCATTGGTCTATTGAGAAAAAAGTTCTGCGGGTAATTGGATTCTTCGGGGACGGACTGCTGAATTCGTGGACAAATTAGCTCCCATATGAAAAACGTTCAACTCCTGTGAGACAATGCCAAATATGCATTTCATCTCTTTCCCCACAACTGTTTGAATTTTTCGAATGGTGAGTTTTTACTGGACGTCATTTAAACAAAAACTTGCATTGCCACATATATTTGTTACAAATTACATACACTAATAAAATCGAATTTCACAAATGACCAAAACCATATGTACAAATATGTCCTTCTTTGTTTCTTAAGAAACAATTTAGTTTTTTTTTTTTAACATTCATATGAACAATTATCAGCCTGAAGTAAATGAACACTGACAATCTACGATACAAACGACAGAACAATCTTGCGAATGTCACACTCCAGCAAATTAAATAAAATATATTCACACACTTAAATGCAATTACAAGTTTTTTTTTACATTTTCAATGTTCACACAACAACTTTAAAAGCTTTAAAGGTTACCTTAGTAAACTTAGCAGAATTAATTCGAAATGTTTTTTGCAGAAATTAATTGTATACAGATTGCTGGCGAAGATGTTTGAATCGTATTGCATGGTAGTGACATTTTTCTGGTGTAATTGTGTACCAGTCAGTTTCATGATCAAGGTAAAAACTAATTCAGTACACTCATAGTAGATGAATCATTTAATTTGCATTTAAAAACCATTAAATTTGCATAAAATATGCAATTGTAACCTAGTCCTTGTACACATTCAATGTCTTGCCCAAATCATATGGTTGCGATGCCATTACAATTTGAGGAATAAACAATTCTCGTGTCCTTAAGACAAGCATATGTATGTACAAATAGGCATGCACACTTTGTATATGTTGATTGTTGAGTTCCGCCTTCACTAGTAAGTGAAATTACCACAGCCATGACATTGCGACTTCATCAAACTCATCGTCCTTCGCGTGCAATATATAAATAGTTGTTCAGTCAGTGTGCTTTTTATAGCATGTTCAGCACATGTTGCCATTTAAATGTAAACACCTTACAAAATGCTGACTAATTTTTTCACTTCAGGCCACTTTGTAGCATATGGCACTTTGATTAAATGTATCCTCATACAATGCTGACACTTTGAGGTCTAGAGAACATTAAATGTGTGAAGTTAAATTCAACGCAAATACGCTTAACGTATGTATTTACCATTCACATTCTGTCAGCACAGCAAAAATGAATCCTTTTAACTTGGTCTTCAATTCAGACACCTCAAAATTGATGATTAACTTTTCATTTGAATAGATGAAAGTTCCAAAAGGAGCTCTCAGATAAGTTCATTGATTTAGAATATAATCTTCTATTTCAACAAAATCAGTTAAACGTAAGCTGCTTCATGTTCAAGAAACAAAGCTGAAAGCAGATCAACGCGAAAAATCTTCCTCTCTTCCTCGCTTTCTCTTGTTGTTGTTATTTTTAATTTTCATATATGTACATGTGTTTATGTACATTTGATATAATCATTAATGCTTTTGATGATGTTAATGTTTCCGTTTGATGTGAATACATATATTGTGTTCATACAGACGTGTGTCTGTAGGTTAGGGATATGTCTGCGTTTGCTGATGATGGCAACTTCCAAAGACTTGGTACATCATTATTAATTTGCTATGGTAGCAAAATCATACAACGCCCTTCGCACTCAAACTCTGCCCTTCAATTACGGTGTATTTGGCAATTTTCTTCAACTTTCGCTAATAAGTATACCCCGACTACTTTCCACTCAAAATTCATTACCCCGACTCCAGGTGTCAGTCGCCGTCCCATTCTTCTTCAATGTTCTCATTTGTTTTCGATACATCCCTAAATGTTTTGTATTAATTTCTACACCTTGGGTTTTGATATCCTTTGCATCTCATTATGTACATAAAACGTATGGTAGAACACGTGTTTTACGTAGAAGATACATTACGCTGTCAGTGTAGAAGGATGATTTTTGTGTCAGAGGGCATACACATATAATTAAATCGACTAAATGTGGGTGTGCATGAATCAAGCAGGGGCGTGAGCATAATAGGATAACAAAATTCGACTTCATCGGCGTACGAAAGCCTCGCGATAAATGAAACCCTAAATTGAGAAGAGTGGTGGTTTCTATAAAGTTTTACAGCACCTTTTCTGCAAATGTTTTTAGGCAGACAAAGCTTAACTTTTCACCCTCATACAAACGAGTGTTTTACTACCCCATCGGATGGGCGGTCGTGATATTTCACTTTTTTTTTTATTATTATTTTGGGTGCTCTACGAAGCCGTGCAGTAATATGTACACAAACCAGAGGTTTATTGATACCCATCCTTGTAAACAAAAATATCGATTCAGGTCAATTAAAAACTTTTTTAGAAAAAATGGGAAAAGAACATTTTGCTTAGTCTCATTTATAACCGTATTCCTTTGTCTTGCTTTGACAATCTCATATTAAAATATAAATCAAGTAAAATGAAAGCTATAATATTGAGGACGTTTGCTATAAAATCCAATTGAAGTCATAAATTATTATTATTCTTAAGGGCGTTCCAGATGTTGTCCAGTGTCCACTTTGATTTCAAGTATCCGGCGAAATATTGCTTTGCAGAAATTGGCGGCGTGTGCTGGGATTTTGATTTTGGTACAGCCAATCATAAAGTCAAACAGGGTGGTTAGTTAACGTTTTTAAGTTTGATGTTTTCATGTTCAAAAGAAAATGCAATCAATACCATCAAATTGAGACGTCGAGAATTGACTAAAATTGTGTAATGTCTACAAGTAGATTGAATTACTTAATTATTAGCAGCATTTGATAGTATTCATTTTGCACATGCACACAATGTATTGTATGGAAGACTCTACTTCTTAATTACTTTGACAACGATGTGTCCGAAATCTAACAAAACTAAGACATTACGATGGAATGTGAGAGATGAGGCTGTTGTTTTACACAGATAAATTAAGGATAATGTAATAAGATAAGATCTTTGGTGAATGACATCTTTCTCGTTTTAGTGGGCAGAATTGAAAGTTGGCTAAAATTGAATGTCCTAAATCGATATGAAAAATGCAGCCCACCAATTTCATTCATTAATATTTTTGAGATTAACCTGAAGAAAAAGTTATTACAATTATTTGAAGTATAGGTATAGGTAATGTACATCCATGTGAATAATTCTACTACTCTGTAGGTATTCAGGAGATGTTCTAAGTGGAAGTAAAAGCTCTAAGTAGAGCAATTAACTGATTCAAATTTATTTTAGCAAGGCAAATTTATTTGTTTTCGGTGGGGGATTGTTTTTATGTAATTAATAAGTTGATCTGCACTGAGTACCGATTATTTAACTAAGTCAGTTGAGAAATGTAGATATTAGTACAGTAGACCCGCGGTAATCGATACTCACCACCTGTTCATTGATTTCAAAGCCGCATACGACAGCATTCATCGCAATGAGCTATTCGATGCGATGGCCGAATTCGGGATTCCGGGAAAACTGATCCGGTTGTGTCGCACCACGCTAACACACACGCGATGCACCGTGCAGTTCGGCTCAAGGATTTCTGAGCCGTTTGAAACTTGCACTGGATTTCGGCAAGGAGATGCGCTGTGTGACTTCTTCAATTTGGTACTAGAGAAGATAGTGCGGAGGGCAACTGTAAACACGGAAGGCACTATCTTCTACTAGTCGGTCCAACTGTTGGGGTACGCAGACGACATCGACATCGTCGCGCGTTCTCAACGTGCCGTAGTGGAGGCTTTTACGGCGACTGACGAACAGGCGAAACGAACTGGTCTCAAGGCCAATGAGGACAAAACAAAATATATGCTGTCGACCAAAAAACGTTCCGTCACACACCACCTTGGACAAAATCTCACGATCGACAGCTACAATTTCGAGGTAGTGGAGGAGTTTGTCTACCTCGGGGCAAACGTGAACTCCACAAACGACATCACAGTGGCGATCCGTCGTAGAATAGCCCTTGGCAACCAACAACTGGGCTCAAAACTCCTGACTCGAAGGACCAAAATCATGCTCTACAAAACCCTTATTTTGCCAGTCCTGCTCTATGGAGCCGAAAGCTGGACACTAAGCAAAACTGCAGAGTTGATTCTTGGTACCTTCGAAATAAAAGTTCTACGACGGATATATGGTCCCGTCTGCGAGGAAGGCGAATGGAGGAGAAGACATAACCGCGAACTCTACGAGCTGTACCAGGTTGTGGATGCAGTCCGGAAGGCAAAAATCCGTCGACTGCACTGGCTCGGCCACATCGAGCGCATGGACAACAATGCTCCAGCAAAGAGGGTCTTTGCATCCGAGCCGACTGGTTCGAGAAGGAGAGGAAGACCGAATCTCCGGTATAAAGACCAAGTAATCGCGGATGCAAGACAGCTTGGTCTTGATGACTGGAAGCAGCGTGCCCAGGACCGTCAACGATGGAAGGCAGCAATTGCTCAGGCTCGGACCCTTCATGGGTCGCCGGCCTGATAAGTAAGTAAGTAAGACCCGCGGTAATCCTGAATCGGTTTATCGACATTTGTCGAACTCCCTTCAGTTAACAACTTCTTAAAAGAGAGTTTTTTTATGATCCAACAAATTACAAATTAAAGTGCACTATAAATCATATTATGTATATACGTATGTTTTAAACAACAAAATACGGCTTACTATGAAATTATGTACCTACAGTCGAGTCGCGAGACATCTAATTTCAGGGGATGCCGAATAAGACACCTGTTTACCGGGAGCTGACTGTATTCAGTTTGCGTTTGATTTTATTAAAGTAATTTTCAACAATGAAATCAAACTCACTGACATTTTTAAAATACATTGTGCTTGAAGTCAAAAATATCAAAAACTTCAAAACATCAATTAGCTAAAATTAAATAACGCAATCATTGAACACGTATGTATATGTAACATATAGATATCAAATATATAGAAGTTGGAAAAAGTACCGGCTATTCACATTTAAAAACCATAACAAAAATTGCTGTGGGGGAATCCCGATAATCCACATTTAGATGCAGTTTGGGTTAGTAAAATAATTGTTCGTTTTAGGTTCTTGCGTTTTAGTGCATAAAAAAAATCTCTCATTACTTCGGAAAATTCGTTTATTCGTAATGACCTTCTCCCCGACCATTCCGAATTAACTGGCCATCCCCAGTGCTTCATTGATTTGCATATTCAACGGTAGTTTCATTGCAAAATGTGCAGTTCGACTCCCTTCTAACAATGTTGCTGCAATACCAGAAGATGCCGTATTGTTTTTTAAAGCACTGATATTAAAAAAGTTGTCTGTTCCTCCGGAGTATCCAAAAACTAAAATTCACCACTTACATCAATAACTGCACGCACAATTGTTTCACATATGTTTGTTTGTGTATTGGGTATAGTTCTGGAGTGTGTCATATATAGTTATTTTCATGGTTTTTTCCCGACATCGAAATGTGAATTATCGGGACTCCTCCAATAGATATTTTGACGATTTGTTCCGACTTCTACATACGTATTTCAGATCTATTTGCTACCTATACGCGTTATACATATGTATACAACTGACTCATTTATTCGGCAAAATCTCTATAATTCGGAAAAAATATTTGTTCCGAATAAACGAGTTTTCCGAATTAAAGAGCTTTTACTGTATACACAAAAGAATAAGTATTAAAGCATTCATGATAACCAAAATGTATTATTCTCCGATACATAACCGCAATTTGAGGCAGAAAATTACATAATATTTTTTAAATTAAAAATTCATTTCTATTTCATTTGTATTAACACTTATGAACACAACAACTCGAAATCACTTATTGGATAGAACTAAAAAACTGAGCATGCATGGAATGATAAATGCAGTAAACTCATTCTGGCAACTTGTTGTTGACTTTTTTCATTTCTACTTTTCATTTTGCAGATATCCAGAACTGAAATAAATGAAGGTGCTTCTTGAATGAATTCATAAGCATTCAAAGCAAAACTAATGTTATTTACCTAAAAAAAATTTCGAAAGAACGGACATGTTCATACATAACTGTTACAACTCAAATTGTTTGTAGGTCTTTTAAATGCGCCACTATCCGAATGATTGCGTCCTATTCAGGCGATTCAAGCGATTTGCATTTCTATCAATTTCATCCCTTCCAAAGTTTATCTTTGCTCAGTTCATAAGAAGGCAAAAAGTTTCCGAAGAACTTTACGTTATTTTGTTCGCAAAATAATTCGCTATTCATACTGGAGTACCCCTTTTTTTTACTACCAACCAGTGCAGTCACTAGAGAAGGTTTCTTCCATTTTTATTTTTCAAAACAAATTTCCTTAACTCAATTATATAACAGTCTTCAAGGATTTTTCGTGTTATCTGTGTTGAAAATGATTGTCAGTCGCATTTCTCGTACCTGTTTTGGAAGGATACAGCCATTTGAATCCATTCATCCGTGAAAAATGTACAAAGTTGCTGTGTAATAAAGCAAATAATATGTGCCGTAGACTGCTTTTCTACATTTGATTTACCTGCTTGATGATATGAATGTGTCTTCCTGTTTAAGGGGAGATTTTTGTCTGTTTGAATTCTTAAAATTCTAACAAAGACTAAAGCCTTCTATGTATTTTAAATTTCCACAATATTTCATACATTATAGGATGTACATACATCAATACAAATTAAGTGTACAATGTACATATGTTAGCAGGTATGTTCTTCCTCTGGTTGGTGTATGTTTATTAATTCAATCTGAAGATGAATGAAGAAATTAAGATTGTGTTTGTCATCTGGCACTGATTGAAATACGGGTAGCTTTAAGGATCAAAGTAGACGTGATTTGAATGCTTGCCGTCGATTTATTGAAATGGATTTCATGGAATGGAGGTGTTCTATAAACCAAACTTTGCTTTCCATGTGGATGAGCATATGAGTACACACCCCTACATATGATTGTGAGAAGGCGATTCACTAAGCCAATATTTTAGGACGAAACTGCGTGCTTAGAATAACTGATGATTTTCGGGGAAAAAATACGTCTTCTCTGAAATACTGGAGATAGATGGCTACATTTTTACATCCACGTGAATGTTTATTCCAATTTTTTATACCCATGTCAAAAGGCACGGAATTTAATGAATGACAAAGAGATGGTTTTTAAGACGAACCTAATCCAGTAATTGAAAAAAGCACCTTGGTGCTTGAGAGTCGGAATGTTTATTGTACTCCTTCATAAGTGACTACGCATAGATGTGTATGCGTAAATACATAAAAAAATTATTGATTCCTAAGGTTTTGGATTCGAAAATAATAATATTACATTAATATTACAAATAATACGGTTTTTGCACATTTTGGGAGAAGTCATGCAGCGAACGTGGGATACATTCCGATAGTACTTACCAAATCATATACAAAATAATAAATTTGTATTTTATTAGATAAAAAAAGATGAAATAATAAAAAACAAAATAAAACCGCAGCATTTCAGAATTGGTATCATAATAAACATAGTATATTAGATTAGGCGCAACTACAAATATTTTCAAGAATTGTCGTCACTTCCGAACTCATTTAGATATTAGAGCCTGCAAATGTGCTCCGTATTTATAGTTGTGCTCGGTTCTAATACAACTTATCAAAACAGCTATTATAATCTCCACCCCGCGATTTTGGGTATATAGCCACCAACTAACAACACCAACAACAACCTCAACTAATCAGACTAAAACCGCACCTGGTTTCAGCGGCTCCCAATCTCCCGTGGAACATAGCCTCTGGTGAAGTTTTCACACTTTTTACTGCACCGATTAGGTATCGCACATATCTTCTAGTAGTCAGTAATTACGGTAAGATGTGAATAGAACCAATTAATGCAATTCATAGAAATATTTGAATAACTTAAATATAAGATAAAAAACAAAATTATTCTAATAGGACTAAGTTCTATCCGTCCTTCACATGCGATTTCAAATAGCTGTGTTCGAGAAATTAATTCTTCAACCAATCCTTTTCTCTGAATTGCATCGCCTCATGGATTTCCGTTCCGAGAATAGTCTTAGTCTAAGATTGTACCATGAACTGGATGAATATTGCCGCAAAACTCTAACTTCGCACAGGAGTCATCTGCACTCCAGTGGGGCTTTTCAAAGAATTACTTTGAAAAATAAAGTTCTTAATGATTGGTTTGGAAAAAATTATGTGAATGGAATAATTTGTTCCTGCGATAGCAATTAACTTCAATTTACGTTCATTTATCCTTTTAGTGTTTGGTCACCATACCGAATGCTGTCTTTTCATTGCAATTTCATCCTGTCAATTAACTATAGTTGTAATATAATGTTGTATGTATGTATAGCAATTACGCTTATTGTTTAATGGATAATTTGCAGTTTTCGATGGAAATTAATACTCAAACAGGTCCTTTTTATTTATTTTGCATAGTCCAATTATGTATTGAATTTTGCGTGTCCAACTGGAAGCGAGCATTTGTCGTAAATATAACAAACTACGTAGTGTTCTAAAAAAATGTCTGTTCGTTTTTCACTCGTCTTCATTTCAGCAATCACAATTGCTTCCGTCATTCTTTACTTCTTTAACGCTACATTGACAGCAGAGATTTTCATGTTCCTCATAAGGATCTGCTACTGTAGTTAACTATTTGCAGCTGAATCTTAGTTCCAAACATCAGCTTTCTGATTTTCATCAGTCGTCGACACTGAGTGTGCATGGGGAGTGGGATGGATTTCAATCAATAAATCAGTTTTTGTTTATTGTGCTATTCAGCACGTTGCAATTATCTACACCATTGAACGCGGAATTGATTGAGTACCTGCGTCAAATACGTTCGTCACCATAGACATGAAGAAAATAGCAGGTCTTCGAAAATAAAAGATATAATTTACATCATCTTGACAAACAATAGGGAGAGTAATCTACGGTGTCACCAGCACACACATCAATAAATTGGCTTGAGGAAGTTCAGAGGAATCGATTTTCGGGTACAGATTGTAGGCGTGCATCTTATGCGATACGAAATCATAACTTTCAAGAAAGTAGTACAAAATAAAATACTTCAACTTTAATTGAAAATAATATGCAAAGAAAAATAAAGTCTTTTGAACTGATTTTTGAAGTGAATCTTCTACACGCGCGCCTGGGAGTAAATCGAATACGCGAGAATTTATATGCAAAGAAAACCGACAGTATTTTATTATTTTATTTCCATTCATTTAGAGAAGATGTTCGTTGCACTAAAATGAAAAAAAATGTCATTACCATTGAGTAAATACTGCATTTTTTCATTACCATTGATTCGATGCCAATGAAATCTGACATCATTAGCATTTTTTGCGCTTGGGAGCGCATCTTAAGAAAACACAATTAAAAAATCCCTGAAGTCGCTGTGTTAAACGTGCAGATATAAAATGTGCAATCATCTCAAAATAATAAACTCAGTTCTCAATTCGTATAGAATCGTTTGAGCAAAATGTGCAGAATTTATGTCTGCACATGTGAGATTTGTTCATATAGATTAGTTAGTTAGTTAGTTAGTCTAGTTTCGACTAAGGATGGAATTTACTTCATTTGTAAGGGGTGTCCCATGATTCACGCAAAAGCGGATAAATGACCACCACGGCTTTGGTGGCAAGTACGCATTCCTTTATTGAAACTTTCTATGACCGTTTCGCATAAATGTTGTTGAATTTCATTAATACACCTCCCAATTTCCTTTTTCAAGGCATTGATGGTCGGTATAAACAGCTCCAAAGAAAAAAATCCAATGGCAGTAGATCGCAAGATCTGGATAGCCAATTCTGATAGCAAAAACGGCCGATTATAAAATTACTCAGACTCTAATATAATTGCTTCTCCGGACTGTTTGAATTTTGTCTCTTTTCTTGATCTGAATGTTTTCATCGCAAAAATTGACTATATTCGTAGTACATTTACTTGCACTACTTTTCAACTGTACGACTTTCCATCGCACTGCAACCAAAAAAGAATTATTTTCAATATTTGCTTCACATTTTGCAAATCTGCTTCGTAATTTGCTTCACTTTCTGGGCTCGTATGTTACCGACGATTATGCCTACCGGGGATACCTCAATAAGATAAAAAGTAGTGAAAGTCTACATCTTGTGTAATGTGGAAACCACGTATGCTGCTAAAAACTGCAGGATGGGACGCCAAACGTAGACCTTGTACAGGACGCTCATTTAGCTCGGTCCGGCGCTGATTATGCGCAGTCAACGATCAGCTGTTTCTGGAGTTTACATCTGCCAGCGTTATTGTTTTGTTATGTTTTACCGCGTATAATGTGGTGCATTAGTGTGTATTCTGAATTACATTCAATTGAATAATCATTCGAAACATATTTTGATTGCGTCGAACGATTCAAGCGCCCAAACATTTGGGCAACAGTAGGCAGTATACGAAAAAACTGTCAACAACACAAACATTATGTATTTTTTTTATTATGCATTCAGGCATCCGGCATATGAAATTTCAATCTGGCGCTTAGCTTTTCCGCAGCTCTTGTTTCATTATTCGTTGCTAATTAACTTGAAGATAAAGTAGCCACAACACACTTACCACTAAGCAAGATTTTTTTATACACAACATCCTTAAATTAGAGAATGGCGTTGCGAAATTCTTTTCATAAGACGACGATTTTCTCACTGGATTCTGAAGTTTGCGATATACGATTTTACGATAATATAAGACACCAACGCTTTTTTCTCAAGCGCATAGAAAAAAAGTAGTCAGGTGGATAAGAAGTTCACAGTGAATAGCGGAATGCACTTAAAAATGTTATGGCCTATTGCAGTGCCACGGTGAATTAGCCTAGATTTAATCTACAATGCAGATAATCATTGGAAGCTTACGATGAGTCGCTGCAGATTAGAAGCCGTACTTAATATTTTCATGCCAACATGATCGTATCGGATGTGCCCATGAGTTATGAATACGTATTCTCAAAATGCATAAATTTATTCAGTGGACAGTGTCTTACATTTTTTCTGAAAATCTGGCAAAATATTTAATTAACGATTCTTTGAATACTTTAGTCACAGCTCACCACCTCCAGTTACATTTCTCGTAAGCTCCTTACACAATATAATACCGCTGTGAGCATATATATAAAAACAAATCCCCACCTATTCGATTAAGCAATTGCTTAATTAAATGATTTTTCACTTTCGAAACAGATGACTTTTCCGATGAAGCCTACATGTTTTTTCCTCGTCTCACAAAGAGTCTTGTACGATGTCCACCTCATTGTTGTTATTACAATACAATTTCAGAAGCCCCCCAAAAAAATAACACAATTAATTTCTTTCACACAAAAGCGAAATTTAATTAAATTTCACGGGTCAACCAAGTGAAAATAATCGCCATTTTCCTGGAACCGCTCCTCTATTAACATTTTATTAAATTCTCCGCACTCACGCTCACGCACAAAAGAATGTGGCGACCAGTCACTACTTGGAGGAGCAATAACTGAAGCGAAATCAGCAACCAGCTGTTGCTGGGCTTATCGAATAGCAGTGAAACATTTACTCAAATGGAACCAAACGAAAAATTTCCTTTTTCAATAATTGAAAAATTCACCCCTAGTGCCTACTCGTATTTATAACAAAAGAAGAACGAATACCGAAGGACCAGCCAAACAAACAATGGAGCGTGAGCTTCTCAATGTTGACTCTGTGAGATATAAGCCAAACCGCACGAAAAGCTTGCGAAGCAAAAATAAACAAGCCATTTTTGACGGATGAAAAACACAACAAAACAACTG
Source organism: Eristalis pertinax (assembly GCA_907269125.1). Lineage (NCBI taxonomy): Eukaryota > Metazoa > Arthropoda > Insecta > Diptera > Syrphidae > Eristalis > Eristalis pertinax. The sequence continues at coordinate 24,260,899 of OU026146.1, read as the reverse complement.
ATAGAGGAGTGTTTCATTTGAGCCAAACTGTAGCCCATTCCATTATCATAATTGATGTTACCTGGGCAATTTCTATTTTGTTTATACTGCTGGCCATGTGCTCTAGAAATCTATCCAGTTCAATTCATTGGTTCCAAGGTAGTTTTTCGATAGGACTGAGCAGCAAATTGGAACTCACTTGGGCTCCAAAAATGTTATTACAGTTTTAGCTATTTACCTTAGTCCTATAAATCCATTTGTTCGATATTTCCATCAAGAGTGTCAACAGTTTGGCATAAACGCGCTGCTGACAGTTTAAATAGAAGCACAATTTATGCTCCGAAATGGAAAATTTAAAACGTCAGAAACCTTGGACGAGTATGCTATGACTACGTTTACGGTTTGTATGTATATTAAATTGAAATATTCGTAGTTTGCTAAATTATTAAGATCGGACCAATGGAAATGCAGGACATACTCAACATTTGCTTCAAAACAAATGATTAAACAAATATGTCTCAATAGCTGGCCCAATCAGTCAGACATGTAATTTTAGCAGCCGTCAACATTTCAACAGTCGGTCCATCCTTTCAAATAACGGTGTTTGACTACGATCTCTACATCTTTTGTAAGCCTCATGTAAGAGGGGGTGAGGCCCAGGACTGTATCCTATTTGTCCATAATGAATCAAATGCCAAATACTCTACTCCAAATACTATCTGTATTTCACTCTTTGCGAACCAAAGGTAAGCAGATATTTCAAAATATAATTTAATCTCCTGTCAGAAGTCACAATGATCTCAAGAGCTGGGGATTCACAAATTATTGTGTTTTCGAATTCTGATCCTCACTAGGACTGTTAAAGTTGCGATGTTCGATTGAACGGGTTCATACGCAGACTGTTTTACCGTATCTTGTTTTGAACTTGTGCATTGGGTGAGACATGTGCAAATAGCAGGGCATATGACAGTTCTCTCTTTATTGTTTTCTTCGTTTGAACTAATTTAATGTAAACTGGCAGTTGGCACATGAGAAGAGAAACTTCAAAAAAGAATAGTGAAGCCAAGAGCACCTGCTCTTACACACTTGTATAGATGTGAGTCGTCATTCACTAGGCTTATTCGAGGTATTCGAGTGTATATTTACATTTATGGGTTATATCACTTTTCGATTTGAAGTTGAGAGTACTCTTCTATTACTATTATTATTATTATTATTATTATTATTATTATTATTATTATTATTATTATTATTATTATTATTATAATTATTATTATTTGTATTATTATTATTATTATTATTATTATTATTATTATTATTGTTATTATTATTATTATTATTATTATTATTATTATTATTATTATTATTATTATTATTATTATTATTATTATTATTATTATTATTATTATTATCATTATTATTATTATCATTATCATTATTATTATTATCATTATTATTATTATTATTATTATTATTATTATTATTATTATTATTATTATTATTATTATTATTATTATTATTATTATTATTATTATTATTATTATTATTATTATTATTATTATTATTATTATTATTATTATTATTATTATTATTATTATTATTATTATTATTATTATTATTATTATTATTATTATTATTATTATGACTATTATTATCATTATTATTATTATTATTATTATTATTATTATTATTATTATTATTATTATTATTATTATTATTATTATTATTATTATTATTATTATTATTATTATTATTATTATTATTATTATTATTATTATTATTATTATTATTATTATTATTATTATTATTATTATTATTATTATTATTATTATTATTATTATAATTATTATTATTTGTATTATTATTATTATTATTATTATTATTATTATTATTATTATTATTATTATTATTATTATTATTATTATTATTATTATTATTATTATTATTATTATTATTATTATTATTATTATTATTATTATTATTATTATTATTATTATTATTATTATCATTATCATTATTATTATTATCATTATTATTATTATTATTATTATTATTAATATTATTATTATTATTATTATTATTATTATTATTATTATTATTATTACTATTATTATTATTATTATTATTATTATTATTATTATTATTATTATTATTATTATTATTATTATTATAGTGTACTAGAAGTATTTTTTTTGTATTATTGGGAGTCGCGCAATAAAGAGGGTAAGCGCCATATAAAAGACTTCATAAAACATGCCACGGGTAGAGTACGTTAACTTTGGCACCAAAAAGTGTTAACAGTGTTTTTAGAGCATATCTTCCATTTTTTAAGAAAAATTGACATTTTGAGTTTTCATGCTTATTTTCCAAAAACTATTGATGTAAATAATTTAAGTTAAATGTATGATTAAAGAACAGGCTTTTGGTCTTCAAACCCGGTACTTCATTGTATTCATTACCGTTATTTCTTACATTTGTCTTTCATTTTAAGTAATTTTATTTCTGAAATTGTTTATAACTTCTAAATTTGGTGGAAAGACCTCACTCTCCCATAGTAAAAAATGCTTCGATGATTGATTTTAAGCCATTTATAAAAAAACCGTTATCAATTTTTGGCGCCAAAGTTATCGTACTCGTGGCCAAGCCAATTCTGGACATTTAGTCGGGTCTGGGATTTCACCAAAATTGTTAAGGAGTCAGATTATAGGTTTACATATGTATATGGAACGTTCAAGTGATTATTATAACAGGCGGCAATATCTACGTTAACTTCGTTAAGTCTTCTACATCTGATTTGGATAGTAGGAAATTGTTTCTTAGATTTTTAAGAAGGATTACATGTGTATATGTATATGTAGTTGTATATCTCCAGGAAGCTTGTTTCTCAAACGTGGGCCTGTAAAGTTAGGGAACGTCTAAAGAACTCTGTTCCTGCTCTTGGAATTACAACATTATTTGCTGATCTTAGTGAATTGGTACTATTAATCTGAAATAAAATGTTATAACCACTACGCAGATAGCAGACAGATGCAGAGGGCTTCTACTCCTGAAACAGTGGAAGGAATGTATGGGTTCGCGTTGGTTTGGGTTTGCACAAAGTAGCTCTGATTATTTTTTCTGTGGTTTTATATGACACACGTGGCTGACGTACGCACTACCCCAGCTTGAAATTTCAATGAATAGTGTGGTAATCCTGAGAAATAAGTGCCTTGAATCATGGCATAACAACATTATTTTGCCTCACGGACATGTGATTCATGTGACATAACAATTAAATTTGGTGTTATGTTATCATTTTCTCCATACTTCAGATATTTCTAAAACAAAGATTTCAATTTGCAAAGTCGCTTTGCAAAAATTCAGTAAAGTTATAATTGGTTTTGCATTTTACAAAAATTATTCCCACTAAGTTGGAAGGAAATCATCACAAATTTCATGAAGAAAAGAAAACCTGATTCTCATTTGATTCCTCGGAATTAAAACTTTTCTGTCCAACCTCTTCCAAGACCCTCTTAACTACGAGCAGAACATGCGTAATGTTAATCCTTACAAATGTATTGTAGATTTATGCTCTAAATAAAATTTCCTCCCCCATATATGTACATACAAAAGAAATCCTTTCTTTTTAAATAACAGTCATACATACATGATATAGAATTATTAAAAAAAAAAAAAAATTGTCCCACTTTTGTATGCACTTATGTAGTATTCTTACACTCCAGAAAATCTGCTACACAAATTAAAACGAAGAATATCATTAAATAGAGAATGCTCTACCACAGTAAGGAAAAATGTCGAAAAATGCACTGAATTATGCATGAGTACGTGTTAAGCAAAAAAAAAATGAAATTCTTTAGAGATTCAAGAGCACCTTTCTTAACTGCCCACAACACTTATCTATTCATGGACCATACATTTTGTATCCCTTACAAAAAAAGGCAATTAATACTCACACGAAAACCTCTCCAAAAGTGGGTTAGCTAAGATATTATAAACCAAGGATTATGTCCAAAATGATGGACTTTAATTACATTTCCGTGTGTTCATTAAATGTATCTGTCCGTTAGGTTTCACATTTATTCTCCACACGCATGTACACACATATAGACGAATGTACTGCCCAACTAACCCAGCCATGCCAGTAAAGCATTGATGTCTATAATTAAAGCCTGTGCTTCGCCCATACGCGCATTTCTTCGGACACGGGTGAAGTCATAAAAAACCGCTTGAGATAATTTTGTTTTTAGTTGTTACTTTCAGGCATACTACAGCATGGCACGTTGGATCTAACGCACACCAAAAGCCGAAATAAAAATACACAACAAACCCGACACGTTTTATCCTCCCACTTTTTTCCGCCTGCTTACTAATCCCTTAATCTGAAGCTCATTTCTATCACGTAACACACATTCGGTTACAAGCATACTTTTTCGCAGTGCGAAACAGTGAAAGTTGACTCTAAAGAGACAATGATTCTAAGAGCAAGCGATGTGCTCAAGCTATACACAGAAATAAATAAATATTTGGATGTGTTTTTCTGGCAATTTCAGAACAATGTATCTAATCGAACGCCATTGTGTGTGTAATGTAAGTGAGGCCATTACTGTGAAATATTTGAAGATAAGTGTTTTGGCAGCTTTGGGAATCGTTATTTACTGGACGACTGTAGTGAACGTGTTTCGATTGTAATGAGTCAGGTTAGCAACCCATGGGATAAACTTGTATTCTATTAGTCCATAATTTCGGATAAGTTTTTACACAGCACTTGTAATTTGTCACAAACCAATTTGTTATTACAGATTAAATTGCACACATTAATAATGAACCATTTGCTAACCGAGGTGATTCCACAATAGATCATAGCTAAGAAATTGTATATGGACTTGAGATATTCCTCAATTTGTCGAATATTGATTATTGTCGAATGAAGTAAAATCATATATATACCATGTCAAGTGAACAATTACATGCAATAAATAATTGCATATTTGAAGAAATGATCATTGATTGTCTATAGCATACATATCTACGCCAGCAGAGTATGTCCCTTCAATTCAACTTTGGGATGATAACCACAGGGGATTAATGCCGCTTTTCCGGAAAATGTACACAAAAAATCATTGTCAACATTTTTAAGCTGCCCTGTCCTGGCAGGATAAAAATAACATCTTCCAACAAGTATCTTGGCAAGTCATTTGGGGATGTGCATGGTGTTTATCTTTGGGAAACAGCACAAATGGTGACAATTTCACTTGTGAATTTGTTGACCTTATTGTTGGATTGGAAATAAAAACTTTAATATCATCCAATCAAAATAAAGTTCAGTTTACAAGTAGTTTTTGTAAAACAAAAACAAAAATCCACATTGCGAGTATATATGTGTATCCGTAGATCTAATTATCTATAGGTACATATGAGGCTATCAGTGCAAGATTGGTGTACCCCACATTCATTAATTGCTGTCAACTATCAATACGATTTTTTTTAAGCCACCTATAGGTATTCAAAAGCAGATGGAGCTGAAAAAATCTGCACAGACCAAAATATAACAAATTAATAGAGCAAAATTGGTGTAAGTTGAAATAATAAGATGTCGCTGCAATCGTGCACGTGGTGGACTTATAAACGACTTTGCATTTCATACATAAATGTTTTGATTGTAGGTCAAGCCACTGATAACACTTCCGAGATATCTCAAATGACTTGCGTTGTATATAAAAAATATATTGTCAAGTCCTTATTGGAAATTTTACCCACTTTTTGACAATTTACTTAGAATTGTAAACACAGCCTCAACCAAGAGAAAAAATGCACATTTCAAAAAAACAATCAGAATAAAAAAACCAAAAAAAAGAGTTACAAACTGGCTTGTTAGGGACCACTCCACACTCAAGATACGCCAATAGTTGCTAAAAGATTATATTCTTTTGTCTTTTACTCGATTCCTAATTTCCCTCTTTAATATATTTGTCAGTAATCTACTGGATGTATGTTGATCATGGGTGAAAATAGAAATTATTCATAAAATACCATCCGAATAAATATCATGCAAAACTTACACGTACAATTTTGCACTAACAACTTGTGGTTGTAATCAAATCCAAGCTATCATTATTTCCAATCAGAGAAAGTTTTGTATCCATGAAATTCCTTCGATTTACGTCCACCAAAATTTTCTTGAAATCTTTCTGTATTGTCCCCGAGGATAAGGACATTGTTGGCATTGCAGGCAGCAAAAACGAGCGCTACTGTGTTCCATACATCTTCTGAAAAAAATTCTGAATACACTCTAAAGGGAAAAAAAAGAAGAAAAGAAACGAAATAAATACGACATCCACTTTCTGATAAAAGAAGTGGACGAAAGCTTGGAAATAAATTTCCTTTTAATAAAAAATTCCCTTCAATCAATAATTCAAAATAAGATCCTACATAATAAACAGATTTCACAGAGAATGAAGTTGATTGAAACAAAGTCTTAATCTTGATATTAATGTCCAAATCAAACGAACCCTAAGGCCATAAACAGTCATTGCTTTGCACTTCATCGACAGATAAATTGTTGGTAGGATTACCATTTTATTTTAGTCACTTGCAGACTTCGTCCTAAATGGCATTTCATTTTTTCTCCCTTTCTTCTCCTATGGGTTGCGTTCGTCCTGTTTTGGGCAACAATTGCAAAATATGTCCTTTGTTCTTCTTGAGTCAATAATGCGAGGTTTGGAACATGCGTTCGTATTTAAGAGAAGATGGATTTCAAGAACATTCCCGGTATGAGAATTCTTGTGCCAGCACCATAATGAAACTGATTTTTTTCCATTCGAAAGCAAAAGTCTTCCCGTTTAAATTCGGATAACCCAATCTCTTCAATCCTGCACCAAAGGTATGGTAGGTCAGTTTATAAGTTATTATAATGACTCCATCATTCGCTGTCCTTCTGTTGTATGTTTTAGTTTGAGGTTTTTATTGGTCAGAAGGGCGAAATCTATGCCTTTATCGATTAAATGAACGACGTGACTTTTGCTACTTTCTGTATATTTTACCCTGCCAGCTAGACTTTTATATAACACCAGAAACCGTTTGTAAACACAAACTGTGGGTGTTTGAGAGTTTTATAAAAGTGTTAGGGTCGCCCTTTGTCATTGTTTTTTTTCACAAAGGCCAAGACAATTAAAAAGTTTATTCTCCATTTGAATAGAAAAAAGGGAGGATGGAGGAAAATTTAAAGCAGAAATTTGGTGATAAAATGTTTTTTTCTGCTTATTACATTAATAATTTTCTTAAAACATTTTTGTCCACTGTTCACCAAAAAGGATAATAAGATTTTGTGGGATACAATGGATTTACTGGAAATTATTTAAAGAGGATTGTAACAACTTTGTCAGGGCCCTCGTTATATCATTCCTTTTGTTTTACTGGAGTCCATTCTGTGAAATTGGCTGTAAAACTGAAGGCATTGCTGTAAATAAGATATGACAGTTCCTATGCAGCATGTTGTAGACTTTGTTTTTGTGAAAAAAACATCTTAAACATTTGACATCAAGAGTTAAATGGAATGCTTGTTTCTAAAATTAAAGCTGTCCTGCACATATTAGCACCAATTTGTGAATTTAGCAATGTATGGATGAAATTGTGCTTTGAGATTTGACGCTTGCATGTTATTTTCGTGCACATATTGGGAAGTAACTCAAAATCGCATGTTTTAATTTCGAAAAAAGAATACTGTTTAGAATACTATTTAGATTTACATTTATTTGAAGATCTAAGAAAGGACCTCCTAGTATGACTAGTCCCTGGCCCTCTACGGGCTGTAGCGCGACCCATAATATATATTATTATTATAAAAAAGGAGTTAGGCGCGAAATATTGATAATGTATCAAGATTATGTTTTATTTTCAATACCTACTCTAGAAAGTAAATATCAACTGAAAGCGATTACATTACTATATTTATAAGTTACTGGCCATTTTCGGGGTATTTACAAATAAATCTGCGCCCACGTATGTGCGCCTACATTAAATCTAGCGAACTGAGAAGAAACTGCTTTAATAAAACGTTGTGTGAAGCTTCTACATAAGTAGGTTGTTCTGTCTTAAATGACTTTGTTCACATCTTCTCTTGTCAGACTTTTTTAATAAGAAAGAGAAAGAAAGTCGATTACATCTAAAGATAAGAGATCTTATGTTCCCAAAGTAAAAAAAAATTCAAGAGAATTGCAAGATTTTCAATCAAGACCATTACGGACGAAGGTAGGCTTAGTAATTTTGAAAGTAGTCCATGAACAAAGATGGGAGATACACGCAATGTGCATAGTACAATGCTTGAAAATGCCTGATAAAGTCTTTAAATATTCGGATTTCATATTCTCTTCAGTAAACTTTAAAGTGTCTGCAGAGGTAAGCTTGTCTGTGTTTCTTTGTTGGTATTCACCGAAAAAAAAAGCACAAAATCTTTTTGCATATTCGACGCAACTTCAACCAAATTATCTAATTATTTTCCGGACTTTTATGTTGTGCTTATGAGGGTCTTTTTATGGATGTCACTCAGTATAGTTAGAGTTACATGCTTATAAGAACGTGTGCTTTACATTAGTCTCTTCTGTGAACAATTTCCGGAAAGGATACCCAAACGGATGCTTTTGGGTTGAAGATATTTTTCCTTTCCAGCTCTTTTTTCTCATCCCTTGCCATGTGAGTTGATAATTCGTTATTACTGAAGACGAAAAAAATACGATTTTCACATAGGTACTGAAGATACCCATATTTTGCGAAATGCGATACAATGTACATACTTACATATATTCGCCCCGAGGTATGGAAAGTGAATGAACGTGTGAATGTAGGGTTTGTGATGAAAATTTCATTACTGTAATGCTTAGGTTGACTTTTATAGGTAAGCTCAGTTAATGCTTTAATGAAGGGGTGAGCAATTGGCTAGCAAACGATAGTAGAATTGATTAAAGGAAACATAATACTTAAAGCCTGCTTAAGTTGGTTCCATGAACTTAAGATATACATTTTTTTCTCCTGCTGATAAGTGATAAGGATATACAGGTAAAGATTATGTTTTCTTATGCGCTGTTGTGGATGGATTTATTTGCTTAAGGTGTAATTTCAAGATATGTTTGTATAAAGGTAAGAAGTATTTATTTGATAGTAACATTATATTATGCTAATCTTGAATTATTTGAAAAATGTATTAGGTTAGGTTAGGTTAGGTTGTAGTGGCTGACTGACAGCAGTCACACTTCGGTCTATGAACGGCCGTTGTGTTACAATGCAGATTTAATTGATCATATTCCCCAAATCCCCAATTAGTACTTTTGATAATGCGTTGGTGATGACTGGCACTAATGCTACTTAGGTCGACCAGGCTGTTAGAGAGAGCTCTGCAGTCAGCTTCTGGAGAGAAATCAGAAGTTTAGTTGAATATAACTCTATCCAGTCTGCTTCGCTGTCAGAACAGATACCTGTACTTGATGTTACATTTGTTTTTTAGCCAAGTCAATATTTCCTTTATCGCCATAGTTTTTACCAGTGATTTGGTAGTACCGGCGTACGCCTTCCTCCCACTTCGACCCATCTGTGAAGATTCAGAGAGGACCATCCAACGGTGTTCAGACCTCCAGGCGTTCTTTCCACATGTGCAGCGATTTCAATCTGATAGCCGAACACTGCTTGTCTGCGGAATAAGTCGGCGAAGCTGCGGAGGAGTTGTCCTTAACGCTTCCCTGATACCTCCGCATGCCATCTGTTGCACCCTATCAAGCGATTTACAATTAATGTCCTTATCGAGCACCGTCCTCCTACTAACGTGAAAAGCCAATGGACCATGCGATGCTGTATTCCCCATTTGCACCCTATAGCCTCTACAGCAAGACTAAATCGTGGAGGAATTTTTAATATATGGCTGGATGCTGGGTGCATGCTTAACTTCATGTCCAGGATAAGATTCAGAAATTTTGGAAATATGTATTAAGAAGTAGAAGAACTATATTGAAAATGAGTCATGTTCTTTGCTATCAAATAACTTGTCTTTTCGCGTTGTTCAATACGGCATTACATGTACATTTTTGCTTTGACAGGCGAACCTGGTGGATCTAAGAATAGCCCGAACAAGGGAACGGGAATCGACGGAGTGAATTGAATATCCGCATTATTTGAGAATAGGTGTGACTAAAGCGATTTATTCAAATATCCTCTATGAGCATCATTCTTCGATTGACCTGCTGGAAGTATTTCAGTGAACAATGACAAGTTGATTTCAAAATTGTGATTGTAAAACGGTGATTCAGTGTACAGTGAACTCTCGATAATACGAACCTCCATAATTCAAACCTCTTTAAATAGAAGCATTCTCACAGTCCAATGAAAAAAACCTCTGTAAATCGAAAGAAACCTATGCACTCTGTCCCTTTCGCTAATTCGAATTTACTACTGTGCTATAGAATTCGAAAATAATGAATTTTGTACCTTTATAGTTCGAAGTCAAGTTTATTTGTTTTTTTTGCAACTATTAATTGGAAATGCGTACGTGACGAAAGTGGGTCATGAAAACAGATGATTGAGAGATTCCTGTGCCCTGTGTACTCATTGAACGTAAAGGTGTGCAGATGGATGGCAGTAGAGTTACAATTTCTCTATTCGTAAAGACGCAATCGAATTAGACTATCGGTGCAAGCCTTCAAATACCTTATAATAATAATAATATAATATAATATGCGTGGCGTTACAGCCCATAGAGGGCCGGGGCCTAGCTTCTCAGCAACCACTCATGTTGCGTGTGCTATTGTTCTATCACGAGTGGAAGGGATCTACAGTTTTATGCCGACTCCGAACGGCTAAGTTTTGAGAAGCTTTTTCTAGACAGTTATACTCTTTGAGCATTGTCAGTGACTCGAAAGAGATGGGGTCGTGAAAAGTATTTCTTGTCGTACCAGGAATCGAATCTAGGCAGGTAGGACCAAGTGCGTAAGAGTCGACGCACTACCCACAACGCCACGGGCCACCAAAAAAATACCGTATACATATATTATCTTTCGTATCGTAATTATTTTACCGAAGATTCAATATAGAAATGAGTTCCAAAAAGTGAACTTCCCTGGACCGAGTTTATTTCACTTAGCTTAGGAGTCACGAACAAATTACAGATTTATTCGTGTAATTTGCATCAAAACTTTCTTTACTCTGCGGAGCACTACTTAAATGTACACATATTTATTTGTGCATACCTGCGAGTAATAAAAATTATGTTTAACAATTTTTTATGAAACCTGTGAAAACTTCTGCAATTCCCCGTATATGCTCATCAGATAAAAAGTTCAGATAATTTATGAAGATTCTACTAATCCATACTAATTTTTTTTATGCAATACGATACTTACAAATATTGAGAGTGACGATGTGCAATTTAGTAAAATTACTTTCATCGATCATCATCTACGTATATCAACTTTCAAAGGCGTCACTCGCTTAATTTGTATTTATAGAAATCCTCAGAGTTTGATATCAATTACTAAATCCCTCCAACCATCAAAAATGTTGAGAAACACACCTCCCCGGGGGATATTCGAGAGCCTCCGTCGGCACAAGACGCAAAAATGGAATTAATGAAGAGCTTAAAAGTGAACGCAATTAAAATGGTAATTTCATTAGATTCTCCCACCCGTGGCTACAGTAAATCGGCACACAGTAAGTACGATTTAAATGCTCATTCAATCAAAGCAGAAATGTTGCCATCATTGCTTCCGTAGTGTTATCTGGAATGAGAACAATCCTTAGTGCGCCTATTTACATTAGAATACTTGCGTCTAGAAAGGATTAAGAAAATTTATTGCCATAGTCCTTTCCTCGCAGACAATTGAAGAAAGTTATAATTGCTCTATTTGTATTGCCAGAGAACGGAAACTTGCTGCGTGTCATCACAGAGTAATTGGCCTTCTGTTACCCGGTATTGTTTGCTTTTAGCAAGCACTCCACAAATAAAAGGCCACTCGTCAGTGATTAATTCTGCCTGTGACGTTTGCCACTTTTTCTTATTTATCAGAATTCAAGCACGTCATAACCATTTGGACTTAGTGTGCACATTATAATTTAAGATTTTTTCACAATTAAGTACAAGGGAGATGTTTTTAAATATCCTACATGGAAACCATTGCCAACATTTTAAGTACGCATTTTTGAAAAGAAAATCCGAGTATATTTTAATTTCACGCTTCTCTTGTTACGAAACCAATTTTGAGGAACTTATCGAAATACTAAAAGTGTCTACTTTGATTATGTCTGTTAATGGGCGGACCAGCGTTGGAAAGGAATGTCGCAGGTGGATTACCGAAAAACTTTTTCCTTTGTAGCGAAGAATTTTCGGAATATCTTTGACTCGTTAATTGCAAAAGAGACTATAAGTGGTTTTCGTCTTCCAGATTTTCTCAATTCCAAATTCAAATAGTTAGCTACATACAACAGGTATTTACGAGTATATCAGGTCGTTCACATAAAGCGTGGAAGGAATTTTAATATTTTTGCCCTCTCTATGGCAAACTTTCCCGACAACAGAGAATTGTTGAGCCATATGAACCTATACGTATGTTCATATATGTGTCAGTGTTAACACATTTTCGTCATGTGAGTATGTATTTTCGATCAAATTCAGAAGTCAATTGTGAGTTGCTCGAAAACTTTCTGATAAGCATTGTGATGTTTTGAAATTAAGTTTACTCAAATAAAAGATAAAGTTTGGCAAGGCAATGTTTGGAAAGTTTTAAAACTGTCCCTTATTATTGTGTTTTTTTTTTTATTTTGAAAAAATGAATATCTACAACTTCTGGTTAAATGTGAATATCGAAAAACAGAAAAGCAAAGGTTGATTGATTTTGGTGGAACAGCTAGCTTGTGAGTAGATAGTTGTGTTAGTATAATAAAGGGTGTTTTTTTAGGTAGGTATAGAACTTTGAAATGGAATATGATTTTTTTTATATTGACAAGAAATTTAATTTATTCGAAAGATAAACTTCTGGCATTATAATTTATATATGATTTCTGGCATATGACTGCCACAGCTGGCTCGGACGTAATCTAATCTGGAGGTCCAATTTTCGATGACTTTTTCCAACATTTGTGGTCGCATATCGGCAAAACCGCGTCGAATGTTGTCCTCCAAGTGGTCAATCGTTTCGGGCTTATCGACGTAGACTAGCGACTTCACATATCCCCACAGAAAATAGTCAAAAGGCACGATCTTGGAGTCCATTTCACGGTTACCAAATGTTTCCTTCAATAAATCAATTGTGGCACCAGCTGTGTGACACGTTGCGCCGTCTTGTTGAAACCACAGCTCGTGCACATCATGGTTGTTCAGTTGATGAACGAAAAAGTCAGTAATCATGGCTCTATAGCGGTTACCATTGACTATAACTTTCTGGCCAGCATCGTTTTTAAATAAGTTAACTAGCTTATCAAAAATAAGTATAGTATAATATGAATGAATTTGTCAATAAGTTTCAGAAGCCTGATGTGACTGTACCACTACGAGACGATAATGTAATGTTAAATTATAAAGCCATCAAAATGTATATCGAGAGGTATAACAGAATTACCAACAAAATGGCATTTTTCATTGATTGAATCATATCCTCCAGATAGCCATTTGGACAGCCTCCAATTCAATGACAGCAAAGTCTCATTGATGGCTAGCTGCATTCGACTGGCTCGCGATCATATCAATGACTTCAGCGTAAGTTGTTGTTTTTATTTATTTTTGATCGGATCAGCATGGCATGTAGAATAACTTAAAATAAACATCTTCTGTGCTAAACCTAAGCCAATTTTTTTTTTCCAGCCATTGTTAAAATGCTTGACTTTTCAACATTCAGAACTAAATTGATGCCAAATAGTCTAGTAAATAGAGCGTGCCTCTACATTTTTATTCTCCCAAGCCTCTATCACAACATATCGCGCCCCAAACCCCAATTAAAAAAATACCTGAAAAGAAAGAGTTCAGTAATAAAATTACTGTATTTATTGTGTTTTCAATTACATGCTTTATATCTTAATCCTTCATTAATTTCAATAAAATCGAAATTAAATTTTCATTATATAATCAATGAAAAAATCAAAATCATCCCAATTTAACGTTATTTAAGTTTTTATCTTTTAGTGTCACATTTTATAGTGCGTGTTATTTGAAAAAAAAATAATTCAAAAGAAAATGTTCCATTTTGAGGGATGAACCCATGTCCATATACAATGGCTACAAAATCCGCATACGCAGACACGAAGCAAAATTCTCATGAGTGATTCATGATTAAATTCTCTTGAAGATAAGCCATTGGTGGGCGATTGTTTTCAAATTGTGCGCTAACTTGATTGCTTGTAGTCGCCGAAAACTCATTAATTTTTCGATTAATTTCACTATCGATGTTTCATAGTGTGTGCAGCAAAATATCTACCACACCATACCCAGTTCATTCATTTATTTTGATGGATGCTATATTAAAACTTTTCCCTTGGGCCTTAGTTGGTGTATGAAAAGTTTTGTACATCTTTTCGACCAAGATGAGTACTTTGATTGAAAGATTACAAAATCAAGATTTTGTTTACAAAATAATGCTTAAGTAACTGAGGATATGACGATGACAATAATACTGTAGGAGTATGAGAATTGTCCCTTAGTGGTAAACAGATTAATTTAAACTTGCCCCTGCTTCCTGTTTTCAGGTTCATGGTTGGTTAGATAAAGTATTTTAATTATCCGTTGGTTGAACTTGATGGTGAACATTTTGGTAATAATTATCTTGGAATGGATATAAAAGATTTGAATAAGTTGCAATTAAGCAGTTCGTTAGAAAAGAAAGAGAAAGTATAAATTAGATTCTTTTATTTTTAATTTCTTTATGTATTCAGTATTTTTATGTATTTTTAATCCGTGATGCCATTGGAACGTTTAAATTGACACGATACCCATTGAATGTGAGTTGGTGCGTCAACTGGTGTACTGGGGGTGCCTGGTTCAATTCCGGCATTCACCAACTTTCATAGTTCATGGTCGACATCTGTCGAGTTACCGACAGTAATCAAATAGCACAGAAGACAACATTACAATTAAATATTGACCATAAATGTGTTCTTTTATAGATTTCTTTGAATAACCCTACCAAAGAATGAATTAACCTGCAACTCCCTTCCCAAACTCATTTTCTCCTACTTCGGGCTGTCTCGGGTTAAATACTTGCTTTTCATTTTTTCGTTACGATGTTTTTGAAATCTTATGTTTGACCCCTAAAAGGCAATTAATTTGTTCCTGGGGTAATTCTACTGTTAAATGTTTAATCCATAAGCAAAAAACACATCAGACCGCCTTATCTTCCCAACCCCACAATCATGGAAATTGAAAATACTAAGCTATAAGCTTAAGAATTTTGCAACTAAAACATTTAAGGTGAGAGGAGCTGCACAAACCTAATATGTATGAACTATAAATATTTCAGCACGGTTTTCATTAATCTTCAACCTCAAACTAAGAGATTTCTACAGCTACAACATAAACTACTTTAACTACTCGAGTGAGGCGGGAAGAAGAAATAAGTCAAAGAAAATTGTTCAAAGCAATCAGATACTGAATCATAAATAATTCCATGTTTGAGATCTAATATCAATCTATCTGTGGAACATCATGTCAAATGTCAGTTCCTGAGTGAATGTTCGTAGGACAAGTGCATGTGGTGTCATGATTTCTTGATTTGCGGAAGTGGAAGTGGAAAAACAACAACCATGAAATTGTATTTCGATCAGGATATTCCTATGTGTGTATATTTTTTGCTTTGCATATTTCCATATTCCCGTACGTATTTCCCCTATGAGAAATTCCATACAAGGTATTAAAAAAGCATAGGATAAAAGTATCTACTGGGTATGTGTAACAACATGTTACAAGAACCTGTAAGACAGTTTTGGATAAAAAGAATTTGCATATAAAGAATGAATTGGTAACCAGTAGGCTCACTGTTTTGTTTATTGGAATTCCGTTTCACCGAGGGAGAGAATATGTACATATATACATTACATTGAATGCATGCGTAGTTTGTTTGGAGAATGAATTTTGTAGTTAAATGTTTCTTTTTAAAGTCGTCGAATATTATATCTCCATGAAATTTCCTTGACAACACTACATTGGAGGACCGCTTCATATTTTATAATTATGCCTTGAATTACTACATTCCTGTGCTGTTCACTAAAGATACAATTCATCAATTGGGAGGGAAGACAAAACCGGATCTACATACAGACAAACATACATTTGGCCATAGAGGGCAAGGCAGGCGCTGTGCATACAGGCAAGGTTGCTGATTGCTCCTAACTTGGCGGAATGCCAGCAACGATCCCGGTTGTTGCACAGGTCTAATTGACATGCAGCCTTCCCGCGGCGTTCTCCGGGTAGCCCTCACAACATCCGTTGTACCAATGTGAACCAAAGGTGAACCAAAGGTGAACCAATATATGCAGCGATCACACTAGGCAAGCGCATATCCACCTGGACCAGACCGGCGGTTGTGCGGAGGCTTAACAACCCGCGGAAAACAAGACTCATTATGAAAGAGAATCCTGCCCCGGATCAACGGACGGACCTTAAACAACAACGACACAGAACGAAAACGGTCTATGATTTGCGAATATTACTGCGATCCTTGAAATGCTCTGAATAGGACAAAGGATAATGAAAAAGAAAGAGCTTCGAAGCGTGAAGAAAAGATTTCTCGCAACCTTCCAGCTCAAGGATATCGAAGAGACAGCCTTTATAAAAAAAGCCAAAGGTTTTTAGAAAGATACTCATGCTCTTCGAAATTGTGAGTGTAATGTAGCTACTGACCCGCAGGGCCATTCAAAAAATGAAGAACAACAAATCCTGGAGAAAACTAGCGAGTTTCAAATCGATATGCACCACCTTTTCATCGCAAGCAGCTGTTCGATGCGATGGCCGAATTCGGGATCTCGGGAAAATGATCCGGTGGTGTCGCACCACGCTAACACAAAGACGATGCACCGTGCAGTTCGGTTCAGGACCGTTTAAAACCTGCACCGGATTTCAGCAAAGAGATGTGCTGTCGTGTGATTTCTTCAATTTGGTACTGGAGAAGATAGTGCGGCGAGCTGCTGTAAACACGGATGCTACAATTTCGATACAGTTAAGTACTTTGTCTACCTCGGGTCAAACGTGAACTCCACGAATGACATCTTAGTGGAGATCCGACGCAGAATCGCCTTTGGCAATCGATGCCACTTCGGTTTGTCAAAACAACTGGACTCAAAACTTTTGTCTCGAAGGACCTGCTTTATGAAGCCGAAAGGTGGACGCTAAGTAAAACAGCTGGGCTGATTCTTGGTGCCTTCGAAAGTCGTCGGGTATATGGTCAAGTGTGCGAGGAAGGCGAATGGAGGAGAAGACACAACCGCAAACGCTACGAGTTGTACCAGGATGTGGATGTAGTCTGGCAGTTGAATATTAATTCTCTCCTATACTTACTGTATCGTCAGAAATAACATAGAATCGTTGAATACAAAGATCACCCTCAACGACCAACAACTCATGAACATAATCATAAATCAAAGATTTGGTGCTCGTTGAAATCTCTCACGCTCAAATTCAGTTTCATTATACATGCAACATTGAACATACCCGGCTTATACTTATGAAAAATTTCGGACTAACGACGCTAATCCACTAATTAACAAATTCTTTGGATAATTTGAATAAGTTGTTTTGTGCCTGAAAAAAATCAAATCTCGTTTGGTTCCAAGAATGCACAATTTTGTGGTGAAAGGGCGTTGAGTTTGCTTGATTTAGCGCCGTTTGACTTCCGGCTATTCCCTAAGCTCAATACACCCCACTCCCAGGACACCGTTTCGAAACGATTGAGCGCATTGAAGGACATTAGGGAAATTAACTTTAAGAGTTGTTTCGAGGACTTGCAAGCACCATTGGCATTATTATATTGTATAGATATACATACAACATACAACAAGTCGAGGGGGACCTCACTCGGCTTGCTGTGCGAAACTGGAGACAGCTGGTGAGAGATCATGCTGGCTGGAGAGGCATGTTGAGTGAGGCCCAGGTTCACCTCGGACTATAGCGCCCTAAGAAGAAGAAGAAGAAGGTGGTTGTTTCAGTTTGATTTTATTTCAAAAGGTGTAGTTGCTTCGATGGGCAACGATTAATTAAATTCAAGTAGTCCTTTTAACATATTGCACTCTAGTTCTTTAAAATTAACAATTGCAAAATTACCTTCACTCCCAAGCATGCTGGCAGAGAATAAAAAAGGACCAACTCTTGGTTATGTCAAAGACCGCTTAGTACTACTTTATGTATACTCTATCATCAGAAAGAGACGAAGATAAGCTTGACAGATACTGGATATGGTCTAGAAGTATGCCACTGATTAGTGCTGAACCAACTGAGAGCTGGATTAAATTCTGTTTCATTTTCACTTTATTATAAAGGAAATTAATCGGGGCTTGATGACAATAGTTATATATATTTATAACGACATTCAAGCAAACTTACGAAGTTGGTCGTTTTAGGCGATAAGTCGATGTAACCGATATAATTTAAGTGGATAATTAGCCACTAGCAAACATCTTTAAATTCTTCTATTTCAAAAGGAAGGCCGAGTTTCACAGGTATTTTTCAAAAATTTCATTAATTTAGGCTTTCTTATTGTTCTCCTATTCTTCCACATTCTCTTTCCTCTTGATTTACCTACAACAAGAAGCCTCTATTCAAATTAAATTAATAAATTGTAATAAAAAATTAAATTGTCTACTGCAACTTTAAGAAAACTTTTGGCCTCTGGTTTAATTTTGCCACTAAAAAATCAATTACTTTGAAAACGAAACGAGAACGATATATCCACGCTGGCGAAGACGCGAAGTCGTTCGTCTCTATCTACTTGGCATTCACCCTGGTAATTTGGGGTAGTTTAATGGAACTTTAAAGAGCCATTTTAATCGCAGTGTGAAAGGAACTCTTTTTTTTAGGGAAAGTTATGATTCTTCAACAAATCACCTCCTCTGCTCATATAGCGCTTTGGCAAGTCGTAAGTAGTCACATCTAGGGGCCTACTATTTTAACAACTTCGCCAAATTTGATAGGGGAAGAATTAGCCAGCTAAACCGTTTTATCGCAATCACCAACTGATTCCAAGTTATGGAGTAGATAATCCGCGTGGTATCACAATGGGCCTACTCTGGACTTAGTGTGGCTGCCGTTTAGCAGGCAGCCAATACAACCTAACCTAACCTATGTTTCACCAACTTGGGATTTCTATTCACAAAAACGAAATTCTTACTCCCTGTCTACTTTTTAATTGATCTTTGTGGCTTCACACACTAATGGGTGATTATTAGTATAAGGGGATTTCCGATTAGTATCGGGTCGATCAGTCGAAATACCTATTTTGTTTAATATACTTAAAAAATTAAATTTTTTTTAAAAATGTGTAAAATACTTAGGCACTGGCCCCCGATAAAAAGATATTTGGGTAAGAAGTGTCCAATATATGATAAAATGAAAATTCTGGTATATACCAACACTGGTTAATAAAGAACGCGTGAAGGTTAATTTGTTCATTAACTTTTATATATGGATATCTTTTTAATGATGGATATAGTGGGGGGTGAAGTGTAATACTCTTCTTTAAGATCTTTATTTTGCTCTCCAGCTTCCAATCTAATATTCATACCTGATTTCTCTCCTCTCGTCAATCGTCCACATAATATCAGAACAATATCCGGACTTGGTATAGAAAACCAGCATGCTGATATTATGTTCCTTTGTGAAGTCCTTTAACAATACATAGCTTTGCAAGAATTACTAATCTCTACATATCATGCTCGCTTAGAATCGCAAGACACCTGTATCAAATCAATACTCAAAACGTGCGTACGTACATATGTTTGTATATTATTTTTTTAAGGTTGCTTGCATTTCTATGAAATGTTGTCAAATTTAATTACACTTCAATAAAAAAGTACTTCGCACAATTCTATAAACAGAAATGTTACGATCTTGAAAGCATGTGCTGGAAATTACATATATATGAGCAAACAAGCGCACTTTGCTTAACGCAACAACCATTATATGTATTTTTTTATAATTTCGAGTTGCATAAATCTACCATTAAGAAAAGTCCCCAAATACTGCACTTTGTGAGCACAGAGTGCTATTTTTACAGCGATTTGTTAGGGTAATTAAAGTAACTTAATGACATCACATACACGCTTATGGTATAAAACCTGCTATCAAATCATGCGAAGGTACATACTAAGATGTGACGTGTAGGTTTGACATTTTTTTCAACTTCTTTTCATCTGGAACGATGCTCAATTAGCTTTTGATTTGAGCGATAACAATAATTGCTACATATTCTGAGAACCTCATTTGGTGAATGTGCTATTTTGTTAGAGATCTCGGCTTCGTCTTAATTGACCACTCCATTCAACTCGAATGGACTCTAATCATAATTAATGCACACAAAACACTAACTTGCCTTCTTCGTTAAGTAGCTCTTGTAGTGATGGAACGCAGATTTCGTTTTCGTCGCACGTGTGATGCCTGCAGGAGTAGTTAAGTAATTTTGGATGATGAATACAGAAAAAAAATAATTTGCAGGCATTCGTCTTATTTGTCTTAGAAGATGTACTAAAATAAACTCGTAAGATTTGGATGTAAGATTTAAAAGTCACAAGACGATGGCCGCATTGCAAAATATTGCCGATAATCCGTTAATGTACATAAGCAATTATTTGTGACCTTAGCCATTAGCTTCAGTCAGCTTTAAAACAATACATCTCTTGGTTTTGCTTCCGAGACCACAACGGAATCACCTATTAATGGGCAACGCCACTAATAAGCCAACATCAGCGGCATTTCAAAGCTCTTCCAACAAACGAACAAGAAATGCTTTTCCTTGTTATTATTTTAATTTCACTGGCGTTACTCTAAACGGATTTATTCCGTTTCTGTTTTACAATCGCCAACATTTCATTAAAATGAGAAGAGGGTAGAAAAGGTTCAATAGTAATAATGAAGCTCCTTTTTTAAGAAAGATTTTCCCTCCAATCTTATAATTAAGTATTTGAAAATGTGGTAATTTATCACCGCGATGACTGGGCCTCAAAAAGAATTACGTTAAAAGATGCACAGTAAAGGAGTGTATGAAGGATTTTTCGCGATGAAGGAACTTCTTCTACTAATGGGATGATTATAAGACAGCTCTGACATTATCAAAGTCATCGGAAACGATTGCACTTTTTTGATGATGACTGTCTAGAGCCGTTCAATGGTAGTAGACAAATCCGAAATTGAATATATTTTTCAAATTTCTTTTCAAGTGCACAAATTAGTAACAATTTTAACACCGCCATCGACACTGCGGCACTGCGCCATTGAAACGATCTTGAAAAATTACGAAAAAATATAGTTCCTTCCATCTCTAGTTTTGACATTCCTTCCAAATTCCGGGCATTGAGCAGGCTGACAATTTGGGTAAAAATAAATAGCTTATTATCGATCGGCAACGCTTTGCGTTTACGATAATGGCAATGCCATCATTGTTTTCGAAAAAGTAGGGACCGATGATGCAGACAGCCAACAAAAAATCTTTTTAAATCCCGCAATTTAGTTAGTCGTGAATATGCTTCCAATTGCTATATATCTAGAACCCATTGTGCGAAAATTTACCACATTACGCCAATAGTAGCACAGTAGAAAATACGCCAAATGTATGTATGGGGAGAGCATTATGTATTTCTTCAATTTTTTTTTCGGCCAGAAACGATGTTTTGGCCGCGTCTTCAAAATTTATTATTGATTACTGAACCTATCGACTTAAATTTGAATAGTTGAGAACGAAGGACGACAAAGTATAGGTACATCATAAATTGGTCGCACCGTTGCCACAACAGAGAATACTACCATAAAACAGTTAATCTTAGAACAAGTATGTATTAGATACTTTAGTCAACACGTTTTAATTTAATACTTAATATGCGAAGGATCCAATTGCTTTTTTCTTTCTTACATTTATTTCATTTCCTCTTCCAAATGGATAGACGCATGTATTTTTTCCCTCTTATACTTACAAACATGATGGAAGAAAAAATGTAAACGTTTCACTGTTGTTTTAAGGAAATTAAAATGGCTGATGTGTTATTATTCTTGCTGTATGCTCGGAATTCCAAAGATTGTGCAAACGATACGAGGGGTGATGATATTAATGAAAATTGCGTATTCTGTTTGGTTATTTCGGCGCACAAGGAGTGGGTGCTTTCTTTGATGTACATGTATTCATGCGAAGGTGTGCCATCAAACATCCCTACTCAGATATTCCAAGTGTTGTGGTGAAAAGCAATGCCTCTACTGACTTTTGTTTTGTCTTTCTTTAATTGTTCGTGTTTCAATTCAGTATTCTTTAACACGCTTTTGGTGTATTTGGTGGCGTATGTAGTATGTTCGCGATAAGAAATGTTTGTATGTTCCTTGTACTGTAACACTTAAATCCGTGTAATGCCAACACTCGCATGTTCATTCAACAGGCTTAATAACAATAAGGACCTGTGGGAAATTTTATCTGAAAAGTTTGTAAGCATGGAAAGTCTTTAATTAACATTTTCTTTGTATAAAGTATCAGGAAAAAAAACTTGTGCCTTGGAAAAATATATAATAGCTAAATTATTAAGCGGTGCAATATGTTAATTTATTACA
Source organism: Eristalis pertinax (assembly GCA_907269125.1). Classification (NCBI taxonomy): domain Eukaryota; kingdom Metazoa; phylum Arthropoda; class Insecta; order Diptera; family Syrphidae; genus Eristalis; species Eristalis pertinax. The sequence goes on along the minus strand of OU026146.1, from coordinate 24,238,164 downwards.
GAAGGAATGCACATTCTTTACCTCAGTCAATATAGAGTTTACACTCACTTATCAGAACTGCGACCTATGGAGGGTCTGAAAACGCTGACGGTCCTGCTTCGAATCAAGCTTACACCAAAGCTCGATGGAAACGCGTGATGACGTCGATACCATTGTTGAACTGACTTATAGAAAATAGTGCATTTCCTGTTTACAGGTGCCCGTCGGACTATTTCTTCCGCTACCAATTTGAAGAAAAGACACTCAATCCGGTGTAGGTTTCAAACGGCTCAGAAGCCCTCGAAGTATTATCGCATCGGCAATAAAATCGATAGAAGGTGTTGCGTATCGAAAAATATGCAATATCGACCAAATTTTCATTGCACTAAAAGTTAAATAGATGTACAAAAAATAAAGTATCTACTAGTTTTGCAACAGAACTATAAACATGCAAACAACCACAGTCAAGGTAGTTGCTTCGAGTCCTTCTTCTAAAGGGTAACAAAAACATTCGTTATATCTAGTGTTAACCTTCGTTTTCGTACGTTATATGTACACAAATGCATTTGAAAAAAGTGTACGTTATATCGATCATTCGTTATATCGGCATTCGTCTTCCATTTATCTTTTCCCTTCAACTGCCTGGACTCATTCATTCAAACTTACCACGAGGGATCTCACGTTTGTCTTTATGCACAAAGTTTCCAGCTAACCACCTAGGGCCTATCTAAAAAGATTATCCTAAATCCTTTCCGTCTGGGTAAAAACAACATTTTCATCACAGTGAATTGAACCAAGAAATCACGAACGAATCGCAACCGGAGCAGTACCCCCAATTTTTCCTCGTAATTCTCATGGAAGTAGTCTTGTGAACAAATATGAGTCAAAGTTTTAGCCATATCAGTGAGGCAACGGATTGATCACAGTGCCGAAAATATTGCTGCCGTTGAAGCGTCTGTCGCAAAGGAACGAAAACGATGATTTCAAGATTTGGACATGGCTTAGACCACACTAAGACGAATTTTGTGAAAGGATCATGGTCTGGCCCAGTATGACATGACGTGACGAATCCTACATTTTGACTAAACGGCTTCGTCAGCAAGCAGACTATGCGTTATTAGCCAGGCGAAATCATTATGTGCTTCAAGAAACACTTCATCTACGACCAATATCTGTACGGTCGTAACGATATTGGGTTGTTTTTTTTATGGTTGATAAGAATTACTATCAAGTTTCAGTCAATGGAGGCCAGAGAGAATACAGAGACATTTTCCAGCATTTTAATCAATTACATGGACTAGACATTAATGATGTGTGGTCTCTTATTGAAAACATAATTAGCTGAATCTATTACATCCAAAAATGGTACTGTCGATCGGATTTGTCGATCTAGATTGTGTGACTTAATTATTTATTTGGTTTGTTTTTAGTTTAAAAAAAAAGTTGTCAAGACCGTCTTGGAAAATTCGATACTTTTCACATTTACCTATTGGTTTTAACATACTCGATTAAATTCCCTTCAAAAATACATAGCAAAAAGTGAATGCTAATAGCGAGTCCAAAACTTCTTGCATTAAAAACACTCATCGGTTAATTTAATTTCTGCATCTTCATCCGTTTGTGTCTTGTTGAGTGGACACACTTACATTAATGTAAATGAAAATTAAGATGTATTATATTCAAATATGTGCCAAATTTCACTCGTGAGAGAATAATAGCATGCACAACGCGAGTGATTGCTGTAGAAGCTATGCCCTGGCCCTCTACGGGCTGTTGCGTCAGCCATATTATTATCATATTTTGAAGTGTTAAATCAAAAATATACAAAAATATAAACTTTTTGTATTGCATGGAAAATTAGTTCAATGGCGGTAGAATTAGACTGATATCATGCCAATCATGAACTTCCATTGTATGGTTCATCTATGACGGTAGAAATTACATAGCCTTATTATAATCACACTGTAATTTTTTAAAAGAATCTTTGCTTCGAGCTTCGATTATAGGAAAAACGATTCGGGATCAGGTTCGATCGAATGCCCTAGTAAAACCCAAATACCTTAACTCTGAAAACAAAAATCTTGGCAAATGGCAGCAGTTTACATTTTATCCGATTCTAGTATATCATGTTGCTTGCATTGGTACGTTAGGTAGTTACAAAAATGGGAACTTACACCAAGTATTTGGGACGAAGTACGTGAACAAATCCAGAAGGAACAGTATAATGGGCAGCGTGTGGTTTCCTCTGTTATTTAATATCCTCTTTGTGCTCATGTGGTCATGCGAGCATTAATCTGGATTTACAACAGCACAAGTTAACTTCCGCTCAATCGTCACCCTTGGCCTCTTGACCACTTCGCCTTCCTTGTGTATGAATGCTCTGAAGGTCAGATTTAATGCTTATATCATGGTTGCACCCATTCAGTAAATATCCGCGGCTATATGGACTGCGTACTTTCATCCTCGTACGTAGAATGTTCATATTTTGTGGCTTTTATGTTTACTCAATGCTGCTATAAAGTTAGGACACGGTATCACTTTAGTTGACCAGTCTCTCATCTCTTGTATGCTCCAATCCAGTATCCCCGGGATATTTCATCAGTGTTGAAATATTAGTACATATATGCCCTAAGTGTGTGGATGCTTAAAGGCAGTGGTCACATCGTTCCGGAGACCTGCTCGGGATTTATCATGTCCATGATTGTATCTGCATTTAATGGATACTGTATGTCTCACACTGAAGTGTCTATCGTTAAGGTTATCTTTGCAGGGTAAAGAAACGTTTTACTTTTTTGTTAGTTCAAGTTATATCGAGTTTCATCATTTGACTTAACAATGTGTTAGAAAAAGGAGATTGATAGTAATTATCGCAGTGTCTGCCTTTTTTTTCTACTCCCAGTCGACCTACATAACGCCTAAACTGTTAACAGATATTGTTCGGGTGGAAGAGTTTATGTCTCCAGCCATCAACAGAGGAAATCTGACCTTTATTCACAGAGCTTTTCATCTTTCCCGCCTCCTTTTACTTTGTTTCCCTATGTGTTCGCAATAACCAAAATCCAACCCTTATTCCTACAAGCATAAGCGTATAAGACTTGAGTGCGTTTTTATCTTTCCTTTCGCTTCCATCTTCGTTTTCCCATCTCTCTATGTACAGAATTTGTCAATTTTTACAAATTTATTCTGTCTCAAGGGAAGGTACTGTAGCCATGGCCACATTTTAATTACATCTTCTACACTCACTTCATTTCTGTGATGTTGACTCTGAGATTGAGAGAGCAATTTATTAGTGAATGCAAAGAAGTCCATGAAGTTCTGTTGTCCAGACAATACACAACATGCAAAATTATAAAGCACATAACTTTCAAAGTCCATTCTATACACAATATCAAATAATCTGTGTGGAGCTTTGGAGTCCAACTACTCCTAAAAACTGCAATTTCGCCGAAACGACCCCGTATCTCTTGCAGATGCTAATAACAGAAGGACGTACTCGATTGTGAATGCAAAAAAAAACCTTAGAGCAAAGCGATGATCTGCATTTTACTTCCACGCATAGATACACGGAAATATTTTACATAACACAAAGTTTTTTCATATACTCGACATTGGCTTTCCACATTTTTAACGCAACTTCAAATTCAGTGGCTTGTTGTAAACGAAACTTTTAAACGAATATCGTCCTACGTTGCACCACCTAGAACGTAATGAATGTTTTATGAAATAAGGACTAAAAAAGTAACGTTCTCACTTCATCCGTTGTACAGCAGACATTCTCTTTTTGTGCATGTGCACTAATTGCAACATGGAATAACAGCTTTAAACATCTGTGCAAGGTTCAATATTCGCAATTTGGCGCAGTTTCGAAAATAAAATTTAAATTACACAGCTGGGGTTGCATATGCAATGCATACATACTCACATACATTGTACGTGCTAAGCTGGGCAATTGAAAATGACTGCAGGCAAAAGGGAAATTATTTGTGTGGGAATGAAGCATCCATTTGGCGTCCGTATTGATCATGATATTTGTTTTCATGGCATTGTACTTACATAACAATTAAAATGGCAGATCGATGTCGATACTACATACATACTTACTAACATGGCATAGCCGCCTATGCGGACGATATTGCTGCACTGACTGTCGAATCGTGCCTAGCGGCTGTGTGTTCAAAAGCGTTGTCAGTTCTGGACGTGATCGGCCACTGGTGTACTCGGAATGAGCATTTAGTTAACCCTAATAAAACTTAGGTTATTCTCTTCACAATGAGGAGGAAATTGACTGGTCTGACTCAACTAAAACTAAAAGGTGTCACCATACGTTTTTTCGATGAAGCTAAATATCACATAGATCCGAGAACTGCCAAGGCGCTGTCAGTCCTCTGGCATTGTAGGGGAATTTCGGCAAGTACTGGGACCTTGGAACACATACCAAGTCGACTTTCCCTGCACTCAGGACTGGCTGTGACCAGAAACGGACTCTAGTTGAATCTTTACGGATGGCTCCAAAACCAAGGCTCGTAGAGGACGACAACATTAGACTGCAAACATCGTTAAATAAATTTGCGTAACTTGGTTTTCCGAGCGGAAACCTAACGTCTGTAAGGAATTCGCTGTATTCTTGTTATCTCTTGACAGAAAATAATGCCGACGACTTACCGGGGTACTAAATCGTTACTACTACTTAACAAAAAAATTTTTGATTGAATTGATTGACAATATCACTTCCTCTGGATTACTGTTCGATATCATGGTTATACTTGAGTGGTTGGGGACACAAGCCCTTGAGCGATATTGGAAAGCAACGGAACGATGCAATCCACGCTGAAGTTTTTTGTTTACGTATGTATGTGAATTTCTACGTGGATACTGGGTGCTTACAAGAATTTAGTCATCTGCAACAACAGCCCATCTGCAAACAATGTGTCTGCACCTGACTATTTGAACGGTAGGCTGCGCTATAAAAGTAAATAATGACGGAAATTGAAAAAAACATTTTATTCCGCTTGATGTTACCAGAGCAGCTGACAAATAAATCTGCACGTAGTTTTCTCAAGAACCCAAATATTTGGAACAGTCATCTGTGCTACTACAGCAGAGACTATGCTGCCAGCTGAAATCTTGAAAATAAGAAATAAACTAATAAATGAAACTTAGTAGCAATGTCATTTAAAATTACCTAGACGGCGAGCGCATTGCATACCCTTTTTCAACTCACTTGAAGAGATTTCTGTAAAGGATATCAAGGAACTAATGTCCTTCTTAAATACTTCAGATTGGCTTTAGAGATATATCAAAAATACACTTTATATATAAGGTACCAGAGCTGTGGCATTAAAATGACACAGTGCTAATTAGGTTCTATCGAAACGAACCACCACTTCTAACTAACAACCTACCCTACCATCTTTCATCATTCAAACTTATTGACAGCTTTTTTTAGAACATTTTGTCTTGCTGGCATACACAGGCATCAAATCTAGAGATCTGAGCGGCAAGTCAATGCCGTCATTTATAACACGCCCAGGGAATTTTCATTGCTGAAACTGCATTGTGCACGGCGAACTGTATTGTTGAAAATAGTAACTATCTAGACTGGCAAAATGAACTGGATGCCGCATTAGGTTTAGTGTCTGCCCCTGGTTAGAGGGATTCCCTTTTCGAATATCAGTAAAAGCTAATTTAAGACGCTTTTATCCGGTTTTCAAATCTGGTTCAGTCACCATTCGCCGTTGGGATCAATTTAACGGCACTATTACTGGATTTGCCGGTTAGTGGTAGTAGTCTGACTGTGAGTAACACAAGTGTACTGGCCACTTACTTACCTACCTAGGATGCTGCTGGTACTACAATGGATTCAGTTTTGAGTCTGACAGCTCAGTATAAAGTGTTAAAAATAGCACAAAATTAAGCAGATATAATGACCCAACACCTACCAATATCGATTACGATCGTCTGTTTCGCCTTGTCTGAAAGGTCTACCGAAAACCCTCACTTTTGGAATAGTTAGAGCCGCAGCATAATATGGACAAGAACCAAGCTTCTACAGGAACTGCTAGTGTTATTTGTGCTATTATTCCCTCATGGCTTGATGCATCACTTGTTTCACTGTAAATCCTTTGAATATTGTGAAAATCAGCCAATTCTAAACTAATACTAACCCGTTAGGAGTGAAGTATTCATTAATGTCTTCCATATGTATTCAACAATTTGGTAAAACGTGTCTTGTGTATGACATCTACAGAGGTAGTAGATATCAACTAAATGTATTTAGAAATCATTCAAACAAAACCGTTCCTGAAAACAGAAGTGTACAACCCAATCCCCTGACTGTAAATTTGATTCAGTGACATAATTGAATTTTCCAGTACCAGTTATACTGAATCTGCTTCCCTTGCGTATCGCATATAGGCATGACATATAACTCAGCATTCCTTGAGGTTGTGGACAAAAATATTCAAACATACACGCACACAGTATTGGGAAAAGCTATTTCATGCCTTGTCTGAGTGCTGGATTTACAAAACAATATGGCTCTAGTACATATATCCTTTAAGTGAAACGAGAATACGAATTAAATTGGCGAAAGGGTTTTCCACCTTGAATTCAATCAAATGATCGCCGGATATTGTCTTATTTTTTGATATCTTCAGTGAGACAAACAAGCGTGAGGATTTGATATTTTATTTATGCCTTAAGGGTCAGGTGCTGATTTCGTCGACACAGAAGTCACGGATATTGATTTGGTTTTCTATAACGTGATTAAATTTCATTTCAGAAGATAGTAACAGATAAAATGAAGTTTGTGTCTCATATCTTTATAAAGAAGTGGAATATGCATTAGACATAAAATATGCAAATAAATCATTTAAAAAAATGTAAACATAAAAATGATTGACGATAGATATACAAAATATTGCCCTCGATTTATGATAAAATTAGAATTTAGACTTATAATAAAACGTCTGAATCCGCTGTTTTTAACCATCACCGTGCAAATATTTTTCATCGATCCGAAATATTTATCAGATTGGTAGTGAATTGTATGCGTACAACATCTGTGCGTACAACTTTCGTATTGTACAGGTGCCACACCACTCTGATGCTTTTGATTGAATCAAACATAAATTGCGTTATGAATTGTATATGTATATATATTTCCTTATATAGAAGTCAATCGCATACCAGATGTACGAAGGAAAACAACACGAGAGGATATGAAAAATGTAATTTGAAATTTCTGGTAGTGAATCCTCTCAATAGAAGAGACACTAATGAAAAGGAGAAAATAACTTGATCATTCAAGACTTATGCTTAATCATATTGTTTTTATTGTGTGCCTTTTTTATGTCATCTTATCAAAAAAAAAAGAAGAAAAAAAATAGTTGCCCTTCTGCCTCTCATGGATATTACATTTATTTCCGAAGGACATTGCCACACCTTCAAGATATTAAGGACGCAGTTATTACTTGTGCTATATACTATATCCAAGTTGAACGGGTTTCCTCTTTGTGTACATTTCCAACAGTGTTGGTTTTTGTTATCATCTTGTCTTGAGAATAGTACATTGTTTGGGGTTTATTAGTTTCCTCCTTAAGTCTTGTCACGGTAAAATTGTGGCCCTGTCGGAAATTATTTGAATAAATATCTACCTTTCGAATGGAAGAAAGAAAATTGAAATTCCAGATAGTACAAAATAGAAAGTTTTTTGCCGACGGGTTCTGGAGTTATGATGATCTTTGGTTAAATAAGTTTTGGTTGAGGATATTAAGCTTATACATCTATGATAGTATACTTAATCCAATACGTAATCGATAAGGGTAGAAGCTGTGAGAGACTGAATCATTATTGATCTGTTGAATGCTGGGCATTTTTGCATGCGGTGCTGTCACAAATGGTACAAGTAAAACAATCATGACTTCAAAACAAGGCCGTCATTTTTTCAGCAGTTCCATCGTAATTAATATTTAAATTGGGGATGTAATTTTTTTATTTTTTAAATATTTAAGTACATATGTACATATATATTACAATTTTTAAATTAATAATTTTAGCACGGATGATCTACTTTGGAACACATATATTGCAATTGGTCAAAGTGTCAAAGTTTTGTGGATCGTGTGCATGTACATACAAACAAATAAGTTCAACCCGATAGTAAAAACGACCTTGGTATCGAAATTACTCATTAATTTTGTTTTTTGTTCGCTATAAAGCTAAAACGACTTTCATTTTAGAATAACTAGCTATAAACCGATGGCACCAACATAGCGAGAGAAAAATTGGGCACATCGCTGTAAAAAAGAGTTGTGTGAGAGTAAGTCACCCAAACGGTGATGTTCATATACACAATCGGCCTATGTTCTAGGCATTCCGTGGTCAACCAGGTCCAATTCTTGAGTGATGGCGTTGCTGCAGTTTCAATTCTTGCGTCAGCACTATCTTATAAGGATTTGGGCCCAAATCCAACCGCAAAATAATCCGGGTTTAAACTCTGGCAATGCTCAATTCAGCTGATCTACGCTGAATCGTCTTCTTTTTTGATATTAGTCTGTATGATTTCTTCATCGCACCAACCTCGGCTTAAGGTAGAAAAGGGTGTATTCAAGATCAAATTTCCCCCACGGTTTGACGAATTGCCTGTGTATGTGATTAGAACAGGGATGTCAAGTCCGTACCATTGATTGGTTGACCTCATGTATGTAAGCCTGAGTAACTCTGAGATTCTGAGTAATCCAGTTAAAAATATGTTGTTATTATTCAGAAGACTTATATTTTTATTAAATTTTTTCGGAATTTTAGAAATCTAAATGATTTGATTGGTCTTAGCTGTTCATTTACGCCATCTAAGAACTTTTCCGTCTGCCATCTTGACATCATAAGATAGTTTAACAAGTAAAAAGTCTAACAAATCGAGTACATTGTTCAAAAAATCTTACTCTAGTCAGGAAAGATTGCGAAATTGGTGTATTCCCAACATATTGAATGTTATTCTGATAATAAGTCTACTTCAGTTACTTATCAGCAAACCGAATGATGGATTAATACCCCAATAGGCAATAGTCTTATTTAACTACCAATTATATCCTCGAACGTATGCATTTTAAATTTCGAATTGGTTTTTAAATATTTGGTATTGAAAATATAATGCTTTCTGTCGCTGATATACTCCGGACTTATTAAAGAGTTTCATACTCGCTTTGAAGATAAGACTTTTAAGATGGCCATTAAAAAGTGCTTAGAGAAAAATTATAACTTAATACCAAGCCTCGCACTTCTCAAGTAGCTATAAGCACCACACATCCCTCTTTATAAGTATGTGCTCATAACTCCGGTGTTTTGCAAACACATTTTTCACCCCCGATAACAACATTACCATACCACTGAATGCGCTGCCGTAAGCTCATTAGAAGATTTTGTGGTGCAAATGAAATTAGCTTTCGTGGCTTTCTAAGGCAATAAAGAAACCCAAAACGCAATGCATATTTCTAAGTCTAATATATGTGTATGTATGTGCGGTGTTAGAATTTCTTCATTTACTGCCATTCGAATCTACAAAATTCCTTCAAGCGATTAAAATAACCCCTCAACTTAACCAGGATGTAAGTTATATTCACACGTATATGTGTGGACATCTGTGAAGCCAACGTGTAATTCACTCAAGTGATTAATTTTTTTTCTGTTTTGCTAGCACCATGTTTTTGTTAATAAATTGTTAATCCGATTAGTCCAACCCGTTTCGTTCGCGGCCTGTTTTTTATTCGACTGTTTGTGTTGTCGGCCGCTCCATTCCTTTTTGGCTTTTCGACTTTATTGGAGCATATAACCCCGTATATTTATACATACCACACATATCATCTGAAGGACGAATGAATAACATCCAGCACAAATGGGCGAAGCGTACAATAAATACCTACTATTTCTGCACGCTATTTGCGCACAGTCTACACCCAGACCTCTTACAAATATGAAAAGTTATAATTATGGTAATTAGTTACATTTAGTCATTTATTTTCCGTTGTAAAATCATCTCTAGACAGGTGCAAGGAATTTCTATCAACAGCAACTATACTTCTTCCAGAACAGCAAAACATCAGCACCACCCCTAAGCAAGCATTGGACAGTACATGAACACGGAAAGAGACGATATCAATGATGAGGTTAAAGTTTTCCGAATTTCATGGCAAAGGTTTTCACTTAACATTTCACGTAGCCACGCGATAAATTCCGCAGTCCAACCAGGATAATTTATTACCATCTAGAAGGTGTGGCTAACCACTGTCTAAGGTTTGTGCGGTTTGGAAACTGCTTTGGAAAAGAATTTAGGTGAAGGTATAAATGATTCCAGTGGTTGTGGGCGGGCAGTTATTCAATTTGTCAGAAAGGGGGGAAACTTGATTATGTATGAGAAAAATTTAGTTACTACATGGTACCTAAATGCTCAACCGAGAGTGAGTAGACACGGTCTGGGTGGATGACTAAAATTGCAAAAGTTTCTGGTTTCCTTTGCGGTGATGTTACCAATTACAGGATAAGATTGGGAAACAAGAAAGTTCGTAGCTGTGCACAAGAGGAAGTTGGATTCATTTAATCTTAAGTGGTTATCGCTAAGTGGCAAACATATGAGGTATGAGTGTTTCTAATGGTTCGTCGATAATAAGGGTGGGAGGACAAATTTTTTAGAGCATAAGAAGATGGGGAATATTAAGAAGCAGCATGGTTTCTAGAGTAAAGAACATTGAAGTTTTATGCAATGAAATCATTTTCAAAATAAAAATATATGTATTTGTATATCTTTACCTTTCCACACGGCATTCGTAATTTGCTTACTTTTAGAAACGTTTTCTAAAAAGTTACTTAAAACTTAAATTTATGGTTCAAGAAGGATAAGAAGAATACTTCTGACATTTCACATGCTCCACTCTTTTTCCTTTATCTGTCCTTGAGCTTCATAAGGGACGTATTTCATAACGAAGATGGAATGATGTAGTGTGTCTCTTGCTGCACATGCAAGTGACTGTATAGTAAAATTGTCACAGACATGTCTTCAAGTTTGGGCAAACGTGCCAAACATAACAAAAGTGTGCTAGTGTTCTCGCACGAATTGAGAAAGCTAATGTATTACATACGCTACCGGTTGGCAGACATTGATGATGTGATGCTTTTTTAAGCTCTTCCATACAATAAGTAGACCATTACCCATTCCGTCAAAAACATCTGTTCGTCTGTCAGACCATGCATAACTTCAACATTTATTAAAGGGATTAAATTAAAAGAATATGCTTTGGTTTATATTTTGTATAATTGTATATGCTTGGGAATATAAAATGGAGTACTTAAATAATAATTAAACTTACCCCGTCAGCTAATACAATCAATGTCAAGAGCGCCACAGCCCGTATAACGCCAGGGCCTAGCTTCTCAGCAAGTGGGTAAACGTGAGCATATTTTCAACCAAACCAAAGTGGTAAACATTCTAAAATAAAACATTAAAAACTGCAAAATAGTGGCATGCTGATTTTGAAATATTTAAAATGTCATTTCCGGGATATCGAGGAATATTCTGAATGTAAAAAAAAAAAAAAAGGCGCCGATATCGAGATTATTGGATTTGGTTATTGGATTATTAGCAATGGGTACTTTATTTGTGATTGCGAAAGAGAAAGAGCTTTGTTTTTGTTTTAATTGTTTTCTTACCAGAACTTCCAACGCAAGTTGCTTTCTAATTTTCATGTTTGGCATATATCCAACAAGCACGGATAAGTTTTTAAAAATCATCGAGATAAAAGAAGCGATGTCGTGGCTTAAGAACAATGTAATATCCAAAAGAGATATCATCATCTGTTCGGACAGTCAGGCCGCAATTACATCCCTGGACAATGTCACGTTCAACTCATAAACATCCCTTACTTGCTGGCTGTCTCTTAACGAGATAGCTGAGAATATCAAAATACACCTCATGTTGATGTCGGGACATTGCGACATACCGGGTAACTGCAAAGCCAATGAGCTCGCCAGGTGTGGCACAACCTATTCTCTATTAATAGGAGGAGTAACACCTTCCGCACCGATCGCTACGGCTCACCATCTCCAGAAGATACACACAATCACAACTACCAATCACAAATTGCTAGAAGGTACCACCTGTCTTAAAGCAAATGATATAGGACCACCACTTAACCTAGAATGATGGGTGTTCCATTTCTACAGAAGCTGCATGGATAAAGAAGACCTAGAAGCCATAAGTCACCTACTCTTCGTGGAGCGCTAGCACTTACACTAAGGGGCCTACTTCATTGCAAGCACCAACTGGTTTCAATGTTATGAGAAGTCAATCCGCGTGGTATCACATTGGCCCTACTCTGGCCTATCAGTCACACATCGCCTTCTGCAGTCAGCCACTCTTACTAAAACTAATTTAACCTACTACCAGGATAAATAGGTGTAGGACGATACTGTTGTTGAATGTACAGGCAGTGCAAATAAATTAATAAATTGCAAATGCCTTCATACCTCACATCAAACTTATTTCGCCCGAGTTAGATCAACCAAATGGTTTCAGATCACACCCAGCTTCTGAGAGAGAAAATGAGAATATTGGCGAAAAATATCGAATACAAATAATTACATTCATCTTGAAGTGTAAATGAACTTGATGAGAGAATATATTTGAACCCGAATGCAAACCTGATAAGGGTTCAGAAAGGAAATTTTGTCTTAGTATGATATATGAGTTATTTTTGTACCCCATTTGTCATGTCATAAATATAGCTAATGTAAAAAGGCCATTCAAGAGTTAGCTACGCCAAATTGGTGTTACATATGGTTGATCGCACAAACTTGATATATATATCCACCTTTCACCGCTTGGGCTAAACGCAGGTATTAACGATTAAATGTATCGAAATTTCCTTGTGATAAATCTGATTTCAACTCGGTAAAGAGAAATATATCCTTCACCAAGAAGGGATACAAATTAGATAGCAATTAATACAAAACGGCTCAATTTATTTATCACTTGAAGAAATACAGTGTTTAAGCCCGTTACGGTTTTGTAATAAAACTCAACATTGCACACCAACTTGCGGCTGTATAATTAATTGCTAGGTAATACTCGTAAATTTTCTTACGATTCATTATTTTATCCTGTGAACTTCACCATACCTCGTAAGGCGGGTAACGTTAATTTATTTAGGTGAGATATTAAGATCAAGTATTTTTATCAAGCTTTTGCTGTTGATTATAAAATGGGGTTGTTCATACTTTAGTTTTTATGCTTACCACAGTGGGTTTTGTAACTTATGTTGTTAGTGCAATACGTTCTTATATAAAATATTTTATAGGTAATGTTTGACATATGCATGCCTCAGGCATTTGAGTCCTTTCCGTGTCATTATTTTAGTGTACCCATCTTACCCCGGCTTATGAGTTATAACCAATTTACTGGTTATTTTACAACACAATATCATAGTTACGTCAATTCTTTGCTGAGTGTACAGTGTTATTGTAGGTTTCGTAGTGTCTTGCCGTCATGCCTGCGTCTGGCCTCAATGCTTGCGTCAGCATTGACTTTATAAGCATGTAGGTCCACAATTAGCTGACTACACATATTTGAGCCAGGAACTGTTCATTTTGTCAAACAACTTATTTTTCTGATTCAATTCACCCCGAATTCAGAGACAGCAACGAAATCTCTCCAGTGTATATAATTTTTCTCACGCACAAAAACCACTTGAAAAAGAAAAGCAGAAGAAAAAAGAAATATATATCCGACGGATCTTTACATTTTGTTGGTCAAATATCTGACAATTTTCAATTTACCTTTGCTGCAGGATAAGTTATTACTAGGCTAACCATCTGACTGAAATTGTTTGATTTTGGGACAACATCTGTGAATATATGTAATACATACATATGTATGTGCATATGTAGCTTTAGTACAAAAGTGAAGCATAATTATTGTCAGTGACATAAAATATGTTATGCATCTGGCGTGGGTTTAACTAATCGAAGAGTCACAGGACTCTCGTGGACATGCGGTTCAGATGCTTGAAATACGACTGAAAATTTACTTCACAGAATGCGATTTCTCTGAACCTGGCAATGCTTTCTGTATTTCAAAATGTTAGCAGTTTCACAAATACGATGATGGTTTATTCCACAGCATCAAGCACATAAATCCCTTGCAAAGGTTAAGGAAGAAAAAAAAGTTTAACACACCATACTCTCTGGAATTGGTGTGATTCTAGAAAATCCATTTTCGCAGATATCAAACAGAAAACTCTCTCCGTTGTTCCAGGATGCTTTTAGCGAGTAACGTCTTAGCTCAAAACTACTCCTGGAATGTCGTCATGGATAATCCGTTAACACATCCAACAAATGCACGCCTTCCTCTAGTGAGATAAGACTTTACTATATAAATCGGCAGCGTTGACGAACCAGCAGAGCACAATGCACTTTTTTGACAAAAGTGCAAAGCTGTATTAATAATATATTATATATTAATTAATACCCTCTTCTAATTTGTTCATTTCGGCAAGTAATAACTTCTCTCAAACCTAATTGATACTATGCAAATCCCTACATATGTGTGTATGTATGCGAAGTGCTTACGTATTCTCCTACAACCATCGTCATAATGTTATGCGTACATCCGTCCACACTTTGTTCACGTATGCACTATCAACTTCTAGGTTTCCCATGGTTAAAGGCGATTGTAATTTTCTAAGTTACACAACTGTACCTATCCGAGTATATACGTATCTATATGTAGTATATGGAGGGCTACACAAAGAATACACGCATGGTTTTGGTTTTCATCGGAGACATCATTTCCCCGTAGGAAACTTAATCAAATTCTCAGTCGCACTGTGATGATATGTAGTATAAGGGACAGAATAAAAACATAAGCAAATCAAATATGAGTAGATGACTATTTCTCGAACTTCAGCGTTTTGCAAACGCAAATATCCTCGAGGGTCCTAGTGCCATACTCAGCAAGATTTTATACTTTGACACTGTTTGCGTGCAAAAATAGAACGTGTTTTATACAGAAGTACCTCTCCTATCCACAAGGACAGCCAATAAGGAGAAACAATAAAATGTTAATATGAAATAAATTCGGAACACATACCTTTATGTAGATGTCTATGTATATACACACCGGGAAGATGTGTGTTGTTAGAATGAATAAAGAGGACATAAGGGAAGGTCAAACTGAAATCGAGGAAGGTGTGAGAAAAGCGAACACTATCGAGATGAACATTCGAGCAAATTTTACACACATAAATTTTTATTATAAATTTTCGTTTAGGTTCATAATTTCCCTTTCAGTGGATTTAATAGCGGAATCTACCCCTCATTTTTATATGTACTTGTTTGTTCCGCTTTCTCAGTTAGCTCATGGCTTTTCACAACAATGCCACAAGTCAGATCAAGTTAGCTGGTTGACTTGCTGATTTGTGGTAGGATTTTTTTTATTTATTTTCATTCAAGCCGTCGTCATTGCTTTCTTCAACAAGGAAGAGTAACGCTCCGTCAAGGTACAAAAGGAGTCAGTAGAAATTTGTTCACCCTTTGGGGAAGTAAGCTGTTATACCGTTGAGATGAGTTGTAATCAGCCTGTAACTCGCAAGCCTTGTAGATCCCTTTCCGTTTTGAGGCGGAAGTGGAAACTTTATAGCATATAGATGTGCGTATGTGTGGGGGTGGGACTTCGTCTCTTTTTGTTCATTCATTTTCGCTTTGAGTGTCTTCTGCTCAGCGATGCGTTTATTATCCCTTATTGAATGTTGAACCTACAACCTTTCGTTCATCTTGTACCCATGATTAAGAATAGGGAGAGAGTGAGAGAGAGGGTAGTGCAATTCCAAGTGTGTGAACTTTCTTGATAAGCGTGATGTGCACAAGCTGCAGAGTGGGCGATATAAGAAAATTTGATTTAACGGGAGTGAAACGGTAAAAGAAGCCGAATTACACAGGATTTATGGGTACATTTCATAAATCGATGCTTTCCACTGATATCACTTTAGAATCGTGAAGCAAGAGACATGGTTCTTCAACAGGGTTATTCTTTGGAGCATGATATATACATGCATACGTACATTTCACTTGTAGCTGTTCAATGTTGCATATGACAGTGAGGAAATTTTAAATTGAATTCATTTTGAATTCAAATGCAAGTACATGGGATATACATGTTACCTATGTTACCTATGTGCAGATTTTTAATCTACTTGCAAACGTTATTTTTATATTTTTAAACGTAATTAATGTCCATATTTGTAGACGGACTATTCAATCTACATTATTTAAATTCCTTTTGGCAAGCTCTCGAAAGTCTGTAGTATGAAAGAAATAAAGCCAAACATAAAAACTGACTGTCAAATTATTGTCTTGGCAACATTTCAACACAGTTCCATTCTAACTCGATTCATTCATGCCAGCGGCGCTTTCACACTTTCTAGTTGAAAATAGTTGGCTTATAGCCAACCTCTCACAAAATAGTTACTGTGTGAGGACCACAAAGTTGAATGAAAACTGCCACCCGGTTGCGTTATATAACTTTATTTAATTTTCTTTTTTTTCTGTTATTGTTTCACATTTTTCATTTAGTCGGTAACTGCTTGTAGCGCATTTTTTTTATTGCTATATCATCTCAGGAGCAGGGAGCTGAGTAGAGTGCTTTGTCTTCTTCACACTCGAGGAATACATACTTTGTCACATTTGTGTTTTTTTCTATTAAGGCTTAAATTGACGTATCGTCTGAAATAAAATGTTTACACTTTTCCTGGTGAAGTGGTGTCAATTGCACATTCACTTTCCTCACTGTGAACGGCGCGGCGTTGTTTTCATTTGGGTTCATCAATTTGCAGAGCGCCTGTGTTTTTTTTACTCTCTATTTTATCGTTGAGCTGTTTTGTTTCATTTCTCCATTTCCTTAAATTCATCAGACAACTTTTGTAACGAAGTCGTATACTGTTGAGATGCAGCAAATTGTCACGCAACGAATTCGTATTCATGTTGGCGTTCATAAAATCAATACATTGTGCACATCTGTTGCGTTGATGTTGAATTGTGTGAAATAAATTGAGTCTCTCTGCTTGTAATGTCTGTAGATAATTCAGTAGATCATTTCACCCACGCTGGATATACCCGCCAGTACAAACCTTGATAATGAATCATATTGTCCAATTAATGTTTGCATTTGTTATAATAGCGTGCATCAAACAAATTTGTCACCAACTGTAGACCTACGAATGCGAAGCCTTAGGCGATACATTCAGTAGGTGTTCGTTGCATGTCATAGAGCACGTTATTGCCTTGAACTGAATTGTGTTTGCTTACGAGTATCATACATTCTTATTACATATGCACATATCATTTCATGTGCCTGAAGAGATCTTTTGGTATGTTTTGCTTTGCTTTTCAAAACAGGAGGACTCTGCAAATGTGAAGTATCTTGCTCTTAATCACGTCATTATAACTTCGTTAGAAATAATATAGTCGGATCGCAAATTGTATTCTACCATGTGTAAGAAAATTACACAAGACATGTCCTTAAATATACATTCATATAGGTACATGAATTCACATCGAGTCTGTGGAAATGTCATAAGTCGTCTCTCTTAGATGTTTCCCTTTCGAACCCTATTTCAATAATTGTCTCACTTATCTTTTGTCCATATTACATAACCTTAATCAAGATAGCAGTTTGATATGTTATCCCACAATTAGGAGTTATTAAATACCTCTCAATTTGTTTACCTTCACGTAATCCTAGGTAATGATGGATTCGCTGTTTGTCAACGTAAATTATGCATTATCATACGAGAGAATAAATATCCGATATTTGTGCACATATTTACACAAACACGTCAGTGACGAATGGAAATTGCAACTAATGTGTGTACATATTTGTTAATAATCAATCCAATCGCGTTCTTATGGGAGGCTTCGACATACAGAGCCATGAAGTCATGAAGATAAAACGAGTAATGTCGAGCCTTTGTTTTCAAAAGCATTCAACTCTGTTAAGTGTGAACCCATCAACTCTTCGCCAGAAACTGTCCTCTCAATTCAGCTTATGTAATCCCTTTAATAAGTTAATCTTCAAGTACCTTTATATTCGTGTACAAGCTGTTTCCTACAAGGCTCTATACCCGGTACTTTAACATTCTCAATGTTCATTAATGAACTTCTAACAGTGTTGTTTTATTGTAAATTTCATACCTATGTAGACCATGTTTAAATCAGCTTTCGTCTTGGTATGATCGATGATTCATTTGTTGAATCATTTCATGTTGTTTGATGTGCGCTTTCCACTTTATTCTAATGTATGTAATGTAATTAAGTCATACACATAGTTTGTAATAGTTTGTAAGTCATTACTTTTAAGTCAGTCTTACGCCAATAAAAAAGTTAACTAAAGACCCAACAATGTCATCCCCATATTATTAGCGTACGGTATTTGTACTTTTTGAGTTCATGAATACTGATAGAATGACAATTTTATTGGAGAGAGATTTGGTTTCACTGAGAACAATGCGTATATTGTAATTATGCATTCGCGAGCACCATTGAGGTATCCGTTGAAAGGATAGCCATATCAAAAGTAGCCACTACTGTACCTTCAGTTTGGGTTATGTCCCGGCTTTTTAAGTATTTTAAAAAAAATTATAATATCTTATAGAATTTTTCCAGAAAATCTATTGAACTTTGTATTGATAACTACTTATGTTTTTAATAAAAGACTTCTTGACTTATATTGAAAATTAGGTATTTTCATCAGTGCCGACCATACGGATGCGTCCTGTGTATCCCAAATAATTACGCCAACATTCTTCTTTAACCTCCCAATACCCCTGTTGCTTTTATCAAAATCAATTAATCCCACACATAATAATGGGACAAAAAGCGAAGGAATATTATCTCGATGGATGTTTTTCTTTTTCAGAAAAACAATCTAAACTCTACACCATCACTTAGTCCAATGAGAGGCAAATTAATATGCACTTTAGTATTCCCAAGTATGTAATGTTTACATTTTTGGTTTCATTTAAGGATAAGGTGAAAAGAAATTCCATTACAAAAATGTCAAATGACAAATCTACATGACGTTTATTCCCAGCGGGAATAAATTGAAAAGCGTTTTGTCTTTGGACAGAATGTGTCCTACATCAGAACATTTTGACTAGCCGCAAGTGAAAACAAGAATTATGCAGGGACCTGTTCCACTTGACATTTTTAGACGATATTAGACAGTCGACATTTTCTTTTTAACGAAGATACCTAGGGATAAGCCAAACACGTAAAAGTACAAGTGAAATCCTAATTGCTGCTATTGGATGTAAATAGAGTATGCACTTTAAACGTGAAAAAGTGACGTATATGTATCATTCATTAAAACTTGTAGGGTTCTTGATGTAGTAAGTAATTTAAGTAATATCCCTGATTTAGAACATAAACTAAATTTGAGTAGACAGAAACTGCATTACTTTGCATATTTATTCCCTTCGATTTCGAACTGCGAATGAAAACTGCACATCAGACGTTAGAGCCATAGCAAAAGCATACAACATATGTTTCACAGTTGAATCAATGGCACACATATATATAAAATAATTTAACACTGCTTGCACAGCAACAACTCGTGTTGTGCATGCTATTATTCCCTTACGAGTGGTGGGGACCTATAATTTTATACCGACTCAGAATGACTCAGAAGTTTGTGAAGCTTTTCCTTTGGCAGCTAGAGGTGAAGCTGTCAATTGTGAGGAATCGAACCTGGCCGTACGACAGGAGGCTATGAAAAGAGATATAATTTTACTTAGGGATTAATGTTCTTAGACTAAATTTTGCATGGAGAAGTCTCTTCGAGAAAAAAGTTTTGCTTGCGATCGTTGGTCCGGTTCGCGTTGATGGCTTTTGGTGGAAAAGATTCGACTACGAACTGTACGGGCTGTACCGCGACATGAGCATAGCCAAGCGTCCACGGATCCAACGCTTAAGTTGTCTGTCCCACGTAGGGCATATGGAAGACTCAGCTCAGACAACGCGGCAGAGCAACTCCGCATCTTTGGTTGCACCTCTAAGTGGGAAAGGACCTCAACCAACTTGGAATGCGAAACTGGAGACAGTTAGCCACAGTTCGCGATAGTTAGAGAGGATTGTTGTTTGAGCTCCAGGTCCGCCCCGGACTGTAGAGCCACACAAAGAAAAAGTTTGCTAAAATGTTAACATCAAATAATCTTCTTTAGGAAATGTTAACGGAATTCACATTATAACTATTTTTCAGGACTCCAGCTGATATTTGCCACAGCGAGTTAATTTTTGTATTTTATTTTAATTAAAATAAGATGATTTTCTGGTGGTGGTCCGTGGCTTTGTGGGTATGTGCGTCGACTCCTTCGCACATGGACCTAACTGTCTAGGTTCGGTACGACACGAAATACTTTTCACGGCCCCACCTCTTTCGAGTCACTGACAATGCTCGAAGAGTAAACTGTCTAGAAAAAGCTTCTCATACTTGGACGTTCGGAGTCGGCATAAAACTGTAGGTCCCTTCCACTCGTGATAGAAAAATAGCACGCACAACACGTCAGCAGTGGTTGCTGAGAAGCTAGACCCTGGCCCTCTACGGGCTGTAGCGCCACCCATATTATTATTATTAAGGTAATTTTCTACTTCAGTATTAACTTTATTTATTCTCAGAGCCTACTGAATCCGAGCGACATGCTTTCCCGACTGACTGTATCTGATGTTTTGCTGCATCCAACAGTTTCCTTATAATAGTTCTATATTTCTGATATTATATTTTTTTTGTGGTGCTCTTAAGATTGGCATTGATCGTCTCAGAGTAATAGCAGCATATGAAGCATATCAGTTCTTTGTTCCTAGTTTTCCATATTACCTTTTGTGGTTGTCCCTCGCCTCTTGCGTTGCTTCGGATAGTTGACAGTGTTACAGGCGTTCGATAGCAAGAACATTTCCAAACCCAATATTGAATACAAAATAATGCATCTAGTATTTATAGAAGACAACATAACAGTTTCGAAACATCGTTTTTTGGATCGTGTCTGCCTCTGTGTACATTGTGTTCTCAGTTTGTCAAAAGAATGGAAAGGGAATGATGATTCATAGCAAAAAATAAGAATCGTAAATTAGGATATTTCAGCCAACTTTCCCATTTCACATCCATCTACCGGCCATGAGTTGCTTTTCGTTATAGACCGAGTTGTCCTATTTCCGTTTTCGTAGTTCTGTTTCCATTTCACAAATGCCGCATAATCTCGTTGTTATATAACCACATTTGGAAACTGCCTTGAAGTCGGGAATTGTAATATGCTTATGTTCTATAGTCAGTGTACATATGTGAGATCATACAGTAATAACACTCTGGAAGCTACTTGCGTTTTCTCCATCCTTTGGATTCGTCAGAAACAACTCGGATTGTCTGTGCTACATCCCTTTCATGAATGGAGTCCTACACCAACTAAAGAGAGTAAAACAATATATTTTTCATGACAGCTATAGACAGGCCAGTGGTAAATTGCTCATGAGATGTGATGTCCTGAACTTAAAGGTAGTTTTAACCACCTCAAATAAAATCGTCATTGAACCTGAGACATTTTGTGTAGGATGGATGCAATATGCAACAGCAAAAGAAATCGCTTTCTTATGTATGTTATATACATTGTCTACCACAGTTTTTCATCCAATCCTTTTTTTTTTTTGGGGTATTATTCAGTAGTTATTTATTTATTGTGGCAGCAATTTTACAATAGTTATTCATTACTTGTTTAGAGACGGTCGGTTATTATTGTACCTTACTACTAAAATATTAATGTAAGTTCTTAAATTATATGCAATTTGAAGGTAAACCCATTCAAAACCTTCACTAAATACTTCATGGACAAACTATTTAACTGCAATATCCACGAAATTCCTTCCTATCAGATATTAGATTGAACAAAATAGTTTCGATTTCGATTAATTCCCTGAATGCTGTCACATTTCACTCACAGACTTCTCTGAACTGCCATCTGTCTGCCGATGAGAGGTCGAAGTTTATTTGGGTAACGGAACACTGTTTGAGCTTGCTATATACGATACTTGCTATACATATCACAGAGGACTTCCAACTCGTACCTCCCGCTACAAAAAAAAAACACTTAAAACCAGTACGAAACGAATATGGGAAACTCGTAACTCTAAACGCGCTTTTTGGCGTTGTAAAGATATACTTCTCAGTCGGCCACATGTACATTGTACATACCTAATAAAACCTAGCACGGATAAAATTAGAGTGTAATTAGTATATATAGTATCAATTCTCCTAGCCAAAGGCATAATATCTCGTCGGACAATTCAGCGAAGAACGATGGAACCACTGTTCATTTTCCGACATTTTCACGAAAATAAAATTGTGTATAAACTGCATAATTTTGAAATAGTCTTCACTTGTTCACTGTTATCCCAGTGTTTCAATTCATAGTAAATCAAAGGAGACTTGCTCAACATTGTTTTTGTTACTATATATACGCATATAAGACATGCGATTAAAAAAATATTTAATTACTTTTATCGGTCATTAAGCCGGAAAAAATACTAATAATGGAACCAGATAAGGCGGGGTATTCGTATTTATATTAACACATTATTTTTTTTTGTTTCTTCAAATTTCACGTCCTAAGCCTCAAGCAAATACCAAAGAAAAGTTCAAGTATTATCGGCCAATAAACATAACTTTGTGGATATTTATACCCTTCAAATAAATAAGCAACAAAAGGTTACAAACGGATGAAGGCGGTCTTTCATAAAACAGCAATTACGGTTCGGCCAATCGGGTATCTACGGCATAACTTAAAAAACAAACTTCCTCATCTAAACGATCGAATAATATTATGAGAAATTTATTGAGCCTCTAAATAGCTCCTCAAAAGCCAAGACTTCAATTCGAAGTTTATGAGTGCTTCCGATTGTAATAGAATGCGACAAAGATGCTCATCTCAGAATGGGACTACTTCGCCTTAAATCATTTTATTTCGCTTAATCCAATAATATCGATTTCTTACCGCATACATAACAGTGTAATAGAAGGCATCTCACGTTTTGTTGGCCTCCTTTTCATTTTGTCGTCCTAATTTAATGGCCAAAGTTCGTCAAGCATGGTGTATGGTGTATTTGTTTGGGAAGCAATTGAAAATTGCACGAGAACGAGTCGTTAAGTCTGAGTAGGTACCATTGAAACCAAATGGTGGCTACTGGATAATAGTGGATCAAAAAAATGTTTGGTTACATTCCCAAATTATATCACGTTTTAAATTAAATTTGTATTAAGCCAATTGGAGTACTATTTTATATTCTGGATTCTTAAATTAAAATCTTTGGCCTTCACAACGTCTTGGATCCAAAATACCAAACTGGCAGAATGAAATTTATCTTAAAAGCATGGTTTTGTTTAGTAATTTCATATCAAACTACTGCATGTGGCACTTCACACGTTATCAAATATGTGTGCAGTGTTTGAACAACTGAGCGGTAGACGACAATGAACAAAATCTGTACTGCTGTTGTTTTTCATTCACTTTGGGCAAAAAGTTTTTAATTGAGTCGCAACATGTGGCCGATGTTTTCTATTGAATTATGGACGCCAGCTGTGTGATTTTACTGATGGATGCTACTATATCCCGCAGATTGAAATAGTTCGCATTACTAGTTGAATATATTTTTTTGTGCAAAAGCTCTACTTTTTGTAGCTGTGCGATAGACTAACATTGATGTCCGCTAACGACTTTTCATTTCATTGAGTATATAATGTTGATATTAACTAAATATTTTAAAAATTATACAAAATCTTCTTTGCTTTTTATATTAAAATATCTTATTTTAATCGAATTGAATGAACTCTAATCACTTCTGAAATAGTGTGAGTTCTGATACTTATCCGGTCAAGACATCAACCTAAAGAGAAGAGAAACTATATTGTTGTCTCTGCAATCAGAGAAATTCGGCGTAGGATTTTCACACTTAGGATTTCCCTAGAACAAATTTGCATTGAACTTTTTAGTAAAGAGAATTAATGGGTTTGAACTGTTAAATATTTTCGTAGTCGAGATTAATATAGCTCTTTTTCAAAAACGATCGTCGCGTAGTTTCCGATTAATGAATTTAAAATTAGGCAATACTATATTCATTTGTTTTAAGTATACATTTATTTTATACACAAATTACTGAATTAGGAATATAACTATTAATTGATTAGATTCTATCGGAATTTTCTCAAATATTGAGGTATGCATTTAAAGATTTGCTTTGAATTTCGTTAACATCATTTTTCTTATATAAAAAAAAACAATCCTTAACCTTGGCTTGGACGAACAGTGGAATAAATTGATAAAAACATTCAAAAAAATAACGTCTTATAACAATATAATTTTTTATCACCCGTTAAGCCCTCAAAAAACTTTTGAAAATAACCTAGTGACAATGTGATGAAAATGTGTTAAAATTTTCCAAAGAACATTTAGTGCTACAGCAAAAACATATCTGCATATTAACATATCCCTAGTAAGGATGTCAGCAGCAACAAAAATTCCTATACCAAAAAATATGATTGTGTTTCTTTGCTTTTGCCTGAGTACAGTAACCAGTATATTCAATGCTTCACCGGACTCAAAGCCACACATGACTTCTGAGTATTGGGCCCACAATATGAAATCCCATCAATTGAGTACTAGTAATGGCATCCGCTGGAGGCACAAATCCGACAACCAGTATCATCCGGCATTTACGGACAATAAAAATAGGGAGGAAGGTAGTAGTAGCAATATGTGCAATAATCCTCATATCCACCATCGGAGAAAGAGGCATCACTTTCACAAACATCAGCAATTGCATCAGCAACATATCAGCAGCCAACATCAGCATCGTGGATCGACGCATGATATTATACCAGATGACTCTACTCACGAGCATATTCACTTAAAAAGTGAAGATGTAGAGAACATAAGACCTGCAGCAGAGTCATCTGCCAGCATTTCTAATAACGAGGACTTCCAAAGACCCTCCCTTCACTTCCATGAGTTAGATTTCAACGGTCATCCCCATGAGAATTTAATGGGACGCAAACATCACTACCGCTCATCACGACATCACCATAAAGCTAATTATGAGTTCGATAGCTCCCCTTTTCAGCTTTCAGTTGACGAGATGAATGACGATGAGTCTCATCGTCCATATCTGCAGGCATCGGATAGCTTGCATCATATTTACGACGTGATATACCCCGACAATGGAATGATGAGACCGAAGCAAAAATCAACGAAGTACAACTCAAACAAGGTATTTCGTTCATTACCTGACCTCGTTGCAGAGACGCATGACCAGCATCACGGTACTCGCCATTGGCCTGTAAAACGCGAAGCAATTGTTGAGGGCAGTTTAATTCTTGGTGGCCTAATGATGGTGCATTCGCGAGAAGATACGGTTATATGCGGACCTATCATGCCGCAGGGTGGAATCCAAGCACTTGAGGCGATGCTGTACACTATCGATCGAATCAATGAGCAGAAATTACTTCCAAACATAACTTTAGGTGCACATATTTTGGATGATTGCGATAAAGACTCCTATGGATTAGAGATGGCGGTTGACTTCATCAAAGGTGAGTCTTGTGTCCTTACCTAATACCTAATACGATATTATGTACATATTTCATACATTCTATTTTAGTGTACATATTTTTAACTAAAACTATATTACATGCACATGTTCTGAAATTGTGATTAGTTCTTGTGGTGTTTTCAGCATAATCTCACATGAATCGAATAATGAAAAATGAATGATTCAGTTTTTGCAAAAGCATATGCTGGAAACTGGGTAAATAACAACAACAGCCAGCGCAACAGGAACTAACTTTGTTCAATCAAAAACATGCCATAAACTTTCTTCGTACATTCACATGGGTTCATCTTGTGGGAGATTTTAAAATAGAACACTTCATAGAAGAGACAGTGGCGAAGCTCAGCATGGTTACGGTATCCTGCAATTCAATTAAACTTTGTAATAAAGATAAAATGAAAATACATCGTTCACCTAGTGGTGATTTGATTTCAACTTTAAATTGGTTCTCCTGAAGGTGTCTTCTAGATTACTGGAGCGACATTTCTTTACGATTTTCCCTATGTTTTAAAAGAATAAAGTTTTTTTTTTGTTTTTGGGTTACATTTTGAGTGGATACTGTCACCGACACTATTTGTCGTAGAGTTGTGCTAAAATTATGGAATGAAGGCTGTAACGGTAGTTTTGTTCATCGGAACCAGTTCCCGAACTTGAAGGAAATGATGATGGTCGTAATTGATCTTCGATTTGTAATAATTCATAACATCATTGACTCCGCAAAATGATTTCTGCAAGCTTTATATGTATTGTGCATATCAATGCAAAGAGTCATTTCCATCACCGGCATCTATTTCTGATAGCAACGAGATTTCGATCAGTTAGCCATAGTGGTGTTTCGCTTCCTATGACACGAATACGATGCTTGTTATGTGTTTGTTTATCAAATAGATTCTCAATGTTATTGTTAAAGAACTGAATTTGTCTGTTTATGTCAGGCGACATATACAATGATTGACCAAAGTCAACCTACGATCCCTAATTTTGCAACCTGGCGAGTTCAGAACCATTATAAAAAATGTAATGATGCAGTTCCGTTTTAAATTTTTTTTTAATTAATTTAACATAAACATAGAATGTAATTCACAAAAAAACACAAGATAAATGTACATTGAGTAGTACATCCTACTACATTAGAAATTGTAGCAATCCGAAATTAGGTACAGGCTTTCAACAATAATGCCACGAAAGTCAATATAGTGAACACCCTGTGGGCTACTACTAACAACATGAATTTCAACAGTAGCAAAAATGAGGATGTGATACATAAGTATATAAACGGAAAACTGACTATGAGATTTCACAAGGCTCTAATCATTGGTTAACATAACACTGATCAATGACGGCAAGCAGTTTGGTTTAAACTTGGTTACATACTTACATACATATATTCTTCAATTTAAAGAATAATTTAGTCATATTTGTGTTTAATTAAGTAAATATATTTACTCCAATTTTTACTTCTAGTGATATATTTTTGGGTAGGAAGCAAACGAATCTAACATAAACCCGCGGACTCAGTTGCATTGTTGTTATTTACCTCGACTACACCAACAATTTCAATAACATCTTCCATTTGGTTTCGTTGTCACCAGTTTGTCTTGCTCTTTAAGCTCGTTAGTCTCGATCTCAGTTTATCGTTACCACTTCCATCTGCTAATTTTTACTGAGAAAAGATTATAGTTAATTTTGTTTAAGCTCAAAATCGCTTCCTGTGTCCGCTGAAGGATTACTTAACCGCTGCTTCCACTGGGTTGTTGTCTTTCCTACAATGGAATTGTAGTTGTACTTGTCTTATTGGTTTGCGCAAGTGGAGTAGTTGTTGTTTTAGGTGATGCACTTTAGTTGCATCCACGGTTTTGCGTTTCGGTTTTGAGTGAGTTGTTGCTGTAGTGAGGGCAGAACACTTATCACAGCGAAAGAGCATATGGTTAGAAAAAGTAGATTGGAGTATATTTACACAAGCGGGCCAGGTTTAAGGTTTAGCTGAACTTAAGTTTAAACCTTCACTGTGAAACTGGGCATTAGTGTGCACCCCACGACAGTTTAAAGAGCAAGTCCTCTCTCGATGAGATCTTACCTTCGTAAAACATCTCCATACACCTGTTTCTGTCGTTACTAACTCGGAATGATGGTATGAACATGGCTAGCTCCTGTGTCGACAGGACATGGTTCCAGGAACTAGACATGTCACAACTAATTTGTCGCAATATACCTACAGAAAATCTTTCGTTGTAAAGCTCTTCAAATACGTCTCCCTTTCCTAGTGGGCATACGTACATCAGTCGCGCCAATTTTTCAGGAGGCTTTCTTAAAATTTTCAGCTGAGAAAACCTCAAAAAGCTCACCTAACTAAATGGTAAGCAATAGCAAACATGTTCATATACCATGATTTCTTCCTTGATATTCATACATATGTCATCTGGGTAAAAACAGATTAGAATCATGCACCGTTGACTCGTTTTTCACAGAATAAATGTACTGTAATAGTACGTTCAGTAAATTGGACCGAACAAGTTTGAAGTTGCTGTTCTGAATTCAGAATTTGCTACTTTGGGTAAGGAAAACTTCGAAATGCGAGTTCTACTATTTTAAGATTTATTGTTAATTTTACATATTTCACAAAATCATTCACTATGCTTTTTAAAGTTTATGCTTTATCAGTCTTTATCAGTCAATTTACTATTTATCAGTCAGAAGTAATATTTCGCTGCAATTATCACTAATTTGGTAATATTTTCATTCTTAAATCGTTGAATCAGTTCTAATGGACTTTGCATTAACTTCCTTCTTTAATGCGATTCGTTTAATCATTTGCATGTCTTAAATCTTGTCTATTGCCTCGCCACTCGCTTTACCCTTAAACTGAAACTCGTTAATGAATTTCTTAATAATGTGTACATTTCAAAGTATTTCATTTAATTAACCGCACATCAATCATCGGTTTGTCGGAGGTAGCCTTATCATATTGATTAGTGCTGGCTTTTTTTGAACGTCCCCATTATAATTTTTTTTTGTTCAACAACGGTACTGTGTATATACATGTGCATGTATATATTGATGTGTAGAAATATTGCTGACACTCTTTGTTCTATGTTATAAAAATGAATAATCTACTATGCTGTAGTTGTCGGCACGGGGCAGAAAGAAAATATGCCAATGAAAGAATGAAGAAACTCACATACAGCAGGTCATTCAGAGAGGACTTAAAGTGACTTGCACCAATCTTTCATCATAAAAGATGGCATTATCCTGTCACATTTCAGCACAAAGATAGAGAAAAAGTGTTAGAGGCTCTCTCAGATGAAAGGAGTTTATGTGAAATGATATTTTCGCGCATGTAGACAGACGGATTGTTCAACTCACCGAGAAGTCTGATTAATGATGCAGCCAAAGAAAATGTGTCTTCACTAACAATGCGTCGAGGAAAATTATGTGGTTGAATCCTGTTTGGCATTAAGGGCAGAAAGGGCAGCTCATAAACATTTAGGTCAAGATGCAATAGGTATCACTTTTTAAATTTGTGTACACAAATCTCTTGGGAACTTAACTAAATCAAAGTAATGCGAAAACCAGTGAGCTCACAAGAACTTTCTTAAAACCCTAATTTACCTTCACATATTTGTAGTAATTATTTTTCGAGTTTCGTGTTCAAGTACACTATAAACTACACATTACTGTACAATGGCACAATTAATCCCTTGAACTTTCTTTAAACGACGATATGACCATACGTTGGTTCAATAGGAGCAAAAATGTCGTGCGGAATAGTTATAACTTTTATAAAAGTCTGCGCTCTTGAAAATTGCTGACAAAATCTACAGTTCTACCATGTAATGATCCCGTGATGATACAACATATATTACGGAGGAAACCGTATGAGGGTACCCATAAGTAATTTTACTGTATAAAGGTTTTGTATTATTTATGTCCACATATCCGAGAGGTTTTGTCAATTTGGTTATTATGGTTGGTTGGACATAAGTATTGGCATTAGATAGAGAAGCAATAGACGCAGTTGCTTTTCAAGACTCATTGTGATATGTACATTAGCCAAGCAAGTGGAAAACACAAGAACTTCGGAACAGAAACCAATAATAAAATATCAATGTTCACATCATTATAAAAAAAAAACAGCTTTTTGAAAATATAAATCCTGGCAACGGGAATAAATTACTACGAGTAACTTTACTCAGGCATGTGAAAAACGGTACTGTACGGTACTATTGCAACTTTTCATTGGTTTCTTTTCATGTATCTTTCGCAATTTACACAATCCTGGAATTGCCTAAACTTTTTCCGTGCGTCTTCATTTCTCTCTTGCCACCCTCAGTTATCTTTATTAACTTCTGATTTTGGTAGATTGTTAATTTTAAAAAAGAAATAATTCATCGCTAAATGAATGTGCGCTCTTTCAGGGATACACGTGTGCACTGTTATTTGTGACGCGCTTAGCAGTGCAATATATTTTTCCTTATGTTTACATTTTTCATTTGTCACTTTGTTTGTTTATTTCACCGGTTCCGCTTGTGACATACATACATAACATTCGCCCTATAGTGCAGTG
The DNA here is from genome assembly GCA_907269125.1 of Eristalis pertinax. NCBI lineage: Eukaryota > Metazoa > Arthropoda > Insecta > Diptera > Syrphidae > Eristalis > Eristalis pertinax. The sequence goes on along the minus strand of OU026146.1, from coordinate 24,207,935 downwards.
CAAGTGTTATTTGCAGTGATGATTTATGCTCATTTTTTTGGTGCACTTGCCGTGTTTCAAATCAGTTGGAAGTATCAAAGTGTAGAAACACATATCATGAATTAAGATAAAGAGGATAGAGATCAATTGTGTACTGCTTTAGATACTGAATGCAAGGTAATATATTCGTGTTCTGCCAAAAGTGCATGCCAAGTACTATATCATCTGTGGTGTAAATACAATGGCAGATGTTAGTTTTGTACTAGAGGGAACAATTTAATATGAGGTATTATGATCCATAATACAAGATGAGGAGAGAATGAAGTGATAGGCGAAGTAAACATAAACGACTTTAATAAATATGTTGTGGCGGCCCGTGTTGTTGTGGGTATGTGCGTCGTGCCTAGGTTCGATTCCTGGTACGATAAACAAATAATTTTCACGACTCCGCCTCTTTCGAGTCACTGACAATGCTCAAAGAAAAAGCTAGAAAAAGCTTCTCAATCTTTGGAGTTCGGACCTCTACCGGCTGTACCGCCACCCATATTGTTATATAAAATAAATACATACATATGTATGTACATATTTATCATAAGTATATAACATAAATATATATTTTATATATACAAATTTTTTTCATTCCACTTGTTTTCTAGAATTAGCTAACAAGAACAAACACTTTTTAGTTCATTGGTACTTTACTATTATTATTGCAGAGTTAGGAACACTAGTGATCCATTACAAAACATGATAGATTTGTCAAGTAGAGCAATTTTATTGGCTAAAGACTTTTCTTGACAGTTTGAAATCTGATCAGGCAATACGCACGTTACCCGACTAAAAAACTTATTTAGTTTTATCTCGGTACTTTCTGAAACTAAAATCAAATCAAGTTGAATATAATTTTATTTTCATTTTCAGCTTGGTTTGAACATTTTTATCGAAAATTGTCTTGTTTTGTTTACATTTACACCTACTTAGATTACGAGGGTTAGCCAGTGGCATTTTCCTCCTCTCACCTCCGGAATAGAATCATTGTCCTGGCGGAAGAAAGTTTTCATTTCTCTCTCTCTCTTTCAAGTTTGTTGTACCATCCATTATATAGCCAACCTGACGTTAAACAATGTTATCAAACGGAGTAAACGAATATTTGCAATGGAAGAACAATTCTTCCAGTACTCTATTTCTCAACAGACGAAAACAGGTGCAATTGCAGAGGCTATGAGCATTTTATTCATGTTTTTCTTCATCCCTACAACCCCTGCATGTATAGTCCTTTGCAAATCTCATTAGCGAAGAAGCTTTTTGGTTTTAGTACTGTTGAAATTTAGATAAAGTGTCCGAGTAGTCACACAGATGGTTAAGAAGGATGGTGTCGTGCATCTTTTTTCTGACCTTGGTGGGTGTTTGATCCACTGGATTACGTGGGATAGCGTCCACCAGTGGATGGGATGGGAATTTTACACCTAAGAAATGTTCTTAAAATAAAATTGAATTTTTTCAATGGAATCTTATAAAAAAGGGTTACTCATTTAAGACTTTTAGAATATAGGTAAGATAACAAGTGTTTCTTGGTGGATACAAGTTTTTATTTTCAAAATGTCCCCACTCGTTATAGCTTCCGCAACATAACACTGCACTTTGTAATATATCCCTTAATAAATTAACCAAATACTTTCATCTTAAATCAATTTAAATTTCAATTCTGTCTTGTCTACGATGTAAGCTTAATAAACACATCTACCCAATATGAAAAACGGATCTGAATTCGGTCACACAATAACAAGGAAGCAGTTTGACAAGCTTAAGCACTTTTTTTTCTTGCGTCATGGCCACTAACTTCGATTCAATATATTTTATCTATATATTATATTTTCCTGAAACCCCGAAAATTCAATGAAACATTACCTGGCAAATGGGGAATATACAGCTCTTTAATTATGAAACATCCTTTGTAGAATCCTTGGTTTCAATCTCTACAAGCATTTAGAGGAAAGTTTTCCATTACAGATCGGTAAGATAGGTTGACACAAACTACAGTAAAACAATAACTTAGCCTACAAAATGGGTTAGTGTCAAGCCTTTGGAATTTATGAATGGTTAGGTAACAGAATTTAATTGTAATAAATAGAGAAATGACACTCCCGGTAGCATGCCGAGAGATACAATGTTGTCACACAAGTACAACATTGTATCGTTCTGCACTTGTTGTGCACCATACGTACGTACTTTAAAGGTACGCACCAGTTCTTGACAAGCAATACATTTTGAAATCATTTAATTACTAATTAATCAACGTTCACTTTCCCGAGATTGCGGTTGCCATTAACCCTGTATCCAATCTCACATTCGTTCCACACATGCCATACATTCGAATATTAATGTTCATCCTTGACTTAATTTTTCATTTAGGGTTTGACGTTGACCCGAAGTCGTTTTACACAAATTGAATTATTTTTCTGCCCATTCACCACCATTAACTCAATCCAATAAGAAATAACTTCCAGAGTGTCATTAAGTGGTTTATATGACCCCACAAAAACTTGAACAGAATAAATTGTGGGCAATTTCTATCAGCTACATTACACACGTATTCCCGTCCTTCCCCTGGGATAAGATGGTCTGAAATCGAATTGAACAATCAACACATTTTGTAGAACTACTTACCTTTGGGATTTATACGTCTGAAGTATATTTTTTCCCCGCCCAATTTCCTATAAGTCTTCTTGACGTATGTGCATGTATTAATTTAACTTAATGAAGGCACAACCTACACTCTATAGAATGTACATATATGTCTACAACTAATATCCTGCGGAGCACAACGTACTACTACAAGTGATTTCTACAAACACGGAAAGATTAATAGTCGAATACCATTCCGAATAAGGAGGATCTCTATTTTTGGATACGCACAAAATGATATACAACCTGATGTTATCACATCCAAATTCAAGATAAATTAGTGGAGAATGATACATTTTTGTACGTGGAGTTTCATCATATCATCTAGTTACATTGAAATTACCTACATACGTATATTTGAAGGTATGTGTGTGTTGTCCACATGCGTATGTTTTTGACATCATCATTTCATGCCTCGCCCCAACGCGCCTACCTTAGATGACATAGATAGGTAGAACTTTTTGGGTGACATGGCTAATGATGAGGTTAATGGAGCTGAAAGCTACTTTTTCCTTTTCATTCATCTCAAAAAGAAAAAAAGACTTGAAGTTGGATTGTGTGAGTGTGCATATGTATGTACGATTTGATAAGTCCATTAAATTTCCTCTCTGGGGTGTAATTGTGTCATGCATGTGATTCTGAATTACTACTTGTAAGCAATAAAAAAAAAAGTAAAAATAAAGAAACCAAAATAAACCTCCTAGAGCTTTGCAAGGAAATGTATAGAATGACACAATCCCCTTAATCAAGATATGTAAATATTGTTGATTTTTTTTCAAATACACTGTAACTGTAGTTAAATTCCGGACAACTCTTTTTCAATGAGAGTGACATTCTCCACCTGACTGACATTCACACCAATTTTGTGTAGGAATATTAATTAGCCAGTAGGTTACACTCACTTGGTTTCAATTCAGGTAGGCTTAATTACTCGAACGATGTGCGTACTTCTGCTAATGAAGCCATACGGCTTTCACAGCATACTGGTTTCAAGTTGCAGCTACACAGTCAGCAATTTGATTGCTGTGAATGAGGTGAATCACAACATCAAAGGAATCTTCTTACAAAGTACATGAACGTCACCCAGTAGGAGCCTATTGTTATCATTTTTATTATGCTGCAAAAGCCGAGTTCAATATCTCTGGCAGTGCAGATGATTTGAATTATTCCCCCTGCAATAAGGAAATATATATTTGGAAGATTGATGCCATTTAATTATTGGCATTTATATCAAAATCTCCTCTGTTGGATTCCTCTTCCAGAATGTGACTTAGATTCCTGTGCACATTCAAACAACCAGTCCTGGGCTATATTCTGTATTTTAATCATATATATTTCCATTCAAGATACTGAAATTTAAATAATCTTGATAGATGTGTTCCCATCTGGTTGCCATATTTCAGCAGACCTTAGTCGATGAATGCTAACAAAATCCTTTTTGTACACAACTAGTTACGGCTAATGCCGAGATGACAATGAACATGTGCGACTCTTTACCGGTTACTAGTGTGTAAATATAAATCTTTTGTGTAATTGATTGGCTTAGTAATTGAGAATTTTGGGAATAAATTGAAATGGCGTACCGAAACAATTATTTGAACCTTTGTATGTTTGCATGTGATTTAAATGGTGCACAGTTTTTATTGATTCAATTCTGAATTAAATGCTTATTTGAGAGTATTACTTACTTACTTAAGGTGGCGCTACAGTCCGAGGTGGACCTGGGCCTCAACCAACAAGCGTCTCTATCCAGCTCGATTTTTAGCTAGCTGTCTCCAGTTTTGTACGCATAGCTGGTTGAGGTCCCTTTCCACTTGCGTGCGCCACCTGAGTCGCGGTCTTCCTCTACTGCGCCGTCCCTCGGGGGTGGATTCGAAGACTTTTCGGGCCGGAGCATTGGTTTCCATCCGCTCTACATGACCTAGCCATCTCAATCGTTGGATCTTCACTCTTCTGGCTAAGTCGATGTCGCTAAACAGCCCGTATAGTTCATCATTATATCTCCTCCTCCACTCACCATCTATGCAGACGAGACCCAAAATCACACGAAAAATTTTCCTCTCGAAGCAACCAACGGCAGCTTCATCCGCTTTTGACAAAGTCCATGACTCCGCGCTACATAGCAGGACTGGGACGATTAAGGTCTTGTAAAGCGTTACATTGGTTGTTCGAGAGAGGGCTTTGTTTACCAATTACTTTCTTAGCCCAAAGAAGCAGCGATTGGCAAGAGTTATTCTTCGTTTGATTTCAACGCTGGTGTCATTGTTTGAATTGATAGCGGTGCTTAGGTAGACAAAGTTTTTGACTACCTCAAAGTTATATCTGTCTGCTGTGACGTTCTGACCAAGACGTCGGTGTTGGGTGTCCTTTCTCGTTGACAGCATATACTTGGTCTTACCCTCGTTTACCGCTAAACCCATCTTCGCGGCCTCCGTTGGAATACCCACAAAAGCGCCATTGACATCACGCTGCGTTCTTCCGATAATGTCAATATCGTCGGCATATGCGAGTAGTTGGACGGACTTCTGAAAGATTGTTCCTCTGGTGTTGGCGTGCGAGTTTTGAATAATTCTTTCAAGAACGATGTTGAAAAAGTCGCATAACAGCGCGTCGCCTTGTCTGAATCCTTTTTTGACACCAAAGGTCTCGGTAAGGTCTTTACCGACCTTGATGGAGCAGCGTGCATTCTCCATCGTCATCCTACACAAAGGGATGATTTTGGTAGGGATGCCAAAACTAGACATTGCTCTGTATAGCTCGTCTCTATAGATGCTATTATACGCGGCCTTAAAATCGATAAAAAGTTGGTGGGTATCGATTTGTTGCTCCTGGGTTTTCTCCAAAATCTACCGCAGTGTGAATAATTGGTCGATGGTGGATTTTCCTGGCCAAAAGCCACACTGGTATGGACCGAGCAGGTTGTTGACGAATGGCTTTAGGCGTTCACACAATACGGCATATAAGACTTTGTATGCAATACTTAGGAGACTGATGCCTCTGTAGTTGGCGCAGTTCAAAGGGTCTCCTTTTTTATGGATCGGGCAAACATATTTTGAGAGTATTAGTGTCAAGTTATTGCACTATGGAATTAACATAAAATATCACTTTAACACCAGGTTTAGCATATGTACGTTTTATGAAGAGATACGCAGAAACTTGGATCAAATTTTGTGCATTGCCTATTGATATTGAAATTGTAAAACAAGTATATATTAGTTAAGAAGGGGTTTTCCAATAGTGACTTCTGGACTTTGACAGTTGATAGCGGTCAAATTGTTAAATTTACTGGCCGTCATTTATTCAGTCTGTGTTGCCAAATCAACATAGACGCCATAAGATGAGGCCCATTTCTGGATGAATGGGTACGTTAACAAACAAAATTGTCGAATTCCAATACGCATAAGAACCAAGAGAGTCCAATGCATACCGAAGTCACTGTTTGGTGTGGATTTTGGGCTGGCAGCGTCATCGGTCCATATTTCTTTGTGAACGATGCTGACCAGGCCATCACGGTCAACAGCGAGAGCTATAGGTCGATGATTACCAACTTCTTAGGGGCTGAATTGTTACAACTACATGTGGTTTCAACAGGACGCTGCTATATGCCACACAGAACACACGCGCGATTTGACCCCGTTAGTATTTTTCTTGTTCAATTTTCTGAAGTCATACACATAACAACATAATCCATGCCATCGGTAAAACTTGGAATTGAATTATGCTCCAGAGTCATGGAAAATTAGACATTTCCGATGCGCGCTAGCCAGAAAAACCGCGAATGGTCTTTTGAACGACGTTATATTGCATACATAATTACATCGATATACCTTTCAATCGAATAAACAAATATCTCACAGACACTTTCTTTTATTTAAATTTAAAAATAGGAAGCGCTTAATGAAAAGCTGTCCCTTACCGAAAGATTATCACTAAAATTGTAGTCTTTTCAAAAAGTGATGCTGATCACTTTGACTCACATCGCAAATTTTTTTTTTATTTTTTGTTCCGTAATAGATAGTAAATAAATAAAAAAAAATAAAATAAAAATAAATACATATAAAATAAATTAAATAAATAAAAAATAATAAATAATAAATCTAAGTTTTCCCAAAATTTGCCTACAGTCACATTCAAAAAAATGGCAGCATAAAAAAACCGTATGAAAAATAAATCTTACCCTCATCTGCTTTTCCGCTTTTCCCCAATAGACAAAATCCTCAACTCACAACTGACTTGTGCTGAATTTATTTATCATAAAGACCTCTCAACCCATGATAATCCTGTGATTTGGCCATATCATTATATAGCGGTTTTCCATACTTGGCATTCCAGAAGCTTATTTAGTTCAGAACCTCGATGTGAATCTATCCATGAAATAATTTCCGACAAACATTCCCTTAAGCTGTGCCATTACCCTTAAAACCTCAAAGATTAATCCTCATTCAGAACATAATCCCCTGATTGTCAATCTAGCATCGGGTGGGTGTCAGTGAACAATTCACTTATTTCATAGTTTGGGAGTGTGTGCCTCGTGTGTTGGCGCTGGATTAACCCACATACTAGATAATTTGTTCGACTCTAATGACAGTTTCCCCAAATTTGTTTTGTGTATGAATTCGCAATATTTAAGAATTTCAGCAGTCATTGTATGTATAGACTTAAAATAATACGAATCTATCATTGCTTTAATTGAATTGAAATCCTGCGACATCATCGATTGCGTAAGCAGATGTTCGAAGCTTAGCAGAGCTATGGTTATTCGTTCTAAACACATGATTAATGTCATACCTCCGAAGAACTTATTGTGACCATAATTTAGAAATATTGACAAACTAATTGACTATTTATCAATGGAGTAGCTATATCCAGCGAGGAAAATAATTTCCATATACGTCTCTTCGTTCACTATTTTCAACGATAACCCCCATATATCTAATCTCCATAATTCCATTATTTATGAGAGAAGGATTCATTACAAAATATAATTTTCCGAACCACTGAATTCAATGGATGTACTCCCAACTCCAATCGATTTCCGCACGCATTATAATGTAGTTGAGGGACGTGGTATGAAGTGTGAAAAGGACCTTACCGCAAATTGCCGTGCAGTAACGTATTTCCAACTGATTTTGTTTTGCAACCGCTATAGCTATCCTGTTTCATAGAAGATAACACTAGATTCAATAATCCTTCCGGATGGTTTTGAAAATTTCTTCTTGTGAGTCCTTGGCATGAAGTAGGGCCTGGCTGGCATCATTTGGCGGCAATATTCTTGTGAAATCGCTTGGGGAAAAGTAAATTGCTTCGGGGAAGTTCTCATCCAAGAAATCATTAAGAATAGAAAAATAGGATTATCTAGCGCGAAAATGAGAGCAAGTAGTTTTATAGCAATTTCCTTGCAAACAAGTGACACTCCTCTGAGGGTTTTTGTTTCAATTATTTTTCCAGAATGTAAGGAAGGAAAAGAAGTGAATAAAAAAGCTTTATAGGATTCTTTTCACAGGCTAGTCAATTAATTCAGTTTTACCAATTTCACTACAAAACATCGCTTAAGACGCCTTGAGTTATGTTAAGTAGACGGCACTTCCTGAAAAGAATTTGTTGTGTACTTTACTTTACTTTGCATCGAATGGCGAACTTAGCGAGGGATAATTTACTCTGCGTGTAGGATAATGCGTTCTAGTGTATGTATTTGTTGTGATTTCATTACATTGCAGTTTTTTAAGACGTTCAAGAATTAGTTTGTCATCGATCTTTAATAAGAAGTAATATGAGAAGAATAAGTTGTATTAGGGGATAGTCAACAGTATACGTATGTACTTATGTTGAGACAGATTGGATTTGATAATGTACATATATATATTATGTCTTAGTTTTTATCATTTTCTGAGATAGCTTTTCGAGACATTGAACACACAATCGAAAATATGCTGCATAATATTCACTTCTTTGTCACTCGACTTTTATTAGAAAATACTTTTATCATTTAATTACTTCTCATACAATGGCCGTCTGTCGCTCTTTAGCATCGTCGAGAATACGCGCACATAAATATATTAATTAATATTTCGAGATCCTTTCTTTTAAGCCTAAATCGCAATCCAAATCGTAAACGGTATCCACAAGGCTCTTGAAAGGAAGTTTCAATACAAGACAAAATCAATATGTTCGTTTGTAAGCATAATTTTGTTCCCGTCTGGAAGTCCATAGCACAATAACATGAACATTGAAGTCTTCTGGACTAAGCCTCAAGTGTGGTAAGTTCAATCCGAATACAGATGTGGTGTTTGCAGTAACTTTTAGTATAGAATCACCTGGGTTTTCATTAGGTAATTGGTCAGAGGACCTTTATCCAGTCGAATCAATTCAATGATGACTTCATGTAAGTCCTTCACAACATTTGTGTGCTACGGAGAACAATATCTATCACGTTAAGAGGACAACTGTGCTTTCATTCTTCTCAATTTTTATTAACACATTCTCACTTCAGTTTTGTACCCAAAACTAAACGAATCGTTAGCAAAGAAATTTAGATAACTCCATTATTTGTTTGATACAACTTGGGTTTTGATTTTACAGAAGAATAATGTAAAACTGTTTACACTTTTTTGTGTAGGATGTGTGTAAAATATTGAATATACAGTAAAAGCTCGTTAATTCGGAATGGTTGGGGGAGGGTCATTCCTCTGCCTACCTACCTAATCCAATAAAATAATCTCTCTTAGCAGCAGCAGAGATAAATAAGATCAAATCCAATTGTAGATGTCTCAATATTGTGAATTTAATCAATGTAAGTGTGATGAAGAAAAGTAAGATAAGAGAATATCTCGATTTCCGATGACCTCGTACAAATTCTTTGAAGATGGTGATGGGAAAAAAGACATACAATCACTGGAGTTTGAATCAAGTATACAATACGTTGTACTGTAAAATAGTTAATTTAATTTTTGTATTCAATTGTACATTCTTAATTATATACTTGTTGTTATTGCATTAAGATAAGATAGATCTTTGGTGCGGATAAAAATATAAACTTGCCAACATAAATAATAAACAATAAACTAAGGGTGAGTTAAGGCTTAGCGGTCTCTCCCTCTGTGTTTAAGGATATACAACCCAAGAACCAGTGCACATTAAATTGTTTTTGATTGAATTGAATTGCATTTGAGGCAAATCCAATTCTGATCAGAGGATATCAATTTTCTTTTTTTTGCATGCGCATTTCACCTGCTTATCGACATATTCTATTGGCAATTATTTAAATCAACAAAATTTACCTCTGAACAACCTTACTTGTCCTTCTTCATTTTCATTGGCCCGCATGTTTCACTTAAGGGATCGCGGGGGCATAGAGCGCATCCTCCAGACGTCCAGACCACCAGATCCACCACAATTGACTCTAACTCATCATGAGCAATACTTAAGCGATACAAAGAGAGATCCCTTCCATCATGGGCCTCCTCCAAGCGGTCGCCTACTCGATGGAATCGCGTTTAAGGTCAATCATGACGAGTAACTCCCACAACACCACGAAGAATTTCATATCGGCAGCTTGTGCTCGCGATCTTATTCTTTCGATCAATACCCAAATTTCATGACCTCAGGTGACAATTGTAACAAATACTGAGTTCAAAACCGCCAGCTTGGCTTTGATATAGAGCTCGGTTTTCCTGATCATTGTTCTGCCAAGCTGATTCAAAAGCTCAGCATTGTTCCTCCCACCACACGTGAAAAATACCTCGAGATACATACATTTCTCCGCCCGTTTCAATAGCACTCCACTAACATGCAGAGTGCATGGAACAGGCGTTCTAGAAATAACCATAAACTCGGCCCTGGCTGCTTTTCCCCTTATCAAAATATCAGCACATACGGCAACAATTCTTCCTTCTTTCCATTTTGGAGGACGTGAGGATAACTCAAAATTGACAGTGTTTTAAGAAAGTGGTGCCATTGCACCGCCGGCTCCCGAGTCAAAACATTAATATTCCAGATCACGCCCCCTCATCTGAACTATGCTATCGACATGTTATATATATCCTGTATAGAGACATAGCTGTTTCTGACAATTGAATTACAAATGGTTATAATGGTTACAAGCAAAAAGTATCTACTCAAAATATAAAATTCTTTCTAAAAACATGTATTTTTTTCGTTTCAGGCTCGATAAGTAACATCGATGATGCTGAATACCATTGCAATAAGACTCAAGTGAGAAAAGTCATATCAGGTGTTGTTGGAGCTGCATCATCAGTCACATCAATTCAAGTGGCCAATCTATTGCGGTTGTTCCGAATACCGCAGGTGAGTTTGTTATTTTTGATTAGACTTCTTCAATTTGTTTATCCTATTTTGAATCTGCACGTAATCCACCTTTTCAACAGATCGATTTTAAAAACCAAATTCTCCTAGATTGTCAAATGTGATGGAAAATTCTATTTCCTTCAACAAAAAGTAAAAAAAAGACTGAACGTGTAACGATTATAGCCATTGTCAGTAACTGGAAACGTGACATGGTTGGAGATCGACACTATTTGTTTAGCGGGAGGCAGTATATTTTCCAGTAGAGGTGTAGTGACAGGGTGACTAGTTAAAGAAATCATTTTGATGTACCCTTTGATATACAAACGTTTAACTGTTACACATTCCCAAGGGCATGTACATATGCATTTAGCCTAATCCTGTTGTACCACATTATATAATATGTAGTAACATTCACTAGTTAAAGTGATTACGTTACGTGATTTTGTATGGTAGTTAAATGTTATTGGTCGGAATCTTAAATTTAATTCCAAGTTAATGATGTTGGTAATAATAAGAGAAATATCCGTTTGGGAGCTTACTGATGTAATTTCGGCATTCAACATAATTGATTACAGTCTTTTGTTAACGAAAGTTTAAAGCAGTCGAAAATATTCTTATTTGGCATTCCACTTATTTGACTTAAATATGTATGTAATGTAAAAGTGAGTGAGTAATAACTAGTAACCTAAAAACGTGCATTTTTCCGAAGCCTGAATTTTTTAAATAACCACTTAAATCCTCGTTTACACGATGTAACGGTTTCTATCCAGATTGCACAAATATGTTTTTCAAGATAGTTTACTTGTTACACTGTACACGTTTTGGGTTTGATGGTATATTCGAAAGATTGGTACACCAAACAATTTGTGAGATTATTCTGACAACAAATTCACCTCATCAGACTACCATATTTGATACCGCTACTTTTTAAAGGCTTCATGTAGGAAGCATGCGAAAACCATTTTCAAACAGAAATTCATAGGGAAAATAATATAAAAAACATCATTCGAATTGAAGACTCAACAAAATGGCATTGTTTTTAAATCAAACTACGAGGAATTAAAGTACTTATTTTTATGCTCGGTCACTAATATCTCGAAATTTCGTCAGTTCTCTAGAAATCATCCATATCGACATCAAATCGCACATCACACACACGATACAAATTGCGATTTCAGGATGAAAAGGTATTTTATTAGAGGAAAATGCGTAGCATAAATAAATTTAGCTTTCCGGGCTACATCCACGCCTGGAAGAGTAAACTAAGCAAAAAAAGTTTTTGCATTGAGTACAAAATTCGAAGTCCATGAAGCTGTAGTCAGATCCATTATGTATTACGCAACGCAGATTTGGGGTCTCATTCAAAAAGAAGATATGAAGAATATATAGAGAAGAAATGCATTTGTTTTAGAAAATCAGTCTCTGTAGACAGTGTGTAAAGGAGTAGTACAGGTACTCTTCATAAAAATGCACTCCCCCAGCGTGCTGATAGTAACTATGCCCTCGGAGACAAACATTCTTTTACCGAACAACACAGTGTATACACAATATCCCTAATCATCAAGGCTCGGGGGTAACTCTTTTATGCCTGAACTCCAGATATTATAGAACGGAAGGTAATGTTGAGTATGATTGTTGTAAAAAGGACATTGCCGAGAGAAGACGTTCACCACCTCTTAGGAATATGACCCGAGCTAAAAGAATCTCGAAGGGCAACTTGGGGAATTATTAACGAATAACCGAATCAATTAAAAATCGTTGTTCAAATTCCACTATTCGTTTATTTAAATTCATCAAACAAACTACACGTATACTACACGCTTCATGAATGGAAAGACTGACACCCGTCCACTTGGCATCGAGTTCTTTTACGCCTTCCTCCGTTGCGTTTGTTTTCTGGCTGAGGATCTGACAGATCTTATAGTCTTCTCCTCTATTCACCGTATTCGCAGACATGACAACGCAGAATTTTTCTTCCGAAGGCACCAAGGATCTCCACTGCGCCTTATTAAGAAGCTTATCCATTTATCACGGTTTCTTGATACCTGTTGACTGAGATCATTCATCATGCGACAAACCTTCAAAAACATTGAATATTCACACATTTAATCAACAAACAATAAGATTTTGCAAATCATTTCAAAAGAAATAAGGATTACTAACTTTTCCAAAACTGACCATCACCGAAATTTGAATTTCACTTCAGCTTTAATAACCTGGGACTTATGATTCAACACATACTCGATAGCTTGTGTTCATGGATGTCAAGAATCACAATTTCTTTCATACTATGTTTAGAAGGCCAGCCGCAAATGTTTTGGCTGTGTGAACACGAGTACGAACAGTAGCACAAGCTTGTACCTCGATTCATTTTATTACAAATATATTTTTGATTCCAGGGATGAACTCAATTTCCATACGAATCAATCCCTGTTAACATGTACACATTTGCTCCCATCAACGCATGCACTAAGGTTTTTACATCGTAAAATGTCAACAACATCCAAGTAAGCTTAAGAAGTACACAATGAACAACTACCATGGGGCATATTTATTTCCTAGAACCAATTTTTACCACGCTCGGATCTACATAAAAGTACCCTTTTATGTCCTGAACTCTGATTTGGGAATGTAACCATGAAACGTTCCTCAGGCGTTCTTATATTTATTGTGTTCGCTGTTAACTGAATCCAGCTGCAAAAGGAAGATAGCCAGTACAGTAATTGGTTGCAACAAAAAGGAGAACAAAACTGGACTGGGAATAATGGCATGAAGAAAATAGATGTACACTCGTAAAATGCACGAGATGCACATGCACTCACAGAGAAGGTAACTTGCAAGGATTCCATTCAGTTGAATTACGAAAGAGAAATGTAACGAATGGAGGAGCAATATATTGCTGCTTTCCCTTTTGATCCTCTGAAATCCGACACTTTAACTGCTTTGAGAGCTCCATTAGTTTGAATTAGAAGCTCAAGCGTAACGAGTGTTTTAGTCGCCGTGTTACCCACAAAAAATGCGTATGAGCAAATGGCTAAAGGGATAGGGAAAAGAGAATAAACTATTAGCACTTGTCCTATTGCTGTTCAGGGTGATTGGTTTAGCTTTGCTATAACGTCAGGTATTGACCATTTCAGGTCGTTAATCGAAATCAATGAACAGTGATTCCTTATTCTTAATTGCTTTTATTGCTCGCGATTTCTATAATTATCGACTATTACACGTTGAGATAACATGAATATCTAATGTGTTGGAAGTGAATTATACCGTCCTCTAGACACAGAAAGTAGCCCAGGAACGTACATGGGGAGAAAGTTGTGTGGGACTTATAGAATCCCTTTACAGTCTATCTCTCTGGAATAATGTTAAGGCTCCACAGTTTCGACCCACTTTTAGGTTAAGGCATGAAATTTGGATTAAATATGTATCTACCGAACCAAAGTTAGGGAGAATTCTCCATCGTCATATAACCTGAGTAATTTTTATGCACACTGTTATGGCCTTGGAATCGACGAACTGGTGGTGAGAAACGATGGGCCTATAAACGGCTTCAAGATTCCACTTGTCGGGGTGCTTTTCTCCAACCAAATCAATGTCTAATTAATGCGATTCAAAAATATCACCATCATCGCGGGGGTAATGCGCACACGAGAAATCCAGACCACTCGATCCTCCGCCTTCGACTGTAACTCATCAGGAGTTATACCCAAGCGCAACCAGGCGAGTTTTTTGACTTCGCAATCTTATTCTTTCGGTCATTACCCAAATTTCATTCACACCATAGGTGAGAGTTGGAACAAATACTGAATTGAAAACCGCTAACTTGCCTTTGACACCAAGCTCGGCCTTCCTGATTACATATCTGTTTCAAACTCCAGCTTGGCCAATCCTACATGAAAGTTCAGCATTACTCCTCTCATCACACATGAAAAATACCCCGAGGTACTTGATCTTCTCCAACTGCTTCAAATGGACTCCACTAACATGCAGAGTGCATTGAACAGGCGTTCTGGAAATGGCCATAACCTCCGATTTGTCCACTTTAACCCTCATTCCAGCATCAGCACATGCGGCCACAAACCTATCGAGTGCGCGCTGGAGTTTCGTCTGGGAGGATGTGAGGATAACTAACTTATCTGCAAAAAGAAGATGACTTACCCTCAACTCTCCCAATGTGAAACATACCTCGTCTCGGCTGCGCTGCAACATCTAGTCCAATATATATAATGAAAAGGAAAGGTGACAAGACGCACCCTTGCCGAAGTCCAACGTCCACGGTGAAAGGTGTTGATTTATCACCGTTTACCCTAACACAGCTGCTACAGTTTGTGTATAGAGAATGGCCCTCAAAATATTACCATCAATCCCATACTCCTGCAGAACACTCCAGAGTTTACTTCTAAGAACTCGGTTGTATGCCTTTTTCAAATCTACAAAACAGCCGTAGATCGGTTTGGCATACTGCGAAGCCTTCTCGAGTGAAAATCATTCTTAGAGTGAAAAGCTGGTCGGTTGTACTTCTGATTTAAACATTAAAAAAAAACTGTGGTGAAGCAAATAAACATTAATTTAACATAAATTTCTTCTTTTATTTCAGGTTTCCTTTTTCTCCACGAGTCCAGAGTTAAGTAACAAGCAGCGCTTCGAGTATTTTTCAAGGACAATCCCTTCAGACCACTATCAAGTTAAGGCGATGGTAGAGATTGTTAAACGTATGGGTTGGAGTTACGTATCAATCATATACGAAGAAAGCAACTATGGCATCAAGGTGAGTTAATTTCCTTCGAATTATCTCACACCTTAAAATTACTCCCTTGTGTTGTGTAAACATTTGATGGCGTGAATTATTACCTAAGGACATGCTAAAATCAATCTCGTCTTGAAGAAGCGTAAACTGTTTTAGAGCTAACTTGTTTTAGAGCAAACTTACATAAATTTCCAGCACAGCAAAAGATTAAGAGAAACATTTTTTATTTAGTTTTATCATTAGTTTAATGAGCTGTGTCATTTACTGTTACTTAGTCGTAAGTATGCAATCGTAAATAAATTGCTGGTATATAAAAAACAAGCCTACATACATTGCCATTTTGTCAAATACTTATCCGAAGTAGTGTCCTCTGTATATTGGTACTATATCGCTTAAGGGAGGATGCGTATAAGTTTGAATAAATGTTCCAATTTATTCTCGTTACTGTAACATCTTTTTTCCTTCTAGGCATTTGAGGAACTTGAGGATTTGCTGGCACGCCACAACATTTGTATTGCAATCAAGGAGAAGTTGGTGAAGGATTCAGGCGTTGCGGAGGAAATCGCTTACGATAATATAGTTCAGAAGTTACTTACAAAGCCTAGGGCAAGGGGTGAGTAATGTTTTTTTTTTTCTTCTACTTTATTACAAAATCCTAATTAATGATAAGTTCTGCAATGGGGACTCATACCCGCAACTTGAATATAAATATTTATTTGGATGGTGCTTGAGAAACGCCGATGAGTGGACAACAAGATTAAGTAATTATAACGAAATATTTGCTCATAAGAATCATAGTACCTACTTATACCATTTAGCTTATTACACTACTTGTATGTGTATATGCACGGATCTATTGCCGGAATACTCATTTGTTCCAGAAGCTTTTGCAATGTGATAATTTTCTAGAATACACTCTTGGGAGTTATTACAATATGATTCTTATTAGAAATATGGCGCGTCGTCGCGACGCCTCAATTACCCTTGGAGTGGTTTACTTGGGCTGTTCTTGAGAGTGTTGCTCTAAATTGGATGTACGTAGAGAATTTCCGCCTACAGACTACAGATACTAGCTGAGACATTTCGAATAAACGAATTTTGCATTACATTACGATTTCTCTTCTCATCCAAATTAATGATGTAATGCAGATATGTGTGCACAAAATATGAATGGAATAATAGCTAAAATTTATCAGCAAAGACAAATGCAATCATAGACTTGAGGCTGGATATTTTCATATTCTGACCGTCCTAAGATAAGTATTTAGTAGAGGTCCGTGTTTTTTTTTCATTCATTTGCTCTGTCTAAGCAAATACAGTATTTCAGTGTACTCTATTCATTGCAACAATACGAACAAGTGTATATGAAAATGAAGTACCCACTGTAAGAGCCACTTCCTGTACAATATTCGATAATCTGATAGCAAAGTGAATATTCTGTTTTCTTTCTCTCCCACGCTTGGGTGCTTGAACTTGTTTGATGTGAGAAAATCGTGTAGAGTGGTTATTTCTGTTAAAAACACGCTGAAAATCCAGTGCAAAGTTATTTGGTTTCTAGCTTTCCGCATGTAGGTACAACCCGATTACCGTGCAAAAAATCCATATATGCATATATAACAGATCAAATTAAAAAAAAATTAATAAAATAGAAACTACATATGTAAGTTAATTTTTGTTATTTTATGGAAATGTCTTCTTTACACTAAAGTTTAATATTTAATGAGGTTTTCACAAATGACTCCGATATTTCAGTGCCTAACGTTAGTGGGATTGTACCATCCTGCAATTTTCTATTACTACTTTTTCCTAATCAGAAAAAATGTCCCCACTTCTATCATTTGAAACTCGCTTTGGTTAGTAACATAAATATGCAAGGAAATTAATATTTGATTCACTCAGTGCACTGAGTGGAGAGTGCAGTGTGTTTTTATGACTACCTGTTTCCTATGAGTACACTGCAGTCAATGACTCACATCAGATGGAGGTTTTTTCTCATAGTTTTCCTCCGAAATTTCACTAAATTTATTGCTTTCTCTATTTAATACATATTAGAATTACTTAAAAATTGTATTTACAGTAGTAAGGTTTTAAAAACCATATCTCTGTGCAAGCAAGCTTGAGCAAAAAAAAAAAGTCAATTTTTGTAAAAAAAAAATTTTAATATTGTAATATGAAAGAAATAAAATAAATGTCTATCTATCTATCTATCTGAAAGACTCACATAATAATCATATATCAGGTGGGTTAATTCCTCATAGTGTAAAGGGAGATTCTGTTCTAATATTATTTCCCAACGGCATACAAACCTGGAAGAAAAAGATTTGGTGTCTAGGCAAAGATCCATATATCCGTTTAGGTCACAAAAGGACAAACATCGCTACAAACAATCAGATATATTTATGTTTGGTGGATCCACTTTAACCAACTGAATCTTATTCACAAAATATCTCTTCGACTCAATAGGGGCAGGGTATCAAGTATATGTATTTTTACTAATATTAATAAAGAAATACTATCATTTTAATTAATTTGAAGTCATTTGTCCAAACAGCACACAAGTGACAGTAACCTCAGTAATCGCCATGTACTCCCCAGGGAAACCAAACCCTATGTGAATTCCCCGATTCATATTTCGATACCAGTACCAAGCAGAATGTAGGTGATTAACAATAGCAACCAAGTATTAATAATGAAACATTATAAAGTGCTGAATCCATTAAGTAATCCGGATTTTCATAAAGCGATTGTTTATGTTATTGGGGAATAACCTGCGTTTTGTTAACAGATGTTTTCAAGTGTATTACTATTACTATATATAAATGTAATACTTCATTTCACAATTTTATAAATTGTTAAAATATAAAAATGCTTAAAAAAGTACTTTTCTAAAATGATTGAATGCAGCAATAAATTGCAATAAATTGCTGCTAGGACGCAGTCATCTGCGTTTTAAGTTTTAAGCTTTTTAATTGAGACAAAGGTTCTAGTAGACGTGAGCACCTCTTTAGACTATTTGGCTACTACTTTACACACTTGGTATTCATCCAGTGCCTCATCATGCTTGATTCATGAATACCATCCATCGTGTTAATTACGTATTGTATGTAGCCTATTCTTGGTCCCCGTGTCGTGGTGGATTGTTGCATCGACTAATAGGCCGGGCATGCCAGGTCAAATCAAAAACAAATTATTTGAGTGGGGTTTATTTTAATCGATTAATGCTAAATGCTGACTTTTGACAGAAATAAAGTATTTCATCCTTTCACATTGATTACATGGTTGGATTATAAAAATGTGTCGAATTTGTAAATCATTATTCTTTTATGTAGATGTACACATAAGGAATGTGGGTGTGTCTTGCCGTTATGAAATCCGTTATACATATCGAAGGTGTTCGATACACATTTACAATGTCCGTAATAAAACAAATAAAATGTAATCTTAATAGTATGCTCCCCTTATCCACAAATGTGCGCTTTAAATAGATCATTTTACCATTAAATTTTCTGTAAAGCCGAATTTGGCTTAATTTCGTTTGGCCATTTTTTCACATCAACGAGTTTTCACGTACTTACCCATTACGTTACGGTTCGGCGGCGGCTATAATGACACCTACAACAACTCAACAAAATCTAATATAGCCTAACGATTATTGTCGAAATCAACAATTGAACCATAGGGGGTATAATCAAGCTGCTAAAGTAAACGATTGTGGCAATATTTCCAGTAATCGGAGTTAGGAAATATTTTTACTCGACAGTTTTCCATTAGTCCATAATGAATAATATATTCCGTTTGTGATATATTTTGCATTCCATTTTCACCCCAGTAAATCATCAGAAGCAACCCAAATAGAATGTGTCTTTCTTTTTCTAATGACAACTCGAATCTCTGAAATGATTGAAGGGCCAAATAAGCCGTATATATTGTCGAAAAATTCTACCACTTTTTGTGTTCAAAGTCGTACCAAAATCATTCTTATCCTTTGAAGGGAGAAAAAATATAAAAGGTAAGGGTGCACTTCAGAGATTGCTCCTTTGAAGAAAGGGCAAATTCTTTTCAATGAAAAACAGAATTAGATAAATGTCTCGTTTTGAAGAACCCCTTTTTGTGTTGTGTGAGCAATAATACATTTTTTTTCTTAAAATGAAATATGCGTTAGCTATGTTTTATTGCGGTGCCTTCATGGGAATAATGAAATAATATTTTTAAATTAAACCTGCCTAGGGCCCATAAGGTTCTATCGCCTTTTCGCATTTTTACTTAAAGCGATTGCATTTTAATGAATATTCAATTACTGGAAATTGAAGAAGTCAGAAGACAATGGTGCATGTTAGTTAGGTTCGAACCCTTATTTCCTTCATCAAGATTTCTTCATTTAAATCGGCTATTATGTATTTACTTGAATTATGCATCCATTGATTTCTTCTTTTAAATCGGCTGTTATGTCTTTAGTTGAATTATACATTGATATTTATGAACCCCAACGATATAGATTGACTTTGACATGTAAGGTTAATTTTGTATTAGTTACGCAAGAGTTCAATATCTATCGGAAATAATTACATACGAACGTACATATGCACATGGTATCTGTGCCAATGGATACTTGCACAGATCACGGTCTGCAGATTCATATAATATAACCGATTGTAAAAAAACATAAACAGCAGCTTCTAGTATTTGTTTAAGGACATAGTCATACCTGTGTTTAAATAAGATGCTTGCCCTTGTTTAACCATCTAATATACAATATTACATTATTACAACAGTATACACTAGGTATTGACTTTCCCCATCAAGGACTAATGCAATTCGGTGTCAATACTTACATCAAACTATACATATACTATAACTTACTGTACTTTTCAGAATCATAATTGATTGATTGATTGATTGATTGACTTGACAATGTAGACATTTCAAACACATTCAAAGTCTGATGTTACCTCATTTGTTTAAAACCACTATCATCAATTGCCTCACCGCAGTTATTTGACTGCTACATGATTAATAAACATATTTTCATAAGGAATTCAATTCCTCGTGTGGGATGTTTCCTTGAGGTGCACCCAATGTGATAGACAAGCAAGTAATAAATCAAAACGGTGACTTTCAGAAATGCACATACTACACAAGAGCCAGTTGCAACGTGCTTGTTATCCTGACAAGACGCTTTAATGTATCCGTTTTTCATCTGAGCGTACTTTGTGACAGACATAAAATCATTTTTCTAAAATGTTTTATGACACGGAATATTAAAACAGCGACGTCCTTGGTCGCATTCATGAAAACGTATACTGCGACTGCCACAATCTGTCAATAAGGCGTTTGTGGTGAATTACAAATTACCATCTGTGGTAAGTGGAAAAGTTATACTGTGTCTTCTTGGCAGGCTCCCCCGATGTGTAAGCCGTTAAATGAACCAACTTTTTTCATTAGATAATTGCATTCAAGCTAACTTGTCTCGGTCTCTGTCACTATGAGATGTGTGCATTTGGTTATATAAGACTGGACAACTAACAAATGGTACAAGCTGTGTTCAGTAAAGAGTAACAAATGAACTTCAGTCCATCTTGATATGGATGGAATTTGTGCGAGTAGTTTTCCGATAGGAGTGATTTTAATACTAAACTAGGTAATACTGTGACCAAACTTTACAGACAAAGTTTAATGGAGCTGGTATAAAATACTTAGTGTCCTACGGATTCGGTTATGTGTAACAGTTTTCTTGTATCAATTAACATCTCTGGACATTACTCAATTCTGTAAATAATATCGATGAGTTTTCATCAAAAATATCGGGCAATAAATCGGTCACGTTATGGCTGTTTGTGTGCATCAACATTTCGTATGGCCGAACAAAATTAAATCCAACGAGGGAAAATAACAAGTCCTTGGTGGCCAGTTTACATCACCAAAACACGAAGCAAGTCCTTCTTGCAATATAAATTAAACAAGTCGTATTAAATGACATTTAGCTATAGCGATGATAATTTGCGATGATGCCCTATTGACCTTTTCGCAAGTGGGATCGCCAAACAGACAGCTATGAGAAACAAAAACCTTTACTTCTACACCATTCTGTATTGTATCTAATATTGTAGATAATAGCACAGCCTACCAAAGGCAAATAAGAAGTTTCGATAGGGAAATCTCAATTCGTTTTCGTTCCAGAAACTGGTACTGATAATCACAACAATCATGTTAACATCAGAGCGCTAGTGCTGGATATGGATTATCGGATGGATAGAGTATGCTTCCAGCTGAAGTCAGTGTCATCAAAAATAACTGACAGTTCGCATGCAAAGATCATTGTAGATATCGATGCTGCGCTGAAGGCCTGCCAAAGTCATATCATCAAATGAAAAAGGTTTTGAAGTTATGCTTACGTGAAGGCTTCCTCGGATATTTGAACTTCTTACTCTATCGACCTTTGTTACTCCTGCTGCCAAGCGAAGCATCTTCATATCAGTTGCTTGGGAGACATTTTCGGTCAGAGAAGATGGCTGAGTTTTCCCGCCACTTCATCCAGCCTACGCTTACGCGATGATTGATATCGTCATCTCAGGTTCCCTCGCTATTAACCATAGATCCCAGATATTTGAACTTTTCGCACTTGGGAAGCACTTTTCTTTTCAGATAAATGTCTGGAATAAGCCTGTGTGCATCGAAGAATAGGCGGAACATCGACCCACACATCAAATGCTTGTAGCAGGAATGTTTGGTCATCACTAATGATGGCTCCATTGTCAGCAAAGAATGACTGATTCGCTTTTGGGCCAGTCACTTTTCCTTCAAGCAGATAATCAAGGACAACAATAAACAACAAAGGACTCAAGACGCTTCCTTGGTGTACAGTGTACACCTACTTTGATTAGAATCTCCTCCATCTTTGCTCTCTCGTACATATCAACGATATTCTGTGCGTGGGTTTCTGGCACTCCTCTTTTTCTAAGCGCCACCCATATCAGATCTATTGGTTGTCTATCAAACGCTTTTTCAAAATCTTATGCAAATCCTTAAAGGAATCACGATGTTTGTAAAGCCGGGTACTTCATCATAGTTGGCTCTTGGAAAGTATATCTGAGGAAACTGTTCGTTCAAAAACCTTTCACAATACTGTCGTCGCCACCTGTGGAATATGACTGCGTATTGCACAAGAAACTGACCTTTTGTTATGATCCATGAGGTAATATGTTATGCCTTGAAAATTGCACTGTCGCGTAGCACTTTTGTTAGACGTATCAAATTCGCGTATAGGTACATATAACTATAAATGTACACATGCAAAAGTTAACGCCGAACACCAACCCTTTCGATACAAAATACCCGGAAAACACCGAAAACAGTATATGCCAATGGCGAGACATACTGCAACGGTGCGTCGCACCTCTCCGTTTAGATCGATGTATGATCTTAAGTAGGATCCCAAAACGGACCTGCTGACCGTACATCCCGATCTGTAGTTTTCTTTAAATAAACCAAACTAAACAGTATAATTAGCATAAAGTAAAAATTAAGCAGTAGCAGTTGCATGAAACTAAGTATTTTTCAATATAATCTAACGTTACTTTTTTAATAGAAAATAGCATTCCTGTAAATGTTTGCAACATTAACAGCAAACATGGTAACGTGTCGAGCATACCAAGTTCACTGGTACAATGACTTTGAACACAGATTTTCCAAATGTGTAACCGGAGTTCCGGAGTTCTGTTTAACCGGAGTGCACCTATTTACCAAAATAACGAGTTAATTTCCGTTTCGCGTAGACACGCGTGGCAAAGAAATTGGTAATTGAGGCATACTTCCATTTTATCTAATACGCTATACGTATGTACATACTGAACTGACTATGCATCCGTGAATAACACAATCAGTATGCTTGACTTCATGAGATACATTATCTTTTTTCACTTTGAGCTAGTGGAATGAGGTCTGCAAAAATAAGCCACTTTGACGCTCTGGCGATACCCAATACAACTGATCCGCGCCGAATTGACTTTTTCTTAGTTGCTGACCGCTACGACTGCTTTGTTTTCTTCATTTTGCACCAACCGATGCCTGGGTGGTGACGTAAGGTCAACAAGAGTGTAATTACGCTCAAACTTTCCCACTGTGCGACGAATTGCCTGCACACTAAAGTCATGATGACGACCGACCTCAATACGCAATTTCGGTTATAATTTTTAGTAATTTCCACACGTTCGTCAAGAGTACAATGAGATGACAAACGTTACTTGACAGCTGTCATTGGTAACCTTCCAACCATTCGAGTTATCCAATGCTTCAGTCGATAGTAACTTTAAAAATGTTTATCATTAGTTCGCTGATTGGTATCCACGCTGAAGTCATTTGAAATTATTAAATTCTTAATCGTGATTTCAGCTTCTTCCTATTTTTAGTGCTGGAGAATGAAACATTGTTACGTGTTTCTTTTGAATGTCCAGCGAAGAGATCAAATTGTCTTACAAAAAATAAATTCAAGAAACTTAAATAAGCATGGATCCCTACGTAGTTACAGTACTACGTTAGCATCCATGGTAAATTAAATCATAAAAGCGAATAAAGATGCAACAATTTTGTAAGTTGTCTCCCACAGGGAACATGCGGACATCCTTAAAAACATACTTACCATTTATATTTCTAATATATGTAAAGATGTACATGCATATTTTAACTTCACTTCCTGAGTATTTCTGTCGGGTGTGCGTTCGTATAAGGGAATAAATATTCCCCTTGACCTGATATGCACTAGCAGTAACTCATTCATTCAGCTTCGGGGTATTTTATGACTCTAGCTTCCTTCCCGAAACTTTAACTTTAAAGACCATAACTTTCGAACAAATGGTGAGATCCTTGAATATTGTAATGTTTACCACAATGTACCTTGTGAACAAATACGGTTTCGTGAGTTTAAAATTAAATGATTAAGGGGACATACATGAATCATACACAAAGAAGCATTAGAAAATGTATGAGTCATGTGTTTAATGTTAAACACGTTTTCTGGATATCATAAACAGCACTTTAGCTTACCCGAAAGTTTTAATTCACACCTGACAGTAGTTTTGGTTAAACTCATAAGACTTTGCCCCCTGTACATGCGTATCATGTCCTTTGTAGAAATACATAGGTAGAATGCATTAGTTATTTTATAGGAACTTAATGTCCATAACAGTAGTTTTGGTTAAACTCATAAGACTTTGCACCCTGTACATGCGTATCATGTCCTTTGTAGAAATACATAGGTGAACGCATTAGTTATTTTATAGGAACTTAATGTCCATAAGCTTTTATTTCCCTCTAAGATAAGCCAGCTAATTGTATGTTCCCTTTGTAAACGATGGTAGAGGGTATTATTCGTAATTGTCTACCTTTCATTCTTTAAGTTTTCTATTATGTTTTCCACCTTTGCTTTGCAGAAAACTGAAGCATCATACTTATTAATCACTATAATCCGAGAATAGTGAAAATGATAATGGTGAAAGACCTAGAGTTCGAATATGAATGCGTTTCATAAGCTATTGAACCTAAGAAAAAAAACCGAAAGGACATTTATTGCATCCGCTTGATGATGGAGAATTGTGGAGGGCTCTCCAGACTACTCGACCCTTCCCATGAACAGCTCTTGTTTGAGTTCAGAAAAGTTGTTGGAATTTTTTCAACAACCTTTCCTTGTGTCCACCACCAGCTGTGTGCCGATTGGTATGCATGGTGTTTAATGCAATTCTTGAAAACATTATATGATGATTCCTTCTGTTAGAATCTAACGATGTAAACGAAAACTTTAAAATTAAAGTTCTTAAAAAAATATTTTTTTGATTATTTGAGGTGAATATTTGAAGAACTTCAGAATTGTTGAGCATGCTCCTTGAACATTCGAAATTCCCTTTAGAGGTGAACCCTCTTTGTCTATTGAGTTTTAATCTAGGACTTTCTAGTTGAATTGAAAAACAAAAAAACAGTGCTGCACTTGCGATTAATATTTTGTGGGAGGGGATACAGTCGGTAAATTTAATACGATGGTCTGTATTGGTGGATTATGGTAAGGTGAAGTTACTTACCCGCAGAGGATGTTGCTTAGAAACGTTGAGCGTCCAGCATAAGCGTCATTGACTTGCACGTTCAGCGTGTGGTTAACCTATATATAGTCACTTAGCAGAATAGGAATTAATTTTGCACCGATGTCTGGAATTATTTGTATATAATAATACAACAAAACGGCGCATATTTGACCTAATCGGTCCATTTTTAATAAGGTAAATACAGCCTTAAATTTCGTGCAAAATAATTTTCCCATGGTAAATACAGGCTTAAACTTCGTGCAAAATAATTGATTTCTTTTTACTACATCTAATATAGTGTATATAGGTATTTCCATCAGACGCTGGATGGCCCTCTGTCATCTTCCCAGATGGATCGAAGTGTGTGCGGGAGTCTTCTCTAAGGTTCCTAATATCCAATCATCATTTGGATTATCGAATCTCTGTATTGTATTTCAGGCTTGGATAAAAAAAAACACAATGTGATATCAAGTACGCATTCCATCATTTGTTCTGATAACAAGATGGCCGACGGGTACTGTGACATTCCAGAAAATTGCGAAGCAAACAAACTTATTGGAAAGGGTACTACTTCAGCTGATTCTCGAAATGGTTGTTCACAAAGATGGTCTATTGGCACAGGATGCCTCTCTGCGAAACAATTATAGTCTACCTTCAATACGAGAATGACTAGGCAGTATTCGAACTTCTTATGAGCATCATCAGTAGGCACTGCGCCGTTGAAACTTATACCTCTTAAATTGATACCGAAAGAAATCGTGAAAAATAATTTGTTGTCAATCTACAAATGTTCAGCATACAAAATGAAAAGTAATGAACTTTATTTAGCAAAGAATACAATTAATCAGATATGAAGTGATCAAATAGTTTCCCAAACGATAAAATATTCACAATCGCACATATTTATAATAATTGAAAGGAGATACAACAGCTTTTTTGGCTTTCACTCATAGACTTTACGAACGATATATAACAAAATCCTCCTTTCTTCTTCACACACGGTTATACTCTCAAACTTATTACGTTTTGAAGTTAGGGATTACTTCCGGGTGTCCTTTTCCCTTGGTTACTGCAGCACCGTGATTTGTTTCATTTTACTTTGACATTACGTTTGTAAAGGAAATATAGGACTTATGAGAAGTGTTACTAGTGTAATATTATATGTACATACACACATGAATGCTTATTTACTCATGTAGAAACTTCTGGGTTTAAATAATTGGTATATATTGATATAAAGACTTTAATGAATAAATTGCTTCAGATGGATACACAGCTTTTTAAAATGGGTAAATAAAACCATTGAAGGACATGAAAATAGTTCTCCATGAACATTAGCATCTGTATAGAAGTAATTTTATTAAGTAAGTAGTTATCGTGAATGGTTTCGAATCCACTTGTCAAGTCTCATTACGATATCTCAGAACGTAATCTAGTGTCGTAAAAGTGCATTGGTGTATTCATGGATTGAACAGCGAACTTTCCGCGTAGGAAACGAGGGTAACCTTGAGTGTACAGTCGCTAATGCTGTATATTATGGTAAGGCAAATGCATTAGTATCCGCACAGTTAACGTGTTTTTGACTATAACTCCTTTTTTTACTTTGAATGCTTCCGTGCGTAGTTATATTTTTTGAGAATTTGACATTCACACAATTTTAAAATGATGCATAAAAAAATTCAAAAAAATCCCGTTTCCACTATAATCTGGATAGCAGAACTTACTAACGTTTTTAGTATCCGTATACGAACGTTTTGTATGAAATGTGTGGCCTTCTCTCAGAGTTAATCTCATTCACGAACTCATCTGTAAGATATGGTCGGAGTAAAGCATGCTCGATGAGTGTATCGTTTGCCGATCCACAAAAAAGGATACCCTTTTAACCTCACCGATCACTGAAGGGTAAGCCTCATTAACATCGCTATGACTAGTTTTGACAATCCTGGTTACATTATGCCAGAGAATACTTGCTGCTCCATCAAGGTCGGTATCGAACTCACTGAAACCTTAAATGTCAAAAAAGGATTTAGACAAGGCGACGCGCTATCATCTGACTTTTTCAACATCATTCTTGAGAAGGTCGTACAGAACTCCTTTGTACTTCTTCTTTTATTCTTTGCTTCTCCTCTAATTCTCTCCGTGTTACCATAGTCATTATTGTTCATGATTAAATCCGTTCAACAGAATAAATTTGCAGATTTTAGCAGACTTTGTATATGAATTCCGATTACAGATGGCGATTTTGCAGTTTAAATTTCGACTTGGAACACTTTAAGCCGTCATCGGCATATAAACTTCGGTAATAAATATACATTGCCTTATACGAATACTTTTCGTAACACAACAAAAAACAAAATCCAGAATCCTTAAAAATTGTTGATCTATATTCAATCTGATATGTAGCTACACTGTTTGAGAAAAAACATATTCACATTTTACATTTTACACAAAGAATCCCTTGGTCTATTGTGGAAAGTTTGGAAAATATATTTTCAGAAAATAATGATGTCCGTACAATTGAGACGCGTCATAATAACATAAGGAGCAATGACTCATTACTGCGTGCTTATTTGGGACGAAAGTGTAAAACTTTCGCACTGTTGAGCAACAACTCCGCCTTGGACATACACTATATCCCTTGTAAACTTTGTTAAACTCCCTTGCAGCTGTTACTTTGTATAACGCAACGTCTGAAATTTGTTTAAATTCGCAATTGGTAGAATAACATGACCGTGGTACGGCGAAAAATTAATCTATCTGCAGTGAATTGTAAACATCACACTTATTGAACTAGAATGATTCATTACTCTCTGTTTTCCTTTTTTTTCTCCTGCAGGTGCAATCATATTTGGTTCTGATCAAGAGGTACGAGAGGTAATGCGTGCTGTTCGTCGTAATAATGCAACTGGAGCATTCTCATGGATCGGTTCTGATGGCTGGAGTGCCAGAAATCTCGTATCGGATGGCAATGAACCGGAAGTAAGTATACAATCCATTATGTTCATGTGAACGATGCTTCGCACATTGCCAGATGGCTGGTTACGCGTTAGTGAGAGAAAGTGGGAAACATGAACTTCTGAAACAAACTCATTGTTATGATAAACGATTATGTGCCAGTCCTTAAATAACGCGTTCGAAAGGATATAATAACTTCTGTGCCTTACCCAACAAAACAGCCTAGATTATGATGAATGAGAAGTGTTTCCTGATTTATTGTTTCATATTACGCTGCGTGTTGTGGGCATTTACATTATTTTCCGCTTGATTAATAATTAATATGAACCATTATTCAGGGATGTTGTTAAATTGATTGAAAAGCATTAAAACGATGGTGGTGTGCCAGTTTCTTCCAGAAAAAAAATGAAAGTTTGCTTAGTGCGTTCATTATTTGTTGATGAACAGATGGTCAATGTTTTTGCAGAGTTAATTTGGGTATTTGTAATATGTTAGCAGTTATTAGCAGCCGTGATATTGTTCCACATGTGTTTACGTGTTTCTTGTGAGAAAGTTTATTTGAGATTTTTCTTTGTGTAGGAATTTTCGTGGATATAGTTAATTAGGAGTGATTCTAGAGTCCGTCACACACGTTCATCTGAACAGTGCAAGCGAGCAACACGCATTCATTTCTTTGGGTTTATGCTTTCGAGAATTTCAATGGACTACCGAGTTTCAAGTTGATACACACAACTTTTTCATCGATTACAAAGCCGCACATGACAGCGTTCATCGCAAGAAACTGTCCGAAACGATAGCAGAATTCGTGGTCCTGTAAAAACTGATCCGGTAGTGTCGTTGCAGTTCGGTTCTAGGACATCCGAGCAGTTCGAAACAGACACCAGACTTCAAGACAATGCAATCGACAGGTCAATGAGGACAAAACAGAAAATACTTACTGTCCTGCAAACGATAAAGTCAGACGATTGTCGTTATACGTGGTTATCGCCATTGGCTTAGGATTAAATTGGGATCTCATATCATATCACAGTGAAATATATCACTTCCCTTTGATATATTTGGCTAGTAAGCAAACATTTAAACAAAAGTCACTGAAATACGAAGTTATTACAAATCAATCATTGATGTATACGTAACAATTAATTTAAGTAATCAACAAAATTAAAAATTGTATAGAATTAATAGAATCTGCGTATGTGAATATATCCTTGAAACATACCTTAAATTATATTTACTGTATCCCTCCGTAGTAATTACAGACAAAAATTATCAAATTCCTTGTCGTGAGTTAGAGATTCAAGAACTATATGCCAAAATGCTGATTAACTGTCAACTGATGCAACTTTTGTTAGATGAAACTCCAAATATAACGACAGCAACGAAAAAAGCAAATGCAAGACCAAGCTCGAAAAAGAAAAGGAGACAAAGAATAGTTGGAAAATATAAACAGTCTTATATGAAAAAATTGGGAAAGTCCTACCGTCTTGGAAAATATCATCATAATGAACAATAAAATTATTATGACTCAGAGATATGTTATGAAACAGACTGCATCTACCAGAACTTGATAGCCGTAATATATGTACATATGCATTACATATAATTTGTAAACTATTTGTCTTTACATCATATGTATGTACATACATCATTATTACATATTTTGTTTGTGATTATTCAAACAGTGGTGTTGTTCATGGAATATTAAAAAAAATACTGAAATTTATCTAGGACACCTGTACCGACATATGTACATATGTACCTATTTCTAATTTCATTATTCAATATCAATTATATGTATGTATTCTTTTTTCATAAAATATCTGGTTTGAGAATATGTCGTATCTGAGCTCACCTGAAAATGTTATCACAGAAATTGTGTCCATGCAAATGCAAAATATTTCGATGTGAAGTGACAACGAAAAAGCTTTCAAAGCGGCATTGCATGATGAGCTTCAAAAAAGTGTATCTTTTTACTTTTTCTTTCTAAACACAATTTCGAAGAACGTGTGACCAACTGAAATTGAATAGTCCTTGAAAAGCGCAGCTTCTTGTTAATGAATTTATCTGTTATGACGTATCGTTACTTAATGTGTAGGCAAGAGAAATTTAAGCTCGGGAAATTTTCCTTAGCTTCAAATTTAAGATTGTGAAAACTTATTGTCATAGTCCATATTGCTTCCAAATTTTAAAGGTTTCTATAGACAGATTTCGTTCTTCTTTCAACTGCGACGAAGAAGGAACAGCACTATGTAGTGACGGAGATATTGATACTGCACTATGCGCGTCAATAATGGTATGTACAGTCAAAACCGGTTATAACGACCCTCAAGGGACTGACGAATCGATATGTCGCTTTATGTGAAGAAATCTGTTTTCAATTACTCATTTTTTCACAGGTTTCTATAGCAAGGACAGGGCATGTGTATGTATATACATATGTACATTTACTGTTTATTAAAGAAAGTAGTAATATCTGCTTGCTTGGTCTTTGTTCTTTTGTTCTTTTTTCAACCTTCAACCTTCTCCTTTTCAAACTGAGTATGTAGTGGAGTCTTTACTATTTTTAAAGCCAGTTTTGCTTCCTCAAATTTGTTCTTTGAATTTTGTCCATATCCTTTAAAATTGTGGATATAGTGGGGTGTGGAAAGCAATAGTCTTTGCTCTTTATTTTGTTCCCCAGCTTCCAACCTACAAATTATACCCACTTTCTCTTCAATCGTGAAGAATTGTTGTTTTTGGCTCATAGTACAACCAAGAATAGGGCCTACAATTGTATGTGATCGGAATAAAATTAAATTTCTATGACCACTCGTCACACAGAAAAATTCGCACTACATTGAGCAAGCTCAAAACAAAAAGAAAAAAAACTGTAAAATATCCGAAATTCTTTGTATGTGCACAGATACATTCATCGCATCTGCAAACAAACAGTGCTGTTAGAGAAAAAAATGCAAGGAAAATAAATGTCAGTACTCGTCGGTTTCAGTCGTTGTAACCAATATATTACTTCAAAAAACTGGCAAAATAGGTCACTTTAAGCGGTATGTCGTTTTAAGTGATGTCGTTATAAGCGTATGATTCAATGGGATTATAAGGGAACTCAGCCGGTACCTAAGAATTTGGTCTTTATAACCGATAGCGTTGTAAACGGTTTTGACTGTATATGTCTCCTGCATGTATGTTCTGTCCAGAGCCATGTAAGTCCCTCAGAGCGCAGGCTGATAGTTGGTATGAAACTGGGTGGATTAGCCTTTGGCGTGGACTACACTTTTGGGAACATTTCTATTTCTCAAATTTTATTTCGCTTCTTTCTCCTAGTACCCCCTTTTCCTAAGATCAAATTAATGATACTAAGTCATGTTAAAAAATATGCCATCCACCCCTCCTCAATGGTTGGTGTATGCTTAGTAATGAATGCATAATAAAATATAAATTTGTACCCTCTTCATAACGTGACCAGAACTTAAACTAAGGGATATACATATTAGTTGTGTTAGATCTACTATAGTTGATACGCATGTGTTAATATATATATATATACATTAACATATATTGATTTTATCTTCACAACTGAAACCTCAATACAGGTTGTTAGTTTTAGAGCAGTCCTATAGCAATTCACTTTTTGTTATTAATTTCATTTTATTGTCTGGATTAATATATCACACGTTGTATATTTTATTTCACATAGGTTGAGGGAACGCTTTCGGTACAACCGCAAGCTAACCCAGTCAAGGGTTTCGAAGAATATTTCCTTAGCTTAACTGTGGAGAATAATCAAAGGAATCCATGGTTTGTCGGTAATTATTTGAATAATAATATTCAATTTCAAAATCAAATTCTATTAATTATGGACTACTATTTTTCGATTCAGAATTCTGGGAAGACCATTTTCAGTGCAGATATCCAAACAGTTTTGCGACGCCCTACAATAACTATAATCGGACATGCACCAGTAAGGAGAAACTTACACGTAATAACACTGACTTTGAAGATCAACTTCAATTTGTCAGCGATGCAGTGATGGCGTTTGCCTATGCCTTAAGGTAAAGCCTTGCCAGACATTTATTTTTAGGTCAAACGATTTTACACACCACATTTCACAGAGATATGCACCGAGATCTATGCGGAGGACGACCATCACTTTGCGATGCCATGAAGCCAACTAAGGGCGCTGACTTGCTTAAGTATCTTCGGAAAGTTGAATTTCAAGGTACGTAGGTATACTTAATTCCACTCATCTAACCGGAAAATTGCGTCGCACAAAGAGCATTCGATGACCATTTTCTTGGAAAAGGATAATTCCAATGAAATGCCTCACTGAATTGAATCTGAGGCCTGAAGGAGGAGCAATAATCTGATAAATTCTGATTTTTGTTATTGTCGCATTTTGCTCTTTGTTCTGCTGGTTGACCTATTTTATCACTTGGTTGTCTTGTTTTCCCCTTCTGTTATCTGCTTTGTGCTTATCAAAGCCCAAGACTTCTCATAAATAATCGGATCAACTTATTTCACTGTATGCTTCCTGCATTCCCAAGGGGAAGTATATCCATATGTACGTGCACATGTGTTGCTATTGCCGCTGGATTGTTGGCGTGTGGATTTTTTCCAGCCGAGGGCTATGCTTCGTTTCACGAGCTGGTATGACTGGTATTACTTTACGATTTCCATACTGGCATATAGTGTTACAAAACTTGTCAGCCAAAACGGCCCAAGTATTGTCCAGTATATTGCATGTAAATATCTTATTCCATTTCCGCAAAAGGTCATGATCTTCTGTTGTACTACTAGTTGATTAACATGGAAAACGAGTATCATGTGAAAATCCTCAGGTTAACTGTAGTCAAAAATATACAAATTAAGATCAAAACTGTTATTATCTCAGTTCTCATAAATGGACATGTATTACCACTTGAACTGGCAACGTCGATTTTCTTTCACGTTTACTGATTTTCGGGGATCTAAAAACTTCTCTTGAAGTGATTCCTCTTTTGCAAGTTGAATGTCAAACTTTAGTTTCGAAACATAGCTTCACTTTGTTTACAATGAAATGATTCAGCTAAATTCATGTCAAATCACTTTGTGTGCTTTTCAAGTTAGTATACGACAATGCCTGTTAGAAGAACATGAAATAATACCTGGCGCATTCATAAACGACTTTTGTAAAAGTCCACTCCTACGCACTTCAACCTATGGTGTCTAAGTTTGATTCCCAGTAGAATTAAGAAGCTTACGGTGCCACCTATTTAACATTACTAACAACGCTCAAAGAGTATGTCTCAGAAAAATCTTTCAAACTAGGCCGTTCACAGTCGGCGTAAAACTGTAGGTCCCCTTCGCTCGCGAGAGGACAAAAGCAAACAACAATCTATATAGTCTTCTATGGATTTGCAGCTGGGAATACGACGAACCTTTCATTCGTATGACCCCGAATTCTGTCTTAAATTCTGAAACGTAGAATTTAACTTTGACCGTAACAGCACTGCTCGAACCAGAAATAATTATAATATTATTCGCCGTTGATGTGGGCCTACAATCAACAAAGCGCTTCCCTAATAACATATTCCTTTTAACGAAGTTTATTACTTTCCCAAAATTGTGATTGAGATATAATGATACAACCAGGTGCACTACACAATGTTGAATGTACATATTAATGTGTGTATGGCTATCTACAAAACAATGGATATCCGCAAGCAAAAACAGGCTCAAACGAAACGACTTGTACCACTCGCCGTCCTTATTCGATTTTCCTGTCCAATTATTTGCTACTGTTTTTATACACACTTCATCAGATGAGCACATCCATTTGATTTGCATTAATGTTCCCAATTTGCCTTTTATTCATTCTCCCTTATTTTACAGGCCTCAGTGGTGACAATTTTCGATTCGATGGAAACGGTGACGGTCCAGCTCGTTACAACATTATTCACTTCAAGCAATCCGATGTCGGCCAATATCGTTGGGTTAAAGTTGGTGAATACTACGAGGGAGAACTGCGATTGAATATGTCAGGTAAATTATGTTTGATATTTCCGTTATGAGGACAGCTGAGTGATATGTCATAAACATACGAGGACGCCAACAAATTACAACACATTTCTGAGAATGAGAGGTATTCGTAATGAGAGTGACAACTGCGAATGAATTGATAGTGTAAGTGGGAGGGAGGGTTGAGTATAGTTATAGTGTCAAGCAGTGACATTGTGGACCTCTGAAGTAATTTCAATTCTCACGTATTAACAATATTGACACAGGGACATGTCTATACAGACAACTTTGGTTTCGTCAGGTTGGCATGTGGGTAGTTAAATGAAAGCAAGGAGGAAATGATGTCTAATTGTGTCATAGTGGTTGTCACAAGGGCAGAAGCAATGAGAGTAAACAATTTGTAATACCAACTACAATTTGTAGTACCAACTACTCGCTAAAGAAGGGACTAAACAAAATGTATATACAGCAAAACTCACAACTTCCTCTTTCATAATTCTCTTTAAAATAGTTGAACAAATAACTATACAAATTCAAAAGTTATTCTCGATAGAAGAAAAAATTATCCGAATAATTCGAGAATACAAGTACCTTGGCTCCTATCTTCCAAGTAACGATTAAATCGATTTAAACATTTTGTAGTTATTTTTTTTACAATTTGAGATTACAACTAGCTATCAAACTCAAGTGTTAGGGTGTTGGCTCAACAATAGGGGACCAACTGATGTACATTGTTTCATTTAACATTTGGTATTACACTATCGGTTTAGTATTTATTTTGTTATATCCTATAATGTCCAGTACTTACATCGGGTTGTTCACATCCGGGTGTCCATGTGGTCATTTTGGAATGGGGTGATGGTGTGGTAGACGATTGAGCCTCGATGATGACTGCTATCGCTGCTCTGGTAGAAACCATGCAGCTCGTTGTTACATGTCGTTGTTACATGTCTGCTCGCTTAGCAGATTTGGCGCGTTGAGATAGCGTTGTCCGGGGGTTGTGTTTCACAGGTTCCTCATTGTTTCGTTAGGATGGTTTTTGGTATCTAGAGGCTGTTTTCTGAACAGTGTCACCTTGTACTATTGCAAGTGGATGATGCTTGCTTCGTCGTAAAACTTTTGTTGCTGGGGTGCTTCAACGGTCCCTGTCGAAGGTGAGACCGGTTCTTTTTCCTTTTGCAAAATTAGAAATCTTAGAAATGGTGTATCATATTGGACAGCCGTGGGTTAAGTCCGGCCGTATTATATGTTTGTAGAGTAGCAGCTTTGTCCTCTGACTTAATCCATTTTGCTTACGCATCAAAGCACAGACGCGATGGAAGCTTATGTTGGCCTTTTTAAGGCTCAGTTCCAAATAGCTGTTGAACTTCAACCTTTCCGTGGAGTTAACTCGGAGATACTTGACCTCTTTGCCTGTTCATGTTTCCGAAACTGTTTCCGAGACAGCCCAAGTTTGGGTAAGCAATCAATATGAAAGCGTAGACATATGTATTTACGTTTCCAACAACTAGTGAGCCGCATGTCTGCGCGGGGTTTAAGCTAATGAAGAAAATGAGAAGTGCGCTTATTAAAATATTCCTTTTGTGATTTATAAATCGTCCTTGCGAATCCCTATGAGGAAATGATGCTAAGAATGGCCGCGCATCACGGCATCACAGTTAGCTTCAATTAAAGTGTACTTGCCTCCTTCACCAGAAGAAAAAGATTAACCCCAAAGCTTCTTCGTTCTCTAAGTCCTCTAACTCTTCTAATTTGAAGGGCTTTCATTTGTCTCGTTTTCACAAATTCTATTTGACATTGCGCTTCTAAAATAAAACTTTGTTTTCCTAATTTCTATAAATGTATTTCTTAGAAAATCTTAAAATAAATTATTACTTTATCAAATCGATGAGTTGAAAATGAAATTATAAAATATTTACATAGTTCGAATAATATGTAAATTAAGCAAATGCAAATAAATGCACGTGAAATTCTCCATCCATATTCGGATTCCATCGATGAAACTATTGAAACTAAATTACATCTAAATAAAAACATAAAAAACATTTAGCAATCTATCAATTCTTTGCCTATTGAATTTGCTCGCTCTGTGCAAAATGGAGTATAAGGGTTCACAAAGGTTCAAACAAATTTGAAAACAAAAACAACTTTTAATTTCATGCAAATCTTATTGTGATGACAATGTCTATGCCGCTGTGAAGAGCTAAATCTTTAAACTATTTGGTTTGCGTTTGTTTTTATAATATTTAGGGATTAAAGATAAATATAGAGAAGACGGATATTCTGACTAGCAAGACTTTTTTGTGGCTAATGATGTGTACTTTTGACAAGCAGTAATTTATTTTATTTATCATCAGTAGTTTTCACAGCGCCACCCCTACTGTATACACATTTTAAAGCAATGATTTTAGTTTGTTATTTATACATATATTAAATAGAGTATTCATTGATTTCGCCCCAGTACTTCAGAGTTCAGACAGTAAGTCCCACAAGTGGACATTTTATGAATCTACTCCATGAACGTTTGCTTTGTTCGTTCTTTAACTTCTCCTTAATATTTTGCAAATTTAACTCCGAAATTTGAAAAAAAAAAAAAGCTTTCAAGTAACAAGGATCGAAACACAGTATAGAAAAAACGCTGTCAGATGAAATCAAGGGGACAAGAGTGTTGGATATCTCTTTGCCCAGATATCCAATAAAGCCAATACTACGATTTGAGCTGCCCGAATTTGTACTTTTACACGTCGCATTTACCCATACATATTTGTTGTTGAAACTAGGCCGAGGTAAACATCGGAATCTCCCAACCATTATTATTATATCATATTTAAAGTATTCCATAAAATACGTAGCGAATGACCCTTATGATTTCCCATCAGGCAAAAGAATTTACAGTTGAGTCATTATCATCAAGTGTCGTGTTATAAAATAATTCAATGGAGGATGCTCTATTTTACATATAGGTGGTATTCAATTTGCCATTGAGAACAACAATAGGTTGGACGTTTGAAGTCATGCACAGGATATTGCACACACACAATAAAACGTAATCGACCTGCACCTTTACCTGAGATAAATACCATTCACAAGACAAGTCAAATACCACATTCCCTCAAACTGCATGTGGGAAAAAATAGCAGTCGGAATATTTTCTCTCTAATTGAAATGTTCTAGGTAACTGTTGAGGTAGAATATTTTCCCTAAAAGACATAGTTATCATATATTTTTTTGTCAATAAAAGAGCGAAGAAATATAATATTATGAAACCATAGTATGTATATCCTAGGCATAATGTGGGTATATTTTCAGACTGGTTCCTTTATATAATAATAATAATAAAATAATAACGACATGATTTTTTTTTTGTGAGGTCCAAGACGACGTGGGATCATTTGTGTCAAAGTGGAGAAACGAGAAAATATTGCTTCATATTGTTTTTTCCTCACAACAACAGTGCGAGATATGAAATAGATTCTGTAACATATTTTGAAGCTACATTCATGTCATATGTATGGAATAGCATATCATTCAAATAGCTACCTCGGCTCTGGTAATGCTTCAAGCAGATTTTGATGATCCGAGCGATTGGATTGCTAACGACTTAACATTACCCCATAGAAAATAATCGAGTGGTGTCAAGTCGCATGATCGCGATTTCATGGACGCCCGCCGTGACATGACCTGGTCGCCACAACTTCGATTGTTGCGTGGCTGGTATGTGATGTAGCTCGAAAATGTCAATGGTTAATATCGCTCTATACCTCAGACCAATGACGGAAACGGGCACTGTTTCGAAATATTTATTTCGAATATTTCGAAAGAAATAAGGTCCGATTATGCCTCTACTCCATAAATCGCATCAATCTTTGTGGATACATTGAAGTTTTGTGGAACACTTGTGTCTTCGCTCCAATAACGACAATTTTGCTCAGGTATGTTATTGTATGAAGAGGGCGTAGATGACACTGGTTCGGTCCAAACAAACATCGACTCAATCTGCGGCACAACGGAAGAGAGGGCATCTCCGTTTAAGTTTACATCGATCATACCACACAAGAGAAAATACACTAAAGATATTTTGGCGATAATTATTATGACACAACCCATACATATTCAAACATTTTCACTGCAAGGGCATCCAAACTACTGAATACGTGTAAACTAGGAAATTATACTGGAAAAGCCAAACATGTCAGAAAAAGTTGCAAGCCCTTGGGAGATTTCGCAATTGAAAAAATGCATTTGTTCTCTGCTAATTGATTATTTGCACTAATTGCAACTTAATTCAGTTCTGTTGCTGAAGTGTAAAATGTTAGAGTTGTACATTTCCTCTAGATTAAGTGTATTGCAAATGACAATCAAAATTAAAATGATTCTAATCGATTTCCAAATATGTTTATTTACTTATTTGGCCATTCTTTGATATTTATTGGAATTAATTCAGAAGGATATATGCCACCTGGTACAAAAGTAATTGAAACGTTTGCAATACACGATAAACACATCCTTCTTTAAGTGAAACTTTCTTCATTTGCATGATTTCACTTCACACAGGAATGAGATTTGCATTTACATTGTAGTTCGACTTACCCTCTTCTGTAAATGTTGAAAAGAACCAAACAAAAAATAAACGGTATCTAATCAATTGTATTGAACAAGACCTTTTAGAAACAATTAACTAGAGTGAAAGGATTTTGAATTTAATCAATACAAGTAAGAATTTACAAGAATTGAGTGATTTTATTTGTACGAGAGGATGAGTGAATATATCCAGATTGCTTCTTTGAGTTCCTGCATTGAAAACGTTTTGAACAAAGAATGTATTTAAAATCGATTTATTTAAAGCAATACCTGACAACAAAGTGTTGGTGCGACAATTATGTATGAACATTTTTTAAGCTTTGGCTTGTTTTTTCTTTACTGTTGGCTTTTCGTAACTGTTGTGAAATTTGAGAGATTATTCGATTCAGAATCAGTATCTGTCCGTGTGTTGATTCGTAGTCTTTATTACAGAGTATAAAATAAATTCGCTTCTCGACTTATGCTTAGATGTTTTATAAAGGTGGTTAAAATTTAAGGGCCGATGTTGAATGTGAACCACACTTATACGTCAAGTTTTTTTCTGCATTTCTCAACTTCAGACTAACTCAATTTGAACCATGGAAAGATACACAATCGAGCAACGCGTTAAAGTTATTCAGGCTTATTATGAAAATGGGCGTTCAAATCAAAATGCGTATCGTGCACTTCATCATCAGTGATGAGGCACATTTTCACCTCAGTGGATTCGTCAATAAGCAGAATTGCCGCATTTGGGCGAATGATAATCCAAGAGTTGTCGAAAAACCAATGCACCCACATAGAGTGACTGTTTGGTGCGGTTTATGGGCTGGCGGCATCATCGGGTAGTATTTTTTCCAAAATGAGGCCGATCAGGCAGTTACTGTGAATGGTGTTCGCTATCGTGAAATGATAACGAACTTTTTATGGCCCGAATTGGAAGATATGAATGTGGACGATATGTGGCTTCAACAGGACGGTGCCACTTGCCACACAGCTAACGAAACAATGGCTCTTTTGCGCGACAAATTCAATGGCCGTGTTATCTCACGTGGTGGCGATGTCAATTGGCCGCCAAGATCATGTGATTTGATACCGTTGAATTTTTTTCTTTGGGGTTATTTGAAAGAAAAGGTGTACGTCGATAAGCCAGCAACAATTCAAGAGCTAAAGTATGAGATAATTCGGCACATTAAAGGCATAGAACATTAATTATGCTTCAGGGTCATCAAAAATTTGGACCATCGGATAGAGGTGTGCCGCCGAGGTCGCGGCTGCCATTTGGCCGATATTTTGTTTCATAAATAAAAATAAATGACAATAATTTCCTAAATAAATTGTGTTTTATTCAAAATCAACATCGGCCGGATTTTAATGCGGTTTTCATCGATAGATAGTAATACAAGTCTTATACGTATTTAATAAAAAAATTCTTGATTTTATAATTTGTCCTCACACGTCTGTTGTACCCATAGTACTTCAGTGCTTTTGTGTGTTTAGAAATGTAACCTCTGTCTTTAACTCGAGATCTGCTTTTATAAACCTCACTTCAAATTTCATCTGCGAACAGAGCCACAACTATGGCCTCCTTAATGACATCCATTACTGCTGTTGTGAAAAGGGATATTTGTGGAGCCATGATGGTGTCCCTTTAGATGGTTTCAGGTCAGCTAAGGCATGACCTGACTGAGCTGGTTGTAACCCGTGACACACACGAGTTACTGCTGTGCACCGAAGGGCTATAAGTAATTTCCCAAAGTAGATGAGGAGACACTATATCATATTTGCTATATTTGCTATGAAGAAACTGCATCAACATGTATACAAATATAGCTATTGCAAAATATTTGCCCATTTATGCATTCGATGAGCTATTATGAGTGGTAACTGCTTGCTTAAATACCACCAAGAGCTGATTGTGGTTGATAAATAACTCACTGTTTTCACATATTTGT
The DNA here is from genome assembly GCA_907269125.1 of Eristalis pertinax. NCBI lineage: Eukaryota > Metazoa > Arthropoda > Insecta > Diptera > Syrphidae > Eristalis > Eristalis pertinax. The sequence continues at coordinate 24,166,692 of OU026146.1, read as the reverse complement.
ATGCATGCTGATGCAGTTTCTTCACAGAAAATATGATATAGTATCTCCCAATCTATTTGGCAATATATACTCTGCTGTGAATTTAATCCATTTCACACATCAGCGGTGTAACTGTAAAGATGAATAGTTTGTCCGTGATTTCTGTTTCCAGCTTATGAAGCTTCTTGTTGGCCCCAGCCACAGTCACGACGCGAGTAATTTTGCTTAATATTCGAAACTTTCGTTTTTTAGGCCAATAGTGGATCGCTTTAAGAGATTTGTTTCGATATTGTATTTCAAATATGTAATCCTTTCGTGAACACTTATATACGCTGCGCTGCAAATCGTAAAATGTCAGGCGGTTCACTCACGCAATATACCCTATCGCTGGGGAAATTGAGATATTACTATAGTTTCAGTTGATACGATAATCCAATAAGTTGGTGACCTAAATTTAAAAATGTTGCAATCGCTCTTTAAAGTGAGCTATCACTTACCCATTTAAGCAAAATCTACATAGACACAGTTTTAGTGGTGTTAAAACTGAAAATCAATTCATTCCGTATGTTATTCGAGCCAAATATTTAGGAAAATATTCTTACATTTTGCACCTTATGATAATTTATTCATTTATACGATTTTCAATGAAATGTATAATTTTTCTCAACCTAATTTAATCAGGCACGTTTTTTTTAATTTGTGCTTCTAATATTCAATTTTTCTCTTGGGGCATAACCGCATCACTTCAATAACAGACATAGAATGGGCGTAGGTATACAGAATTCACGATGAGTTATTGCGGAGAAGTTTTCAACATAGAATCCCACGACACACATTGCATTCTAAACAGAAGTCAAGTTATTTGCGTGACTCAGTATTATTCCGAGATATCTATTGTATTGTGGCAAACGTCTTAATTATTAAGACATTTTCATGATCTGTCCCTGTTTTATTTTTTGTGCAAATATTTTACCAAGAACGGTGGTCCCTCATTTTTCCATTTTATCTGGCTGTTGTCATGGTATATTTTTCTGATTTGGGCTACAAGTCCACCATCTTTTCCCATGACAAAGATATGCAATCAAAATTTAGGACTTGCATCAACTCTTTTTTAAGTAGTAGATATTAATAGCGACTACCTACAGATATCGAAATAAGCTATCATTAGTACAGAGCCCTTATGCCAACCACATTGGATGAAAACTCTCTAAACAATTATCCACACTTTATTGAAGTCTCATTCAACGAGTAGGGAGTTCCATAATTACCATGCCCATAGAGATGGGCCATATTACACAAAACTCGCACTCATAATTATACGTTTGTACGTACCCATCTGGTGCTTCGCTGAAGTAAAGTGAAATAAAGTCAGCAGGGAAATGCAGACATGCGGATGAATTTTTGATATTAATACTTGACAGTAGTTGCAGATGAAAAATACTTACATATACCATATTTTGTTCGTCATTAAAATTGGGCTCATCATGCTATCATCAAATAAGTACATTCAAACTACCTGTATGTATCACGTTACTATTTCAATACATTTGGATGTTTACTTCCCTTATAAATTACATTACAATATACTGCTTTCTGAACATATGGATATTACAAATGGTTAACACAAAGTAGATTTGACCAATACTGGCTTTTAGACGTTAACTTTGTCTACTTAGTAAGCCAGCACTCAGGCGTCATAAGAAAACACAGCTCAATTATCATGCATGCCCGTTGAAAGTGTGTTTACATACATTGGTTTTTGTAGTTGCTGCAGAAAATACGATTAAAAGTCATTTTCTATTTGTGTAGTGCTATCGCCATTAGAGTACTATTCATTTGAAAATGTGAGCTCTCTGAACAATACCAGTGTAAGCCAACTATGTCGAATTGAGTTATTCAATACGTGTGCTATCATAATGGTTATTTTTGTGGCCTCAACCGGAAAAGTATCCCCCATGTCTTCGGGGCTCAGTGATAATGGTGTCCCACATCAGTTAGGATGAGAACAGAAATTTGGGAAAAAAATATATAAGCCTTAATTTGATGATCAGTATACTCAACATGACACATGTTTTCAACACGGGTGCTTCGTGCCAACATCGTACCGTTGAAGAATTTTAATTATATTCAAACTACAATATATTTATTGTCCTAATGAAGTCGCCGATTAAATATTTATTTAAGTTCGATGATAAGCACAAAGATTGATTTCCAACATTCCAACTGATTAATCATACAAGGCTCCAACTTTGAGCAAAACGTTTCGCTGAAAACCCAAAGGAACAAACTCATCGTTTACCGAACATTTCATTGCATACTTTTATTATTAATAAACATTTTATTAACTAAATCTAAAGAATTATTTCGATTACATATTGGTAAAAGAAGTACTACCACTTACTGCGTAACAATCCCATAAAAAAACCATTGCTACAGATTAAATTAGCAGACAAATTAAAGGCAACACAAAAGGTGTCAGATAATCTATTAACCAGTGTCTCATGTCAACTGATCTAAATCTACTACCTGGTTTCCTATGAAATTCATACTGATTTCGTTTAATTATCAACACCCCATTTGTAGGCCAAAAACTGTATGTAATTGCGCCATCCAATTAATGTTTGTGGTAATTGTTCTTTAATTTCACTTCCCAATGAAAGGATCCGCGGGTTTATAATTCATGAAAAATGGTGTCTAATTAACACACAACCAACTGACAAACACTTCCCCTGCCAATTGAATTGCTCCCTTGATACGTAATCGATTTGCGACTACAAGCAAAAAGGTCAAAGCACATCTAAAAATTGCTTGAATGCCTCAGTCCCTTGTGAGCACTAAATTGCGAAATCGGTTAGTCTTCTCATTTTCTGCTAAAAAGGACAAAATATCCAACTTTCCTTGGTTAAATAACATTGAAACCAAGAACGATTTACAGATCTGGGACCAAAAAGTAGGAAAATAAATTTAATGGTCCACGGAATAACTCGAGATACTCCTTTCAATAGTGAATTTTGTCTCAGTTAGATGTGAATGGGTTGCAGATAGTTAACGATACGAGAATTTCGCCAACCAAAAATAAGGACTATTATTCAAGATGAAATAAAACAACTTAGGTGGGATATAAGCCTAGATACATTTTATGGAGAGACTCTCCTTTGATTTGGCTTAGAGACACATCCCCGCCGGTCGTTATCCATGGGTATGAGATACATTTATATTGTATTTACCAGACTGACTTTTCCCTCTCTTGGGCATTGTGATTTGGTCTTATTAATATAACTTTCGGTTGTTGGCACTGGTTTTTATAGAATGATGGAGTTATCATGTTCATGTTAGTATGTATATAAAATAGTTAAGCATCAGGGACGAACTTATCTATGTATAGGTTTGTGCGTCTACAGCTTGGAAACTAATGCGATTTATGTACCTACATATTTACGAACAATGACGGATCTGGGCGTGCACTTAATCACTTTATGTATGCTGACAATGGAGAAAAACATGAAAATGTGTGATATAATCAAAAAAATGTCATACGCTGCATTTATTCGCTTGTCAATAAAATGTTCAGCGCTTGCAGAACTTTTATGAAAAAAATGATGTCATATATGGGTAAAAGGGGGGCTACGTTTGCAGAAATTCTAGAATAGATAAATAAAAACGTTTGTGGTGCCATTCCAATAGTAGCCACGTTACTGAAAGATTATGGAATTTTATAGCCAATAGTTCTTGTAAGAATTCCAGCTAAAAAATATTATCACATCCCATTTTACAGTCAGTGTCAATATAATATTCGCACAGCGTATCGTATGTGATGATATTTGAAAAGAAAGCATTATATTTTTTTCTATTACATAATATTTGTCTAACACTCTACAGCAGCTATTTACAATATTGGTTTTAAATTTAAATTACTGAGATAAATATTTATTGACTTTACCTTTTCATAATAAATAAATATAAAACAAAAAAAATATTTGAATTAAAATATCCTCACCGTGAAAGAATAACCGAGACAATTTGAATATCGTCGTGCCAGCGTGCCTCCTAATAGACACTACGCATTATCAGAAACTTAAAATTTATTTTCACGGGCTACAACTACCTCGCTTCATTTCAAACTGGATTTGACCCATACTACATAGCGGGCGAGGTGTAGTGGGTTAATATTTCAACTACCTCGTTATAGGGCAATTTATGTGTATGCACACCACCAACTTCCTCGAGTGATTAACAGCGCCCAGAGAAAATAACTGTCAAAAATAAGTTCTCAAACTTCGCCTTTCATAGTCGACATAAACCTGCAGGTGGATTCTACTTGATAGATAACATTAGCACGCATAACGTCAGTAGATGTTAGGTCAAAATTCAACTCGCAGTGTTCATATAAATCGGATTAGCTGAAAGAAGAAGAAGGATTTAGTTAATCCAACGCATTGGGAGATTATCCACAGTATCGTATTGTATGCCGTTCCCAGTCTCAATAGGATTATATTCGTTTGTGTGAGCAGTTATGACCCAGAAAATTCCTTTTTGCGTGCAATTCCAGCAGATATATTTTTAAAAAAGCTTTTGTTTTCAATCTATTGCCGTCTATTGTACACATTTTCATTACCGGATCGATACAAATCAATTGGATTCAAAGTAGACGCGATTTAAGACAACCTCCATATTTTATATTTTGTTTCCACTTACATTGAAATCCAATGCAAAAAATTGGGCAATATGATGGCTGAAGCTATATCTTCCGACTTAAGCTATATCTTCCACATTTTTTAAGGGTTTGTCATCGTGTTGTGGAACCACGTCTTCTCTATTTTCATACTAAAAGCCGTCAGTTCACTTGAAATCGAAGCAGCCCTTTATACACCAGCAAACACACGAAATCGCATTTTGGGGTGGTAAGCCTCTACTTCGTTGCGATTCATTCAGAGAGGCACTGTTTAACGCATGTTAGACAGTTCCTCTATTATCTGGTTCGAATTTGCTTAAAGTTGTTTGTCTTCCCGATCATTATAAATCGGAATGATCCAAATTTCTGGATTTAAAATTGGAAAGCCAAGTTAGGCATTTATCATCGTCTAACGCACTTGGATAATTATCTGATGTTTCTAGTAGCAACTATTGGCGTTGTTTAATTCCGCAGTTGCACTACTTGGTTGGCAATTTTACTATAGTTTGTATAAGTAAACAATTAAGTCTAACATTAAAATGCCTTTTTGCCGACTATGAATAAATAACAAATGTATACCGATATTTACAGCAACTACATTCGATTCCCACTTTCCTTCGTCAGTCACCACCTCCACTTCCTTTTTGGTGGAGGCATGATTTCTGTTTCATTTCAATTTCAATTTAAATTTCTAAAATATTCCAATTGCAACCACTATAGAGCCACTTGTTCATGAAAGGGGATATTCTGACGATTCTGCCAAGCCACATTCTCCGCATTTTCACTATTGTAGAACTATATAATGAAAATAAATTAACTCCTTAGCACAATTTTCGTCGTCGCTATACATAGAAAAGGACTTATGTAAATCGATAAAATGCAAGTGCTGGTTTTCTTCTCGTACTAATAAAATTTGGCTATCGAAAATATAATAAACCGGCAATGAGCAGCTAATAAATATAAATTCATTTTAAGTAAATAAGTCCTGATTTTCACATACAAGAAATTAAAGAGTTTTAAAGAGGAACACAAATGAACAGCAAGGTCTAGGGAAAGAGATGTGAAGTTATTCAATTATGTAGCCAACTAAGTCTGCATTATTAAACACCAATAAAGGCAAAAATGGCCAGCTGCCTATACAAATAGAGATTTCTGCTGCTGCCCAGGAAAAACCAAATGTTCAGTACTAACTTTCATTCAGTAAAACTTCATTTGTAATGCGATATGCATAATTAAAATTGTGTGTGAACGAAATGGGTTTGATGTTAAACAATGTCACCTCGTTAAATTGTAGGATTGGTGGGACGATAGTTATAATTTGTTCTAACTCTATTACGTGATATGTAGAGCTGCACAGGAAGTATCTGTCATGTTTAAGAGTACTGAATTCACACGACATCATGTCAGAAATTCCATATTGCATTTGTATGGCCGCACAAGACAATAGTTTAAATTCATTAGTTTATACACTCGTATGCAAAATGGTCCTACGCCCAACTTTTGTTAGCAAATACATACATCAGCGCCATAAATTAAACCACTTAAGCGGTGAATGTTGATACGTATGTATATTTATTTCGTGGTAGTTTCCGGAATTTTTCTCGTGAACATAAACTACTCCGCACTCTATTATTTGGTTGCACTTCTAGTGATCTTGATATGTAAATTAAGTGGGTGAATGCGGTTCAAATGTATGTACATAGTACTCTTAATTTATTATACTCCTCGCTGTCTCAGTATACAGAATTAGTTTAATTTCAACAAGTGTGCTAAAAGAGGCCACCCCACTTCCATACGATTCTTATGAAGGATACAAAACTTTATGTTGTAAGGGGCCATTAATTCAGTTGAATTTATTATTGCATTTGGCATTTGACCCAAGACATAATTTATTGTAATTTTGAAGGTGGTACTCGGTGTACTTGATTGATATGAACACAAGGCGGCACACGACATTTGGTTTTAAAATTAAATGGTAACTAAAACGCTGGCAAGCCGGAGAAGAACATTTTTTTCTTTTCTTCCTATAAATGCTGTTTCCGGTTCATTAAAATTTGAAGTGTGAAGAAGAAAATAAGTTGCAGGAATAGCAGTATCCCTGACACATGTGTTCAAATGGTTCGTGGGATTATGAGTTAAAAAACCTTGTAACCTGATAAAATTAATGTGTGCATATAGAATATCATTCACTCATATTTTTTATGAATTGCAGTAACTCCTTTTCGTGTACAGACGTCAATCGTTTCACCAGAATCATATATCCCTTTATAAACAAAAAGTTGGTACACGACATAACCTTATTGATTCTCAAAGAGCATTGAGCGCACTGATTGCTATTTGACAAATAACGGTCCAAGTACAAAGCTTCATTTCAGCGAAAAGGGTTTTTGAGAGATTCTTTGGAGAACGAGAACAATAATATTCCCAAATAAACCGTGGACCTTCTAATAAAACGGTCCGCTCCAGCTCGTATGGCCAAAACAACACAAACATGGCTAAAAAATAACGTTCCAAACTACGGATGAATGACCTCTGTCCTCTGAGTTACAAACTATGTTCCGTTTTAGAGACACTGGCTGTGAGTGCTACGCGCCACCCAAATATTGCATTTTTCATCAAATATTGAGTCGTTTTCACAATCTGGTCTGGTAGGCTTTAGGCAGGCATACATACAAACCAACAAAGAAGAGCTGGTACGCGATGCGTGATGTTGTAAAATTCAGCACATCAGTACGTCTCCATACATTGGCCTGTCATAATTAATAACAACACACAAAATAGATTTTAGGTAAGAAATGTATATCATAATGGAAAAATAGGATATTATTGTACAATCGGTATAGCTGGCAGTATCAAATAAGATTCGAATAAAGTCTTTACTGTAGTTTCTCCGTTAAATATTGTATATCAAATCATTTTAGAAATTATAGATTTTTTATTAGACTTACTATAATTCACTTCTTCAACTGCATTAAATGCTATTAAAAAATTAACTAAAACCTTTTTAAAGGACAGAATATTACAATGTTATTCTCCATGTTGAAAAGCTATAGGTACAGCATACCAATTCAATCGATTAGAAAACGAAAAACGAAAGGATGTAAAAGACGAATATCTGGTTTAATTTGTTTTCAACGAACGTCCATCTATCATGCACCGAAAACACCAAATTGGCCGTTCCGATTGGAAGCCTCTTTGTATCGTGCACCGATGCACAACATTGAACTATTAAAGAAAATTCATTCTCACAAAGTCTACCTACGCATTGGTCTCGCAAAGCAACCTGGTTGTCTATCAGTACAAAAAGGACCAAGACTACAACTTTTTTTTGTGTTTCCCTACCGTATTTTCCGGTGTAATGTCAGTTCTCTCACTTTTCAGAAGTTCAATTCAAGTTGCTGCATCCGAAGCCACCCGAATCAGTATGCAGTCTACCTTGTGAACGTGGCCAGGCAAAAAAGTATGTTGAGGGTGAAAGCTGCTGTTGGCATTGCTTCAACTGTTCCACATATCAAGTGAGTTTCGTTGCCTTGAGTAAAATTGAATTCGTAAGCGAAGTGAACTTAATTAACCTCAACGCTACGCTCGTTTGTGTTTGCAGATTCGGCATCCAATTGATGAAACTCAGTGTCTGACGTGCTCTTTAGGCACATTGCCAGATAGAACAAAGGAGTACTGTCGTAACTTACCAGATGTTTACCTCCGTCCAGAATCAGCCTGGGCAATCGGTGCAATGGCATTTAGTGCTACTGGTATCTTTGTGACATTATTTGTCGTGGGCGTATTCGTACGGTAAGTAATATCTTTTTTCTGTTTTTCCAAACCAACAACAATAATCTCATGGGCTGCGATTTTAAAAATCGATAATGCTTTCAATTCAATTACAGACACAATGACACACCGATTGTACGGGCTTCTGGCCGTGAATTAAGTTACATCCTTTTGGCTGGAATTTTAATGTGCTACGCTGTAACATTTGCTCTCGTACTTAAGCCAACCAATATCGTATGTGCTATTCAAAGGTAATTATAACTACACATACATATGTATGTACAGTGTACAATATTTTCAATTTCTAGTTAATATGTATGTACACGTATGCTTGTTTTTGAAAAAGACTGCAACAAATGGAAAACAAAGCTAAGAATGATGACAGTTTAAGGAGCAGGCAGCTTCTCTATCATAAGCCTAGAGGACCTATCTACTATCATGATTATTAATCTTCTGATGGTGCCATAGGATAAAGTGGTCCGGGGTGACCTGGGCCTCAGGCAACAAGCCTCTCCTCCAGTATCGCACGTCAAGTTGGTTGAGGTCCCTTTCCACTTGTACGCGGCATCGGTTTCGTGGGCGTCCTCTATTACCGTTGTCCCACTCCGGAGTCGAAGATTTTTGGGTCTGGAGCAGTATTGTTCGTCCCCTCTACATGTCCTAACCATTATAAACAATGAATCTGTAGACGCCTGGCTAGGCTAATGTCGCTGTACATCCCGTACAGTCCATGGTCGAATTTTCGACTACAAATGCCATCAACGCAAACAGAATTCAGCACAGCACAGATTTATATATAAATAAAATTGACTGTAAAAGTCTAAACACTGCCTTGACAAACTGCGCACATATAGAGCAGGGATAAAAATAAATAATCCTCTACATATTTTGTCTAACAATAAAAAAAACAATAGTTCACCATTTTTTCCATGCATTTTTGTTTATATATTATTATATCTACTGATGTTTACATATATTTATATTTACAGATTCAGTGTGGGGTTTTGTTTCACTGTTGTTTATGCAGCACTTCTTACGAAAACAAATCGCATAGCCAGAATTTTCAAGGCTGGAAAACAATCTGCTAAGCGACCATCGTTCATTAGTCCGAAGTCTCAATTGGTTATTTGTTCCTTCTTCATTTTTATTCAGGTAAGTGTCAATTCTTGTATGTTTTAAATTACCATTAAATACATTGTTTGTCCAAACTGAGCCTGGAATACTTTCCAATTAACCAGTTCTTATCACTGAAATTCCTTGTATTTATCTTGAGTCATCTTGAGGTTATTTGCTTCCGAAGTGTTTTCGAACACGACTTTGGCTGGGTTTAGCCAATTCGGACCGATCTAAGGCACGTTGTAATTTTATTATTGTCACTTCGAACCTTTTATCTGTTATCATAATGATACAGACAATTTAGCCAGCACATTTTGCAATATCCCAATTGAGATATGGAGTGGCTATAAGTACACCCTCCTTTAAATATGCGAAAGCAAAAGCAAGTTGAGAATGGGATAATTTTGAGTTTTTATGAAACTGCCATTTATGAAACCAATTCTTTGAAAATATTGCTATCAATTTTATTCCATTTTTCTAAAACAGCCTTTATTCCACTGCTGTTCTAAATATGACCATATTTATGTAATGACAGTTTGGTTCGCCGATTGTGGTGAAGTTAGTACTACATTTCGCGAGTTGTGCAAAATTCATATGGATACATTATAGGCCTTTTACTCGGTATGATTATACTGATAGAGATAAGACTCTTCTATCCCCAATATACGGATTGTTGCGTGTGCGCTAAAATGAAGCGATTTCAGGCGTACAATACCATAAGACAATGACCTTGGCTACAGTTGGAGGTGATTTTTAGTTCTGTTTTTAGTTTCTAATTGCGTCGAGCTATTGTATCTTTTGTTACTTACTAAGAAGACTGCTTGTAATTATTAATAAAAAAAATTGTTTATTTTCCACGTCATTATTCTGTAAGGAAAGACACTGACATGTTTTTCTCGTCTTCGGTCTTCAACTGTGATATATGATATGGATTCCTTAGTTACAATATTCTGCATTTTGATCCTTGATTGTTGGTGAAAGATATAATCGCTAATATATTGCATACAAAAGCTATCTTATAAACTATCCAAAAATATACATAAAATGCAAGAAAAGAATATATGAATTATTATTTCTAATATATGTGCATGACATCCGTCAGAGAGATTGATATTCAGCAGACATTTAACACTTCAGACGAACAGATTTATGCAACTTCAGCGATGTTTAAGTGAATTTAAATTTTATTCTTTTTGTTTCCATTTTTTCTGTATAGATACTTATCAATGGAGTCTGGATGATTATCTCCCCATCGCATGCTATGTATCATTATCCAACAAGAGAAGACAATCTACTTGTATGCGATTCATACATAGATGCATCGTATATGATAGCATTCTTCTATCCCATTCTATTAATTGTTATATGCACAGTCTACGCTATACTCACGAGAAAAATACCTGAGGCATTCAACGAATCAAAGCACATTGGTATGTATACCATCCTAACATCAACTCAACAAACTCAAAAAATATATCTACCTGATTTTTATAAACATTTACTAAGTAACTTATTAATATTTCTATCATTATTTTTCGAATATTCTATATTTTCAACATTACTACATGAATTGGTGAACTGTTCATGACTACTATGATGATAAACAAATTAATTATCCAGGTTTTACCATGTATACAACGTGTGTCATTTGGTTAGCATTTGTACCTTTGTATTTTGGGACAGCAAATCACGTTCCTCTAAGGATTACATCGATGTCAGTGACGATAAGTTTATCGGCGAGCGTGACAATAGCATGTTTATTTTCCCCTAAGGTATGTAGATATAGGCAAATATATACATTATACAAACAATTAAATACGAACGTATGTATATGCGTGTACAATATTTGTGTACTTGTTTCTTTGTTCGTGGATCCTTTTTGCCCATATCGTAAATCACTAGGAAGCGAACGAACAAACAATGAATTGTGCATGAATTGTGAACAGGCTTTTTGTTTTGAATCATTAAATTATCGATATACTTACGGCAATGACAAGCGGAGATCAGTATTTAAACAGAATTGTACAGATCTGACATACTATAACTTACGACAATAAACTTGTGTTTGTAATAACAGACTATTTGTATTCGATAGCTTTGTGTAGTCGTGAATGCAATTTCAATGAATGTATTTTTTATTAAAACTCTTTACTAATGTTTAGTTGTAGCGATTTTTCTAAAATCAGTGATTACATGATGATGGCACTAGTACAATAACTTTGACTCCATGAATTATTTTCTACTTCATTGTGTCGTTGGTTTTTAATATTTGTTTTTCATTTTAAGTAATTTTCTTCGAAAATTGCCCCTACCTCCAAAGCGGGGCGAGATAGACCCTGTCTCACATAGTAATAGTAGTAAAAATTCTTTTTTTTGACACATCTACAAAAAAAAACAATTTGGAGCGTACTCTCCCCTTTGCTAATCACAAAAGAATCAAATATTTCATCATTTTATATTTTTCCAAAATTAAATGGTACGATTCTTTTGAGAACCAATCCCACTCCGTACTTTAACGTCACCTGACGAAGCATAAATTGTATCAAAATTGACTTAATTGTTCTATGAACTAAAAATCATTAAGAATAATCATTCAAATATTTTAAGAACACACTCATACCTTTTACCCTACTCAGCTTGAAAAGAATTGACACTCACATCGAAGCTTTCTCAACTCCACCTCTTTCGAGTCACTGACAATGCTCAAAGAGGATTCCTGTCTAAAAACTTTGCCGTTCGGAGCCGCCATTTGTACGTATCACCCACTCGTGAAAGAACAAAAGCACGCACAATACGAGTGGTTTTCCAGTTCCACCTCGCACTGCCACGCCAATCTTCTGAAACACCAAAAATGATTGTGTTGTCCTTAGAGTCTCTCTTGATTCATGATGCAAAAGAAGGTGACAATTATTATCAATGCAGCACCCGCAAGAAATAGCGAATAAACGACACATGAAACGACACTAAAACTATATACATATTTTCAGTGAAAAAGAGTTTAGAGTTTAGTCACATACTTCTCGCAGCATGACATACAGGTATTGTCCGAGTATCGAATGACGATTTTTGTATGTATTTTGAAGCACCACATCTCTCAACCTTTTTCAACTTAATTTGACAAAACGCTTTATTAAAACGACCTTAAAATAAAGAGCAACGTGTATTGGTTTTTTAGTTATACTATCCGATTCGTTTATTGAATTCATTTACAAAGTCAATGATTATTTATTTGAATTTTTTTCAATTTTCCTCCATCCCCCGATCGATAATAAATTAAAATTCTCATTCACAGCTGTACATCATACTCATTCGCCCCGAGCGTAATGTTCGTCAGAGTATGATGCCGCCACGTTATGGAATGCATCGTGGCACAGGAACAGGTCCATCATCAATGATGGCTGCAGCTGTTGTAACAGCCGCAACATGTGCCCAAGAGGAGAAAATTCAAAAGCACATCACCCCCACAAGCACTGGTACATTAATAAAGATTTCTGAATGGCATGACCATGTGTTAACCCATAATTGTTTCCATTTTGGTAATTTACAGAGGAAAACAATGCAGCCAAAGTGAAACTCTGCGAAATGGCAACACAAACAATAACCCTTTCAAATATATTCACCAGTGCAAGCTTGTCGAGCACCTATCAGAATATACCATTCGTGGATCAAATTGTGCCAAACCTAAACGATTCAATACTGAATCACAATCACATAGAGCATCAAGTTGTGAACAATAATAAAATCAACAGCAACAGTCATTGTAATCAGTCTTCACCGCCGTCGGTTCCGGTAATTGGCGCAACGATGAATGCAATATCGACGTCGCCAAAACAGCAATTCATCGATTCAAACGACAGGGATGATGGTGACAAGTGTTCGCTGCAACAGCAGCAACAGCAGCAACAGCAACCAAATCAAATTCACACGATATCAGCAACGACAACAATCAGTGAAAACAATATTATAGACACGAGCTTATAGCAAGGTGAGACAAATAATAAAATCGAACGAGATTGCAGTAATGGTGATACTGGTAGTGGCGAGAGTAAGAAGCGATATGCTATTCCTGTTTAAGGGTATCCATCTTTAGACACATTTCAAGAAATTAGGAACAGTTCATAAACGTCGTTGTGATGAGGTTCATTTTTACAAAACTATTGTTGAAGATATAAATAAGTGAAGTTTCAATAATAATCTACACTTGTTTGTGGCTAACGAATATGATGGTCAGAAGCTGTTGCATATATATACTTTTTCCCAATTTTTGAAGTCTATTATTGCTGATCTAAAAGTATAAATACATATCGGATATATCACTTAACGATGGGGCATCGAGCTGGACTTGCGACTAGATTAGAGTAAGCGCCAGTAATTTGTGTGGACTGCTCACGCAGTGTTGCAGGTCGCTTCGCGTTCTTTTTGCTTATCTCATCTCTGTTATATTGGCAATACATATTTATATTATTATTATACTTAGTTTTCTTAGGTGAGGTGTGCAAGTCAATAATCTGATGCAGTTTTTATTTGGAAGGGACTGTGAACATATTTTATGTTGCGCAGTATTGTAGGAATGAATCTTAAAAAATATAAATAAGTTATAATGAAGTTTATCGAGTTTGTCTCAAACTATGCCATTATATTTTTGTCAATGTGTTTATCTTTGTTTTCTGTATTTTTATCCACTACAGAGCACTTCGTCCACTAAGTGTTAAGTGTCAGTATCGCTTTGCACAGTAGATGTTTTCGGCGTGGCCAACTATCTCTTGCCAATTCTGCATCTCATATTTTACATCAAATAAACAACATCAATTAAAGAGCAGTGTATAAATAAATTTTGTGTAACTCAAATCGAGACAAGCTATAATCAATATCATTGCAAAGATTGTTAAAAGTGTTTGTGCACCTTGTTTTAGGTAAATTTCTCATCCGAATCTAGCATATACAAATGCACAGGACAAGTTTCTTTTTAAAAATGCTATATAATGAGCAAAATTAAATTTGTTCCACGCATTATGGCTTTATTATTTAATACTTTCCCATTAATTATGAAATACAACGTCGTTCAAGTGGTTGCCTCGGTTGGCTCTACAGTAGCGCATTCTGTCACCCCAATTTTAGTTTCCGGATTGTTGACATAACATCACTCCTTCACGGTTCCCCACAAAATAAGACCAAATGGTTTAAATCGCAGCTCCGTGCGCAAAAGATCTATTGTGCCATGGGCCGTATGGCATGGCGCGCCCTCCTGCATGAACGAGAGATCGTTCAAGTCCATTTATTCAATTTCAGTTTAAAAAAAATTCGGTTAACGTGGCTCTGTAATGCACAGCGTTGATCGAAACGTTGTTTCCACCCTCATTTTCGAAGAAGGCCACAGCAGCCACATTCTCATCTGTGTTGACCACTAGCATAGCAGTCTCAGGAGCTTTTTGCACAAACTCACGAAGAGCAGTCTCCTCTTCTTTTTAAAAATCGCACTGTTTGGGCTACACAGCACTCAACTTGCAAGTAAGCGACTTATTTCGTTTCGCAGAGATAAGATACTGATCTTCTGGTTTAGATTTGGAGCGGGAAACAGATGTTAGTGTTCAAAAAACCTATGATTTAAAAAAAAAACACTAGATGGCCCAACCTGTATAGTCGTGTATATTCATGAGAAAAAGGAATTCTGGTGAATTCTGGATAAACGTGGCTGACGATCCCTTACGTCTGAAACTTAAGGTTTGCGAGACAATTATTTTGTATCTATGTTCATATTTAGGAAGTTCTTCAAAGGAATGAAATTTACGGATAGCATATCTCAATTCTTTTGATATAATTTTTTTTAATGATTGCAAATAAAGCTTTCATATATGACGCCAGCAGCGCAAAAGTGGAGTATAACCCCAAACTATTTATTACGAGAGAATGGAGATTATTTGGTAAATATTTTTTTGGAATTTAATTTCATTTGTGAACATTATTTTAATTATTTTATTTTTAAATTATGAAAAGAGCTTCCAAATTTACAATAGCTGTATACTTTTGTATTTATTAAGTTAATATTATGGGAAAAAATGTTCTGCATCTATGATATTTTGGACCAATTTAAGAAATTAAAAGTTTCACAACTTTAGGACAAGTTTATTAAGAAATCAATAAAATAGTACAAGAGCTATTCAACATCTGTCTCATCATAATACGCCTCATTCCTGACATTGTGGGAGCATTTCAGGTTGTGATTAGAAGTGTTATGAACTGGCGGAATGAAGTGCAACAATTTAAGAAGGTCCTTTTTTTAGCTATGGTTGGCTGCCTTCTTTTTTAAACCGATTTCGTTAAATAGAACATTTTCATTAGAATACCTGTAAAAAATTAAGAATTGATGGATTTTAGGGAATTATATATTAGCTATTGAATTTTCAGCCCCTCCACCTCGGTATTACCAACTGAAATTTTTCTGTTGGTTATATTTTTTCCAATGATTTAGAAGAGAAAAAATCACTTGCACTCCTTCATATTATGTTGATGGTGGTTGCCTTTTTCGAGGCGTTTTAATTACTTCGATCCAGTTTTCTGGAACGTATATTTCCTTGAAGAAATCTTGGTCGCATGTTAAATATGAATATCCACTAACCAAAAAATGTATGATCTATTTCTTCAATAGCAAAGTCGGGGGCTTTTGCTCTATTACTTTGTTATATTACGCTCTGTGCAAAAACGATTTTCTCAGCTCCATCTGCTTTTGAATACTAAAACGTGGCTTACAACAATTTTGTATTGATAGTTGGTATAAGGAATGTATGTACACCATAAATGTGGGTTACACCACTTTTGCACTGATGGCCTCATATATACACTATCGTAAAATCTCTCTGCAGGATTTGGTATGCATTCACTTTCTGTGAATTTATTTTTATGTATATGAATATGTATATCCATAGGCTTGGGTTGCTGAGAAGCTAGGCCCTGGCCCTCTACAGGCTGTACAGCCTCCCATATTATTATTATTATAGGCTGACTATATAATAGAGGACATCACTATTTCTAATATAGGTATTGCCTTTATTAAATTTTGGTGCATTCGTTGTAGAATGATATAATAGTTTCACATTATATTCATTTTTCTTATCAGCGTATTTAATGTGAATGAAATTCATCTAAAATAAACTGGAGCAGCCATTACAAATTATTTCCGATTTATGATGGTTTTTAGTAATATTGTATATTATTGGCTTATGTTAAGGTAGGTTGTAGGTAGAATAATGCCCTCTGGCCTCTGGCCTAAGCCAGTTGTGTTACACATGGTGGACAACCGGTGAAGATGACTGACACTAATGCTATTGGCTTAGTTCGGGCAACTTGTTGAAGTAGTAGGCATCTAAATGACTTCTTCTTCGGTGGAAGATGGCGCTGCAATTATAAAGAAGATGTAAAGTAAATTGTTCTGCGATGAGACATCCTGTTCCAGTAGACCATCTACTATTTGTATGGGCAAGTGTTTCAGGCTTCAGCGGTGGTTATTGACATGGATAACAGATCTCCATACGGAAAAAGTACATAGCATACTATCGAGTTCCTCCGATTCTGAATTCGCAAGAATGTCAGTGTCATACTTGGACATATCGTTAAGAAATATACGGCAATTCAGGCAAGTTTGTGAAAACAACCAAAGATTTGATAGCGGGGCTGTCAGAACAGATTACGATATCTGCTCTTAATATTACATTTTTTTTGTAGCCTCGACAGAGCTTCCTTTATTGCTAAAGTTTCTGCCTGAAAATCGCTACAGTGATTTGGTAGTCGAAATGACAGTTAAAAATTAAGATCCTTAAACCAAGCCTCCTACACTCGCGCTCAGGCCTTCACCCGATCGATTCATCTCCGATCCATCTGTGGATATTCGCAGAGGATCATCCATCGCCTGGTATTCAGACCTCCAGTACGATCTGGGGGAGATGTTGGTTGATAAATCCCTCTCGAAGAGGTGCTTAGATGTCGTGGGATCGGTGTCTACGGCTTACATGTGCATTTGCAAGGATAGTAGAGTGTCCAGAACGGAGTTCTGATGGCCATACTGCCCGCTGTCTGTTTGCCGAGTTAGCTTATTGACGTATGTTCAGAGCTGCGGAAGGGATTTTTTTGTTATTAATGTTCCATTAATGAATGCCATCCACTGCACCTAGTCGACCAGAGTGCAGTTGATGTGCAGTGTACCAAATCGCATAATTAGCCAGTGGAGCATGCATCCTCCTCATCCCTGCAGCTCCTACAGAAGTCATTGTATGGAGCTTCAAGTCTTCTGGCTTGGTTGCCTATGAGAAAGTACCCGGTTATTACGCTCAACAGTTTGCTAATTTACTTCCTGTCAAACTCTAGGAGAGCTTTAGTTTTATTTAGATTTAATGCAGGCCACATCGATTCCGATGACCTGCAGGTATCTCTTTCCTTCCATCCTCGGTTGGTGTCGTTTATGGCAACAAACGCCAAACTGACAGCTTTGCAGTATGTATTTCCACATGCCCTTTACTGTGAGTTTTCTCCCAGCTGTTCCCATAAATATCCATGTTAAAAAGATGCAGGACCTAACGATTAATCATTTTGCACACATGACAACCATATGCTTTGTATATACATACATGAAGCCCAGGTCCACTATGGAGTAGCCACACATAACTAAGAAGACTAATAATGTTGTCTCAATAACCTCAGAAGAATATAAAGTAAGTTTTCTAGATTATTCCCAAAAACATTCGGGACTAGATAACACAACATGGATTATTGTCCTTCACCATTGCAAAAACTCCTGCGCTTATACGTAACATACAATTTTCTGAGGCATGCACGACAATAATAGAGTGTGTCTATATTCTGTGATTTCGAGAATTTACCATAATTTTTAATACATACTACCGAATATACCGATAATACCGAAAACCATGTGTGACTAAACATATATACAAAAGTACATCTCTAATGCTTATATTCGTCAGTATCTTTAGTTCTCTTCTTTCACTAATTTATTGTATTTTGCGTAAACTGTGACCATATTAACACCTTTCCACATTTTGATTCCCAACCATTCATGACCTAATATACTTTCCTACATAGCTTAGCACATTTGAATGAATAAGTCAAGAATTAACTTCATCTATAACTCAGAATTGGTTTCATAGAAGAATTCATTTAAATTTTTCGTTCATTAACTTGTATATCAGGGATTGGTCATCTATACAACCTGAAGTCCTTATTGTTTCATTAGCTTTTTTGCTCGGCAATAAAATCCCTTTTACGACCCTAGTTTCATTTCACCACGCCCAGGAGAATAACTATCGTAAAGGAATGGTTGCTTGATGTAGTAATAAAATCCGCACCATTAGGCTAAGGATAAGAACTACACCGGCACCAGCAGTGACACCAAACTTATCTATGGTAAATTATCTACCGCTATTTATTATCCAGGACACCTTTTGTATAACATCGCGCCTATCTGGGCTATCAGCATTTAAGAATCTTTGTAATGTGTTATTCCTCGCTATAAGGAAGGAGACCTTTGGAAAGAGCAGCATATTTTTCCCCAACTTTTAGTAATAAATACGCTCACGCTTTTATAACTTTTTGCAATGTTCTTCAATAGAACGGAACTGGATTTGTTTGCAGATGTTAGAAATATATGCGTGATTTTTTTCCCTTGATGTGATCGCATTCGTGAACACGTTCTTATTGCGGTTTCGCCTTCAAAACGGAGCCTAAGGGGTGGTCTGTCTGTCACACATTCATAGTTCCTACATTTACGAAATTTTGTAATTAACTTAGGCCCAGATATCAATTTATCTGCAAGAACATTTTTATAATGATGGTATTTGGGAGTTTTTTTTCCCATACATATGTGGTTGGGCTGAAACACGAATTTTCCAGCATTCTGACCTTAATGGTTTTGATTATATTGATCCAAAACAATTAAACATTGACATGTGAGTTTTGAAAATTGGAGAATACTGCTTTCAAGTCTTGACGAGTATGTTATCAAAATAAGTATCAAAATATGAAAGCACAAGTCTCAGGGCTGTCACGCACATTCATTTCATCCCTTACAATCCAACAATTAAACACAGAGTAGGCATGTGTAGTGATATTTGATACAAAAGTAGATATATATGATAGCATGTTAATTCGGGCTGAAGTTCGCAATTAATTCAGTAAATGGAATGCAAAATTCTATCAAAATAATATGACTGTATGACTACATTAACAACAAGTCATGGATCGCCCTCAAAGAATAATTGTATGCTATTTTGTAATTGATTACACAAAAAGGAAATAGTGAATGATGTTGTTATAAAATATAGTTGATCGCAAGGATACGGTTTGTATTCTTCCGTAAATTGGAGTTATCAGTATCTTAATAGACATCCACCAGATGGAAAGAGCAAAGGGTCATAGAAGTAAAATAGAAAAGGACAATGACCAGCTCGCTTGATGCGATTTGTTGTTTAGGAAGCTGCTCTTCCAAGAATTTCTATAGGTAATTGAATTGTTTTGGGGGGAGCAGAAATCATTTTTTTCTTTTTCATCGGTACATTTTGAATGTTTTACTTATTTTTTGGTAGCACCTTAGTTGTCTTCATATGCATATTTACTTATATTTACTCTTCAGTTCAGAATACCTTGCATGCAGTCCGGCCTTAACAAATATTTTGTCCACATTTGAACCTCTGCAAGTTATGTGGTTTTTTTCTTCTTGAACAGATACATGAATATGTACATCTAAGAGGCTTAATGGTGTTGATTCTTAATTACACCAATTTGATGACATTGATGCGGGTAAGTTGTCCAAACTTGACAGAAGGAAGAAACTCTGACGAATTGAAAAGAGAGAGAGAGAGAGAGAGAGAGAGAGAGAAGTAAGAGAGGAATCCGGCGTATTATGGTTAATCTTCTATTGCAAGTTGCAACTCAGTCGAGTGCACATAGATATGTTGGCATTTGCGAATGTAGTACATCCAACGCAGGAGTATAGGTTACAAGCGGTACGTAAACAGTTTTCTTGCGAAGCAATCTAACATCACAATCTACAATCACGTTTGCGTGGTTTAAAAGAGATATGTTTCTACTTGTGTAAGCCCAAGAGTAGTAGTTGACACGACAGCCGTATTCATAAAGTCATTGAGATAAAAGTCGGACAGAAGTACTGCTTGAATTTTTGTCCGATTTGATACTAATCCATTCGTGATCAGATCATCGCTGAGTAGAGCGGCAAATTAATCGATATTAGGAAATGGATTGGACATTTACACTCTTCTGTGCGTTTTTTGTTAAATTTTAATTTGCCATTGCATCGTTTCCCATAACGAATTAAATCGAAAGAAAGGGAGCTTGATTTCTATCACTTATTATTCCCATGTACTACAAATCAATTGCCATCTCGTTGAATATATATAAAATCGAGACCCGGTTCCGTTTTTTAATGGCATTTCCGTACTCGAAATTCTAACCACCATCTCCCCTCCCCCGCTTCCCTTTTTTAAATCACTGATACACCAAAGGACCTGATTCGTAAAAAGTGCTATTAACAACTCTGCATGTCAAATGCCAATTGACAAAAGTCGTCCAAACCGGAATTGTGGCTACGCTAAAACAACATAAGAAGCATGATGCATTTGAAATGCATTCACAATGGCAAATGCTTCCCTAAAATCAGGACGGTCTAGTCTGTTTTGTACACATATTTGTATTTAAGGAGTACAGTAGTTTAGTAGTAGTTTTCAAATGTTTCAAATGCTGAATCAGCCAATTTCTGATTATGATTTTCTGAAACTGATAATTTTTCTATATTCAAGTTGAGACCATTATTATGAGACCAGGCGTTGGCTCAGAAATTTCAATTTGGCTTACGTGTCATCTGCATTTGCGAACCCAGTACTATTTTTTAAGATTTTGTGAAGCAAATAAAATTAAAAGTAATGGACCACATTTGTATCCTTTGTATTGCTTTTTCCTTCTTCCGATTTCCCGCTTATATTTTACGATATTATAAATAACTTACAAACGAGTTCAGTGTTTGTCCTCGTATTCCGATTCTTTCCAGCATTCGGACTATTTTTGTATGACATTCGTGTATCGAAAGCATTTTTAAAGTTGAGGTATAGCCCGGGATCGTATAGGCTTTTTTTCTGCCCGCGAAGTTTCCTAGCAGTCGACTTACGCATTTGCTATCCCTGAAGCCAAAACTCATTATATTTGGCTAAGATATGTTCGCTTACTTTGTCTATCACAGGGAGAACCGATTTGAAACAAATTACATTAGGCAACTGTTAATTACTGTACCTTTCATTTATTATTCAAACCTATGCCACCTACGCCGTTTCCTTATTATAGTAAAGAAATATTCATAATAATTTACCAAAATGGTTATAATTTGCAGCTCATAAGACTTAAAGACTTCTCCATCATAATTCGGGAGCAGAACTAACACTGAATTGTATATTCTATTCACAGTAAGCATAACAGGGACTTGAAAACTTTTTACCAATCCTTTTTCTAAACGGGATTGCTCAAATAATACAAATTGCATTTGTAAATAATATACATACACACATTAAATTAGATAAAATAATTTATTAAATGTTATTTATAATTGATTTTTTGGCGAAAAACCAAAAGAAACAGTTTAAAAAAGAAAATTGTGATATATATCTTTAAACAAAAAACTAGTATATTAAAAGTAATGATACGAATATGAACCCAACTTCTACTAGCCATTCGAATTAGATTTGAGATCTTAAACATATTACTCCAATAAATTAATATATGAATACAACAATGATTATAGTTAGCAAAATTAAAGATGTGACATGCATATGATACGCATATAGTTCTATGAAAGTTGTTTCTTACAATCGAGTTAATATTAAATGCTATTGTGAAGTATATATATAATATATAGAGTGAACATTTATGAAATAATTAAGTTTCAAAAGGGATTAAGAGGTGGTTTGAATTCACAAATTCTAGGCAAAATTATTTTGTTTAGTTTATTTATAAAAAAAAGGAATTACATATCCCTTCTGCAACTTAATTGAAGTTATAATATTCTTAAATAAAAGTATAAGAATATGATTTTCGGCATAATTTCATTTTGAGTTCAAGAGCCCAGAACCCGAACATGAAATTACCGAACTATTCGTTACAAATTGTACATTGAACTGTACAATTGACCTGTCGTTAACATATTCCAGTGGGTCCTCCAAACGTCTAAAATGAAAATGAAGGATAATCTGTATATACACATACTGTACATAAAAGAGTTGCATCTTAAACAAACGTATCTTCCTGGAAAACTATAAGCAAATAAATAATCGAATGTGTAATTTTTGTTGTAATGGTTGTGTTGATATTAGTAGAGCATGTATTGAGTAATAAACACAAACTTCAAACTGCACAAATATTAAAATATTTAAATCAAAATAACTATTAAATGAATAACAGCTGAGTTGTAAACGTGTTGTATACATAATTATATATGTGTAAATTGTTAGAAGAAGACAAAATATTCTATTGTATATACAAATCTATACTAAAACCATGTAAATTTATCATACATTTAAAAAAATATTGTGAAAGTTAAAAGTATTCAAAATATAAACCAAATAAAGACAAATTTTAAAATCAATACAATTTTTTTTACTGCCGCCATAAACAGTATCAGACATTTTCATGATATTTTCTTTTAATCATTTGTGGGAATTGCACATCTATTGTTGCTGTGGTCGATCGAAATATGCAAAAAGTCTAAGCAGAGGCCACCATTCTAATTTATAGGCTAAACATCGGAACATATATAAGTAAGTTAAACATTCATCAAGAGAAAAGAAAAACAATCGGGGAAACGGAAAGAACTTTTTTAAAGGAAAGGTCAGACAATGTCCCCATCGAAAAATAAACACCAAGCAGGGTAACTTGTTGAATTTCTGAATAGCGAATTCGATAATCAACAAAGCTATCAAACGTAAAATGACCGTCATCTCTGTGGGTGAACATGACTTCCTTCCTTTTTTGTGAAGAAAGCAGACCAAGAATGAGGGTTCGAATTAAAGGCAACAGGTTCCATAACTCAGACTTTGATGTACAATTTACAATTTTGTACATAATTCAACTCACTTAAGAATTGGTGCCACTAGACTAGAGATTTCGTAGAACATTCACCGACTCTATGCTAAGCGTTTGGATGACTAACTTTAAAAGGCAAAATGCCGCATATTGGGAAATGTTTTTTGAAATTTCAAGCAGAAGCCAATTTAGGCTACCAGAAACCAGTCACAATCTTTGAGCTTCTCCATGACATCGTTAATGACTAACAACCACAGCAGGGGCTCGATAACTCCACCCTGGGGTGGCCCTTGAGGCAAAGGCTTTATAAGGTTGTAGCCTAAAGTTGCTAAAACTGAACAAGCTTACTCTAACGGTAGTAAAGGATTGCTCGACTTTTTCCTATGAAGATTAAGTTGTCAAGTCAAGCCCCTTTTCAATTACACTAGCGACATCGTAGTGTGCTTGAGGAATGAATACAACTTTAACGTTTATCCATGCTGATGGTATGAAACCACCAGCAAGGCAGCACAGATAGACATTCCTCAGGATTGAAATGAATATATCCTTGTACTTTTGCACCATGATGGGTAAAACACCATCCGCTCCCGGAGGTTTACAGGCGTCGAAGATATAAATGGCTCTTGTTATGTTTTCTTCGCTGACGACAATATTCGTAACGTTAAATTCGACATCTGAGGTCTATTCTTCCGTTGGGGAGTCATTCGCATGTGAACACTATAGTCAGAAATTAATGAATTCACTGCTTCAGCTCATTATTTCTAAATATATGCCTTATATGATTTGCATGATTAGGTGTAGTTGAGGTTTCATTATATGCGTATGGATTATATCTACTATTTTTTAATCCACATACGTTAAGAACATCAGCATGGACTATCGGTTCTGGTCGAAGTTGAATATCTCTCTGTCTATATTCGCGAATTTGCAGCTGAAAAAGCTAGACGTGGCCTAGAGAGAAGTACTCATAATTAGAAACTAATCATTTACTCCCGTACACTCATATTTCCTTTTATTTTTGATATTTTGATTCGGTTGAATTGAATAAAAATTGTTTTATATTCTGTCATCTAATGTGCAATCCAGTGCGTTCTTACTGCCCTCGGTTCACGATAAGCGCTTCATATGGGCTCAATGATAAACTCGCCGATTGCAGTGCGGACCTAATAACAAAATCATTTCAAATTAAAACTCGACTATTTTTAGTCACAGTTTTATCTTACCCGTCGCCCTTGGTTGATTCCGAGTTGCTGATGATTGTCTTGACGACATCAGGTATGAGCTGGTCAAATTGTTTAAGGTTGATTGCAAGCATTTTATTACTAACATTTGCTAAGAATATTAGTTTCTCTCCATTAGGAAGGTATCTTATATGAAAAGTGAGAAATATATTAAATTCCATAATGATTACATTTGATTTTCTGTGGATCTTACCTTACTAAAATAAAAACGTCATCGTTAAGTGCCTTAAACTTGTAGTCTCCAAATTGAAGTATTTTACTATTCTGACGCAATTTGACCAAGTTCTTGTAGACAGCTAGATGGCTTCTGGCATCTCCTTCTTCAGTATCAACATTTGTAGTCTCATAACCACTGGCTATTGGGAGCCATGTCTTTGATGCCGATGAAAATCCAGCATTTTGCTTGTTGTTCCATTGGAAGGGAGTTCTCGCCGGGTCTCTTGTGAATTGTTCGTAAATATCGGGATTTGAATTGCAAGCAGCGGGATCTACCGTATCTTTCCATGAGATAACTCCGTCAATCATTCCAATTTCTTCACCCTGTCGATGCGTAGCAGAAGGTAAAAAAAGTAAAAACATTTGATTTTTGTGCAACATTTTTGCAACGAGAAGAAATAAGCCATAAATTCACTAACTACTAATCACAGGGAAACATTTAAAAGACCGCACGTATGCCCGAAGGCGATGAACGGATACGTTGTAGCAGTTGCAAAAATCCGTGACCACCTCAGTACAAACGCACTAATAATAAGTAATTCAGATTTTGCATCACATTTAAAGGGCACAGCACAACATTTAACAACATTCACATAAAAATGTACAGCACTCCCATACCTGATAAGTAACACTTGCTCCTGGAAGAGTCATAACTAACATATTCATGGTATCTGCGAGTTTTATTCCATAACGACTTGCTGCCCGTCGTCTGTCATGATTGCCAATCTTCGAAGAATATCAAATTCACATTAAAAATTGTTGCTGAATTTACAACGCACTCAACAATGACAACTCACCACCCAATTAGCCGTTTGTCCAGGTGGCATATTGTCCAACCACAAAGCTACACTTTTTTCGATATCCTTTGCATTTAAGTTGTTGTCCAACATTGTTATGAAATTAAAATTGAATGGCAAGTGTGCTCCCTTGGTGGTTCTATTTCCATACATTTCCATAGAGTACCCTACTGGAGCGTAAGTTTCAATTAACAAAACTCTAGTGTCACCTCCATGAATACGCTCATAATCATCCATAACTTCACGCCATTGATAAACCATGTCAATAGTTTCTGGTTGATTTTGGGTGTAAATGTGTTCCAGGAACTCATAGTCGTCTTGATCATTGGTTTTACCACTCTTGGGCTCATCCGGATACCGACCGTCTATGGCTTCAACTTCGAAGAGGGAAGGCACAGCATCGATTCGAAAACCATCGACGCCCTTATCCAACCAATATCGCAAAATTCTTTTCATTTGTTCAACAACCGCTGGGTTTCGATAATTTAAATCAGGCTGCTGCACGGTATACTGATGAAAGTAAAATTGTTGTCGTTTTTCATTCCATTCCCATGCACTGCCTCGGAATGCTTGAAGCTGTGAATTGTTACAATTTAGCAACCTTTCAAATTCAAATTCGAATTTTTAGTGAAACTTACCCAATTGCTGGGTGGAAGACGTTTACCTCCAATTGGGTTTTTATAGCCATCATGCCAGACGTAGAAATCCTCGAAACCTTTTTCACGATTCACAGACTTCTGGAACCACTCACTTTCATTGCTCGAATGATTTGGAACGAAATCAAGAATTATTTTCAAACCGATTGATTTAGCCTTAACGATGAGTGCCTCGAAATTCTCAATTGTTCCATATTCTGATTGAATTTCATAAAAGTTTGAGATATCGTAGCCAAAGTCAGCCATGGGAGACTTAAAAATTGGAGAAAGCCATGCCGCTGTTACACCGATATTCTTTAGATAATCCAACTTTGACGTGATTCCATTTAAATCGCCGATACCATCACCATTAGAGTCCATAAATGATCTTGGATAGATCTGATAAAATTGTGCTGTTTGCCACCAGTCTTTTTTTGGTTCCGTATTATCGGGACTGCGACAAGAAAATACTTCTCTCACTGAAAACAGCGAGGTGGTCAAGAGAAACACAATTGCAATGTACATTCTAACAGAAATGCGGTCACAAGCTTTTACTGTTCCATATTTATAAGAAGTCTTAAGTGTTGAGCTTTCATTTCCAGTACCTGACAGGATTACTGATATCTTTGAGTGGTGTTTACAAATATGTTGTTAACTAACAGTTAATTATAAGTTAATTCTGTTATCAAAGCTTAACTTGCGAAAGACATATCTAGTTCGAGTACTAAATAAATATAGCTTAACACCTCTTATATTGATTCTTAGATCATTTAGTCCAAATGGGTAAACTCATTCAAGGTTGCTTACTTATCAGGATTCCGATCTTGCGAATTTGAAAAAGTCTTTACTTCTATACCCCACAGTCACCGGCACATTTCTTCCAGTGAAAGAGTGGTCAGTGCATTCATTCTGGCGAATCGTATGGTTTCTTAATTTTGTACTAATTTCGAACCGCTCATAAATTCGGCAATTGTAGCTTCTCCTCCATCCGATGTCATTACAGACATGACACAAGTTCCCAAAAGGACAACCTAATGTAAGCCGTGATCTCTTATCTCTTGAAAATAGCACTAGGGATTAGAAGACATTGGCATACCCACGATAGGCTGGTTTGGAATTTTCAGTGTATACACTAAGCTCAATACAATCCTGTTCCAACAAAAAAATTGTCGTCACAGAGAAAATAACGCATAAGCAAGCATAGTTATCGTCAGATTTTTTACACGTAGATTACCAAAATCAATACAGCCTGCACTAAACAAAAAAATGACTAGTGAAATTAAACAGGAAAAAACACGTTAGTAAAATTAATTGCAGACTTAGAGCGCCCAGCAATGACTTCTGTAAATAATATCCTACAATATCTAAAAGCCACGGTATGGCTATACAAATTTAAAAGAAGACCTCCTAATCCACAATATGTTACGCAATAGGTAAAACAGCACAATGGACCAAACCACTCTAAGTGGAACTAGCTTTTTAGTTTAAGCAAGTACCTACTGTAAGGGGTTCACTCTTCAAATAAACACACACAAATTAAACACTCATTTTCGTTATATTCTTTTTATTACAACTGATCGCTTTGGCTGCTGCTTACAAACAGTGCTTAAAATTAACTTATGTTACTCTGACATAACCGGCAATCCTCTCTTTGAAAATAACGATCCTATTCTCTCTTCGATTCTGGTTTTTCCTTGCTTTTGATATTATTCTACTACACTACCTACCGGCAGACTTGATTGGCCGTCTTTTCGGTAAACAAATAATGCTTACCGCTATCGGGACAAGAGCCTGTAGAACCAAAAGTATACTACGATAATGATATAATGGCCGCCTGCACAAATAAGATGGAACTTTAGTGGAAATTGTGAAGCTGACAAACTCCCAAAAATTGCCACTAAACTGCCAGATGATGGAACCTCTTGTGACATAGGTACTCCCTTAGCCACCTTCAAGTTACAGCTCAATATTATCAGTAAACAAACAGTCAATGCGAGATAGAAGACTGTGTTTTTTTGGGACTGAAACTTTAAATTGAAATATAACACACAGATTACGTACATGGCGGAATCCGTACATTAGGGCTGGATTTTTGCAATAACGCGTCGAATGTTGGCTTACAAGTTCAAGTGTTCCACAAAAAAGTTTTCAATCATGTCTCACTGTATTGCTTTGACCATTATCTGGAATTGAACCATGTTCTTCAAAATATATTTGAACAATTAGTAAATGTTACTCTGGCCCTGTTTCCAAACCTCAAACAACCGAGAACTGTCAAATCAACTGCCACAGAAAAGAATGTTGCCAATATGAAGCTCCCGACATCTGCAAAAAACATTTATAATTTTCCAGTTCGTACAGTGCAAGAACACAAACAACAAGAGTTCTGTGTAGTGGATGGTTTGGCCTTTAATTCATGGCGTCGTTCCGTGCGAACTTATGCGACTTTAAACAAAAAGTGGTCGAGTATGCAATGGGAACAACTGAGTGACACGTTCAGCTTATCAAAGATTGCCCCTATATATTGACAGATTTTGTTGTAATTTCCATTATGTTAACACGTTGTGCAGAGCTATGATTTATGTGTGTTGTTATATCGGCATTGCGCTTATCCAAGAATCTTATGGGGACACGTTTTGATGTTCATATATTGTATGTACAATTGAATCGTTTTCAAACATGGCCTCAAAGTGTGAAAAAAAGTTGTTTATATCTAAAATACACTAAAATTCTTTAATTGTTGGTACTTTTTTGGATCAAATTTGGCATATACTAGAATGTCTGAAAAAGAACAAAATAAACAAGCAGTATTGTAGGTAATATGATTCTTAATAACATTTTTTTGCCCAAAAATCATTACCCTTGAACTTGTAGGCGAAACAACAAGAACACGATTGTGTTTATTACTTCACCCAGGCACACGTGTTCGTAAAGGACCACCAATTTACACGACAACTTGTCACAACAAGGCAGTTGAGTTCTAGGATGTACGATAATTAGACCGCAAAAACCATGACAGTGACTTAAGGTTTAACCAAGACAAGAAACAAAATCACCCTCACGCAACCTTGTAACGTCGAACTTGTTTTTATGATTATTTTGCAGCCTTATCCGCTGTAAGAATAATATGATGTATTTTTTCGCCTATTCCGCATTAAGATATAGACGTGTGTAGCAGAGAGAAAAAAAGGGAAGAAAAATGAAAGATTGGATCCAACGTGTAGAACGTGACTGAGAAACTTGATGATAAAATTGAAATTCTTGTCGCTGACAGCGTGTTGTTTTTCTGAGAGTAAAGTTTCATTAGTTTACCTTTGAACGAGGGTACATATCTTATTCGAGGTGACTTTGTGATAAGTAAAAATCCTTAAAAATGCATTATGTTTCAGGATGTAAGCTATTAAGCAAAATATAACTTTTACCTTTCATTTTCCAATATAAAGTACGTTAAATTTGACTCCATTATGTGTACATGACATGTTACAATGTGTTTTAGTTTTCCAACAATATAGTATGGCTTGGTATGGATATAAGTTGAGGAGGAAGCTCCATGTGATATACAAATCCACACGTTTTACCAAACAAAAATGTAAATTAGTTAGCCAAGCGCTACCCTTTAACTGAAAACCATACATTATTGAAGGGTTTATTTCGATGCGGCGCAGGTGGTCCGATTTGTATGGGAGCGACGAAAAAATCGGTAAAATCTAAACCAGTATACGCATCCTAATGATATTTGAAAGATAGTACAAATCATATGTGCTCGTTCCATAGTTCAAAAATTAAGATATGAAATCAATTTCTTTCGGAAAATCTCATTTTAATCTCATCTATACTTCAGGTTAAGCTTTTTTTAACAACTTTACAAGATACAAAAGTAAAAGCTTTTTTTACATCCTCATGATAATCTAATTTTTTTTTGGTTTTGGGTTCTTTGCGAAATATTTGTATGTAAGGATCGGATGTCACCAGTAGCATATGGCCGACATCTTCGTTTGTCGCCATTCGGTTACTCTTTCCCGAATAGCTCTGTCGATACAATCTGTAGTCTTTATTTCGAGCTTCATGTGTCTCCTCGCTTAACATTCCTTCCAGCAGTGTCGCAGTTGAATTAATGGTGGCTCCATGCCAAAGGATCTTGTACACTGTATTAGGCATGTTATACCCATGATACAAAGAATACAAGGTAACATATTCTTTTTCTGTCAAATCGTGTGACGTCATGTGTATTACACCACCATATGATAGTAGATGAAACTTATAATGAAATTCAACTGTTGCTTAAAAGATTTTTTAACATTTTTTAACTAATATACAGACATAAAAGTGTTGTCATTTATATATTTACATACATAATTACATATTTATGAACAAGTTTTAGTCAATTTTCTGAATTTATCAATTTTATATTTGCATTGCAACCAAATATTGCACAAGTTGCCATTTTAATAAATTAAAAATTTTAAATGACACACGCTTCTAAAGGACGCGATACTGAATCTGCTCATACGATTTTAAAATTTGTGTAATACACGTGACGTCACACAACAACCCAAAGAATTAGAGGTGGTTACCTTGTATTCTGTGTACCATGTACCAACTATACAAACATACGTATGTTGTCTAAGTTTCTTGACAGTACTCCCAGAATTTGACTGGCTCTATAGCAGCACAGCTGTTGCTAGTGTCAAGGATAATTTCGAGGCGGCGGTTTTTGGATCTTGAAAGTATCGACGCGATGTGTTTTCATCGTTTGTGGTGCCCATTCCTTGTTTGACCACATCTACTGTGCATTATTGATCTGAATTTGTTTTGAATATCATTCTTTATGACCTCCACCTCATTTGTTACTTGCCGCTTAAACGGCAACTTATACGCAATTTTCAAGACAAACCCCATAATGTTGATACACGCATGGAGAGGGGACAAACCAAGGTGAAGTGCTTCGTCAGATTAGGGGAGATAAAAGTTTTGCCTTGCATTTGGGGTACACTGTCATGGATGGTGTATTAATTACAGCCTGAGCAGCATTTCCGTCGCAGGTTGACGCAGCTGAAACTTGTACAGTTCTTTAAGTAAGACTCTTAAGCTCGTTAGTTCCGGTCTACTGAAGTTTCGCAAATATTGAATTTTAGACGATTTATTTGAAAAATTCATAGCTGCTAGACGAATAAGTTAATCAAATTTAAGAAATCGTTTACGTTTTCTTTATACATGCTGTATATCATATTACAAATGATACATCATGTCGCGGCATAGTAACTAGGCTAGAATACAAGGCCCTTCGCTGTATGTACTAAACATGGTTACATAATGGCTAAATATATGTAAAAACTGTGTGAATATTTCTCCATTTCACCGATATTTACTTTAAGAATGCAAAGCCAATAAGTGTATCCAACAATGCAAACATTTTGATTTTTTTTCGCCTCTCAAACTACTGTGCGTCATATGACCTAGTACAGCATGCGAACCGCAGTTTCTTTCTCATGATGTAATTGAGAAACTCGAAGACTCAAACTGAATTAATAAATTGATGATTCGAGACTCGAGTGCACCACGAAGCATTTTCATAAAGTCATTTTCCTTCAATGGCTTAACATAGGATGTCCATATGGCGAGCCAGAAAAAAGGGGACACTATTTACATGTACGTCCTGGATGTGAACGTATCTAATACCCTCGCTCAATTGGTCGATATGTGATTCATCGGGTGTGCTGTGTGCAAAGTACTTGTCCTGGTGGATGTCTTTCACAATTTTTGTCATCACTTTTTTCCCCAAAAGGCTTATTCATGATCAAGAATCAAGATCCTGGGCGATAATGGTTTTCTTATTTCGATATCACCTATTTTAAGGAAATAGGTGAGAAACGAAATTCGAAATTCATGCGCACATATAGGTAGGCATTTGGGAAACAAATGAATTTTTTATGTTGTGTAGTGTGCAAAATAGTTTTTTGCTGTTGCTGATGGTACCCCCTATTTGTCACCTCCATTCCCCCCACAAGTGTAAACACAAGTCAAAGTTTCTGATTAGTACATGATATGTCAAAAGAACCTATCAGACTTGTTACAGAACAACAGAATTATTTTAGTTTAGTTTTTAGTCCTCTCGAAAGAATATGTTTGTTAAACAACGCTTGGTATGAGACAAGTGGGAAAGATATAACTACTATTAGGTGTACGAGCATGTAGGCATGTGTAAATATCAAAAATCAGTACCATACGTAATAAAATTGTTGTAATTTCAAATAGAACTAATTTATTTTTTTTATCAAATTATAAAAATCAATAACATTCAAGAAAAAAAATGACTCGGACCGAGTTAATTTATTCAAACAGTATAGTACGAGAAATAACTAGTGAGCGCTGAAACTTTGCTTGTCGTCCTTAAGATAACTGCTTCCTTAGGAAGGAGGATAATTTGATCGGTGTATGTTTTGTCTCCTTTTCTGCGCACTGACTTATCGGTAACAACAACATACTCAAGGTCGTTTGTTAAACCTCCGAAAACTGAGTTCAAGTTAACACTTTCCACATTGTCCATTATGTTTAGTAATGTTATGTAAGTGTAGTTGTTCACAAGTGACCTGAAAGTGAAACTAGTTAAGTTAGATCTCAGAATTGGTGAAAATGAACACACCTTTTGACAGCAAGGACTGTATTGCTCACTGCCTTTATTTCGGCCGAGCCTTGTTTGATTGTGTTCTCAGATCGAAGGGCTTGCATTTGTTTGTACACATTAAGATGGCTGTATGAAATGCCACGCTCTTTTTTCACATTCACTGAGGGATATAAGTTTGAAACTGGCAGCCATGTTGTTGGCCCTGTAGTGAATCCAGCATTTTTGTCTTCATTCCATTGGAAAGGTGTACGACATGGATCACGAGACATGTGCTCGTAAACGGATGGGTTTGAATTACAGGCTTGTGGATCAACTGTATCATTCCAAGAGATCCATACATCAGTCATGCCAATTTCTTCACCCTGATAGGTAATACTGCATCCGGGTAGGGTTAGGAGCAACATGTTGAGCATATCGATGCGATCGGCACCCAGCCGAGAACCTACACGGTTCTTATCGTGATTGCCCATCTACAAAATAGAAAAAAGAAAAGTTACCTTTTGACTTTCGGAATGCGAATTCAAATTATACTTACGACCCAGTTAGCAGTGCGACCTTCCGGCATGTTTGACAACCAGGTGTTTATAGATTGGGCATAATGGTAAGCATCGGAATCATTTGTTAGCCAACTAATCATGAGGAAATTGAATGGAATCTGTGCTCCCTCCACTGTCTTGTTGCCGTAGTATTGCATTACAATTTCGACTGGGGACCATGTTTCGACCATAAGGATCCTAATCAGACGCAAAATTAGATGCTGTACAGGCTAGAACTTTTCGAAAAATAAATCTTACCTATCTTCACCACCGTTCTCAGCTGTGAATTCATCAAGGACTCGTCGCCATTCGTATACCAAATCAATTGTTTCAGGCTGATCGACAGTGTAGATATGATTTACGTAACCATAATCATCTGGATCAGTAACCCAATCATTGCGAGGTTCATCCAAATAATTTCCGTCCGCATCTGGAGCGATTTCAAACACATGTGGCACTGCATCAATGCGGAAACCAGCTATTCCCTTCTTCAACCAAAAACGAAGAACATCCTAAATGGAAAATATTTTAGCAGTGATAAAAAAGGGTTTATAGATTCAAACTTACATTCATGTATTCCTTAACCTTTGGATTGCGGTAGTTAAAGTCTGGTTGCTTGTCAACGAACTGATGTAAGTAGTACTCTTCGCGCTGTTCATTCCATTCCCATGCACTTCCACGGAATACACTGACCCAATTGGTGGGTGGATGACGAACTCCATCGATAACCTTGCCAGGATGCCAAACGTAAAAGTCTTCAAACTCTGGATCACGGGCAATCGATTTCTGGAACCACTCGCACTCATCGCTTGAATGATTTGGAACAAAGTCCAAAATAATTTTTACTCCAACTTTTTTCGCTTTCTCAATGAGTACATCGAAATCCTCCATTGTACCGAAAATTGGATCGATATCGGTGAAATTGGCGATATCGTAGCCAAAATCAGCCATTGGAGAGGTGAAAATTGGTGACAACCATGTTGCTGTTATGCCAATTTCTTTCAAGTACGCCAAATTATCAGCAATTCCTGTTGAATTGGAATTAGAAAAGATTGTAATACCACCAAAACAATTTCGAATGTGTTGATTATTTATGTCTACTTAGTGACTGTGATTTGTTACCTACATATGCCGCGATTATCAGATACCGGTTGAACTGCAATTAAAACGTTCAAACACTCGGAATGAATTGAATGATAAGCATCTAGTAAATTGAGCGATTAGTAAACTAGTTATCTTGTTTGAGTATGTGCCTTTGTAGAAGTTTTCGAAATACTCAAAATATAAGTTCACTTATGTTCTATGACATGGATTTGAACGGATTTGAGAGAAGTCAAAGGTATTACTACTCGATAGCATCCCACATTCGAATATCCACTATCGGAAAGAAGACTAGACATACTAATCATCAAGTATAAATGTAGCCTAACGTGTCTTCTCTTTCTCAAAATAAGAAATGACATCGAATGCAAATTCACTTAGTGCAACTGGGAGTCTGCCCAGATCCATCAAGGCTGAAGATGAGCATGGTAGGCCAACTACAAAAATTTTATTTTGATTTTGAAGATTAGGCAATGCAAAACATTCATTTGTTTATTTTGAAGAATATGCCAAGTAAAATAAAACTGTTATTGTCAATAGTATCCAGTTAAAAGTTTTTCTTATCACACGTTTGTGATTGTAATCGAAAGATTTAGATCCTCTATTTCTTGTTACCATGTGCCATGTGCCATGTGCAGATTAGATCAGCCCAGATGGAGCACAAGTACATTTTGTACTTGTTGATCTATGCGTCGATTCTTACACACTTGAACTTCGGCGTCTAGGTTCGAATCCCTTCCACTCGTGATAGAACAATTGCACGAACAACATGAGTTAATGCTTTTCTTGCATTGCAGCACATCGTGCTCCACTTCTGTTCAATCGTTGATTGGTAGGGTAAATACACTAGTATCCAGACAGTTTTACTATCACAGTTTAGTGACGAAGAGAAACGTTTGCCTTCTTTAAAACCAGAGCAACCCACTGAACCCTGCAAATTTAAGAGGACTGATGACCACCAAATCCATCTTTGGACGTAACAGTGAATGCTGCACTGGAAGGCGATCCCAGGAGGTTTAGGAGATTTAAGTATTTAAATTTACGTGTTTAATATAGATGAAACGTTAAACAAAGAAACCATAGTAGTCTCTGGCACTGGAAAATAACCGTCACGATACAGTTTTATAATTTTTATTAAAACAAAAAAGTTATCAAGTCATTATAGGAAAACCCGACACACCAGCATTATTACCATTGAGTTCTAATTATGTGCTTCTTGCAGAGTAAGTAATTACTTCTTTTGGACCCTGCATGTTGACCAAACATTAATTCTAACGTGAAACAAACTACTCGATTCAAATAACTGGAAAACTGAATAAGCTCAATTTTAGATAATTTTTTTTTTTAAATTACTCTTTCTTTATCAAAAGGTCATTATTGATTTTAATTATTTAAGAAAACTATATGCTCACCAGATGTGTGAGGTATATTTCGATTGTCTCTGTAGTTGTTAAGACAATCTGATCTCACAGATATGCTGAGATTAACTTTTTAATGTTAACAAATCTTCGACTTCGACAAGAAATACCTTTGCATAGATAACATGGATTAAACAAATTAAATATTACGTCAGTCATTTCAAAATCCTATGCGTATAACTCCTCTACTGTTAGAAATAAAACGCTCTTAAAGTGTCTGCTATTTTACGATATTCTGTTTTTATAAATTATTGCTCTGTGATATACATATTCCTTTACTCCAGTTGTTGGTTGATTGCCAGGCAAGAGGGATAGAAGGGCTATTGCCGAGATTGCATCACAATCGAAGCGGAACAACAATCAAATGTGCTTCAAAATGAAATAGTGTGTGTAGAATATTAAATATATATATTTCTAAGCTGGGTGCTGGGTGACACACAAGAAATGCCAGAAAACTACGTATTAAGTTATATAAATAACTGTTTGTGTTATAGTTAAATAATAAAAAAATACTGTTTATCTGATCGAACCAAACAGCTCCAACTCAGAAATCATAACATGCATTTATTTGCTTTGTGGTATATGCCATACAAGCTGTTTTCTAAAATCAAATGCAGAACTATTATCGAAACATACAGTTTTAGTTTTTTCGCAACAGCTGTTGAAATTCCACAATGGAATGATCAAGGAATCACAGGTGACCCAACATTATATTCATGTATTGAAGATTTAAAAACATATAATTTATTTCTATTCAGCGCAAATTACTTACCTTTCAAGTCACCAACGCCATCGCCATCGCTGTCCTTGAATGATCTTGGATAAATTTGATAGAACGATGCCGTTTGCCACCACTTGCCAGTAGCTGTTGCCCGTTCGTTTTCTTGACTGTCTAATGATTGAAATTCATAGCTAGTACGGAAATTTGGAAAAACACTAGCACAAGCGACCGTTAAGACAAGAGTCACAACAAATGCGATTTTAAACAACATTCTTGCGAGCGCCAATAGAACCGTATCACTGGCAATTCAGAGCCCAACTAAGGATTGTCGCCGATCTCTCCTTATAAGAAACTACTTACAACATAATCAAACTTTATCCAATACAAGTAATTTCGAGATAATACAATGTATAAGCTATCAAATATAACCATACAATGACAAAATATTATAAAATCTCCCAACCAAGATAAGCAATATTTAATCGATAATTAAAATTTATAATTTCTTCAACGATAAGAGCAATAAATAATTGATGCAACTAACACTTTTATGACTTTTTAATAAATCGACTTTCGGAGCCTTGTGTCCATGCGACACTGGAGTTTTGTTTTCTTTTTTTTTGTCGATTGCAATGATGTCCAATCAGAGATGAATTACAATTCGAGACAACAATATAAGAGTGTGAGCTACTCAAACAAAGCACTGAATAGCGACTGCTACCAGATGTTTTTGTTATTGAGTTATTTTCTGCATTATGTGGGCTGTATACATATGTACATATGTATGGATGTATTTATTTTAGTTTCTCTATACAATCAAGTTATTTATAGGATGCTGTGTGAAATTTACAGCACTGATAAACACATGGAACCCATAGCCACATTTGTAGATAACTCCATTTCTTCCCGTGTTAGGGAATATCCAGATGTCTGCATCTATCCCATATCCCATACACTTTTTAAGCAACGTACAGTTCTTAGCATTTTATCAATTTATTTACTTATCATTTTTCATATTTCATATTTTTTAGCCAAGGAGATATTTTGTTTTTAAGAAATGATTTACTTTTCATCGCAACCGAAAATTAATTAAATATATACCACGCATTTTACGATAACTTTTTGTGTTGTTCTAATTTGTCTTCTCAGAATCGAGATGAGCTTTCAATGAGACTTAACTCCGCTGATGTTTAGCAACTATAAACAACCAAAAGTGTATATTCATTGATTTATTTTCTACATGTATTATCGTACTCTACATATTGAAGCGATGCATACATGCAATCATCCGCCAGTGCATAGATATCGAACCGAATTTAACTGGGGATCGCTACTTTTGCTTACAACGGTGTAAGTGTTCATGTTCATACGTTTCCCAGTGTTATTTAATAAACCATCAATACAAATATGAAATAAGAAATAAGTGTTGTATTAATTCACTTTGTATTCTTTTTTAATGGTTAAAGCAGGGACTAGGTGAAGGTGGCTTTAGGTCAGATAAATTACTTGATGCCTTCAGCAACCCCATATCCTTTTCTTTAATGGCAACTAATGCTGATTTCACTTTGTTATTATTTTGTGATTGTGCAAATCTCTAAGTAACCTTAAAATGATGACCGTGTAATGTTACATATATAATGTGCGTTAAATTTGGAACACAATATTAACAATAGGATGTGGTCACCAAAATTAAATAAAATCACTATTTTTCTTAAATATCTTAGAGCTCATAAACAATCAAGTAAACTAATAGTATAATTGCATATATTGCATAATTGCAAACATGGGCCATATTTGCAGGACTTACTCTAATCGTTGTTGGGGTAGGTCGAAAGACATAGTATAAGATCAAACTCAGAATAGAGTGACCACCGAAGCCCAGTATGTTAGAAATAGTAATTATGTCAGTCTAACTAGTTTAAGCATTTCTAGTATTTATAATATAATATAATATGGGTGGCGCTACCACTCGTGTTGTGACTAGTGCATGCTATTGTTCTCTCACGAGTGGAAGGGACCTACAGTTTTATGCTGACACCGAACGACCAATTCGAGAAACTTTTTCTTTGACAGCTATATACAGCTTGGGCCGTGAAATGACTGATTACATATTAAAACAAAGATCGTGTATTTTGCTGACTTACCCTATGTGTCGTATAACGACCGCACACGCTGCGAATTTGGAAAAGAAGCCAAAATATAAATAAATTAACTAAAAATGTTTTTTTCTTTGTTTGACTTGACGATGTTCGCGAGTCATTATGTATATTTATTGAGTGCGCGTAATATGCGCGTAAAATTGTATACAAATTTCTACATATATACGTAAATATAATCTGCGGTCAAGATACCCCAGAAATGACACATAAATGACGCCGACTTAGAATGAGTTTTTCGCCTTTATCAAATAAAGTCTGCTAGGGACATTCTCATGCACTTAAAGTGTGTAAATATGTACATAATGAATTGAATAATCAATTCACTTGAGATTGTTGAACTTTTTATCAAAATACAAGTAGATAAGCATAAGAGTTTGCAGGCATTGTAAGTACATACATATACTTATACATAATACAAACCTGCTTCAACGTAACCTTAGTCACCATAAGTGGATTATTATCAGCACTACAATCGATCCGTTTGTTATAAGAAGTCAGCTGATGTAGACGGTCAATATAATATGCATTGACGAGAGAAACTATTGAAATTACACCTCCCGGAGTGGCATAGCATTTGATATCATTTGGTTATGTGAAAATAGTTTTAAACGAAATTAAATAGTGTGATAGAATTTACATACTCGCTTGTCAAGCAAGGCGATATTCTCAAAACTACTGCTAATACTCGTATCACAGTGAACGGGTGTATTGATAAGCACATTCTATTCTACTGAAACACATTCTTTTGTACGGTGCTAAGTTACAAATATTCGCCGAACAGCACTTACGCAATCAACAATTAAAAAATATTGTATATCTGAGATAATTAACTGTTTATTGCTGAAATTAATTTGAACTTAAACCGGCCAGTTATATTAACATCAGATTGGGCTAGATCATTCATATGACCAGCTGTTATCACAGTAAAAGTGGCGAACATCTATCGATGGCATGATAATGAATAAGAAAACTTTGGTTGGAACGTGATGATTATACGACGCCAATAAGTGCGATATGTAGAACGCTTGTCGATGAACATACACTCACGTTCACAATATTTGTTGCAATCTAACAATGCCATCAATTCGATTTGCTGTGAGCAATTGTATCGACTACATAGACGATGGCGGTGGAGAATCAGAATAAGCATGTGCAGTAAATCAAGAAAGTGCGCATGTTCCATGCATAGCAGAAGCTGGATGTTCTCTTACGGCTCTGCTACGTTTGTTTACTCGGATCTTGTTGAGAAATATGAAGAAAGGGAAAGGGAGGCATCATTTGTACTTATTATAGAGTAAATCAGCTGCATCAGCGTTGATCAGTTGGATCTCTCAAGCGGTAGCAGAAACTGAGCAATTTTAGGTAATATGGGTCAGTGACCAGGTCATGATCAAGATAATTATCGCATTTCGGTTTTTTTCCTGTTTTTTCTTTGCGAAATAATGCTGGCAGTGTTTTTGAAAATACATCACCCTCTGATTTATTGACTTTTTTCCATCGCTAATTTTGCAAAAAAATAATCCAAAATGGTTTTTGGTCGGTACGTTATAAATCCAAAATCAAAGGAATCGGTTGAAAACAGCAGCTTCCATGGGATATGCATTTGTACATGATATGTCCATACCTCCATTTAATGTTCTCAAGTGCTTCTCACAACTTGACGAAGTTTGGAAAACATTTTCTTTCGACAATCAGGACTAAAGGCAAATAAGTGGCGTATCATTACAAAATGTTCTCCAAGTCAATTCCCTGCACTTCTCTTGACTGAAGCCGGAGCTGTACTAAAATATAGACAATCTACCTTGAATCAGACCTTAGCTCTCCATGATTATTTTTGCACTCCAGTTTCTTCTCAAGGTGACGGTCTTCTGAAGTATGTCGTGAATAGAGGTATTGATAAGTTATTAGATATTACTTATCAACATTACGCTAACGATAAACTTGCCGATGTGCAAAATATAAAATGGTCCTAGGGTAGTAACTAGATTTAGAAACATATCTTGTTAATATAATGTTTTCGTAGTACATTTTTATCGTCTAGAAGACAAGAAAACTTAGTTATATTGTGGCAATTTATATCGGAACCTAAAAAATCTAATAAGATATGTAGCCTACGAAGCCTGTTATGTATTTTTTAGTGGCTTCATAGCTGACTGAAGGGCAATAAGGATAGAGATCTCAATAAGAACGACGATGATCAAAGGATGCACAAATGTGAAAAGAAAAACTGGAGATTTTGTATCACCGCGTGACTAAGTTGCACAATGTTTATTACTTCTCGAACTTTGTGTACATCAAACAAATAATGACTAAATGTAAATGTCGTATACGTGAGTCCGAGCGCATTTCTGCTTTCTGTTTTATGGTTCCACCATTAAAAGGCAAGATTTCTAGCTTCGAAACTGATGATGATATTTTTGAATCATTTTACTTTTGAACCATCTCATTACTTATGAACTCAGCAGAGTCAGCAATCGACACTCGCAAAAAGGGGCTTAGAGCCCCACAATGCAACTACTAAAAACAATCTCTGGTCTTTAATGGTTTATAATTCTCACGGTATTAATAACATTTATTGTACGCTCATCATTAATTAAATAGATTTTATTTCATTTTTAATGGAACGTTTTTAAGGACAAACTGATATGTTTAGATGTAGTGTTCTCCATGGTTGTATTGCATTTATGGGGTTGCCTACGACTACATCCTATTCATTTTGAATTTTACGATTGACTCAAACTCTTAAGAACGACCGCTTCGAATGGCATCATATGGATTTCGTTTATGTTGATTTTGTCTCTGGAAATTGAAAAATCAAAAAATTGTACAACATAACTGAAGTGAAAGAGGATTTTCGAAAACTTACCCAATGTGATGAGAGGAGTAGCTGGTCACCAAATAGTATTCCATGATGTTTTCGTTTTCATCTACAGAATTACTCAAGGGGCCAACAGTCTCCAATTTGTTACCCATGTTAATAAGAAGTCGATACTCCTCTCCCTTTGTGGACCTTCAGAACAAGCGAGTGGTACATGTATGACATACTTGCATTGTTGCGCGTTTTGCAGGAGCTTACCTAATAATCTGAAATACTTGTTGACTCACAGCACCATAGCTAAATCCACCGTCCTCCTTGAAAGCTTTGAAGGCATCGGTTTGCTTGAGTTTTTGCAACTTCTTGAACACATTTAACGAGCTTCTATCCACTCCGCGTTCTACTTTGACATTGACTTTCTTATAATT
Source organism: Eristalis pertinax (assembly GCA_907269125.1). Taxonomy (NCBI): domain Eukaryota; kingdom Metazoa; phylum Arthropoda; class Insecta; order Diptera; family Syrphidae; genus Eristalis; species Eristalis pertinax. The sequence goes on along the minus strand of OU026146.1, from coordinate 24,124,374 downwards.
GTCTGCAATTGGTAACCAGGTATTGGTTGATGTTGAAAATCCGGCGGATGTTTGATCATTCCACTGAAATGGAGTACGTTCTGGGTCACGTCCGTCACAGGATACTTCAGTACATTCAGTCGGTACATCAACCATTCCAATCTCTTCGCCCTAGAATAATAGATTATCACAATTGATTTGGAACTTTATATAGTATACAAGTCAAATATGTTCACTCACATAGTACGTAACTGTGGCACCGGGTAAACCCGCTAGAATAACGTTTACTAAATCCATTTTGTGACTTCCAAAACGATCGCCGATTCTCGGATTATCATGATTTCCCAACTGCAAAATAGAGCTAGATCACTTTCTTGATGATACATTTTACCAAATTTAACCCTACCACCCAATTTGCGACTTTGTGTTTCTTCCAAATAACATTCATCCAGCTATTCACGGCATTTTCGACTTCCCGAGCGTTTGACAATCCACCCAATCCCATGAGGTTGAAATTGAAAGGCAAATGCGCTCCAGCATGTGTGCTATTGCCGCAATATTGATCAATGATATCAATTGATGAGTACGCTTCGGCCAACAAGATTCTATCAATGGGAGTATATATTCTTTAAAACGATTCTTCATGGTTGCTCTCGGATTCGTACCTTGTCTCACCGCCGTTTTCCTTTTGGTATTCATCTAAGAATGCCCTCCAGCTGTACAATAGTTCGACAGTTTCGTACTGATCCCGAGAGTACAAGTGATTCAAGTAATCATAACTGTCTGGATCCTCAGTCCAATAGCTTCGTGGTTCATCTGGATATGATCCATCACCGTTGACTTTTTCATAAATATGAGGAATTGCATCAATTCTGAAGCCGTGTACTCCGCGATCCAACCAAAATTTGAGAATTGATATCATAGCCTCACGAACTTTTGGACTTCGAAAGTTAAGATCGGGCTGTTTGGCTTGAAACTGATGTAGGTAAAACTGTTGGCGTTTCTCATTCCATGCCCAAGCTTTGCCACCAAATACACTAACCTGAAAATCATTTGGGAATTCTTACATGATAATATTCTCAAAATACATATGTATAAATTGAGTTTAGATGGAAGTAATTCATACTTGTTCTTCCTACTTAATCAAAAATTACCATGTACTTACATACATTCGTATTGACATAAATTAACAATTATTTGGTTAACCCTTAAATTTCAACAAAATAAGTCATGTTTACCCAGTTGCTTGGTGGAAGTCTCACTCCTGGATTCTGTTCGTCCACTTTACCATCATGCCAAATGTAGAAGTCTTCATATCCATCCTCACGATCAATTGATTTCTGGAACCATTCACATTCATCACTGGAATGATTGGGTACGAAGTCCAAAATAATCCTGACACCAATTTGTTTTGCCTTCGCGATCAGTTCATCGAAATCATCCATTGTTCCGAAAATTGGATCGATTTCAAAGAAATTGGAGACATCATAACCGAAGTCAGACATTGGAGATTTGAACACCGGCGATAACCACGTAGCGGTGATACCAATTTCCTTTAGATAATCCAACTTTTCAGTGATTCCTTAAAAAATAATCACATTAGTAATACTTAGAAAAGGGATATGGTCCAGATTTACCTTTTAAATCACCAATGCCATTGCCGTCACTATCCTTCCAGGATCTTGGATAAATCTGGTAAAGAGATGCATCTTCCCACCAATCCGCAGATGCAACATATGATGTCACATTTAATAATGACACTATCAACACAATTACAACCGCACTCTTCATTGCTGCCTTCCCCGATTACGGCTGCCAATGGAACTGAAATATGAAACTCGTTGCGAAACAACACCGCCGTGAATTTCAGAAATATCTTTCAGCGGATACTCTTATCCACTTGTTATTTATTCGATGGCAACAACGTTTGCTTGTGCGATACGATAATTTAAGATTTAATGGCTTGATTAGTTTCAATGAGCATTGTTTTCCAAAATATAGTTTTCAGCGATTAGATAATTAATTCCGTATTTTATTGAAATTGACTCACGTTCTACAGAATTTTTAAGCAAGCATTATATCGTTCGTAGTGCTTTGTTCGAAGATATTGATACAGTTTTCTTATATTTATTATACCCTTTAAGTATTTACTGCACAATAACAGTGGAGATATGGTGGTTTGCTTTTATTTATTTTATCAAAGTTAATGCTTTTCAATAAGCCTAAAGATTTAGCGTGGGGGTCTTACAGTCATGTTTGATATTTGATTACCTTGTCCTATATTGATATTGATCTTGTCAATAGTTTGCTTATAAGTTTACCAAACCATTGTAAATCCTGATAACGTCCGACTTCTTCAACGGATGTATATAACAGTGAGAGTTTTTTGTTGTATGCTCACTGTACTAAAGGGTGACCAGATAGTAGTGACATTTTTTTCAAATATTTCAGCAGATGTCAGCAACTGGCTACCAATGACATCCTGATAACTGTCATATTCAACAAGGATTTTTTAGTTGCACTTGCCGAACGTGCGGAAATAAATAGAAAATGGTATCAAGCAAGAATCGAAACCGGACGACCATAAACATAGCCGCGCCGCGCCATGTGTGTGCTAATTGGGCGCCGGATATGTTGCCGGAGATCCGGATCGTTCGAACTTCGAAGATATGACAAGGATGATTGGGCGACTAGATGACCAGGCGGGCTTCCATAAATTGGCGATCATGCGATTTTTTTTTCTGTGGCTACGTCAAGTCCTCAGACTACGCTAACAAATCAACCACATTGGACGAGTTCGAATACCGCCGATTTGTTTCTAATAATTTATCCTACACTGATCATACGGATATAGTCTTGTTTTGCTCACGATTTGTCTTTTACCGGTCCGTGGCACACAAATTGGTCAATACCAGTAGTAGGCTTGGTAGCAAACAGCCTATAAACTCATTTAGAACAAGTGCTGCGTATAAGAGATTCGACTTCCATGAATTCTCTGATTTGATAGGCTTGCTTGGCATCCAGATGTTTTCATTCCCTTCCGGGTGATTATACCGAGACCCCCATCTTAGTGGTGGAATTACTTGGGGATGGGGGACTCTGACAATTGCCGCATAGCGATCTCTATTTCCTGGTCATGACTACAGCGACAAATTCGTCGATCTGCCCAATGACGATGAACATCCAATTTTATAAGCTTTAATTCACAAAAAGTGTATTCTTTACGACCTATTCATGTAAAGAGTGAGCCAAATATAAGTTTCTTTTTAAAAATGCAATGAAATTAACAAAATGTTTCCTTTGTATTGAAGCTTTATTAGTAAGAACAAAATATTCCCATTAATTATGAAATACAACGTCGTTCAAGTGGCTGAATCGGCTGGCTTCGCAGTAGCGGATTCTGTCACCCCAATTTTTTAAGTCCTTGTTAGTAGTTTCGGGCTGTAGCACACAATCCTCAATTTTGGCCGATATTATGCCAAATAACCTTCACGGTTTGAGCACAGCCAGATGGTTCAGTTGGTTGATTGCCTGCTCCTGGTTAGAGGGGTCTCCGGTTCGAATCCCAGTGAAAGCAAAGTTAATACGCTTTATCCGGTTTTCAAATCTGGTCCAATCACCATTTGCAGTTGGGATCAAATTAACGGCCCTATCACTGGATTTGTCGATCAGTGGTGGTAGTGTATGGGTGTCACAAGGGACCAACATGGTCTAAGTGTGCTGGCGATTCACTGGCAGCACACATGCATACCTTCACGGTTCCGAAGTCATATCGCAGCTTCGAGGCGGCCAATTGGCATCGCCAAGACGGCTGTGAGATCGATTGTGGCATGAGCTGTGTGGCATGGCGCGCCCGCCTGCATGAACCAGAAGCCGTCCAAATCCATGTCTTAAATTTCAGTCAAAATCGGTTAAGATGGCTCTGTAACGCCCACCGTTGACCGAACCGTTGTTTCCAGCCTCATTTTCAAAGAAGGTGACAGCAGCCACATTCTCATCTGTACGCAACGTACGACGACAGCGACTATGAGTTTTGTCTACTATAACAGCAGTCTCACAAACTTTTTGCATAAGCTGGCGTAAAGCAGTCCCGATGGATGCTTCAGTTCGGCCAAAATTTCGTTCCGTGGGGGTATGATACTGACTTTTTCGTGTGGGGAACAGCTGTAAGTGTATCTCCGTATATGAGGTATGTTAGGTTATCTCACCTCAAAGCGTGTGTGGTGAATTTCACTTAGAACTGGAGATCCATTGTGGTACCACTAGAACCGACTAAGGATATTTCTCTCGATGACTTTCCCTTTATCCTGAATTCGTTATCCCCTACGGAGTATACTTCCAGAATTCGTGTTCCCAGTGCAGGCCATGTATACAGAAGTTAAAAAGTCCTCATTGCATTGTTCGCAGTAATCATTAGGAGGAATCGGAATCTAAGCCAAAAGTGCAGTAGGCTATATGTGTCCAATTAGGTCTTCGACCCTTCTGCACAGTTTAAGCAAAGTCTTCGGTCTGCAATTAACCAAAATTGTTCAGGTCTATCTCGCGTATTAACAGATATCTCAATTCCGTTACCAAGAATTTTACTGCGTTAGTGTTTCATATGAGCATGTTTTTGCGGTTGAATTGATACGAATGTAAATCATTATCTGATATCCGTGTCCTAGAACCTAGGACAATGCGTAATAAATAACATACATAATTTTAAGATATTCGACAACATTTTATCAATTGTTTATGATGATTAGAGTGCGTTAATTACTACCTGTCTACCTGTGTAAACAAGGAATTAACAATTACATCGCTATCAACGATAACCATTTAACTCTTTTCAAGAATAGCCATATCTGGAAGAAAACAAATTACAATAATCCGATAATCTAAGAGATTGGCTGATTTTGAGCAGTTCTGAGTATATAGCAGAGCCATACATGTATTTCCAAAGCGAGATAAATGCATATCAGAAGCGGTTAAATTATAAAACGACCGCACATATATAAATCAAAATAGCTATATAAAGAGAGTATTCCAAACCGACACAAATGAGAAGGCAAGACTGATTTGAGCTCTTTAACTCCTCCTCCTCATTTCGGAATAGGGCTATTAAACCAGATGGAAGTTACCACCACAATTTTTCAGTTTATGTACATCACCAATCTAAAACTAATTATCATTTCACACCTCACATGGTGTTTCCATTAAATTATAAATAACTAAAATAATTGCATTGATGCGTAAAACTAATTAGTTTCTAATCCTATTTTATAAAAGATTTATTAAATTTGAAATTACATCAAAACAACATAGTAATGATAAATTCATTGGAGGAACTTATATTTGTGATAAGCCGACGTAAGCTTTCCCCTTTAAAACCTATTTGTGTGGCCCATTAACCATTTAAGTCTGTAATCAGTCTATTTACTGAAATTTTAAAGGTATTAATTGGCTTGCAAATCTGATTATACTATGCGATGGTTAATTATTTATGTACACAAACGGAAATGCATTTATAGCAGGGATTAGTGGATTAAGGTGACACACAAATATTATATCTGCTACCAGTAAATGCTCAATATACTCCTTGACAGGATATATGTATGTAAAATGATACGAAACGTGTATTTTTCTGCCTTGTGCATACACAAGAATTTAGTGAACTTATTCAATAAATTGGGGTAAACGTCTATGTAGTATCAGAGAGCTTAACAAATGCAAGGAAGGGTAACAGTACAGTATACAATTGCGAAGAATTTACTGGTCTGTATTGTATTGTCCTGTAATTCTTCTATGTATGTATATCCAATTTTAAAATTAAATAAAACCAAAAGATGTGAGAGGTTGACGCAGCCCCAGAGAAAATAATCACTTGGACGTGGCGGCCAACTGATGAAACCTCACCGTCACAGTATCCAACTTCATCGTTACAATTTCGAGTGTTATGTCGTTAAATCGAAAGGTAACGGCGTATTTTTGCAATTAAATCCCGGATACATCGACGTTTTGGAGATCTGGCCACAGAAGGTCGGTTAGCATGCTTCTATACCTGATATCATTGACTTGAGAAACCGTTATTCTCATTCCAAATTCCACAGCACTATAAACCGCAACAAGCAGTCAATCTTTGTGAATGTATTGGTGCTCGGTCAAACACTTTTGGATTTTGGAGTTTTCTTTTTGACGTCGGAGAAAATGATTTTTTGGCCGAAATCCGGAACTCATCAATCATTTCCAGCGCCCAATTCTTGCATCAGCACAATCTCATATGGATTTATGCCCAAATCTAGTCGCAAAATAAACCGAGTCAATTTCCATTTTCAAGGTAACATTTTTGATAACTGCTGTCTCAAGCTTTTCTCATATGATTGTATTAGCTGGTGACAATTCAGAGAGTAAGCAATTATTGCTGACATTGTCAACACTGTTGTTAATATTCATTGACATTATTGTTGGTAGACATGTGATAGAAGGATTGACAAGGAAATGAGATATCATTGTTTCTCGCACATGCTTATCTCTGACCTTCCTTTGATTATAGCAAAAACTCGACTAAAGAGATGGAGGAAGTTCAAGGTAAGTAAAATTTTATTAAAAAGCTAAGTCCAAAAACAAGGGACACTTCTTTGAAAAAAAAATCAAACTTACTTTAACACAAATTTAAGTCAGAAAAATTGTTTAATAACATATAGTTTATATATATTAATGTGAATAATTAATGACCAACTCAGAAGAATTTTCATCACATTGGTTGCAATATGACTCAAGCTTGTAAATGACTATTAAATGAAACTTGACAAACAAATAGAAACACCAATTTGATTTAAGAAAAAAACATTTTTTCACAGTTATTGTAAGCTAAGAAGTAACTTAAATCAAACTTATTTTGTATATATATTGTTGTAGCCTAACCTTTGTTTTTAAAAACGGCTTCAATACGTTTTGGTATGGAGTCGATTAAGGCTTGGCAATTTTAATTGAAATGGATGACCATTACACTTCAACTATGTTCCACAAATCTTTTAATTTTGATGGTTTATGACTGCAGATATTGATTTTGCAGTCATTAAGCTTAGGTATGAGAGATGACTAGAGAAAGAAAAACAAAAACAGCTGTGCTGCAGCAAAAGTGCTGTAGTCGGTGATGATTTAAGAGATCCTATTTGTCAGATTTAAGAGAAGATATTTCTTGACTAGCTTACTAGCACTTGCATCAGGAGATGCAGCTTGAAGAGTAAGCAACGCTTCAAGTAAAAAGATATACTAAACCACGATATCATTTGCTCGAAGACGGACGTGAATAATTCTTTACATTCTTCGAATACTACGTAATCTTCCGGGGTTGGTACTCAAAACAATAGCGTTAAACACTCGTAAGTATCAGCTACCATAACCTAGATCTTGACGTTATCAACCGATGACTTGTAAGTACATGCCTGTTTATTGACAAACACTCAACCCGTGGAAGAAAAGCAAAACACTGTTTATTTTGTTAACATTCGCCTGTAATCTTAAGTTGAACTTAAGGAAGTTTTTTTTTTTTATTTCCATTAAGTGGTTGCATTCGGGCCATATAACACACTCGAAGTTTTCCATGAAGTTTGCTACCTAACTTTAGTTGAGTGCTTTGTAAAATTACAGATGAGTCAATTTCATGTTTGTGACACTTTTACAGCTACTCAATGATGAATATATAATATATGTATATGAATGCCTTTTGAGAATCAATGACTGCTGCAAGTGAAGGAAGTTATTTTTGTAGATTGCGCAATTTATGCTGAAATTCCACAAATCGGCATACCCATCGCACGTACGAGCTGGTGCATGCATCCAAACCTTAATTCCCTTAAATCCCTACTGCAAGCAGTCTGCCTGAACCAGCAACATTGCTTGATTTCCGTGCTGATATTTACATCATGGCCTCGTCTAGATAGGGGAAAGAAATGCTAGTCTAGATGAAGTGGAACACTCCGCTTTGCAACGATAATTCAGTACTTGTCGACGCTTGCGACTTTACTAACAGGGACGAGCGTAATCAAACTGAACAAAATCAATACGTAGTCAACGAAGAGATCGAGAACGTTGAGCAATTTTATAACAATAACTTTTATCATACCACGATAATCCCAAAAACGAAAGTAGTAATATAAGAAGCAAACTGTGCTGATGATAATACATATATAATAAAATAATAATAATATTTTAACAGAGGCTTGGTATTTTAAGATATAACTCTCAATACTGCTCCCACAGAGCCTTCAACTGTCACTTCATTAGAATCCAGAATTTCCCTAGAACAAAATAAACATTTGGACGATTTCGTACGGTAATTACAGTTTGACTTACCCGTCGATCAATTCAGACTGAATTGAAGCAGTCACAACTTCAACCTTATCTCCGTTGATTTGGAAATAATCGCTAAGTCTCAGGGTTTTGGTTTGCTTGCCAAGATTAAGGACAATAACATAGGCATCGCTGCCAGGTGTCTCTCTAATAAGAGGACAAAATCTCGTGGTTTGTATAAATAGTATATGACTAAAAAACTCACCGTTTATATATCAAAAGATCGTAAGAAGGCGCCTTGATTGTCAATACACCGTCTTGAAGAGAAGGCTCTTTTCTTAAGTGCAACAGTTTCATGAATATCTTCAAATGACTTCTTGAAGCAGCGAGTTGATTTTCAACATTCCTCGATGTGTAGTCTGGATTGACGGGCAACCAGGTCTTTTTAGCAGTACTGAAACCTGACATTTTAAAAATGTATATCTCTTATCACTTTAACGATCAGTATTAAATTTACCAGAATTTTTAGTATCGTCCCACTGGAAGGGTGAACGTGCTGGATCCCGAGAATAATTGTTGTAGTTGTCTGGGTTAGCACTGCACCCTTGGGGATCAACAGTGTCTTCCCACGAAATTGGAGCATCTACCATTCCGATTTCTTCACCCTAAGCAATAAACAAACATACATACAAAGAGTGACATATGATTTTTATATACGTACGTTATAGGTAACGGCAATACCAGGCAGAGTCTGTAACAAAATGTTCAACAAATCTGTTCTCTCTGGTCCAAAACGTGAAGCCACTCTCTTGTTGTCGTGATTTCCCAGCACCCAGTTGGCATAAACTCCATGGGGCATAGTGTCAATCCACCTCTTAATTTGGTAAAGGAAATCCTTTGCTGTACTTGTAGCAGTCATCGTATTCAAAAGTTCAAAATTGAATGGAACGTGTGATCCATTGTGCACTCCGTCACCGTACAACTTCATCAGGTTCTCAAAACTGGTATACGCTTCAGTCAAAAGGACCTTTGTTTCACCACCGTGTTGTTTCTTCCAATTATCTGTTAGTTGACGCCATTTGTAAATCAGACCGAATGTCTCAGGTTGACCATTGGTGTAGATATGTTGCAAGTGGCAATAATCATTTGGATCTGGGCACCTCGGATCCGTCGTTACTGGTTCATCAGGATATTTACCATTTTCATCGATATACTCATATATAAACGGAACCGCATCTATGCGAAAACCACTGACTCCTCTTGATAGCCAATATTCCATGACTTTACCCATTTCGTTCACCACATCTGGGTTTCGGTAATCCAAATCTGGTTGGTGCACACCGAATTGATGAAGGTAATATTGTTGCCGTTCTTCATTCCATTCCCAGGCACTATAGCGGAAGGATCCAAGCCAATTATTTGGGGGCTGCCTTTCGCCAGTCTCTGGGTTAATAGTGGCATTTTGCCACACGTAAAAGTCACGATATTTCGGATCTCCCTTTACGGAGAGCTTGAACCATTCATGCTCGTCGCTGGTGTGATTCGGTACAAAATCAAGAATAATTTTCATTCCAATCTCCTCAGCTCGTTTCAGTAAATTTTCAAAATCGCTCACTGTACCGTATTCACCCTGAATTTTATAGTAGTCAGAGATGTCATATCCGAAATCAGCCATAGGTGATTGGAAAATAGGTGACAACCAGGCAGCAGTAATACCGATGTCCTTGAGATATTGCAGTTTTTCTGTTACACCTGTAAAATAGCGAACGCGTGTTAGAATGTTTCAAGGAAAAAAAAAACATGGAAATTGTACAATAATTCACACCAACCGTTAAGATCACCAATGCCATCACCATCGCTGTCCTTAAAGGATCTCGGATAGATTTGATAAAAGTTCGCATTCTCCCACCAATCCTTCGCATTGGCTGCGTTTGCAATTATCGCAATTATTATAAACAAAAATGTAACTTTCATACTTTAACACTTTCTAGACGCAATGTAGCTAAATGCATGGTTCTGGAAAGTTCGTACGACTCTATATATAGGGATAATTTAGGAAAAAATATCACGTGCCATATGTTCATTTAATTACACCTGTTAGCATTTGCATGCATTCAATTAGCGTCGTGAACAAATTGTAACAGATGCATCGTAACAAAGATCAATAACATTGTTTGAGTGCTTGATCTTTCACGTAGCATTTATTCGAGTGCACAGAATTGCATTGAACCGCTCAGCTTGCACAATAATCCCCGACTCTTAAACAAGTCGTCAAATTGAAAAAAAAAGCTGGTTACGTATGAAGATAGCAGCTGAGTCCACTGATTTGTAAACAACGAACAACACTAAATGCATTTATGCCGGATCAAGTTATAAGTTCGTATAGATATCTGTAGAACATGTAAGGACAGGATTTAATGTTCAGTTCGTCGACAATAAAAAGGCACCCTTGCAATGACAAAGGACTTTGCTTACAAGTGGTATTCCAGAAGAGTACATTCTTATAATCAATACTAATTAACTTAGTTAAGTTAGTAAGAATGGTGCAAATGGTGGAAACGGTGGAACACACTTACATCAAGAAAAGTGCCTTGTGCTGCCACGTGCATCTCCGAGGATCTAACATACCTATTCCATCTGCGATAACCAACTGGAGCCGCCCACTGTGCAATTCATGGTAATAAATTCCTCTTCGAGTTGCGCGTTTTCGAAGCAAAAAGTTGCCTTTTTTTTATAATAGATATCATTGTTCTGAGATATGAACGGTCTATGTGGCCCGGAAGTCATCGCAGTATCGAACTGCTTTATCATCTTTTCAAGTGACCCCTTGGAATCACTTTTGAAGTCATCGATTTTATGGGTTCCACTTAAGACGGGACCATACTAAATTATTTCATGAAGAGATGAGGCTCTAGAAATCTCTATCGGGGATAACATTACTTAACAACGGAGAAGGAGATGAAAGGCGGTTAGTAGTTTTAATCACAATTTTTCTGTCATTGAACATGGATGACTATCGAACAAATCAATGTTTACAACTTGAGGTGTTTCTTCACATAAATCGTAGACAGGATGTCTCAATACGAACGAATTATAGCCTACTCTCAGACCGAGATGATCACACAGTCTGATCGGAATGAGTAGGCCGTTGGGTTAAGTTGGTTTAAGATAGGTTAAGATAGATAAATTATTTTTTTGAGAGTTTTCTTGGCCAAACAATCAAAATAACAAAGATTGTCCATAAAGACAACCCGAAACGCACATTTAAATTTAGATTAGAATAGCTTGGAGTACTCGTATATGCGTATAGTTAAGCTAGATTTCAGTGTCTTGTTGAGCAAGTAAGTAAAATGAAATAAAACAAAAATTATGATGATGATGACTCTCCATATCTGTTGTTGTGGTTAACCATCACGTGATTCTATGTCAAAATCTGTGGTTTTTCGAAATTTTATTACGTAACTAATATAGAAGCGCCGCCTATTTTGTTGCGATTAGAATGTCTTTACCATTTTAACAGAATAGGTATTTAAAGTTACTTAGAGCTATTCAATTTTGCCATATAGAGCAATTTATATAGTGTAAGCATTCTTTTTTGGTTTGATATATAATTACAATACTTACAGTACAAAAGAAGAATTAATAAAAGACAATTTCGACAAAGATACTAAGACATATTACGAGCGTGGCACTAATTAAGACTATTACGGCAATTCAGATTCATATTTGTACATACTAAAAATTATTTTACTAATTTAAGTCCAAGTACCATTACTTAGAAAAATGTAAGGAGAAGAGGATACATTTAATTTAGACTTCTGAAAACATAGGAACATCCCATAATACTGTAGATCGTTTTACTAATTTTTGAATAGGCTATGAAAGCATCAAAACAGGTGACTAAACGACAAACAAACAAATTATTCAAGAAGTATGCTTTCCAAATAAAGCCGAGTACGACGGTTCCCACAGCTATTGCAAGCCGCTCTAATATTGGTTTTAACAAAAAAAACCCACTTACTTCTGGGGATATGGAAAGTTGACTGTTGTTCACTAGAAGTCACATGTCGTGGACAACAGAATGGACACAATGCCTAGAAAAGTTCAATTTGGATGGACCAGACGGCAATTTGGCAAAAAAAGTTTATATGAATAGGAGTCGATACAAGACATTTTTAAGGTCATCAGTATAGAAGAATATTTAAAACAGTTTAAGAAATAGTGTCTTCACTTATCACACATGCAACAAACTGTATATTTCATAAATTGTTCATATCAAATACAATTGGAATTATCTCAAAGAACGCGTCTCGTGATCGTCAGATCATCCCGTTAACATAATAATCTTTTGGCTGCACTAAAGTCTCTTCCTTTTTAAACATACTGTCGTGAAGTAGACTCCAGTTGTTTTTCCTACCTCCTGTAAAAATTTTCAACACATGTAAACAATAAAAAATTCCAAAACAGAATTAATAAAAGCCAACGCAGCTACTAAATTTGGCTATTCAATTTCGTAATAATTATTTTCAAACTTACCTTTTCTATGGAACGATATTATTCAGCTTTATGAACTAACTTACTTAGATGAATATAATGGAACAAATAAACAATTAAAAAATAATAATAATTTGTCAATTTGCGCTGACAGTAAATGGGCAGAAAGCATTGGAACGTTTTCGAATTTGAAATAGTTGTTACAACACAAAGAAAATTAAACTTGGAACTATTTGCATCAGCGATGTACGTCAATCATAACCAAATAAACTGATTAAAGCAATTTTGATAAAAAAAGAGATATTTGTACTTGCGATCCATTTGTATTTTTTTTTTTGGAGTACTGCACTTCAGAAGTTAATAAGATAACAACCTAATAAGATATACTTCTATATAAGTGGTATATGGACTTAAGAAGGGCATAGTGCACGTTTCTGTACTCGATGGAGACAGATCGTTCCTGCTTTTAAGTTTTTATAATATACACAATAAATAAATAATAATAAAAATGAAATTGTTATTAGCAGTAACGTTTGTGATATTATCGGTTGTAAGCGCGAAAGATTGGTGGGAAAATGGAAACTTTTATCAAATCTACCCTCGATCCTTCCGTGACAGTGACGGTGATGGAATTGGGGACTTAAATGGTTGGTAATAGATCAAATTTTCTGTGCATCCGTGAATTTTGAGACGTTCACGAATACAACTCTTTCTGACTCACTGACTATGCTCAGTCAGCATTATAGAAAAGCCGTTGGTACTGTAGATCTTCTCAACTCGTGAGAGAACAATAACACGGATTAGGAGTAGCGGTACAAACTAGGACCAGGATTGTCGTGCCCCATATAATTAATAGCTATAACCAAATTATATCATTTTCTTCACTGATTTCCATAAAATTTAACGTAAACGTATTCCATTATTTCCTTTATCCATAATGCATTTTTAAGAAAACTTTCTTTTACAAAACTAAAACATGAAAATCTGTCCTAGGTGTAAGTGAAAAGCTACAATACTTGAAGGATGTGGGATTCACAGCCGTCTGGCTATCACCAATCTTCAAATCACCAATGGCTGATTTTGGATATGATATCTCCGATTTCTATCAAATTCACCCAGAGTATGGAACAATGGAAGATTTTGAGAATATGATAAAAAAAGCGAAAGAAGTCGGCATTAAGATCATCCTCGATTTCGTGCCGAACCACACAAGCGATGAACATGAGTGGTTTAGGAAATCAGTCAACAAAGAAGAAGGCTATAAAGATTTCTATGTCTGGCACCCCGGCAAGATTGATGCGAACAACAAACGTGTACCTCCCAGCAATTGGCTCGGTTCATTTCGTTATAGTGCTTGGGAATGGAATGAAGTTCGACAGGAATATTACCTCCATCAATTTGCAGTCAAGCAGCCAGATTTAAATTATCGTAATAAGGCTGTAGTTGAGGCAACTAAGGAAGTCATGCGATTTTGGCTTAAGAAAGGCATCAATGGTTTTCGAATCGATGCTGTTCCGTTCTTATTCGAAGTCGACAAGGACCAAAACGGCAACTATCCGGATGAAGACGTGATTAGCGACGTTCAAAGGTGTCCCGATCCCGATGATTACTGCCATCTAAACCATACTTTAACAAATAGTCAGCCAGAATCAATTGAAATGGTTTACCAATGGCGAGAGCTGACTGATCAGTTCAAAAAAGACAATGGAGGAGAGACTAAGATCATACTTACTGAAGCATACACAAGTTTTGAGAACTTGATTAAATATTATGGCAACGGTATTCGGAATGGTTCTTATGTTCCTTTCAATTTTGAATTCCTGTCATTTGTGCAAAATGATACCAAAGCAGCTGATGTCGTGAAGAACATTGAAATGTGGATAAATGCAATGCCAAAGGATGTCTACGCAAATTGGGTTCTAGGAAACCATGACAATAAGAGATTGGCATCACGATTTGGTGTCCAACGTGCAGATTTGTTTAATATATTGCTACAGACATTACCTGGCAATGCGGTAACGTACAACGGCGAAGAACTTGCTATGACAGATGTGTTTATTTCGTGGGAGGAAACAGTTGATCCACAAGCTTGTAGTGCCAATCCAAACAATTTTAATGATTACTCTCGTGACCCTGCAAGAACACCATACCAATGGGATGCATCATCAAAAGCAGGTACGTAATTATATGTGGCTCTAAGGACGCGCCAATCATGAAATGTTGACTATTTTAACTTTAAACGTATGCATTTGTTGAAAACATGCGTATATGTGATACTAGGTTTCATCCTCCCAATTTTTTGCTTGAATTGCTAATTTTTTGCATGTTCTTTCAGGATTCACCACTGGATCGGATACTTGGCTTCCCGTCGCACTCGACTATAAAACCAATAATGCCCTTATGCAGCTCAGAGCACCGCAAAGTCATTTGCAAATATTTAAAAAACTAATTATCTTAAGGAAGGAGCCCTCGTTCCAGGATAAAAACAGTATGACTATTAGAACTATCTTGGATGATATTGTCATTTATAAAAGGTGAGTGTATAATGACTATAAGAGTCAATAATCTAAGACAATACTTTTACTATAAGCCGGGTTCGAATGCAGTTTGACTTATGTGCACATTTTGCCAGATATTCACACTAAGTTCGTCTGATATGGCGAAACACAATGAGTTAATGCTATTATATCATAGTTCGCTCAGTATCTGACAAAATATGAAGTACATAATTTTTGACTTGCACATAATCATTGAATTTCCTGTATTCACTTACAGACAAACACCTGGAAGTGACTTGTACGTGATCATTTTGAACTTTGGTACCAAGGACCATATCTTTAACATCAACACTTACTTCAATGTGGGATCTCAAGTTGAAGTGATTACAACCTCCATACAATCGAACTATAATGATGGGTAAGATTGTTTTGGGATGTAATTAATCTGTATCAATGCTATGCTTATACACTACCATATATTTTCAGTGAGGTGGTTGACGCGACAAAGTTCCTTGCTAAGGGCCAAGTCGGAACAGTTGTGGTTGCTATAAATAACAACAAGGGATAGTTCTCTGAGATTTGAGGAAACTGAATTTGAATTTGTATGATATAAAATATACTGAAATAATATATATCTTGTTAAGTGTACTACAGATAAAATAAAATAAAGTCTAATATCATCATATATAAAACATTTGTATGTGTCCTTAAAAACCCAATAGCTTACCTTACCTTAACGCTGAATTATGAACAAAATCCCAAGGATTTCTTGAACAAGGATTAGGGCTAGGTTGACAAGGCATATTTCGAAGTGCCCTTAAGGAATACAACAGTCCCAAAAAAACATTACCAAAAATCAAACCAAATCACAAAAGAACCGCAGCTAGCACAAAACCTAGAGATTCTTCTCCAATCGTACGTGTCAAGCTAAACTTAGTCTTTCGAGGAAATATTCCTAATTATACATAACAGCTCAAAAAACAAGTTAATGAGAATATTTCTGCAATTAATCAGTATGATGATGTTATTTACGAAGCGATCGGTCACTGTGTACTGTTAAAAATCTTTTAAAGTAAGCAACTCGAAGACTTGTCTACAACATTTGCAATTATCCTCCATTTCAAAATTTAACATATGTAGATCTTAAAAGTGTTTATAACGCTATACCTACGTGTAGGTATTTAAAAAAAATGGTCTCGAAAGGTAATTAATTGGTGGCAGTACCTGGTTAACTTTTATTTCCAGGTTTTTAGGATTTTGGTTTACATACAAAACAAAACTAAAGTAGACATTGCAAAATATAGTATTTAACCGTCATCACTGAAAGAAAAAATCGCAAACAATGGTTAAAGGCTGGTCACTCTAATGAGTAAGTGATGCGTGTATTGAGGGGAGTTGTGAAGAATTCAGACGTGTACACACAATAACAGTTGTCACGAAGATCACTAATGGAGCTAGACAACTTCTACGTTTTTTGACCAAAAGTACCAATCCGAGAATACCAGTTACATAATTTTTGATGCTCTAGCTTCAGCCACAAAACCGGCAAAAAGCGTGAGCAATGTACCAACCTACTCCGCCAACGGACCCAAAAACTTTGAATGTTTTTTTTTTCGTTCACATTCGGTAGAGCTGTTACAAAGTTAAATACTGACATACATAGCGCTCTATTGTATTAGAGAACGACCAGAACAGTTAAACAGCAAATAGAAGGATCTTCACCCCACTTCTAGTACAATACCTTGCACAACTTTAGTGCTTATTAGAAAAATTAGGCCACTTCGGATTGTAGCGCCAATCGAAGAGGAATTCGATCTTATTGTAAAAATATATTTATATTTAAAGTAATCCAAACGAAAGGTGTTGTAGAAACGATTTTAACACCGTCTGGGCATAGGATTTTAAGCATTATATCTCCATCCCAATTCGGCAGTTTCGACGATAGCTTTTGCTGTTTTCTGCGTAAATGTTTATAATCCCGACTATACTAATAATAATAGAAATATGGATGCAGTAAAAGTCAGAGGTAAATCTAAGTTTAGTTCCTACAGCAACCACGAGTAAGAGAGAGACTCTGCTCGGCGAAGTTTGGGAAGCTTTTTTATGGACCGAGTATTTCAGTGACTCGAGTGTGGTGGAATCGTGAATTATGAAAGTTGGTCGTGCCGTGAATTGATTGTAGATTGTAAACACGGCCACCAAATAATCCGGGTTGGTTTAAGATTCACCCACGCTAACCCTAACTATAGAAGCATAATCTTCCAGAAAAAGCGATTTAACAGAAAATAAATAAAATTGTATCACAAAATTGTACTATGTATGTGAAAAAGCTTAACGTATTTATCAGTGCCACTGCATGATTGTAAATATGTGAAATTTGCGAACACTACCCGATTGGCTCTTTGAGTACTGACTTTCTGTCAAGATTTCAAGCGGGAAACAGATGTCACTGGGTATATTCAGAGCAGAAATCAGGTATTATAGAGATAGCCGACATCACAATCGATTGACTCCTTGTACATCGAGACATCTTGATAGTTATTCACGAATTGTTGACGCTTATTCACGATATAATGTAAATGACATTCTCTGATTGTTCAGTGGGGTTTCAGAAAACGATGTCAAAAAATGTTAAAGGGCGAGGGATGTAGACGTCGGCTGTCTCTATGCTACTTTATTTCTGGTTCAGCGAATATAACCGTCTAAAAGAGCTTTTCAAACTTCTCCAGTCGGCATAAATGATAAGACCACTCGAGAGAGAACATTATCACGTACAAGCCGAACACGATCATCATCCCATTACAACAGTACATGGTGACACTGTTCAGAAAACAGCTTCTAGACATCAACAATCATCCCAACGAGGCAATCAGGAACCTGAGAAACACCATCCCCGGACAACGCTACCTCAACTCGCTAAATCTGCTAAGCGAGCAGAACTTAACAACGACATCTAACAACGAGCTGCAGTCTTCTACCAGATCAACGATAGAGGCTTATAGTCATCATCGAGGCTTAGGATATAAAAAATAAACACTAATCCGATATTGTATGCGATATGTTAAATCAAACAATGTACACCAATTGGGCCCTTGTTGTTGAGCCAACACCCTAACCATTAGTATTAAGCCTAGTTGTAATCTCAAACTGTAAAAACATACTTTCTGTTCGCAATATAATTTCTGTTCGCAAAAAAATATAACGGAAAATTAATCTCTCTATCGGAAGATGCTATAATTTTGCAAATGGCCTGGTACGTCAATCATATTTGACATTTGTGAACTAGACAGTTGCAGAATGCAATATACAAACAGACAAGCAATGGAGCGCTATACTCCGCAAGAGCGCGGAATAATTGTGTGATTGATGAAATGAACAAATTAACGAAAATTAATGCAACTTTCACGATACAACCAACGATAGGGTGATTTTTTGCGCCACCTTGTATGGTAGCATGTTGATTTGACCTGAAGATTATACGTAGTAAGCTTACTTTATTTAACTGAAGCTGTTTAAAATCAAACATTTAAATTATAAATTGAATTTATATCTTTATCTTTTGAAATATTTATGCGCTACAGAACCTTCGTAATGCAAGTATGTACTAAGCCCACGTGACCTGCTTTATTTTATGTTTTGTACGAAGTTGTATGAGACTGAAGAGTGACGTAACGCAATTATGTGCTACGCACATTTGTGTTAGCATTATATAGTTGCGTACTCGACAACTTAAATGGGGAACGCAATTAGGGGAGAATATATTGTACGGCAATGATTTCTTCTACTCCTTTCAGTCCGAGACGGACCTGAGCCTCTACAGTTGTTCCACAGGTTCAGAGTCGAAAACTGTTCAGGAAGGAGACAAGTGGTTAACGCAAACAGAAACCACTGTGTACGATACATTTGGAAGTGAAGCTCCGTCTTCCCAGTGTTCAACTGTTTACATAATGTTCAATAATTTTCTAATCTACAGTACTGACTGCTCAAACAGAAAAACGATCTAAATGAATTTCAATTCATAGAGAAAGTGATAAAACTTAATTGCATTCCGAACTCGTAACCGATGCAATAAGTAGTGAGAGCACTTGTTTCATTTTCTGGCCTGGCGTTTCTGAATTTTGATACATGCATCCTTAACAAAAAATCAATTTGTATAATGTAACCACTGTTTACGGTAAATAAAATAGTCAACATAGTAAGTATTGAATTCTGAGTAAAGAAGTGTCTACAATTGCAGCGACCTTAGTCACGTTTTAGCTTTTAAAATAATCTTTTTATCACAACAATCAAAACAAATCAAAACAAAATTGTGTGTGCTTAGGGTATTATATGAAAGCCTACTTCCCTTAATTTTAAAATCGTTTTTTTTAACTTACAGTCAAGTTTGTTGAACAGCATCAACTGTTCACTGAAGTGGTATCAATGTAACCAAATAAACTGATTACGGTTCGAGCAAAAGTGTTAATAGAAGTGTTAAGGTATTTGCAAAATTTTTGAAGTGCTCAACTCAAGAAGATAGATATCTAATCCTATATAAGGTGGTATTGGCTCCAACCAGAAAATAGTTCGCGTTACTGAGCTCAAAGAGACAGAACGCTTAAGTTAGAGAATTTTTTAATAACTCATAAAAATAATACATTTCAGTGAGAATGAAGTTGTTTTTAAGCATTGTGTTTGTGACACTGTCGGTTGTAGGTGCGAAAGACTGGTGGGAGAATGGAAATTTTTATCAAATCTATCCTCGATCCTTCCGCGACAGCAACGGTGATGGAATTGGTGATTTAAACGGTTGGTTTCATTTTTGTTAGCAAGTGATTAAATTTATACCAAACTAAATGAATGGAGGGTGTCCGCGTCTAGGAAAACCTAACTACCACAAAGTGTTCAATTTCATTCATTCAGTTTCATCAAGATTAAACGCACAGAAACCTTTTATCATGAACATTTTTAATTACGAAACTAAGATCCGAAAATGTGTTTCAGGTGTTACCGAAAAGCTTCAATACTTGAAGGATGTGGGTTTCACAGCAGCGTGGCTATCACCAATCTTCAAATCACCAATGGCTGATTTTGGATATGATATCTCAGATTTCTATCAAATTCACCCAGAGTATGGAACAATGGAAGATTTTGAGAACATGATAAAAAAAGCGAAAGAAGTCGGTATTAAGATCATCCTCGATTTCGTTCCAAATCACACAAGCGACGAAAACGAATGGTTCAAGAAATCAGTCAACAAAGAAGAAGGCTATAAAGATTTCTATGTCTGGCACCCCGGCAAGTTAGACGCGAACAACAAACGTGTACCGCCTAGCAATTGGTTGAGTGCATTTCGTTATAGTGCTTGGGAATGGAATGAAGTTCGACAGGAATATTACCTCCATCAATTTGCCATCAAACAGCCAGATTTAAATTACCGCAATAAGGCTGTAGTTGAGGAAATGAAGAATGTTATGCGATTCTGGCTGAGAAAGGGCATCAGTGGTTTTCGTATTGATGCTTGCCCATTCTTATTCGAAGTTGAATTGGATCAATACGGCAATTATCCAGATGAGAACGTCATTAGTGATGTCCAAAAATGTCCAGATCCTAATGATTACTGTCATTTAAGTCACACCTTAACTAATGACAGACCGGAAACGATTGATATGATATATCAATGGCGAGAATTGGCTGACCAATTCAAAAAAGACAATGGAGGCGATTCTAAGGTCCTACTTACCGAGGCTTACACAAGTTTTGAGAACATGATCGGTTATTATGGCAATGGAAAACGGAACGGTTCACATGTTCCTTTCAATTTTGAGTTCCTCGGAAATGTAAATAAGAATTCGAAAGCAACGGACGTTGTTAAGAATGTTTTAAAGTGGTTAAATGCAATGCCTAAGGACGTTTATGCAAATTGGGTCCTGGGAAACCATGACAATAAGCGAGTGGCATCAAGATTTGGTGTCGAGCGTGCAGATTTGTTAAATATTTTGCTACAGACATTACCCGGCAACGCCGTAACGTACAATGGTGAAGAACTTGCTATGACAGATGTGTTTATTTCATGGGAGCAAACAGTTGATCCACAAGCATGTAATGCAAATCCAAATAATTTTAATGATTACTCTCGTGACCCTGCCAGAACTCCCTATCAATGGGATGCATCTACAAACGCGGGTAAGTGGTTATTTTCATTATTTACATTAGATTAGATATTGGACAATTTTATTTTTAATCGTATGACATGTGGCCGAATTCAAATACGATCAATGGTTTGCTGCTGAGTGAATGTTGCCATGATTTTCTTTTATTATTTTTTATATTTGTATAATCTACAATCTTGCAGCGGACAGTTCGCTTAGTTGTCGCCATCATTTTCAAATACCTGGAATCGCAAACTCCTCATTAGTAGGGAAATAGAAACTAGTCATTATATATGCTACCACTTGGCAACGAAACTCAAACCAAGATTTTCTGTACTTAATTTCCTTCTAATTATCCAATGCCATTTTTCAGATTATTCTTGTGAAATTATATTTTTAAAGAGTCCTTAGAATATCATGTATCAACATATAATCAAAAACAAAAAAAATGTTTTTTGTTGTTTTAGGTTTCACAACTGGATCGGATACTTGGCTTCCAGTCTCGCAAGACTATAAAACGAAAAATGCTCTTATGCAGCTGCGAGCACCTCATAGCCATTTGCAAATATTCAAAAAACTCATTCGCCTACGGAAGGAACCATCGTTCCAGGACAAAAATAGTATGTCCATACAAGCTATTAATGATGACGTTGTCATTTATAAAAGGTACGTACGCAAAGCTTCTGACAAGCTTATTTTTTCCCAATTTCAACTTTCCTTTCCCATGGCATTCTTATCGTTGTTTACTGTATTGGGATATTGTCTTGGGAAATAAGCTTATAAATTTAGACAACATTCTGCAAATGTTCTTACATCTTACGAAACGAATACTGTTGTAGGATTAGTTATTCGCACAATAGCACTATAGGTTTCGGAAGCGTCTGGGAATAATAAATTTCATCAATATACTCAGAGGTATATTGTGACAGAAAACCAACAGTACCAACAGATCAATGCTTTCTCATTGCGATGATGTAACAACTAACAAAATGTTTTTTCCCCTTTGACACTAGAAAAATCGACCTTGACGTTTCCTTAATTAGCATTTAAATTTCTGAATATTAAATGGATGTAATAATTTCAGGCAAACAGCTGGCGATGACCTGTACGTGATCATTTTGAACTTTGGCACAACAGACCATACCTTGGACATCAATGTGTACTTCAATGTTGGATCTCAAGTTGAAGTGATTACAACCTCGATACAATCGAACTACAATGATGGGTAAAATTATTATATAGACATAAAATACTGGTAATTTGCTTACACACTATTATGTGATTTTAGTGAGGTGGTTGACGCAAAGAGTTTCGTAGCAAAGGGACAAGTTGGAACTGTCCTGGTTCCTGTAAAACAATAAAGAACTAATCCGGATAACGTTTGTGTACGATTCTTTTTCTTTTTGAAATTTGTCATAGATTATTTTAAACGAAAAATAAATAAATACTATATACCAAGTCATGTAAAATCCTTCTTGTAATTAATTTCGTACGAGAGTTTAATTTTCTATTAAAGAAAGGTGTAGATATTGGTGTTGTGGCTTATTGCATATCTCTTAATCCATTTACAGCAAAGTTTGAACAAAATATACGGACGGTATTGAGAAGGCCATGAATACAAATGTCTTCGATTGTTATATCAAATTAAAAAAAAAAAACATGTAAGCGTGTGTATAGCTGCGACAATATTTAGGGGCTTATGGTATAAAAGTATGTTTGGATACAGCTGCTAAATCAGAATTCCTTGAACGATTAACAACGCAAAAAGTTGGGGGTCTACACTGCCGAATACAATATAATACATTGCAAGCACCGCACCGATTTAAAAGCGATTTAAATGCTGCTATTGGCCCTGCGCGTGATGTTTGTGAGGTGAAGGGGTGGCCGATGGTGAGAAAAGAACTACGTGGTTTAAAACAGCCGGAGTTCAAGAAGCCATCAGAGAGAAGAAGACCTACAGAGACTGAATTCTCTTGGGTAATTCAACATCATCGAAGGAGTCAAATCCAAGGAGGGCGTGTTGCTTTCTATTGAGGTAGACATTTTGCGCAGATGGAGCGAGCACTTTTCGGATTTGCTCAATCCCGAACAGGGCACTGATTATGGTGGACCTGTAGTCTTGAGTGGGGCGGAGAATAGTCCAACGGTGGAGGAAGTCATTTTGGCGATTGAATCGTTAAAAGTTGCCAAATCCGACAATCTACGCTAAAGGGTTGGAGGCGTGTTCTGGAGCTATGGTCGAGTCCAGGATGGGGGGTGAACAGTGCGGCTTTCGTCCTGGCAGAGGTACAACCGACCAGCTTTTCACTCTAAGAATGGTACTCGAAAAGGCTTGGGAGTATCTATAGCTTGTAGATTTGGAAAAGGCATACGACCGAGTTCCGAGGTAAACTCTGGATTGTTCTGCAGGGGTAAGGGATCGATGGTCCTCTTTTAAAGGTCTCTATACACAAACTGTGTTCGGATTACTGGTACTAAATCAGCACTAGTGGGCTAAATCACAGTGGGCGTTGGACTTCGCCAAGGGTGCATCCTGTCACCTCTCCTTTTCATTATATATACGGACTGGATGTTGCAGCTCAGTCGAGGAGAGGAATGTTTCACATTGGGAGAGTTGAGGGTAAGTCTTCTAGTTTTTGCAGATGACTTAGTTATCCTCACATTCTAACAGACGGAACTCCATCACGCACTCGATAGGTTTGTTGCCATGTGGACAGATGCTAGGATGGAAGTTAACGTGGACAAATCAGAGGTTTTGGCGATTTCCAGAACGCCTAATGAGTTAAAGTCGGTGGCGGCTAATCGAGTAGCCTGGAGATCTCGAGTGCGTGTTTTACCCGCGAAACCCCTGTGGTGGATCATAAGGGTCGGAAGACATGATGACAAAAATTGGTTTTTTTTACAATATAGAGATTACAACTAGGCTTAAAACTAAAGATTAGGGTGCTCAGCAATAGGGCCCCAACTGATACACATTTTTTTAATTTATCATTTTATATTACATTATAGGTTTAGTGCTTATTTGTTAAGTCGTACCATGTTGGTCCTTTTGGATTGGGGTGGTGGTATGGTAGCCGATTTAGCCTCGATGATGACTGCTATCGCAGCTATGGTGAAGCCATGCAGCTCGTTGTTAGACGTCGTTGTTAAGTTCTGCTCGCTTGGCAGATTTAGCGAGTTGAGGTAGCGTTGTCCGGGGATGGTTTTTCTCAGGTTCCTGATTGCCTCGTTGGGATGATTGTTGATATATAGAAGCTGTTTTCTGAACAGTGTACACTGTAGCAAGAGGATGGTACTTTCGACGATCCCTGTCGATCAATACTTATTCCCTGTATTATCCTTTAGAAAATTTTACGAGCTTCTTGGTGTAGTAGTCTAATTTGTTCATTGTCTGGATTACAACCCTTCACGTGGAGGACCGCCCCATATGTGGCGTGAATGCAATAACCAATGGATTGAGCTAGGACACCAACCAAAATCAGTGCCGCCATCTACCAGAATCTATATAATCAGTATACTGAAAACTGAAAAGTAGTACCTAAGCTAGTCAGCTGAAAGTACCATAGCCATAGAGTGAAGTCTAAGAAAGTCTAATTTTTAATTAGGATTTTTAGTTTTCCATTTTGTATTATTTACCATTTTGTTTAGAACTGAACATAATAACAAAGTGCAAAAAAAAAATTGTACACACTTTTACAGTATTACAAAACATGTACTCGTTTCTGCTCCCCACAACGCAAGTTAAAGGAAACTACGATTTGTGAATTGTGTTATATTAGGAGTAGGCAATAAAGTGGTGAATACAAAGAGTACTGATATTTTAGAAGTAACTAATATTTGGAAATAAATTTATGGATTGGGGAATGGGGACAGTTTTTAAGTGATGTGTATTATTTCGTCCCAATCCAGTGATCGATGCATATGTTATTAAGGCTACGTAACCGTGCGGGTAGAATTACAACAACGGCTGCATGACAATCTGGAACAGGATGGAATCGATGCAGACACGCATGGATTTACAGTTGAAGTTGCTGGTACGCTGAGCAGTGTGCGCGAATTGTTGGAAGTACAAATGCATAAATTGCTGGCCAGCGTACGTGAGTCGTTGGGGGAACAAATGGAGAGACGCAAAAGGAGGTAGATGATATGCAGGAATTGCTCTAGAAGTACACAAAAAACCGCTTGGAGCAGAAACTGCAGGTGAATAGTGAAGTTGGACGAGAAAGTTCATCACCTCGACAACAAAGTTCTGAGCTTAGAAATCTCAGTGCATAGTCAGAAACATAGGTCAACGGATGGAGAAAGATGGAGCAGCAGCTTTCCACATCTTTAGACCACACTTCGAAACTGTTGCTTGGGTATATTTAAGCGAAGAAAACCAAGCGGCATTATTGGTTGTATCATTGAAGAAATATCAAAAGACGACAGCTGGAGAACGAGGAGTTTCAAGAGGCAGAAAGCCTCTCCTAAATCGAATTGCCACTAAATCCTTATTTTGCAGCTTGGAAGGTTGTTCGCATACGACTTAACTCGATGGCACCAATAGAAGCAATCTGTTAATGATTTCATTGTAGATGGGGGCACCACCGGCCGGCATTGCTGTGGAACTTAAGCGAGGAATTCTAAGGTACAAGAATTCTAAGATACCACTGAATGTGGGGTATGGCAGGTCATTAAGGATCAACCAAGTCATTAGAGAAAAAGACGCCAAGATCCCGCCTAACTCAGAGGTGTGTAGCTTGGGAATGACGGATGACGATTATGCGAACAACATGTTGGGGTAGTGAAAGCGATGTCGGCAGAATAGTCATTTAAACCGAAAATAGAAAGTTGCTACCAATAAGAGTTCACGACCTGGGAGAACAACTACATACACATTATCAAGAAGTAACGGCGATAGTGTGTTGCGAAACTCAGACCTTCGGACAGTAACGTGAGTACATTCATTGCCGAATGTAACAAAAGTGCACCATCGCAGCAGGCGCAAAGGGTTAGGTATATTTCTGCCAAATCTAAAATTGAAAGCAGAAAAAGAAAGATGTAACGGAACAACGTCGTTGAGCAATAGGCAAGACCGAAGCGCTTGCCAGTGTCAGCGCTTCTGTGTGACTGAAGCTGAACGACAATGGATATTGACAATTCAATTCCAACAAATAAACAAGCAAAGGAACAAAACAAAAAAATTGAATAAAAACTTAATTCAAAGTTATAAATAAATCATTGATCACGTGAACATACAGCAAACTAACTAAATACATTTTGAACCGAACTTAATAAAATATCAAACTATGTATTGTTTCATGTATTAACATTTAACAAGTTGAAATCTGAAATTTCTGAAAAGACAGATAGACAAACTATATTCAGGTTGTATATCTTTTTTACGAATATTAAAGTGTTTTCTTTACCCTAGATACATGATACACAATATGTACACAAACCAAACTATACAAACTAACCACGAAGTAATGAAGTGTTTTTTATAATTGTAGTGACCTTGGTCAACTGCATATTGATGGTATCAAAAAATACACTTTTTATCAAAACACTCAAAACGAAGAGTTAATGTGTCCAGGGAATTATATCAAAGCTTACTTCCCTTAATTTTGAAATTGTTTTTTACTTACAGTACAGAAGACTTAAGGTATTTGCAAAATGTTTGAAGTGCTCAACTCAAGAAGATAGATATCTAATCCTATATAAGGTGGTATTGGCTCCAACCAGAAAATAGTTCGCGTTACTGAGCTCAAAGAGACAGAACGCTTAAGTTAGAGAACAGACTGGTGGGAGAATGGAAATTTTTATCAAATCTATCCTCGATCCTTCCGCGACAGCAACGGTGATGGAATTGGTGATTTAAACGGTTGGTTTCATTTTTGTTAGCAAGTGATTAAATTTATACCAAACTAAATGAATGGAGGGTGTCCGCGTCTAGGAAAACCTAACTACCACAAAGTGTTCAATTTCATTCATTCAGTTTCATCAAGATTAAACGCACAGAAACCTTTTATCATGAACATTTTTAATTACGAAACTAAGATCCGAAAATGTGTTTCAGGTGTTACCGAAAAGCTTCAATACTTGAAGGATGTGGGTTTCACAGCAGCGTGGCTATCACCAATCTTCAAATCACCAATGGCTGATTTTGGATATGATATCTCAGATTTCTATCAAATTCACCCAGAGTATGGAACAATGGAAGATTTTGAGAACATGATAAAAAAAGCGAAAGAAGTCGGTATTAAGATCATCCTCGATTTCGTTCCAAATCACACAAGCGACGAAAATGAATGGTTCAAGAAATCAGTCAACAAAGAAGAAGGCTATAAAGATTTCTATGTCTGGCACCCCGGCAAGTTAGACGCGAACAACAAACGTGTACCGCCTAGCAATTGGTTGAGTGCATTTCGTTATAGTGCTTGGGAATGGAATGAGGTTCGACAGGAATATTACCTCCTTATGCGATTCTGGCTGAGAAAGGGCATCAGTGGTTTTCGTATTGATGCTTGCCCATTCTTATTCGAAGTTGATTTGGATCAATACGGCAATTATGCGGATGAGAACGTCATTAGTGATGTCCAAAAATGTCCAGATCCTAATGATTACTGTCATTTAAGTCACACCTTAACTAATGATAGACCGGAGACGATTGATATGATATATCAATGGCGAGAACTGACTGATCAATTTAAAAAAGATAATGGAGGCGATACTAAGGTCCTACTTACCGAGGCTTACACAAGTTTTGAGAACATGATCGGTTATTATGGCAATGGAAAACGGAACGGTTCACATGTTCCTTTCAATTTTGAGTTCCTTGGAAATATCAATAAGACTTCGAAAGCCCCCGATGTTGTTAAGGACATTGAAAAGTGGATAAATGCAATGCCAAAGGATGTTTATGCAAATTGGGTTCTAGGAAACCATGACGGTAAGAGGCTAGCATCGAGATTTGGTATTGAACGCGCAGATTTGTTAAATATCTTGGTACAAACATTACCTGGCAACGCCGTAACGTACAATGGCGAAGAAATAGCTATGACAGATGTGTATATTTCATGGGAGGAAACAGTTGATCCACAAGCATGTAATGCAAATCCAAATAATTTTAATGATTATTCTCGTGACCCTGCCAGAACTCCCTATCAATGGGATGCATCTACAAATGCGGGTAAGTGACAATTTTCATTGTCCGATTAGATCATGGGCAATTTTATTGTAAATACTATGACATGTGGCCGAATTTCGATGAATGGTTTGGATGTCGAGACAAATTTCGTTCCACATACATACGTATACAGTGGGGGTCCAGTATAATGAATGCATATATAATGAATGATGGATATAACGTACAGTATTTTTCAAGGCATTAGTGTCTCTATATAACGTACGAAAAAATGTGTTAACACTTGATACAACGAATATTCGTGCATTTATTTAACGTTTCGTACAAATAAAATTTGCTCGATATTACAAATTTTTCGATTTAACGAATAGGCCTGGAAATTATATGATTCGTTATACGAGATACCCACTGCAACTTTCAATTTTCTCCGCTGCTGTGTAAATTTTGGATAAATATACACGAAACGACTTACTTCTTAGTATAGAAAAAGTTGGTCATTTAATTATCGAATTTTCTTATCGCGAAAAATCTACACATAACCTGTTTTAGAGACGGCATAGCTTCTCAGCAACCACTCGTGTTATGCTTGCTATTCTATTCTCACGAGTGGATACCACCTACAGTTTTATGCCGACAACGCCAATATAAAAAGTTTTAATTAGGTTAGGTAATGTGGCTACCATCATGAGCGATCGATTCACTTACACCCAAGGGTCCAAGAGTTTACGAAGTTCGCTGTTCGCAGTTCACAAGACGCGTCTCATGTTTACAGCATTTAATTATTTATCGCGGTCAATATTGGTCTCGTTTTATCTACATTTTCCGCTTTCCATAACAAGGCTGTAAAAAGTAATTGAAAAAATTCGAGTTGCGTGATATTTGAGCCAAGTACATCATCTATCCATATCACTGTTGGTCTGCTTTCTGAGTTCAGCGGCTTAGTCGTGGCTCATTAAGGCCAAGGTGCTTGGCCCATTGTGCCCTTATTTGTGATGGCTTACTACTATGAGACCTACCTTAATCCTAAAACCAGCCAGACTCACATATGAATCTTAGGAGGTTTTTCAGTTTAACACCGTCATGTAAATTTACGAAGAAGTCCCTGTCTCCATTTCTTTGCTAGGGCTGGACAATCGCAGAGCAGATGTTTGATAGATTCTGTTTACTCCTCATCTCTGTAGCTCCAGCAAGTTTCCTTATGCGGGATGACGCACAGCATGTGTACCTATGGCGCAGTGCCAGGTAAGGTCTGCTTTTGGCCGTTGTCGTTGTTTCAATACTCAGTCCAAGCCATCTAGTTCTGGCTCTAGTTGGCCGTTGGTGCTACCACTTAGCCAAGAGACTCAAACCAAGATTTGATGTACTTAATTTCCTTAATTCCAAATTTCGGATTATTTTTTAAAAAGAAAACGTTTTTTTGTTTCAGGTTTCACAACTGGATCGGAAACTTGGCTTCCAGTCTCGCAAGATTATAAAACAAAAAATGCGCTAATGCAGCTGCGAGAACCTCATAGCCATTTGCAAATATTCAAAAAACTTATTAGTCTAAGGAAGGAGCCATCATTCCAGGACAAAAACAGTATGTCCATACAAGCTATCAATGATGATACTATCATTTATAAGAGGTATGTACGTATTTCTTTTAACAAGCTAATTTTTTCCAATTGTATGGTTATCATGCCATAAAATAGTGTATATACGAAGCATAGTATCAAACATTCCTTTCCTACGGCAGTCTTATAGTTGTTTATTATTAATTCCGACTACATTTTGTAAACGCTTTTAGAACTTACGGATCGAATATTGTTGAAGGATCAGTTATTCATACTACATCACTATAGGTCTCAGAAGCATAACCTCTGATCATTAAACGGATGTAATCATTTCAGGCAAACAGCTGGCGATGATTTGTACGTGATCATTTTGAACTTTGGTACAACAGACCAGACCTTGGACATCAATGTGTACTTCAATGTTGGATCTCAAGTTGAAGTGATTACAACCTCTATACAATCGAACTACAATGATGGGTAAGATTATTACTGACGTTAATATTTGCTAATTTACTTACACATTATTATGTGATTTTAGTGAGGTGGTTGACGCAAGGAATTTTGTAGCAAAGGGACAAGTTGGAACCGTCTTGGTTCCTGTAAAACAATAAGGAACTAATCAGGTTAAAGTCTATTTTTTTCATTTTGAAATTTGTCATAATAAACGAAAAATAAATAAATACTACATGTGCCAAGTGATGTAAGATCATTAATTTATTTTATTAAAATAATATGCATCAAACCTAATATTGGGTGTAGTAAAATGAAATATATATAAGAAAGATAGATAAGATTTTGTACTAAGAAAAACTTTAAGGACTATTTCCATGATCGATTGAGACAGTTTTTCTTCGATAAAGGCGAAAAGATAAGCCAGGCTGCTGAAAATATGAATAATGTCTATGTTTCTGATACTGTAACAGTGAATCATGCTCAATTTTGGTTCCGTCGATGTCGTTTCGTTAATTTCTATGTCAAAGACGCATCATGCTCAGGAAGGCCAATTGTCGAGAATTGTCATGTAAGCACTGTTTCCATTGCCTATGAGCTAAACATTGCACACAGAACAGTTTGGAACAAGACTGGATACAAAAAGAACCTCGATGTATTCACACGAGTTATGGCCAAATAATTTCATGATCCCAATTTCCATCTACGAATCACTGCTGAATCGCAACAACATCGATCCATTTTTGAAGCCGACGTCAAACAGTCGTGGTCGAATAGCAGTGAGTCGGCACAAACGGTGGTCAAGCCAGGATTGACGGCCATGATGGTCTTTCTGTGTTCTTAGTAGAATCATCTACTGACAACGCCAGGCCACACACATCGAAAGCGACTGGCCAGAAGCCTCAATCCGCATACATCCACCATATAGCATGCACCAAGTGATTACCACCTGTTTTTCTCCAAGGCGAACGATTTTGCGGGTGAAAAGTTCGACTCCAGAGAGGCTTATGGAGCAAGTATTAAATGCATTGCCATCAAATGACAACAAAGCAGCGTTAGGTACCGAAATCATGTTAGGCCTGCTTCAGTAGACATAATGCGAAGGGGCAGTGAACAGCCAGTGAATGTTCCGAATTGAATGTCTACTTCCTAAAACTATGCAATGTTTAATCATCGAGTACAAGAAGATTTGGTGAATACGTTTTTCTTTCACTCGAATGACAATTTTTGATTTTTTGAGCTTTAAGCTTTAATAAGCTTTTTGAGATTCAGTTGCCCTACATCTTTCGGTTGCCATCGCAAATTCATGATCATTAACAATTTCAGAAAACCGTCAAGAAATGTTACAAATATGCGGCGACGAGCGCAGTCACTTCTTATATTGATCGTAAATAAGCATCTAATAGTTAATGGGGGATACGTGCATATTCACTATTAAACATATGTTCATGTAATGAATTATCAATGCATGTCAGCCCGGTCTATTTCTTCATTAAAAAGTTCTGTCTGCCAATTCGAAGAAAATTGTTTTCTATTTAACACATCAACTTAAAGATGCCATGAATGTGATAATACAGCAAGATGGATTAAAATAAAATTAAAGATTTTGCTAGAGTAGTGAAGTAGTATAATATTTCATTATATTGGAAGACATAATTACTAAATGTAATATGTCTCAAGTTCAGTATTTACGAATAAACTATTAACACAAACTTTAAAAAAAATCTACGATACCGTATTCTTGATATGTTAACTGGCCCTTTTCAACAATTTTGTGTATATGCGCAACATATGTACATATAATAAATGTAAAATATACCTTGCAATAGAATATTACACAATAGTCAAAAGTCTGTTTGCTATTGTCTATGTATGTACATAATTGTAAAAAAAAATATTTTATGAACTCATCTTTCTTGCAGTCGAATTTGAATCCCATTATCTGATTTCAACGTTAGCACTGATGACAAGATGGGATCGTATTGATTTCTTGGTTGGGATGGCTCATAGCCGTCTCTTGAATGAAGGCCTGTTTCAGGAGGTAGTATCTTGAATGTTCGAACGATTTTTGCAACCACGGCTTTCATTTCCATCTGAGCGAACTTTTGTCCTGAAACAAATTGTTACGATATTTGAACATGAGCAGAAAAACAGCTGATCACTAACCTATACAATTTCTGGGACCTGCACTAAATGGTACATATTCGAATGGATTTGATTTCACTCGACTTTCTGGATTGAAGCGTTCCGGATCAAATTTGTATGGGTCCGGGAAATATCTATCATTGTAACCCATCGCTATGATAAGTATGTTGATTGCAGTGGAACTGGGAAGAATGGTTCCATCTAAAACACAACATAAGCAATCATTTTTTTTTTCTTGGAATATTCTGAAAACTTACTCAAATCGAATGGCTTTTCAACATTCCTAGCGATTATTGGCACACTGGGATATAACCTTTGAGCTTCTTTAATGAACATGTCCAGGTACTTCATTTCCAGAATATCTGTATACGATGTCTGCCGTGATAGATCGTCACCGAATATATTCAGTTGTTCCTGGTATACTTTTTCCTTGAAGTATCGAAAGGGATAGCTAGACTACATTTGTTTCTTCGTTTATAATCAACATACCTGGACTTCAAGATGTCTAGACAGAAGGTAAACAGCGAATGAAATACCTGACGCCGTGGTATCATGACCCTGCATTCAAAATTCATTGAACATGCTGATTGAAATTGTGTATGGAGCATAAGAGTACCTCAAACATGAACGTTGAAACCTCTTCGTAAATTTCTTGTAATTCTAAAGGACGGCCATCGATTGTTGCTGTCAGGAGTGTATTTAAGAAAGCCTGCTTTGAGCGAATGTTAACGTTCTCATCTGTATTGGCTGTGTCCTGTCTGTTATCAATCGCCATTGTTTCTCGACGTTTTGATATTATCTTGAGTTGTTATAAAAATGTTTGAATTCATCAGCAAATATTTGCACCTTTAACTTACATCCATTGTGAAATCCTTTAAGGTATTCAAAGCGTGCATGTATTGTTTGTACTCAGGTGTGAACTGGAATAAGAAAGGCTTCATTTTCAACGGGCTAAATGCTCGCATTTGCACTGAATAACACATGCTGTAGGAATTATTACAAGTTAATTCCAGATTCAGGTCTCTGTTGTGCAAACTTACTATTGAAATGCCTTAACCACCTCTGAATCATTAATATGCATTGCATTTATGCATACCCCCATAGCAGTATCTAATAAAGTAAAACATCAAATGAATATTTGCACTTATTTTAAGCATTCAAAAACATTTACCACAAATTACATCCAATGTGCAGTAGCATACCAATCTCTGGAAGTCAAAGATTTTTTCATGTTTTGACTCTTCCTTGAGTATTTCCACAAATATCGTTGAATGTTTGTTCATAACTTCAAGAAAATCGACGAGAATTTTGAAATGAAACGATGGAGTGATCATCTTACGATGACTTTGCCACTGAGATCCATAACTGGTAAGAAGTCCTTGACCTAACCACGGATGCAATAAATCATACAGTACTGATTTTCTCAAAATTTGTGAACTGGAAAGAACAGCCTGAAAGCAAGTATGATATTTATGATTTCTTCCTAGGCAATTTCACTTTTAATAATCAACCTCAACATCTTTCACGTCAGATATGACTATATTTGCTTTATAACCAATCCAAATTAGATATCTATTCTTGTCATGTTTTCGCCACCATTCGAGAAGTTTTTGCAAGATTTCTGAAAGAAAATAGCAAAATGTAAAATGTTAAGCTAATGTCAGTTTCTCAGTTTCATTCATGTTTCAAGGAAACTATAGTTTCAATTTAACTTTAAAATGAAGGCCTTATACAAGTACTTTTCGAAACTCCTTTCTTTCGAACGATTTGAGACGGAATACGAGGTTGAAGAAGACGCATCGCAAATGAATTTACGACAACAATAAAAAAAAATAGACTTCATCATCGTCTTGTATTTTTAATGGAGGCCTCATAAAATACGTATAACTTCAGAAGACTTAACGACAAAATAAATCTGGCTAGACTTTTGTTGATATTAAACTACGATTAACTTGTGTTGTTAAATTGTCAAAAGTATTACATATGCAGTCAGACAGTCAAAAGTCATTACCGTCAATTAACCTTCTACTTTTCATTAGATTTGGCTTGAGGTCAAACATCCGCCAACTCCACCCATCATGGAGAGGACCTCTTGAATGAGCTAACTGCCGTTGCATTAGGCTCCTTTATCATCACATTCATGTTCCTTATTCGCCGGAGAAGTCCACAATATTCCAGATTATAAATTGCTGCAAATTGTGGGAAAGGCTCAAGCCCAGATCGACACTCACCATCTATTAGTCGATTCGAGCAAGATTAGGACCAGCATACAAAATCACTCTAGACTCGTTCGCAATCAGATCATCATGAAAATATTAAATAATTTAGCACCTAATATTGACCCCTGATGTTCTCTCGAAAGAGCTGGAAATACGTTCTACCTTATATTCGAACTAATTGAACTCACTTTTACTGACACTTTGGCAGATACTTGAAAATATGCTAAAAGCGCAGATTGATACTCAACACTGTCTATTTCAAGGTCACATCTGAGAGTGTGTATAGAAACAGGCTGGATATGTACTGATATGTCTAGTTTTGAGGTGTTGACAATACTAACTCATCAAGTTAGGTAGAGCGATGATCGAGAACTCTCATAGCTCCATCAAGTTCGAAATGAGACCTTTATTGTCAAATAACCAGACGCGATGAAATGTAACCTCTTCAACATCGTTATTGAGAGGATCGTGCAAAACTCACAAACCCACATTATAGGGGTCGGTCCTCCAGAAGTTCGTACAGAATTCGGAATATGCACTGAAATGGAAACGGCGGAATGGACTTAACAGTAAACGAGGGCAAAACGAATTATATGTTATCTTTAAGAAATGACATACAACATCGTTTCGGATAAAGCGTCGCAATGGGCAGATATACTATTGAGGTATTCACAGACATCGTCTACAGCATCGGTTTCGTGGTAAGTAGTATAAACAATATCAATATTAATACATTTTCGAAGAATTAAACTGACCGGATACAAGACATTGATCAACCAGTCCTGCTGTGCTGCCCAGAGACATGTACAATTTCAAAAATGGATGATAAAGTCCTTGATCCGTTCGAGACAAAGATTCTGAGACACAGAGTGCTCCCACGCTGATTACAAAACGACAAAGACTGAAAACTTAAGTTATAGGGGTATTGTCAGTGACTATTAAAATGTTATGCTATTAAAATATCCCGTACTTATATCCCGAGACCTTCTGTACAAGAGTCAACACGCTTGCAATACACGCCACTGATCACGCAATGTTTTTGCGCTCCATTAATTGCAGATGATACACTGCTGCATATGTATATCGAAAGCAATTTGACTGAATGACTTCCTGAGTTGTAGGGCAGTATCGGAGGAGAGACTCTGAGAAAATGCTACTTCATCACTTCTATATGCATTACGTAGTTGACCTCCAGGGTAGGCCAAGAGTATCTCTAAATTGTGTCTGCCTGAGATTGGTGTTAGAGGCAAAATTAACTGCCCTAGTCGACTGTAGTTTAATGACTAGAAGCATGGGCATGTGATGTGTGTACAAATTAAAATAAATTTAAATAGGAAAACAGATAAGACAATTTGGTTAAAGCCGAACACTGTTTTCCGCGTTACAACTTTCAATTGTTGATCACAAAATACATGATACACTTATTACTCTTATTATCAATGGTCACATCACGACTTGATCACGCAATCAGTTCAACTGAATGCATTCAAATAATTTGTCAAGCACTAATCGTCAATGAATTTCCACTATTACAATTACCATTCGGATTTCTTCCGACCAAATGAACATTTCCGATAAGAGGTAACGTTGGAGGCCCAGGAATGGTATTGATAACCTTCCGATATTTTCCGAAAGTCGACTGATAGTAAACCAAAAATATTCCAACTATCGCAGCGGTAATAAACAACGTTAGCATATTGGTTTTTTTTTCTACAATAAATTCACAAATCCACTGAATTCGGTGTTCTTCGATGGGGGAGATATTTCAAACTGAAAACACTTCGCATGCACCGATCACTTTATAAACAAAAATGAGTAAAACTAAACAAGTTCAGTGAGTTTATTTCCATACATATAGTTTAATGTGGCGGGTATGCGTCATTGAAGTGTGGATGGAATGGAAAACAATATAATGATTTTGTAGCCTCATTTAAAAAACACTTATATTGCGCTTAGTACTAAGAGGCCCTACCTCAACATGTGCTGATTAATTGCCCCTGTACAAATTTCCTATGGTTTTAATTCATAGGAAAAATGTTTTGTTGTCTATGATATTTATATCCCGCTTGATTTTGTGGGAGGTGAGTGGAATGACAGCAGAATAGTTCGCATTATTTTCGTATTAACTGTAATACTACTAACTTTTAACGGTAAGTGTTTAAGTTCTGTTAATGTTTGTGTTATAGTTGCATAGAGTTAAGTGTGATCCGGATTTATCATTCATTCAGGACGAACTGCTTTTCCACAGAAACAGACAGAAGACATATTGGTGCCTACTAATTCTGTGAAAGTAGAGGCACGTATTGGTGCCTACTACTCATCGATAAACAAATGAAAATGCAAGCCTTGCCTAGAGTAACACAAAAAAAAATTTCTGGGAAGATTCTACGAAAGAACATCTCTTTAAATGTTTGAAAACACCATTTGAGTTAGAAGTAGAACTCATCAAAATGTGTTGAAGATATTCAAAAGGGAAAATATACCCTTAGGGAGGGAGGAGACTAGCAAAAGGCAGCGAAGCCATTATCTGCCAGAATGAATTAACTTATACGCGAGAAGAAGAGAGCATCCAAGATGTGGACATACCGATGTATGTAGCTGCTACGTTAATGTATGTTATCAAAGATTTTCTTCACTAAAATGTAGCAAAGCAATAATATTGTTGTCCAATTTTTCGGTTTAAACAGCAGTCAAAGCTACCAATGATATCCCGGTATGAAAATATTCGGTAAGTTTGGCCATCATACAAATTTGTCACCAGCCAGACAGAGATTGGTACAAAATGAATAGAACATAGCAGTCGTTTCGGCTATTGCCGTAGAAGACCCAGAAATGCTAACTCGGCACAACACCCGACTTATAATGCGATTGTATATTTGTGCTGACGCAAGAATTGAAGCCGTACGAACATAAACTACACCTAAAATGAACAAAATTCATAAGTGGTCGACCAAGTACCAATGTAAGGTTTATACCAATGGTTGATGACATGGTGGCACAATCGGACCATCAACGCATCAACATAGAATGAATATGATTTCGATACTAGATCAGCATTCTTGAATACATATGCTGCAGAACCATTGGGTCAATACCCATGGCCTTCAAGAATGCTAAATCAACAACAAGAGTTAAGTATTCAAAATATAGTCAAGCTACTGTCAGTCGGTGTTTACAAGCGAATTAATAAAGTTGTCAAGAAACGAAGTAACTATTGGTCTTATTTCATTGAACTCGCCCGAAGCAACGCTTAAAAGTTGTGGTGGAGGAACTTTCAGAAAAAGCGTTAATCAATTGACCGCCGAGATAATGCGACTTGACACCTCTCGATTATTTTGCGGCTACGACAAGCCAACAACTTTGGTAGAGGCTAACCTTCCAGGCGCATTGCAGGAATAACGCCGCAAAAATTGGACCAAGTCATCTAAATTTTGAACCAGCGCTAATGTACCGCGAAGAGTATGTGAAACTTGGATCTACTGGTCACACGCCCGCAATCACATTCAAATACCCTAAGATTTGTCTGATCTGTCAAACAAATTCTATTTCATTTATATAGTGAAATCATTTTTCTGTATTTTATTGGAATTTAAAGTTATCCGCACTAAAAACTTTTTACATTTTCTCAATTTTTAAATAGCTTAAATGAAAATAAGCATTTTTATCAGTTTTTGATTAAAAAGTTTTATATTCCTTGATGTGTGTAGCTTAGTTTATATATGTGAGTCAAAAATACATATTTTTGATAATAACTAAAGTCCGTGAATCCAGAAATCAATTATAGACATACCACTATAATCATTCGCAAGTTATTGACATAGTCATATAACCAAGTGAACACTTAATTTTATTGTCAGTTTAAAGATAAAGCACAGACCTTAGCAGAAGCAGAGAATACGAGACATGAATGCTTAATACTTGCAGTTAACCACAGTGTTTGTTGACATTCCGGTCACACTATAACTTATCAAAAGGTTAGATAAATACTTATATGTAGGTATACTACTTTCGTTGGATGTCGTACCATAATGTCGCTTTGGATACATTTCATCTGCTTTAGTTATACGCTCGAAGTACTATTGAGTGAGGTACATATTTTTCGATGTATGTGTCTGTTTAAGAAGCTATAATGACATCTGGCTCATAGTTTTTACTCAATAAACACACCCCCCTTCTAAACACATTATTTCATATACGTACTTATACGTCGTTTATGAGCAATAATTTTACCTTCGTCTTGGACTGTCATGAATCCATAGTCTCTGTGGTTCTCCTCATATATACTAAGACGCGTTGGCCATGGTTCTTAACATTTTGTCTTAAAAGGCTTGTAATATTTGTATGTTGCTTACATTGACAGAACCCCAGTGATTGTACCAATTCCAAAAACTCGCCTGGTTGTACTTGGGCATAACTCCTGATGAGTTAGAGTCGATGGCGGAGGATGGAGTGGTCTGGAGATCTCTCGTGCGTGCATTACCGCGACCCCTGTAGTGGATCGTGCGGGTCAGAAGATTATAATGATGATATAAATACTGTTATGTAATAAAAAAAAACACATCATTATTAATTGGTTAAAGATAAGACGTTTTAAAATTAAAATCTTCTGGGGAATTGCCCTATCCTTTATTAAGATTTGATTCTCCAGCAAACGTGAACTCTCGGTTTTTAATTGTTCACTTTATCGAGAGTCTACTGTATAAGAAATTATTTTTCTTATATCCGTGGTTCGTACAAAAGAAACTTTTTTTTTCTGAATTAGTCATATAGCTTCAAAGCAGTAAAACGTGTTAGGTGACCGGTTACTGGTACGCTTACCCTATGTATGATATTGATTGTTGCGTCGTTTGATCATTGCATTCAAACGTGCATGACGAACATACTAAGCGATGATAGAAGATGCATTCACTAACCGACGATTGATATATCCTTGGACCTCAGATTCACGAAAAAGGTGATTTTTTGTACTGCTCTCTCAAAACTGAGATCTTGTGGCACTCAGTCATTTATTGATATGATACTTCTTATATACATTATATGCATGCACACATTTTTATGTACTTTTACACATCGCCTGTAAGGCCACTTCAAGGCAACGTAAGGTGTACGTTTATACATATGTACAAATATCCATAAAGAGACCGATTACGCATGAAAATCCAACTCAAAGGTGATTGATACGATAAGAGTGTAATACCACTTTTGCTTTTGTTCTATATTCAAATCATAATATTTATATATGTATGTATTCTCAACAGCCGCCATAAATCTTGAACGTGTATATATGTATGTATATAGCTTTGCACAGATGTGGATGCATTTTACGAGCAAAACACGCTGCAAGTGATTGCTCGCAGTTTGTGCATCGTCCAACCTCCATACAGGTAATACAATCTGTTCTCTTTCAGTTCTCACTCAGTTATAATAATTCTCTTGAAGTGTGAACAGCTCATTTTACAAGCATTATTGAATATAAACAAATGTGTCTGCTTATATTGGTGATCGCCTCAATCGGCATAGGTTTTATTTTATATAAATTTTTCTTCGGGGAATACCAAAGAATGATAAATAAATTACCAGGCCCACCAGCACTTCCACTTATAGGAAATGGACATCAAATTGGAAATAGTCCTCATGGTATGTTCAATTTAAAAGCGAATCGAAACTTGTGGTTAGCGTGATCGCAGAATATCAACGACCGACAAAAAGTACATGAAAGTGCGTGTTAAGTGTTATTGCTTATTACTTAAAATTGATTTGAAACAAATAGCATAGAATTCAGTAATAGTGAGCAATTCTGTTTTGTGAAGAAAATCGTCGGATCTCTTGTGATAAAGATGCATACCAGTGGTTTGCCGTCAGCACTTTGTAAACTCTGGTAAAAAAACAAAAAGTTCAGCTTACACAACATAAGAGCCTACAACTAACCCTTCATAAACACATACGGATTATAATTATATTGTTTGTCATCTATCATAATTTTTAATTAAGTTTTTCTACAGTATGTAGTGGGTGTAGTAGGCACTGACTGTGCCTGTGCCTCTACGTTGTTGTGTATTCACTAATCTGCATTTGTTGCGAGCTTGCGCCAATTTTGTCTGTGCACTTGATTTTTTTCTCCAGCCGTCCGAATGAATACATCGAACTTCCTCAACGATTTTTTGAATTTAAATTTTTCCAGACGACATATGTTGTTGCTGGGATGGAGGTTAGGGTGGACAAATCAAAGGTTATGGTTATTTCGAGAGCGCCTGTTCAATGCACTCTATATGTTAGTGGAGTCCCATTGAAGCAGGTGGACGATACGATTAAAGCGAAATTCATTATGCTAATTCTAAAATCTTACTAAAGCACGCAACTACACTTGTTGATTCTATATAGTTTTATATCCATTCCGACCTTACCAGTTCCATCAGCTTAGTTGAATTCGACCGCTTCTTTGTCTGTCGGTAAATGGGTACATACATACATCGTTGCAGGTAATAAAACACTGTGCTACTTCTCGTACGTTCGACTCTCAAGCAGGCGTTGAAGTTCTCACTGTGAACTTGAAAATGATGCGTTTGTCAGTCGAATAAAAAGCGTTGACACTGCACCATAGGCATATTCTGAATATTTCTTCTTTGCCGGTCGTTTTGCGTACAATTCTTCCACCTCTCCTTAATCTCAAAATTGTATGCATTACTGTGTTAATATCGAAATGCTCACTGAGGCAGTTAGTATCTAGCATATCTAGGGGATCTACTTTTTCAAATTGTTTGATCTTTCGTTATTGTCGACGAGGACATTTACTATTGAAAATATAAAAAAAATATCTCTAAAGCACTTAATTTCTGTTTTATCTAGAACTTTAATCCGGCGAGAGTGTGGTGACAAAATGTAACATCGAGTATATGGCTGGGTATGACATACCCGCATACAAAATCACCTGTAAATATTGTTATAATGAATATTAACAAATAATTAGTTGCAAGGAGAATATAACAGTAAAATAAACATATCAATCATTTAAGAACATATTAGGAACTAGCGTCGAAATCGTAACAGTCCTTGTATAAATATATTGCATGTTTCATACATGGCCGCTCTATAGGCTGTACATGCGTTATTTGTTTTACGATATTTTTGTTCATATCTGATATAGCGACTAGCGACTATCATTTTCGGTTGATGGACGTAGATGTTCATTGACTCCAGCTACACAAAACGCGAATGCGCTTGTGTGATCAGCTTAAAAAATACAGTTATGCCACACTCTCGCCGGGAGCGAGAGAGAGAGAGAAAAAAAGAGACCGAGAGAGATAGAGAGAGAGACTAAAGACTCTAGTCGCAAGCCTCATATTTTTGGGAATGACTCCTCTATAACCACATGAAAGAGACCCATCTACAATGCCCTAGCCTGAATTCATTTGACAATCACCGTGTTAATGCGACAAGGTCTTGACATGGTCAAAGCCAACAAGGAGCTACCCCTGATTTTTTACTCTATTTTAAGAAAGGTATTTTATAAGGTCTTTGAAATATTTTCAGAATCGAGTGTTAATTTTACCATTGTTTATTAATAATTTTTTTTCTAAAACTGCCACTAGCTCCTAAAC
Source organism: Eristalis pertinax (assembly GCA_907269125.1). Lineage (NCBI taxonomy): Eukaryota > Metazoa > Arthropoda > Insecta > Diptera > Syrphidae > Eristalis > Eristalis pertinax. The sequence continues at coordinate 24,081,907 of OU026146.1, read as the reverse complement.
GGTTAAAATGGACCCCACTCCCATAGCAGACAAAATTCTTATTTTTGACACCTACTAAAAATATTTATCAATTTTTGGTGCCAAATTGATCATACTCTCCCCTGATTTTCGAATTTCAAAGCTTTCACATTTTTAAACTTGTATTCAATTCTTTCTTAAATGTTTTCAAGAACATACTCAATTCTAGAAAGTGCTTGGTTCAAGTAGAGAAAATACGACATTATTTTATGATCATTTCTTGGTCCACGCCCTTACATTGACTGTGACCAATAACCACACATTTATATAAACCTTAAGTGTCAACAAAGAGAAAAAAGGGAATCTGAAAATCTACATTACAAATTTGAACTTTCAACTTGTGCATCGAATTTAAAGATATGCATAAGCAACCTTAAGGAAGTTGAATCAACAAAATGATTTGCCTAATTAAATCTGATCATATCCGTATGAAATTGGTATCCGCGCATACAGACATAAATCGTTGATAGAATAATTGTGTTACTAGACCGGTTCATAAATAATTTTAAATAGTGTGCTTTAGTGGTTGTGTATGTTTTTCGTTGCAAAACAGCCAATTAACGTAAAGTGCTTGGCGCGGTCACATAATAGACAAATTGAAACTACTTTTTTCCGATTACGTTGTCCACTCGTAAAGGAGAAGCGCTTAGGATGAATTATCTAGTCAAGCTTGCAGAAATCATTTCAAAAATATATCAGATACCCAGTAAATTACCAGTTGTTCATCTCTTCATCTTCATTCTTCATCTTTTTGAAGTGTCATTCTCTTTTGTTACCAGGTCGTCTTAGACTGCCGTACAGTTTATTGGAATGTTTCAATGGCCTGACACTAAAACCAATTTTTAAAAATAATAAAGAAGACACCAGCATTCACTTTTTAGAGTGAGAGGGTAGTATGGTATTTCAGTAAATATCCCTTGACGTAACATCCATTTCGAAATATTATGAATTTGTCTAGTTTGCAGGTAGAAATTCAACTATTTTTGAAAGAAACCAAGGTCACCAAAGGACATTAGGTATATATAATATTACAAGGGTAAAAATCATCAGGTAAAAAGAACGAACGCATGTGAGACAGTATTTTTCAGTACGCCACACGACTAACTTAACGAACTCACTCACTATGGATAGAATTCCTGAATTTTTCGTTTGGTTTGCTTTCTCTTTTTTTATTACAGAAATTTTGATATCCCTCCTGAAATGGTGGCGCCAGTACGGACAAGACAAATTCCGGGTTTGGGTTGGATTAGAAGCACAACTATTTATATCAAATCCAAAGGATGTTGAGGTACTTGCTAAAATCTGGTAAATGACAAAAAGCGCATCTAAAAACTTATCTGAATTTTAAATGTTAGGTTATACTCACGAGTACACAAATTTTACGAAAATCCATCATCTACAACTTACTGCATCCATGGCTTGGACAGGGGCTTTTGACTAGCTATGGCTCACAATGGTACAACTATCGAAAAATAATCACCCCTTCATTTCATTTTAAGATCCTTGTTGATTTTCTCGATGTAATGAATAAGAATTCTACGAAATTTGTGGAAATACTGAAAAGAGAATCCAAGGATGCACGCATCATTGATTTTCAGAAATTTGTGTGCTATTTGACATTGGACGTGATTTGTGGTTGGTAACAATAAACATTGAATACATGTCCGGTGTCAATTTATAGCTTTTTGTTCACAGATACAGCAATGGGTGTAAGTATCAATGCAATGGACAACAACGACTCGAAGCTTGTGAAGGCATTCGAATAGTACGCTGAAATATATGCATTATTTGCAAATCGTTTCTCTAATCACTTATATTTACAGCATGTGCTACACTATCCAAATGCGTGCATTTAGCGGATGGAAAGCACACCCGTTTTTATTTCGGTTTGCACCGGAATATAAAAATTACAAAAATTCTTTAGACACGTTGAAGAATTTTACTATTGATGTAAGTATTGATTCTTGTTTTATTTAGAATGATGTTTAGCTCGTTGTGTTGCTCGATGTTGAAAAATGATCAATATTATGTACAGTCATGTAAATAAGCCAATATAATGCCCGCAATGTCAGAAGCCGCAGCAATCTCACAAGAGCCGGTGATATCTCAAGCGTAGTGTTTTCAGAATATACTTAGACTAGGTAAGATCCATTGTGCTGCTAATCCAACAGCTTAGTCAGGAAACCAGCTGGAGCTATTGCTTTGAGACAACTTGTGTCGTGTCCTTCACATCGTTTACCTCCAAATAGAAGGGGGCTGCAAGTTGTCGTAGCCCTCGATTTGCCACTACCGGGTTAGTGCACCGGAGCTTTTCAAAGTACTTTAAGTCTTCAGTCACCTGGACAGTGGTTTGTTAAGATTCTGGAATTCAAAAAGTGGTGCAGCGTATAAATATTTGATTTAGTTTCGCTTATTCATTTCAGTTGCAAACAAAATGTTCCTTCTTTTTCTGTTTTCAACAAACAAGTTGTTGGTGCGCCATTTGAGATTCTGGCGTCCTCTGCCGGAGGTCTATGTAAATTTGTACAAAATAGTTAACAAAAGAGAAAAAGGTGGAACAATTTCTACCATGAATTGTTAGATTGAAATGAACTTAGCACTTGTGGTATTACTTACATTTGGTTTCACTTACAATGATTTTTGAAGAAGCTGCATGGATAAAGAAGAGGTAGGAAGTACACATCACCTAATCTACATCTTAAGACTTTCAAGATAACGAGCAACATTAGACAACAATCACAACAATATCCCAGGCAGCGATAGTACTGATGAATATAGCTAACTCCTTGTTTAGTTATCAACTTTCTCGTTTTTTTTATAAGACAATGATACTTAGACCATTTATTCCACAAGAATTCCTAGCCGTCCTAGCTTTAATATAATTTGCAATATTTCAGATTCATCCAAATCAGTGAAAAAGAAAGTTTTTTGGATTTCAATATCAGCTAAAGATTCTGTATAAATATTTGTAGAGCTACACTAGGAGGTAGGCTTTCAATTATGTTTTTGAAGAATAAATCAACATTATATGCAATTTCTACATAATTTTCTGCTATCTCACTTTCGGAAAGCTTTATGCTATTACTTCCGCTTTCATCTTTCTTTTTACCTCGCAAACCGTTTTTATTATTCCACTGCATTCTAGGGTTGGCCGAATTTTCATCAAATATTGCACTTGCTTGATACATGATAAATGTAATTTGTTCTTGTTACTAACACAGCTAATGAGAATTTTTAGCATATATTATCTGGCTCAGATCTTCAGTAATCTATGGCTCGATTCCCTGGTATTTATATGTAAAATGTATATATTTTCTGACAAATATAAGTGTGTCCGCTAAGAGTGGACAATTCTTAAGACGCTAGACGGTTATAATGAGTATTACGTCAGTGGCTTCGGAAGGAGTCTAAGCCTTCATTTGATTCGTGGCGTGAAAACATTTTTAAGATAGTGTGCCGCCAAACAATTGTTCTATACAACAGATGGTGAGTGGGACTCACTTTGACTTTGTAGTAGTATTAAGACTCCATTTCACAAGGTCTCAAGATATGAAATGAAGATGTAAATTGTATATATTGTAAAAAAAAAAACAAAACGCAATAATAAAATTGTAAGATAAATATAGTGTACAATATAACAATTCAATGCAATTCATTCTTCTATATTCTTCTGAAGAAAATGGAACCCAGGTTCCAATATTGCTTGCATTGTTTGGTGGCAATCATTGAGTCTTCTACAAATTCATGAAAAAATGTGATCATGAACAAAGCGCAACGTGGTAACTATCCTTGTGAGCTTTTCAAAGTATTTCTGAGTGAGCACTTCTTCCAAATAATAATTGCATCCACTGCAGCTCATAATAGGGGATATCAACGCAAGTTACAGTGCCACTTTCACATAATCAGCTTGCAAATCGGTCTCTTTTGTACATATTTTAAAAGATGAACCATATACTGATTTTTTTTTCTTTATTAACCACGGGGAAGATTATTTCGAAACGTCGCGAATCTATGCAAAATGATGCAAATATTAAAGGAGGAATTGAGGATATAGATGAACAAGCCAATATTCGTCAAAAACATGCTTTCTTGGACACACTTCTTACGTCCACCATAGACGGTCAGCCGTTAACAGTGCAGGAAATTTACGAAGAAGTTTCCACTTTCATGTTTGCGGTGAGTACTTTTTATTACCTCTGAATATAGTAAGAATGAATTTTTTTAAAGGGTCACGACACAACTGCATCAGGGATTTCATTCGTCGTATTTTTACTGTCAAGACATCAAAATGTGCAGGTAAAAGACCATTACATATTGTTTTTCTTTTTTTGTTTGCTTAAATTTCCGTCTCTATTAGGACAGGGTTTTCCAAGAACAAATGGATATTTTCAAAGGGGATTTATCACGTCAAGCATCATATGCAGACATTCAGGACATGAAGTACTTAGATATGGTAATCAAAGAATCTCTGCGGTTATATCCTAGTGTTCCGTACGTAGGTCGACGTGCTGAAAAACCGTTTGACTTAAGTATGCTCACAATATCCATAAATCGAATAATTGAATAAACTTAAAGCCGTTTTGATTTGCATTTCAGATGGAGTCCTTATTCCAAAGAACACCACAGTCAATATTTTAATTATGTCTATGGGCTATAATGAAAAGTATTTCCCGGATCCACATAAATTTGACCCGGAACGATTTAATCCAACCCATCAAGTGAAATCAAGTCCATTTGAATATGTTCCTTTCAGTGCGGGCCCAAGGAATTGCGTAGGTGTGTAATTTGCAATTTTGTGTGTGTTTTGGCAGTGATGAAATGCTTTGTATTTGCAGGACAAAAATTTGCTCAAATGGAAATAAAGGCTGTAGTCTCCAAAATTATTCGATCATTCAGGATTCTGCCACCTAATGATGGACTAGAATCAACGGATGGCCGCGAATCCATAGAGCCAGCAACCATATATGATCCCGTTCTGTCGTCGGTACTGATCCTCAAGTCTGAAAATGGGATTGCGATAAGGTTAAAAGATCGAAATGCTTGAAATGCCTGATAGAGAAAAAGTTCACCCACTTTTATGAAGTGTTATTTTGCATTTTATGATGAATACGTTGATTTTGTTACGCATAGTCTGAAAAGATCAAATTAAAATAGATTCCATTATCTGATTTTCTTGCTTTACTATAGTTCCTGATAACTCTACCTTCATATACAAGCGATGATGACTTGCGTCTTACCCCATTTTTATGATAAGCTACTTCGAGTGACTTATCTTAGATGGAATACTATTATTACATATAAGGTGTTGTACGAGCACACGAAATCCTCAGTCACGAAATTGCTCGTGGGCGATTGTGCGTTCGGTTTGTGTATTGTGGTTTTTGTGCATAAAGAAACGAAAGAGAACAAAATGCTTGCAATAATTATTACCGTTGCTATCCTTGCACTGCCTTTCCTATTTCTTCAAAAGCATTTTCTGCGATATCAAAAATATCGACGTGCTGTCAACAGTATTCCTGGCCCGCCAACCGTACCCATTTTAGGAAATGCACCAGCTTTCGGCAAAGATCCCCACTGTACGTTTTCATTTGTGTAAAATTATTGTTAAATTTGTGAAGTGATTTTTATAGGTGTTGTATGAACAAATTTTAGTGACTATTTATTTCTGCACTTCTGATTTTTTTTAATATTCATAATATTCAAGTTCAACGTGATAAGTGAATGGAGGAATAGATTAGATTAGTTTTGACAACAGTGGAATTGAATGTAATCAACGGCAAATGTACTCCCCTACACTACGATCAGAAAAGGTCTGATAATCCATCTCCGTTAATAATTTGTTAATCATTATATACATATTTGGTAAAGGTGTGTAACACGATCACTCGACGTGCAGCAATTATTTTCTTGTCTGCAGTCTCGGTGTTGCTATGATCCAGTGGTCAAGAAATGCGTCGCACGGTTGAGTTTTAACCAAATAACACCTATGCGGTCCTGGAGATCACCCACATACTATAAGTGTGAGATTTCCGGTGTTCATTAAATAAAAAAAATAAACATAATTCGTGTTAATACTCAAAACTTCAACATCAAAAAACTAAAGTAACATTTAATTTTTACATTTTACATTTGTACAGTATTTGCATTACAGAAATCGCAAAACAAAAATACGTAGCCTACCTTTTCATTATGCATATTCATTTTTTTTCTAGTCAGATTGACTAAATAAAAGGGTTACTTACGTATTTCGAAGGTAATACATTTTACGACTTTAATATGTTGGCTGCCACATGATCCACCTGTGGTCATACTTTTAGAAAAGAGTACCTTTCTAGTAATACAAAAAATAAAACAGTGATAAACATAAAATAAAAAACTACTTTAAGACAAAAACGACACTTAGCACTTACAAGAGACCGTTCCTTTTTTGTAAATTCATCTCACAAACGCTCAGTGGAACCGAAGTCCAAAGATTGCGCCGAATGTGACAAACAATATGTTGTGTTATACGGGCTTCCGAACTTGCCGAATGCAAGTAAATATACCGAAAAATTAACATCAAACCAAAATGATATTGAAGTGAAATAAGAATGTCTGAAATGAAAATCTAAGACAGGTACAGAAAGGTCATTTGCTAGAGACTATTACTAAAAGTAAGTTAAAGTTCACTCGTGAGAGAACAATAGCAGTTTGGCCCTGGCCCTCTACGGGCTGTAGCGCCACCCATATTATATTATTATTATTAAGTTGACGTCAAGAAGAAGACGAAGATATTTGTATTGGTTTTATTTCGGATTTATTTTCAGCATTTATATTATGTATAGTTTCCGCAAACTTTCATTGCGTATTTTCTTATATATCACCATTAATAAATGAATTGATCTTGAATATGCATTTCAATTGATATACCTACAACATTCGTTTATATATACGACATTGATCTGTGATGAAAGCTTCAGCAACACAACCGTTCAGTGTAAAACAAGCAAAACGGACTCATGGCACTACGTGTGAGACATTCTAATAGATAAGATAATTATATGGAACAAACTACGATGAAGTATGTATTTAAGCCTGAAAGTCATGTAATAAGTTCTTCGCGTTTTGAATATGCACTTTTTTCAAATTACAACTCGTCAGGATTTTTTGAACTATGTAGCAACATCCCCATATAATATGTTAAGAGACATTAATCTGGGAACACAATAGAACTCCTACCAGATTAATTATCCAAAAAATACAAACATTTTTCACATGCATAATTAATTGTACTCAAAATACATGTGCAATAATTGTGCTCTCTGCTGGAGATGAGGACAATAAAGAAGTAAACATTTGGTATTAAATGATTCAATATAATATATCAGAAATAACGAATGTGTATATTTATAATACGGGTGCTTCTTAAGCCCGTAATGTACCTTGGACAAGTATATACATATATATATATCTTTAATTGGTCCTCATTGTAAAACTACTTTTACCTACATATGTCAACACAGAGAAATCAAGAAATCTTTGCTTCAGAAAATGTTGCATTACCGGAAAGGATTGCAACAATGAATAAAGGATTTGTGGGCTACCGTTCAACATGTTAGTTCTTGGCCCAGCACTGCCCTCATGGAACAGTGATTATGAGAACCATTAAAAGAAACTAAGGATTGAGATGCCTGGTTTAGTTCAGGCTGTGGTTCAGTTCACAGAGTCTGCATGTGTGGATTTCTCTCGTTTCCGATGTAATCACGGTTGAAGAAATTTCCGACGCAATTACAATTTTCCAAGCAGTTAAAATAAATGTCCGTGAGAGTGAATACATGTGGAATTAATAGCCATTGCAATTTGATCGATCGCAGTATAAAATGCTTTAACATGAGGTATTTATTTAAGGCTTAAAGTTATATCAATTCTAATTGATTGCAGGAAAGATTTTTATAAGAAAACTCAATACAGATCAATAATACATTTTAGTACTGGGAATATGTCGGTTGAATTGTTCTACGCCAATAGGTTCCTATTATTCACGCAAAGATAATCGAAGTTTAAATAGTATCAAATAAGTTCATTGTTTCGATGATGTTTCTCAGTTATTCACTGTATCAGTGGCTACTGCCTCCTAAAATAGAATCCCAATGCCAGGAAGATTCTTAACAGGATTTGAAAATGTTCCACATTTTTAGCAGTAATTTTAAAATGCTGCTCCAAAATGTCCCTTAAGCCATCGTGTATTCTAAGCAGAAGTAAATAAAATTCAAGAGGCTGCCAATTGTTCCGGTGGACGACACATTGTGCGTGTATTATTACTACAGGAAATATTGGTCAGATGCATTCACAACTCGGCTGGGTCCCTGGGATCCATGCCCAGCTTCCAGTTAATGAAAGAGCGGACGAATTAACATGACTGGCGACAGACGTGTAACTAACATCGGTTCAGGAAACTTTCCAGTGACTGATAAAGTTTAATCGTTCCTAACTTATCTAATCATTATTTAGTATTATCACAAAACTTATAAATATCCGTTCTTTTTTTACTTTTCAAAATTTTGGAATGACTGGCGCGATCAATTTGTAGCTACCATGTAAAAATCGACTTATCTTAAGTTCAATCTCTGCAAATAATAGTATATGCGGAGTACCTATAAGTTGCGACCAAACGTCATTGGTTATATTAACGTAACTGCGCTATTTGTTGAAGAGAAAATGAATACACTATAGGGCGGCAACTACCTAGGACCCAATGGATTGCTCCCAATTGTGCTAGACACCTAGCTCAATCCTTGGCAACTCTTTTCAATTTGTCAGACGTTGTGAAAAGACCGTCAAGTCTACAGAGCTGGATGAATTCTTGAACGCAACCAAAATATACAATACATACAAAAGCTTATGGCCTCTATGAGATAATATCTGCATCAGAAAATCAACTGCAAATAAACCTTCTACTTCATACTAGTGTCCAGAAGCGGTCTTATATTTGAAGAATGGAAACCTCGACGTAAGATGAGATGTTTCGAAAAGCAATAGAAAACTCAAATCTGTTGACAACTCTGCTATAGTGTAAACATTTTGGATCAATTAAACAATTGTTTTTTTGCCAGCATCGATTGAGGTTTGCTTTAATAATATAACAAAACTAATACACATATGTAATTTGAAAAAAACCAAAGCAACCCCAAATCATTTTTTCAATCATAATCTACTTCTTCCTACAGCGAAAAATGTCGAATATACATAGCCATATGTATGTACAGACATGCATACACATGTAGTTCAGATGTCGATTAAAGCAAACTCGATCGGTGCTGACAAGAAATGAATTAATGTCTGAACCCAGATCAATGTCCGCATTAGCACAAATCACGTGTCCGCTATCACACAAATTATCCACATATGCTTGTACATATATTCATATTTGTGTTCATATTTGTTTAATTATTTTCCTGGTATCGAATAAACTTCTGTTTACAAACATAATAGGTACTTGTTGTGTCAATCATATAGCCTTGCCTCCCATAAAGGTTCAGTAACACCATAAAATCTCAAATTCACCACAGTGTTTACTTTATCAATGAGACCAAGTTTTCGTTGCTAATTCATTACATTAATTTTTTTCAATTTTATTTATTTACTTGAAATATACATACAGTTGTGTTTAAAATAATGCTACCAAATCATCAACTGTTACTTGCAAAAAGCTACGAATACCGGTTCCACGACAAGCACGACAGCAATTTTAAGGAAATGTTGGACGAGGGAAATTTTTAGTTTTAATAGTGCAGAAAACCATGTAAGAACATTACACGTTAACCTTCACGTATTGCTGGTACCACCATATTTATTATTTTATTCGCTTAAGGGACTTGAATTAGCTTCGTCTTCCACATTCACAGACGATGATGGAATTAAGCAAGACTTGCTATTGTTGCTATCATTAACACTGCATCCAATGTATATCCATGGAGTAAAAGACATCCCGTATTCATCATCATTTCTTAACATTTGTACATTTTAAAAGCGAAATCGTTATATCCGCCCATTGATCAAGTGGGACAGTAATCGTTGTATTCGACTCGCCGTTATATAAAATTCTTACGAATGTCATCAAAATTACACGAAAATGAAACGTGGCCCATATTCAAAATAATAGTGCATTTGCCCATGGATTCGTTGTATTTTGTCCTGGGTACGAATACCCCTGCTCCATTTTGTTCATCGGTTCTTGATCCGTCTGTATACCATTTTACCGTGTAGCTGCTCTGTCTGTGGATTATGGATTCATTGCTCCAGTCCTTTTTGGTGTTGATCGTAATGGTGAACTTCTTTTGGAAATTGAATTTCCTAATTGCGTCATACTTCGAAATGGCCATGAGTGGTCGTTTTTTGACCAGTGCATCGAACTGTCTCGATGTCTTTTCCCATCCCTTCTTTTGCCATTCTCATGATTTTTTTGTTTGCACATTCTGCAATCACCAAATTCAAAGGAGTCCGCTCCAAAAGCACTTCCAAGGCAGCAGTTGGGCAAGTTCCCATAGCCCTTGTACTACAGGCGCATGCTAACCTTTGAACGTCAACGTTGTATTACATTAGTTGTGTGGTTCAACTCGGTCGAACGACCAAAAAATACTCCGCATTCACATTGTACTGCGCGGTTGTAAGTTTTCATTTGTAGGGTTAATTTAGTGGCACCAACATGGCGGCGCTCGAGTTGTGTTCGTGTATCGCTGGATATAAATGAAACGATTTATATGTTTAAATATTGGATGAACATTGATTTATTCTTAAGTTTCAAGTTACTCTTATAAGGGTTTTTCCATCCCTTCCCCTTCGTAGTGTCATGTGTGTTTTGCTACAATATTCAGTTACGATGTACAAACTGGCTGCTGGGTGCGATCGGCACACATCCCCTATCGTCATCTTCATGATCGTAAATACCCTTTCTCGTCGTTAATGATTTGTCGACGTCGTAGAGCTACCGTTGAAACTATTCGTTATCACTGATTACAAATATCCCTTTTCAGTATGCTTGTTGATTGGTATTGATCGGATCGTAGATCTACCGTTAAAACTGTCTCATCTACTGCTCGTAATCAGAGTCTTTGATCCCTTTTCATCATGTCTGCTGTTTGGTACTGATGGCGATTGGTTGAATGTTCGGGATTGAGAGAGGGTCTGGACGGATTCGTAGCTCGCGCCCTTCTTGCAGTGATGATGGTCAAATATTGGAGAATAAACAAAAAAAAAACGAATATGAAAATATCTGTAAACGAAAATTTAATAACGAATGTCTAAAAATGTTAAAGCAAACTCCCTCCCACCACCCCCATAGCTAGATAAACCCAGAAAATACAAATCTAGTTGATCCAATCTCACTAATGTTTACAAGTAAAATTAGCAAACGGTACGTTTAAAAAATAAGAAACAAAATCAAACCTAAACTCAGGAATTTTTTTCATTTTCTTTCTTCCGCCCTGAGGCGCACTCGTTGAAAACAAAACGTTAATGAAAATATGTATGGGGTCGTTCGACCAGTTTTCACACTGAGCCACATGTGGTACTACCAAGCGAAAAAGTTGAACTTCCATACAATCGTCGTACAGAGCTTTTACACTTGTATGAACTAATACAAATTGGTCCATCCGGCTCGGCATTACAACCGGGTACAGTGTGACCGCCGCTAAAGACAGAACTCAAAGTATATGATACCGTGATTTCACTTTCTACAGACTACATCCATTCAAGAATGGACTTTGCTTTCAAGGGATATGTGTCACTTATACTGTTAAAACAAAAACATATCCTCTTCTAGTAGTCTATGACTCTTGACTGTATACTACATACATAAACTTTTTAACATTCACGTGTTGAATCTTATCTGTCATAATGTACACAACTACACTGATGGAGATAGTTTCTAGTTAAAAAGGCAATTAAAGTATGAATTCATGCACATATAATACATATGTATACGTATGTATATGTACATACTCGTAACTATAATATGAGAATTATAACACGTTTTTCAGAGGGTTGAGGTTAGTAGTTAGAGTGTTTATTGCTACGATGATGAGTCGAATTATATTTGTTAGAAGAATAGAACATTATTATTAGCATTTACAAGTCAACACAGAGTCTTGAAATGAATTCAATTATTGATTGATTAATTATTCATGGCAGAAGAAAGTTAAGCGTTGAATATGATAACCTAAATGAGGGGCTCCTGACTCCTGAGATTCTGTTGACATCAACATCATATTAAATTCAGAAGTCAAATTATCGGGGCATTAAAATTATTTTATTTCTATTCAGTATTTTTTCCTTTACACGCTGATATTATTCAACTGCTCACAAAGAACAAAGTTTTAAATCAGTTTGGCTTAATGTCCTATTACATTTGAATTACCATTTTTTCTTTCTTCTGTTGCTACATTAAGATTCCTATCATAAGCATGGGCGAAGCACATTTGTATTGATTTCGAAGAGTATTTTCACTGTATTTTTTTTGTGTTCCACTTTTTGACTGACGGAATAAGCTCAGTTGTGGCAATGTAACCAAAAGGAAAACAGCTTATGGTTTGTCTCCTCTTCGATTCCATATGAAAATGCAAAGTACTGCCTTTGCCTACTTAATATTTGCAATTCTATTAATGCTTAATCTAAGTTACACTTATCGATGTATAGGCTTCGATTTAGACTTGCTTAGTTATACTAATTGCATATACCTATCACAACTAACCTTTTCGAATTATCGAAAGGGTAATTATTTATATATTTAATACTCTAATGTTACCAATATCATCCAGCCGTCAAAATATTAAGTAGGTACGGTTTGTCATGTCATCATGAATCGTTTTACGCTTGACGAACGTGAGGAAATTATTACAAAAATATTATTGTTGGAAATACTTCACAATGGCTTCACAGTGCAGGCAACAACAAAGTACACCCTTTTGGACATTAAGTCACCAATTAGACAGAAAACATAGCCGCCGTATCGCCGCGTCGGCAGACAGTCAACTCGGCTTAATGCAGTTGAATTCGGGTAAATTTGTGCTGACGGAATAATTGAAGCTGGACGAGTTTTTGGGCGCTAGAAATGTTGGCGAGACATCCCGATTTTGACTTCTCTGGCAAGGACAGTTTTTAGCTCAGCATTCACAAAGACTTTTGCCGAGGTATATGGAGAATGAGGAAAATAAATAAATTGTGTCAGGTACAGAGCGAAGTTAACCGACTTTCAATTAGCGTGGCAACAACCGAGCTGCGGGCCCAACAAGACGACGTTAAATGACATACAAGCGTAGCAACGTTCGGCGTAGTGAAGGAGAAATGTGGGAGATGGCGTCGGTTGTTGCCATTTGAAAGATATGCTATTCCATTCATAATGACATGACATTTTATACCTCACACCTTTTTTTTTTATGATTGTTGATTGTTTCATTTATTTCATATTTCAGCCATATTTATGCAGATGATTGAATGGTGGCGAATTTACGGAAAGAACAGATTCAGGATTTGGGTTGGACTCGATGCAAATGCATTCATAACAGACCCAAAGGACATAGAAGTATGATATCCATTTATATTCGCAAACAAAAAATCCTACAAAATAAATATTATCTCCAGGTCGTCCTTTCCAGTACACAAATCTTAAAAAAATCCATTATCTACGACTTACTCCATCCATGGTTGGGGCAAGGGCTTTTGACAAGTACCGGATCTCTATGGCACAGTCATCGAAAAATGATTACCCCATCGTTTCATTTTAAGATTCTAATTGATTTTCTTGAAGTGATGAACAAAAACTCAACAAAATTCGTGGAAGGTCTCACAGAGGCGTCGAAAAACGAACGCATCTTCGATTTTCAGAGGCTAGTGTGTTATTGCACACTGGACGTGATTTGTGGTAAGCACAATTTTAAGATTATCTAGACAAGGCCATATTCTACGTGGTATGCTTACAGACACTGCAATGGGAGTTAGTATTAATGCCATGGATGACAACGATTCTGATGTCGTAAGGGCATTTCAATAGTAAGATGTTTGAGTTTTTTTTTATTTTACTGTTAATCAATTCATGGCAACCATATGTATCTTTCACAGCATGTGTTTTTCAATCCAAATGAGAGCATTCAGCCCGTGGAAGAGGAAGGCGTTTTTATTTCAATTCGCTCCAGAATACAAAAAATACATGAATGCTCTCAACACATTAAAGAATTTTACATTCGATGTAAGTTTCTGATTACACATATTTTTTTATTTTTCTATAGATCTCGTAATTATTCCATTACAAAATTTAAAGAAATCCCTTAAAAGTGACCAGAAGGTGAATCAATTCATGGCATTATCACAATGGCAGATCTCGTTTTAGTCAAATGAAAAAAATGCCTTTATGACTGTCGTGCTCTATCCCTCTAACATGTGTGATGTGTGATGTGTGGAAAGTTAGAAGAGTCAGTTAGTCACAGAAAAGTTCACGATAATGGGAAAAAACAATAAGCCTACTATTTACAGCCGACGGAATTTGAAATGATGTTGAAAAAGATATACGGCAATAAATTCGTTGTCGACCTTATGAACTGAAGGTTGGATTTTTCGTCCTTACGCCCCATAGCATTTCGATTTTTGAAGTTTTAGATGACAAGTATGTGTCCTGTGATCCAACATGACTTCTTAGTTTCCTCACTGAACTTTCATCCGCTTCATAATTATTTCTTATATTACTGAGAGACCATCATTCTAGATTTCCTACATTTCACACTTTACATATTCTTATTGTCTATATTTACTTAAGAGACTTGAATTATTTTCGTCGCGAAGATCTCTTTTCCTTTAAGACGTGCTGCTTTGCTTTTCTTTTCACCGCATTCAGGGGACAGATAAGTTATTTAATTTCCTTCGTTGAAATATCCTACAATGAATTTCGTATCATAATCACCAATGGCGTCCGCAAATTTTCCGCTTGCACGCAATCGATAGACTTGCAACTATTGAATTTTACGGGGTTGAAAACTATAAACCGGGAATTAACTAACCTCGTCAGCAAATATCAGTTTCTGGTTCCTTTATACGTACAGTGGACTCTCCTTAAGTCGAATTCTCACAGGACATCAAAATCAGTTCGAGTTAGAGAGAGTTCGTCTTAGAGGGTGGTTTTTTGTATGGAAAATTGAAGTCGAGTTACAGAGAAATTCGACTTAGGGAGAGTCCACTTTATATGTACGCAAATCAAATAAATAAATTGAAATTGTTTATATTCTTTACAATAGATCATTTCTAAGCGTCACGATGCTATGCAAAATAATGCTAAAGTTAACAAAAATTCAGACAGTTCAGATGATAAAATGGTTCGCCCAAAGAACGCATTCTTAGATACATTACTTACAGCCACAATTGATGGCCGTCCGTTAACAACACAGGAGATCTACGAGGAAGTATCCACATTTATGTTTGAGGTGAGATTCCTTTACATTTGAAATGTTTGTTTTGACCTCTTAAATATTCAACAATTTAGGGGCACGACACAACGGCATCAGGAATTTCATTTGCCGTATACTTACTCTCAAGACATCAAGATGTACAGGTAGGCATTTAGAGTAATTTTCAAATCAAAGTCATATGTAACTAGAATTGGTTAAAACACATTTTAGGAAAAAGTTTATCAAGAACAGAAAGAAATTTTCAATGGAGACCTAACACGTCAACCATCGTACGCTGATGTTCAGGAAATGAAGTACTTAGGCATGTTCATCAAAGAAGCACAGCGATTGTATCCCAGTGTGCCCTTTATAGGACGCTACACAGAAAAACCTTTTGATCTGAGTAAGCATTTGCAGAGAATATTTCTGTTAACAACTGAACAAATTCTATTTTTCTTCATAGACGGTACTATTTTGGAGAAGGACACCACAATTAACATACTTATTGCTGTCATGGGCTACAATGAAAAATATTTCCCGGATCCATACAAGTTTGATCCAGAACGCTTCAGTCCAGAAAATCGAGTGAACGCTAATCCATATGAATACGTTCCATTTAGTGCTGGTCCAAGAAACTGCATCGGTATATATTTGTTTGGTCAATTTAATCTATCTCTTAGCTGCAATCTCTATGTATTTACAGGCCAAAAATTTGCACAAATGGAATTGAAGTCAGTAGTTGCGAAAATTGTGCGGTCATTTAAGATCCTCCCACCCGAAGATGGACTTGAATCACTAGATGGCTACGAACCCATAAAGCCAAGAAACAAATACGATCCTATCTTGTCGGCAGTTTTAACATTAAAGTCTGATAATGGTATACAGATTCGCTTACGAAAACGGGATGTCTAAATGTTAATTTATATTAGTACGTGTTCATACATACATATGTCACCAAAGTCATCAAATTTGAATTGGAAAAATAAATAATTGACACATGTACTCGTCACTCGTATAACACTATTTTAAAGTCTGTATATTTCGTTTTGCGCATTTGTAGAAATGTTCTCTATTACAAAGGCCTAAACCGTTGGCGGCCGTGGCGTTGTGGGTCTGGCCCTCTAGGAGATGTGGCGTTATCCATATTATTATTATTAAACCGTTAGAAACAGTGAGGCGGAAGAGAAAATGACGAATGATTCCACCGATCAGCACCGAGACTCAGACGGTGACTTCTCCTTAGTCTGAGGTTTTCGAATTGAATCATTTTTTTCAAAATAAATTTGAACCATTTGTAAACGTTGCTCCGCCGTGAGTCTATTCATGATGAATTGTGAAACCAAACCACAAACCTTGCCACAAACCAACAGAAAACTGTCGAATCAGCAGTCACAGAAAACAATGTTTCGAATTTTAAATTCCCCACCTCTAAAAAAAACTATTCATTACTTGAAATTTGTAAAGGGTGATTTTTTAGCTATTATCTTTTTGGCAACACTGGTTTAAACAGCTGACGCACGTTTCGTGTTTTGTTTCACTGTCAAACATCTTCAGTTTGGTCTATAATTTAACCAAACGAACAACGCTTGCAAATTATTGAATTTTATTATCAAAATGCGTGCTCTGTTAAGAAAGTTCATCGCGCGCTTCTTCCATTTTATGGTCAGCTCATTTTTGGCTCAATGGGTACGTAAATAAGCAGAATTGTCGATTTTGGAGTGAATATCAGCCAAAAGCATTGCAAGAGCTACCAATGCATCCAGAAAAAGTCACAGTTTGGTGCGGTTTATGGGCTGGTGGCATTATTGGACCGTACTTATTCAAAGATGATGCGAATCGTAACGTAACTGTGAATGGTGAGCGCTACCGTGAGATGATTTTGCCCAAAATGCAAGAGCTTGACTTGCATGACATGTGGTTTCAACAAGACTGTGCCACATGCCACACAGCACGCGCAACAATGGACTTATTGAGGGGCGAGTTCGGTGAACATTTTATTTCACGTTCGGGACCGGTCAATTGGCCGCCTAGATCGTGCGATTTAACGCCTTTAGACTATTTTTTGTGGGGCTATGTTAAAGCTCATGTCTATGCAGACAAGCCCGCTTCAATTGACGCATTGGAAGACAACATTGAAGCACTTATTCGTGAGATACCGGCCGAAATGTTGGAAAGAGTATGCCAAAATTGGACTAAGCGGATGGACCATTTGAGGCGCAGTCAAGGTCAACATTTGCATGAAATAATCTTCAAACATTAAATTATATGGACCGTACTATCGATTCAAATAAAGATCTCATGCCTTTTTTTGAATTTTAAAAAATCACCCTTTATAAGTAAAATAACTTATTAGGCCTTTCTGGTTATTGGCTCAAAATATGGGTTTGTAGTACATGTAAAATATGAGATATTGAAAAGGTAGTAAAACATAGTAGCGCCCTATAGTAGTGAGGCATGTAATGAGTCATCCTATAAATTATAAAGTAGATTCGATAGAGAGAGTGGCAAACTTCGCGTCAAATTGTGACATCGAAAAGAAAGGCTGATATACAATACAAAAAATTGTAAAATCTGGACTTTTTCTGGTCGTTTTAATTTGAACATTATAGGTTATGTAGTCTTTTCGCCACTTTATCCGAAGTGTGTTCCCATTGTAGTCTACAATGCAGAATTTGTTGTACATGCTGTTTTAAGGACAACATGTGTACATATGTTATCTGATTAGTTTCTCGCGTAATCAGAAGAATTGCATTTCATGGTTGCATATGGACAAATATTGCTCATTCTAACGTTTGGGAAATTGTATTGAATCTTATATAACTGCAATGTTAATTCACAAATAAAATAAATTGATTTGCTAATTAGCGTTCACGTGGCACCGGAAAAACTGACATGATATGTGCAATGTGGTATGTTCGTTGTGGGCGAACTTCGAACGAATAGCTTTTATGAAAATGAGGGTGAAATGGGTTCTAAAGTATAAATAGAATATGAAACTACACTTGTGAAATCCAACTACGCAATCAAATGCGATTTTAAAAACCAACTAACGAGTACGGTTTACTTTTGAACTAATTCATTCTGTCGGAAGGTAAGCGGAAATTACGTGCACATATGTGTGCTAAGTTTCGAAGGGGAAAACATAACTAATTTGTGCGTTGAAATCAAAATGCGTAACAGAAATAATGTAAATTTATACTGACACATATTTCGATTGTTCTGTTCATTGAATTGAATTCCAATAATTTTAAGGAACTTTGATTGAGGTTTGATAAAATATGTGAACACATTGCGCCATACCTGATAGAAAGGGTGTAATGCGTAAATGGAATAAATTAATTTAATTTGCAAAAAAAAAAAGAGTTAATATGTCTACTAATATTTGGCATGACTTTAAAATATTGTTGAAGTGAAGTGTTTTTGAAGAAATGCACTAAGGAAATTTATTTTATATTTTTTAAAGGATTTTATTATATATGAAGATATTTTAAATGACCGTGTGATTCACGTGGATTATTCATCCAGTTACTATATGTAAGTATCATCAATGGTTCATCAACTATGGTTGCTACGTGTTGATCAGCGCAATAGCCAACTACGTGTCAAAGATTCTGTTTAAGATGTAGCGCCTCAGTGGTATCTCGCATTGTGCAAATACCTGATGCAACTAAACGGACAACTTCTGAATGAAGGTATCGAAGGCAAGGAACTCCTTTTGAGGCGTTTACGAATACCCCTAGCTTTCTGATTTGGGAAGACGAAAAGATGCCCGACGACTTAAATATCAGCCATCCACAAAGAAGGCGATCCTACCTCTTGCAACAACTACAGAGATATATCCCTGCTCAACGTCGCCTGCAAGATCATGTCCAGTGTACTGTGTGAACGCTTAAAACCTGTTCCGCACTAATCGACACGTACCAGTGCGGCTTTCGGTCCGGCAAATCGACTATATACACACTAAAGTAAATCCTGAAGAAAACTAGCGAGTTTCAAATCAATGCATCACGCAATTCCGTTCAAGAACCTCTGAACCCTTCGAAACCTGCATCGGATTTCGACATGAAGATGCGCTGTCGTGTGATTTCTTCAATTTGGTACTGAGGAAGATAGTGCGGCGGGCAGCCGCAAGCACGCTCCATCTACAAGGGTCTTCAAATCTGAACCTCTCCTGGTTCGATAAGGAGAGGAAGACCGAACCTCCGGTATAAAGCCCAAGTTATCGCTGACGCAAGACCGTCAGCGATGGAAGGCAGCTATAGCTCAGGCTGCAAGGATACGACCAGGAAATTCTCTTAATGTAACCAATGGACAATGAAAATGATTCATCTCTTCCGAGAACTATGCCGCAAACAACATAAAATCCATAGTGTTGTAAAACGCTGAGACCTTTTGGACTTACAATCAAATGTTCACACTCCGACAAATCGTGGTCAATTTTAAGAGAATCCTATTGATATCCTGCCTTTATACGTGTAATGACTATATCAAAATTATACTACCCACTTTAAAAATATTTTTTTTCAATTGTTATGCTTGTTATGATTAACGTGATAGATGTGTGGAAAAACATAATTGCATGTTTGTATTTTAGTGTGCTACTGTAGTTGCAATTATACTGTGCATTGCTTTGGATGTTCGAACAAATATTTTGCACATATAGGAAGTAAAATCATATTGGGGTAAACGTGCAAATTCAGTGAAAAACGTTTTAATGGCAGGATTCTGAGAAATCAATTCGAAACTCCAAAAAAAAATCTTAGCATTGCAAGCTTATTTCTAGCTGCGTCAAAAAACTACAATAAATGTCGAGTTTTATGGAAAATTCTGAGAAATTGAGCAGGTATACAGGATCCATCACTGCAAGCTTACCTCTGCTTTTCTTAGAGGGATCTAACACACTTTAAAAATGAAAGTCCCAACATTGATGGAGATACTGCAACCCCTAGCTCGTTCATAGTTCGCAAATAGACATAGAAGAAAGAGCATTATAATTTGTTTGTTTTTTTTTATTCAAAATGCGCAACGCATGGAAATATATTTATTTGTTATTGTTTTATAAAAAAAACATGTATGTACAACTTAACGTTTCTATTTTGTACGTTTATTCCCTTTTCTTCAATCGAATCTGTATTCCATTTTCTGACTGCAATGTTACTCTAATGTTCAGTATAGGATCATATTCGCTTTGTGGGACACAATCTGTTTTAGTGTAGTCATTTATGCCCGACGACAACCCATCGATGGGTGGAAGTATTTCGAAACTGGCCACAATTTTTGATATCATAGCTTTCATCTGTAGCATTGAATACTTCTCGGCTAAAAATACAATGATTATGTGTCAAAATTCTGTATTACAAATAGAAATAACATCCATACCAACACATCCCCTTGGACCGGCGCTAAAGGGTACGCTTTTGCATGCATCAAATCCCTCCTGTTGATCGGGGTTCTGGAAGCGTTCAGGATTGAATTCGCACGGATTTGCAAAATATTTCTCATTGTACCCCATTGCCAGAAGGCATAGCAATATCGTCGTATTGCCAGCGACTTTGGTTCCATCTGTCAGAGAAGACTTATGCATATGAAGTGGAGAAATTCATGGAATATGTGCGCATACTTATATCGATTGATTTTCTATTAGTCCTTGCTATCACCGGGACACTTGGATATAAACGTAGTGTTTCCCTAATAACGGCATCCAGATATGTCATGGCGTGTAGCTGTGATGGGGAAGCTGTTGCTAAACGATCCGACCCAAGGACTTTCTCTAATTCCTCGAAAACTTTCGTCTGCACTTCTGGATGACGTGAGAGAGTGTATATGGTGAACGAGATTGCGGATGCAATTGTTTGGTGACCCTGAGGAGCAATTGATTGCACTGCATATGTGTACCAATGGCGACACCGTATTTGAATATATCACAGCTTACCGTATACATGAAGGTAGAAATCTCTTCAAATATTTCACTAAATTTCAACGGACGGTGATCAATTTTTGCATCCAGGAGATAATCCAAAAACGGTTTCTTCTGACTACCGTTTCCCTTGGTTGGATTGTCAAGTACAGCACGCCGTTGTTGAACAATCTGAAAATAAAAGATTTCACACATTCAAATCACTGTCAGATCTTAGTGTTTATTCTATGCAAATGTTATTACCTGGCGGATATTTTTCTTAAGTGTCCTTAAACTATACTGCTGCTTCCAGTAGAATGGGCTGAGATAAAACAACGACTGAAAACGTTTCACAATGCTGAAAGTCCTTTCGTAAATCACTTCGCAGAGGCTTAAGAAAAATATATTCATTTTGTAATAAGGTGCGAGTCTTTGAATAATATGCATCATACTTCCAAATGGCTTTGTGAATATCGGTCTCTTCACCATCCAATGTGTGACTTGGTACCCCTGTTGCATTTTCTGTAATTTAAATTTTCTTTCGAAATGCTATTACTCCTACATTTCGCACTCAAATAAACTAACCGTGAATGATGTCCAAGGCACATTTGTGAACTAAATCCTGTACGTCAAATCTCTTCTCAGTGTCCGCATAATTTACACATTTTTGTATGAGCTTGTTACTGGTCTCATTAACCACATCCATATATCCTAATACGGAAGACATCTCAAAGGCGGGTAGAATAATTTTTCGATGCTTTAGCCATCTGGCACCGCATGCTGTTAGCAGACCATCCCCAAGCCATGGCCGGATGTATTTGTAAAGATCAAACTTGTTGATGACCGTATTGCTGGAGAGTATTGTCTGTGAAACTATTAGTGCAATCGTGTGTTTTGGAATACCCAACGGATGTGTGTACGTACTTTGATTTCAACAGGGTCGCTGAGAATAACATGATACTGAAAGAATACTAATGAACGAAATCCTTGGAACTCGTATTTTCGGCAATATTGAAGTAGTTTCTTTGGATACTCTGAATAAGCAAATAATAAAATGTCAGCAAATTAAAAAATGTAGCAGACAGAGACAGGTAATATGACTTTATATTATAAACATAATAAAATGTAGGAACATCCAGTTCGTAATCCGGATTTCACATACGCTTCTATTTTATACGTCAAACCGAACTGCATATTCTCTGAGACTTGAACGTAGCTTGAATCTATGTAAATCGTGCAGGTTATTAGGTACATCCCGGGGTACAATAGGCAAAACTGGCAAAAAAATTCGAAGAGACTTGCTTCTACAGGAGTCTTAATGTATAGGCCATTAACGAAATCCACGTCCTGCTGAAAATATGGCAAAATCTGGATTTGTATACTTTTATAGTTCATCCCACCTAAGAATTAAAGCCAATCGACCACGGAATGTGTAGAATATACACTACTAAGTGCTTACACATCAGCATTAAAATATATATTATATAAAAAATTTTAACAAAACTTTTCATTCAACAATGAGTTTAATTTTGCACTTGGTGGATACGTTATCAAACAAAATTGTCACTTATATGTAGATAAGTGAAAATCCACACGGTGCATCCACAGCACAGTCTCTCTGCGTTGCTTCTTTTCAAATCAATGACAAAATCTCGGTTCAGTTCTGCGTGAACTTTGAGGTTCTCAGTACGTGAAAATGGAAACGATAAATTCCTCAGTATAACCAAAACCGTACGACACTACACCTGAATGGTATTCAATTTTACCCCATGTCGCAGATGTACCACTGATGTGGAGACATGTGGATTTACATCTCACACAGCACTACCGATTTTGGTTGAATGGACACCAAAACCGTGTGGTCTGTCGCTGGAATTCCTTTTGTGGGGTTGAACAAAATGACGCGCACATCGTTTTAACACGTTGAATGCCGTCAGAAAAAAAAAATGTCTTCACTGTGCCAATGTGATTTTATGCTGTCTTTCCTTTTAAATGTTTTGTTTTTTTTTTATTTGAGCGTGGCCACCGGTAGGTCACTTGGCCGTCAACGTGTAAATATACACACATAGTTCAGGTTATTTATCCATGAGGGAAAGAAATGTCTAAATACGAAGTTTGAGAGCCGGGATGCATCAAATCCTTCTCAGGCAATAGGTGATAAATTGCTACTAATGCATCAAAAAATATTATTTTTTACATTTATTTCATATCAATTTTACGTACATATAGATCGATTTCGTAAAAAAATCCCCCGTCTTTTAAATATTGTTCAAATACCCATCGGTAATGAAGCGAATTACCTCGAGATGACTCCCGATGTAAAGGTAAAGTAGAGGTGGACGCCAAAAAGAAACTTGAGGAGCTTCAATTGAGATATAAAGACATGTACTGGATTATTGGAAAATATCCCAAGCTAAGTATTGACAAGAAATTGCTTACATACAAGTAAGTGCTAAGACTGGTCTGGGCGTATGGCATACAACTATGGGGTTGTACCAAAGAAAGTAATAAACATATATTACAAACTTTCCAAAATAAAGTTCTAAGAACCATCGTCAACTCACCCTGGAATATACGAAACGACGATATCCACTGAGATCTTGGAATTTCATCAATCCAATTTGCTCGTAAGCATGAGCTTCGCCTGGAAGCGCCATAATCTCAGTTGTCCTTCCTAGACGAAACTAACGTTTTCCGTCGCCTTGAAAAGACTACACCCGTTGGCCTAGCACGGTGAGTACAACCCACGGTTAGCAAGATCTCTCAGTGGAGAATCTCTTGCCAATCGCGACTTAATCAACAAGGTGAAACTGCTTAAGAAGTGGAAAACTTAGTTGTAATATTGATATATCTTACTTGAATGTAGTTGTTTTTTACTGGGTAAAAATTCCTTTCGCTATGTGGGAACGATCCCCATAGTGTCTATAGACGATTAAATAAAAAATAAATTAACATTTTATCTTCAGGACGGTTGTAATTGTTTTGTATCTATATTCTTCTTGCAAGATACATTTATCTAGGTCACACTACAAACAAAAACTTTTCCTTGCATTCGCTTAACTCTCCGACAAAACCTTCTTCAGATAAACTGGTTGTAGAAAGCAGTGGAATTAGCACATCCCTATTTTTTATTTAACATTATTCGTATCCAATTTTAGTACAAGTCATTGTTTAAATACTTTTAAGACCTCTTTAGAATTTAATGTATAGAATTACACTCAATGTTCCGTTGATTTGGCTGAATTGGTTTATCTCTACTTCTACCCACAATACGAAGTGTATGAGCGGACAACACACAGTCGAATCAACCCTCTATCTTGAACAAACAGAAAACATAAAGAAAAAGTGAAACTAAGATCCGTAAGGTAATAAATTCAATTCGAAACGTAAAGATATCACACAAAGATTGTGACAGGTACACAATTACCTGGATTTTATAATAAGAACAGTAAGATATGACATAAGAGTATCTTGAATCATGAGACAATTGCATTTATACAGTAGTACTTCAATGCCTTTTTCTTCTTCCTTAACGGGTGGAACTGCAACAGTTCATGTTGTGCGCCCGTTTTCTACTAAGGTCGAATGACATCTTGCAGTTTTATAACGACTCCGAATATCGATGTTTGAGAAGAGTTTTGCAGTGCTTCTAGCGAGCGGTAGTGCCTCGAAATATTACTTTGCGTTGATGGCTGATGCAGGAAAATACTCAGTCATGATATGTACAGCTCGTACATAGAGACATGACCCTAACCGGGCGTCAACGGATCGAACTAAGGTGGCTGAGCCATGTAGAGCTCCGTGTCGAAGAGTATTCGAAATCGAAACTGTGGGATAACGTAATAGAGGAAGCCGACGTCTATTGGCGGTGTATCCAAGTGGAGAAGGACCTTAATGATCTTGGTGCGGGCAACTGAAACCAGCTAGCTAGGTCTCCCGCTAGCTGAAAAGGCTTGTTGGCTGAGATCTAAGTCCATTACAATCTTTAGATCCCAGTGCTTTCGATTTTGACTTTATATTTTCAGTTCTAATCTAAAAAGCTTATGTTTCTGAAACATTTGGAGTCCCGCAAATTTATATATTTCTGAATGAAATGAAATTGGTGACATAATTTGAAGTGAAAGAGGCTGTCAACGAAGTCGAAAATTCTAGAAAAAGGAATAGTCGTGGTGGCATAGTGGGTAGCTGCGTCGGCTCTTACATGCTGCTCTTCAAGTTGGTGTCCGACACTCAATGGAATAAAAATACAAATCAGTCCTCGGGTGACATGGAGTCATTCCACA
This sequence comes from Eristalis pertinax, assembly GCA_907269125.1. Lineage (NCBI taxonomy): Eukaryota > Metazoa > Arthropoda > Insecta > Diptera > Syrphidae > Eristalis > Eristalis pertinax. The sequence goes on along the minus strand of OU026146.1, from coordinate 24,056,300 downwards.
CCGTTTGGTTGGAGCGCCTCTTCATCAAGCGAATCACGCTCGACATAAGTAAATCATTCCTATACACGTAAAATTGAGACACACATGTCTACAACAAAAGATTGTTGGCTCTTCGATCATGTTCGCAATATTCGATGCAGATGTTATTGGTTCAATGCCGCACTTAATAGCGTAAGTCAATCTAGTAGATTACGGATTAAACCCGAAGGCCCGATGGCACAGTGGGATACGCAAAGAGACGGCCGTTGGCTTCGCAAAGTGAATATCTGTGTTTTGACAAACATGTAGATATTGCTGACGAAAGCCTTTGGGATAATCTGCTACATGGCCCTCATGCGGCCAGTTATGGTGTACGGTAGTTCACTGTGGTTCCACGTGAGTCCTTCCCGGATGGTTATGATGAGGTTTATGGATTTATATAATATATATTCAGTACGGATTGTACGACATAACTGCGCTAGTAATTGAATTAATCACAGTTGTTAATTGTGAAGATAGTGAAGCCAGTTTTAAGATACTTTTGTCTAGCATCTATGAATACAAAATATAAACAAAAATGAATGCAAACACAAATATACGTCGACTCCTACGCTGAGGATTCTTGTTTCAATAGCCAACACGAGCTACTTTCACAATACACAGCTCCAATTAAATTCGAGTCAGTGACTGAAACTTCACCGTTTCGTTTTCATTAAACTTTTGGTCCCCTTCCACCTGTGAGCAATAGCGTGCACAACTCGAGTCGCTTCAATAGATACATCTTCATTTTCTTAAAACTTTAAAAAGAAGGAAAACCAAATTCGAGATCTGCCCGAAGTACTCTGTCTTGCTTCTGAAGTGAGGACAGGTGGTCCCCCTACACATAAGTATCCATACCATCGCTATTACATAAGGTATTCTCTAATCACAATTTTCAATACTGTACTGTCATCAAAGAAACGTTGCATACTTCATCTGCTTTCATGAATCGACGCGCAAGTTATTGGTCGTTTCACTATGGATGCTAATCGTCCCCATCTGCCAGTCGCTGTTTGTCGGTTTCCTACTGTTTGTTTTTTGACCTTAACAGGTTAACTTTACCTGAATACCACTTCTGTACAGCGTGGGGCGGTTATGAAAGTAAATTTTGTCGTGGATTCCCGGAGACGTATACGTAATATTTCATATGATTTCAGTTCAGTTTAGAATTTTCAGTAAATTCGTTGGTTTTATTTTGCCTCTTTATCCCTTTATTACCACCATTAACAGGGAAGTTCGCAGGCATTAGACTGATCATAAATATACTGGTTTCAGACGAGCTGCAATATGAGCCGAAGTTGTTAAAGATAGTGTGTAGAGCGGGCATTGGCTTCTTACTCCTTGTAGAATATGGATCTACTGCATCATGAACGATAGAGCACATCTTGCTTTTGATGAGAGAGAGTTTAAGCCTTGGGGCGATATCAACTAGATTAGAAAACGAGTACGTATCCGCGGAACAGGAAACAAATGCAAAGCGGAAACAAGAAATTCGAAACTAAACACAAGCGAGTTTCATCGTTAACCTTTTAAGCATGCTGTACATTAGCAAATTCACTTTATCATCCAATAAAATTTAACGCACAACGTCCGCCACTTAATAAGTTGAAAGTATGGTGATACACAAGATAATGACCAGGTTCCAATAAAAATTGCCGAAGGTCCATAAAACGTTACTAAACATTATATTAATCGACAGTAGATTTATGTTACGCAATTTTTTTTTGTAAAATACCGAAACACAAGAAGTTTTATTTGAATACAACACATATATGTGTACGTATTCATTTACGCTCTTCGCGCTTACCATCCGGCTTGAGCCCAAATTGAAAAACATTCCCCACAAATGGATATGGAATTGGACCGGGTATCATTTCCATAATTCCAGCTACATGGTCCACATAATTAAGAATCTTGAGCCCCTTGTATAGGCACACAGATATAATCAGAATTGCTATTAAGAGTAGATACATTTTGATATCCAATCCACAAACTCTTCACTTAAACAACTTTCATACACGCAAGATATCGAGTAACTGCCGAAATTAAGGTAACAACCAGCTGCTAAAAATTGCAAGCCCATTGTAATCAGCACGATAATTTTCTTTTATTTTGGATTCTCCCAGTAACGACACCTATGCTGGTGTTTCACCTACGTTCATGTGTATGTTCGTATTAAAACATTAGTCATAATCGGCTATCGGTGTACCTTGCACAGCCACTTCACGGCGAAATAAAGGAGTTAGATAGAACCGCATATTTTGAGAGCAAAGGTTAAACTTGATTAAATGGAGTACACAATTGGTTTATGACGTACGATAGTGATAAAATAAATAAAGCTACTGATATCTCCATTTCACTGTTATCGATTTGTGGTGCGACAACAATTTCTTGCAGCTGCTGTTTTTGATTTCGCATATCCATTTTCCTATGAGGTGTATCTCGCTTTATTTCTTCTTCCTAATGCTACGTACCGAAATTCAATCAATGGATTCAACTGAAAAGCGTAGAGTTACAATCAAAAGTGTGTTGCTGTTGCAACTGTAAAGGTGCCATTTTTTAAATATAACAAAAACAAACTTTTCAGGGTATTTGTTTTCAGAAACAATTGAAATCGGTTTTAATCTCATTTTTACGTCGAAATTTGGCTTTATCAACAAGCAAGGTGCCTACACAATGTTTTGCTTTTTTGAAAGGAATCGAATGAGCCAATATGACTTGATCTGCAAATGCGCGCAAATCGTGCTTACGTTTGACGATTTTGTATTGTGCCACAGCCAAATATTGGGGCGAATGTCCTGTTAACTTGTGTGTCGTACGCCGCCGAACAGTGGACAGGCGACTCCAGAGTGGACGTTAGGATAACTTCTAGTTCCAGTTAGACCGAGAAGTACATAACACATATATTAAGTTAGTATTTTCGTCAAGTATGTAAGAAAATGAACTATTAATAAAAACTAAATAAAACCGAACCGCCGGATTGAAGAACAGGCGTGATTCTGAATGATGTCCTCGCGTTTCTTCATGTTTAACTACTTTATTGCGTGTTGCACTAGAGCGACATTAGCAATTAGGTTATTCAATCCGAATGAAATAGCCACAAGACCGACATCCAAACATCTATGTACGAAAAAATACTCCATTCCACAATGTACAGAGGATACTCGTTTCTCCTGTTTATGGCGTGCAACTCAACATCCAATTTCTGCTGCTCAGATGTACCCAAATGTTCTCTGAAATCCATTAAAACTCTCAAAGGATTAAATAAAATCTCCATGTTACCGTTGACTTGTCATTTCACTAACGAAAAAAAAAAACAACAAATTAATTTTAACAAGCACCAAAAGCAAGTCTTCTTGCCGAGAAACATGCAATGTCAGTGCAATTCTGCTCCTATGGAGTTGTTTCTCGAAATATTTTTTTTGTCTCTTTATTATTTTTACGGACTTTGCTTCCGCTGCTTCTTCCCTTGGGTAATGGATACATTGTTCTGAAAATTGGTGTGTGCTTTTTTACAATCTCATTTTCTGAAGGGAAGCAAAATCACTATCAAGGAGTATATTTTAGTCACGTGGGTATGGGTGGATGTGTAGACTAGTGATATCTTGTCTTGGCACTTTTGGCAGCCCAAAGCGTTTAATGAATTGAATGAGGAAACACCATGCAGAAGCGGATGATTTAGAACAGTATTAAACGCAACAAACCCCAAATTGGATCAGTGCTCTATTAGCGGTGACAGTCATAATGTGATATCATTCCAATGATTGGGTTACCAACAAGGGGTGAGCAGGATACCAAGTCATTGTGGTTTGCCTCAGACCAGTGTCTCTTGTTTCCGTTCTTGAGCAGACGAAGAGAATTAAATATAATTGTTTCTATGGAATTGTTTATTTTCACGTATACATATATTATGTATGTTTGTTCGTCATATGGTACGAATTCGTTTATACAAATGTAATATAAGATAAGATTCTTTGTTGAGCAGTTATCTCATTTTCGCGTTGACTGTGAGTGTGTCTGTCTACTATCCATAAAATACAAATTTGGCAGGAACTCAGTTTCACGTTAATTGTATCTCATTACCTTAAATTACTCTGGGGAAATCAATGTCACCGCGCACATACTACCCGTTGATATTTAATTTTGCTGAAATGAAATAAAATAATCATGAGAACAAATTTGCTCGCATTTAAAATCCATCCCACAGGACTCGTTGCGGCTGAATTTTTGATAATTTCGGTATATTTATTTGGACCAAGTTCCGAAAGAACCTCACTCCAATATTGTTCGCTTTTTTTGCCAAAAGAGAAAAATCGTATTTCAAGTGCAATAACATGCACTAAAATATATACATCGGCAGACTGCGAAAATACATTTTTGGAAGTCAAAATTCCACTTCAAGACATTTTCAAGGCTGTAATCAGAATGCCCAAAGAGTAATAACTGTATGTTTAGGAAAAGATTCTAAAACTTTGCCGTTTGGAGTCGGCGTAGGTCCACGACACGGGTGACTGCTGTAGAAGCTAAGCACGATTCATTCAGCGGTGCGAATGCTTAGTAACGATCAATGACTTATGGGATGACACTTCCGATGAGGAGACATAAAGTTAAGATACAGCCAAACCCTTCCCTCCCTCCTACAAAGTAGCTTTACCTACCTTCCCTCATCCTTTCCGGTGGTCTGGATCAAGGTGTCGCACATACCGTGCCAATGATCAGCTTGGTTGGGGGCCGACTTGACGGTGTCCCGTAGCCACCTGGCGACGCTCCAGGCTAATCCGCCTTAGGTGCGCATTTCGGATCACTGAGCAGCCTGACCTTCCTTTCTCCGCTAATCATGGGACCATTATGTCGTGTCCAAGAGGCCGATGGTGTGGGAGCGGGTGTCTATTCTAAGGATCTCAACATTCAACTTTTTGATATTTGTTTCAGGCAGAAATCATACTGATTAAAGAAGTCGTGTCTTGGCTAAAATACAATATCATATCAAGTACAGGCATCGTCATCTGTTCCGACAGCTATGCAACGAATAAATCTCTGATTCGCATTTAATTCAGACTTCCCTGAATTACAGCCTATCTCTCAACGAGATGGCCAATTATTTTAGCATCCAACTTATGTTCGTGCCGGGACACTGACATCCCACAGAATTGTGAAGCGGACGAACTTGCTAAAAGGGGTACGAAGGTGGTACGCCTTCCGGATGGAGATATGCCATCCATGCATATCCCTCCTGCTAAACATCTACTAAAGTGTGAAACACTTACTAGCACATAGATCCAATACGCTCACGTAGCCTGATCAGATTGAGTAGACTCAACCTCAGAACCATTATCGGCGTACTTACCGGGCATTGTGTCATTGGCGCACTTGCGTCCAGACTAGGCTTCCCCTTTAATGACTTCTGTAGAACCTGTAGGGATGAAGAGGAAGTATATACTAAAAATCTTCTATGCAATTGCAATGCTCTCTGCACACGTAAAAAACGGCACTTGGACGCCTACTACTTCAACAACTTTATAACTTATAAAGGGTGTCCCATAATTCACGCAAAATGTAATTTTAATAGAAATGATTTTTAATTAGAAAGCTAAATTGTTTTATTGATTCATAGTTTATACAGATTGGGGTTATTTATGGAATAGCACATAGGATAAATTGCCAGCACGGCTTTTCTGTCAAGTACGTACTCTTTTACTGAAATTTTCTAGACCGTATCGCATAAATGTGGCTGAATTTCATTAACACAGCTCCCAATTTCATCTTTCAAGGCGTTGGTGGTCGTGGGCTTATTTGCATAGACCTTTCACTTCAAGAAACCCCAAAGAAAAATGTCCAGTGGTGTTAAATTGCAACATCAGGATGGGCAATTCTGATCGCAAAAACGTGAAATCATATGTTGGTCACATCCATATCTTGTATTTTAGGCACTAAATACTGGGTTATCATCTCACTATAACGAACGCCATTAATTGTTACTGCCTGACCAGCCGCATTTTTGAAGAAGAGCGGTCTGATAATGCGTCCAGTCCAAAATCCCCGGGTGCACTTGTTTCTCAACAATTTTGTCGATTAACAAAGCCATCAAGATGAAAATGATCATTACTGAAGAAGATTTTGTACGAAAATTACGGCCTGAAGCTGACAATACTTCATTATTTTTAAAATATTGCTCTGCAATGGAAATGCGTTGTTCGTCCGTATAGCGCTCCATTTTTACTAATTCCGAAATGTCAGCTGTCACATTGTTATCCATTTTTACTTGGCATCACTTCAACTATTACTGGCGCAAAATTAAAATTTTGAGTAAGTTGTGGGACACCCTTTATGGTTCCGATACGCGGGAACTCTATCATTACATACATACTCGTACATATATAGAGGACGGTCGCAAAAGGCTCTGTCTCTATCGTCAATAAAATGCATGGTAGTGAAACTTTGTACACATAAGTACATAGCTCTACACAAGTTGTCGCTCACACGCACTGTAGCGCTGGCTTCCTGGGTGTAGAGGTATTCCAGGTAATGAAAGACCCGACCCGTTAGCATCGATTTAGGAGACCACCTAACTTCCACATCAAGCGACTAGGACATGGTATTCTACCGATCAGTACGAACGATGCAACACACCTACCATGTCCACCTCAAATCAGAGACATTCATTGTATTGCTTACCTGTTGTTATTTTTCCATTTCACTCATCCAAAACTTAATTGAAATAAAAGAATAAGTATGTGCCCACATATAAATTTTTATTTAGCATGTTTAAAAGTATCATTACAAAAACAAATAGTTTTTAAAATGTATTTTAAATTTCAGATCCACCTTATATTATTCGAAATCCAATTGATAGTGGGCTGATTGTTATTTCAATGATATCCAGTGAAAAAAAATATTTTTGTTTATTTTTATTTACTTTCCCAGTGATGAAAATTTAAATGATCCTAGAAAAGATGATTTTTAGGCATTTACTCAAAAAAGGGGGATACGTATTATGATAAAGGGATACATATAAATAGAAGGATTTACATACATATCTTCCATTTTAATATATTTATATTTAAATCTAATTTTTAATAATTTATCTGAAGCAGTGAAATTGTTCATACAAGTTTGTATCGCTAAGATCACTTTAGCTTAAGGAAATAACAGGTATCTTTAGTTTTGGTTTAAGTGAATGTCTTAAACCATGATGACTTACCAGATGGTCGTGCTGCCTTTGATTTACACGACTTTTTACGTGCCTCTTGACTGGTCGATGATTCACGCGAATCGGTTTGCATTGCTTCATCGGTGTCATTTAGTTGAGCTTTTAATGTCTTTTTCAGATTAATTATCTAAAAGAAAGACATAAATTGGCATAAATAATTTAACAATCCAATTTTATATGCATAAAATGAAAAAGAATATACATTAGTAACTGAAATGATATTCCCTGTCGCATTTTACGGGTTGCAGTACCCCGTGCATAGTGCTAATTTATGGCCTCGTCGGTATATAAATGTAACTAATTGAATGCATTATTTGCTTGAAATAATAATTGTGAATGTAACATGAATTTATCTAGTTCACAGCTATTGATATTGGAACGGTTGTAAATCAATAAATGTTCATAGATGCTTGGACAGAAGAATGAACATTCCTTCTATATACATATGTTCCATTTATTCAGCTTTTTTGTTTAGTCTAATAACCAGACTTCACCATATACATAACTGACATATCCTGTTTTAAAAGTACGTCCTTGAAATATATGTATATATATTTTTTTTAAATTAAGTCTAAACAAGTTCAAATTTATTTGATACCCTTTTGAAGCCTAAATTTAAGTGCACAGTTAAAATGTGGTACATTTATGTTGTAAATAATCACTGCACATACCTCTTGGTCGATACGGTCTTTGTTTTTCAAACGCTTAGCTTTCTCTGAATTTGCACGATTTATTTGTTCTTCAATGCACTTCGAAATCGTATCGCATGCATCTGACCACTCTTCCAGTGTTTGTGCAATTTTACTTGTGTATCCTGGTGGAATATCTCTTCCTTGTGCATAATCAATTTCAAGAAATCGATTGTTTTGAAAGAGTTTTCCATGAATAATATCTGCAATGAGAAATAGAAAGGTTTTGGAAACTCTTTGTATATATAAATATATTATTAATATTTCTGTTTTTATTTCAACAACAAACTCAAAAGATAACTTTCAATTTGTGCAGAATTATATCTTTCTACTTCATTTTTTACGACAAAAACATTCTCGAAATACCAAGATAAATGTTGAGGTTTCAATTAACGCCATTTCGTTCTGGAACTTCCGGCAGCAAGTAATTATATTTACAAATTGACTGGAGGGATCTTGGTAACTACGAGGAAGTTTGCAGAAAGTAAACTGAATTGATGTGTCTTTATGTATTTTACTACACAACTTAATAGACGCAATTATTTTTGAGAGCAATGCAATTGGGAATTTTTTGAGTTGTTGATCTACCGAAAAGAATTTGTTATATTAAAATTATAAATTATAAAATATTTATTATACTATTGCAACTACATGAACATTACTTTGGAGTGAACTGCCAAACAATAAATACGAATATAACTAAATTAAGCGCTTTGACGCGGCAATTCACCCTCTGGTGATGAAATGGAAATTTTGGGTGTTAAGTGACAACACTACTTCTCGACACGACATCTTGTCATTTTCTTTTTGCAAATGACTTAGTTATCTTCAGATCCTTCAGTGCGCACTCAATAGGTTTGTGGCCGTGTGTGCTGATACTGGGAAGAAGGTTAACATGGACAAATCAGAGATTATTGTCATTTCCAGAACGCATATTCAATGCACTCTACATGTAAGTGGAGACCCATTTAAGCAGGTGGAGCAGTTTTAGTATCGCGGGGTCTTTTTCACCGGTGATGGGAGGAGTACTGAGAGGATTGGCCAAGCTGGATAAATTTTCAAAAAGCGAGGAAGATATGTAATCAGGAAGGCAGACCTTAGTGTCAAAGCCAAATTAGCAATTCCAACTCCTACCTATGGTCATGAAATTTGAGAAATGACCGAATGAATAAGGTCGAAAATACAAGCAAATTGAGATTTCTTCGTGCTGTTGTGGGAATTACTCGCCGGAAAATGGTTAGAAACACAGCAGTATGCGAGGAACTCAATGTTAAAGGGAAAGGTCTATGTTTCGATGGTTTGAGTTCGTGGCACGAATGTCCCCATCATCACGACTTCCGAGGCGATTCCATCAGACCGGCGACCGCTTGGCAGACCCAGGACGAGGTTGTTGGACCATGTCAAGAGACACACCTGGTTACGCCTGGGCATAACTCCTAATGAGTTAGAGTCGATGGCGGATTTCCGAGCAGCCTGGATCTCTTAAGAGAACAATATTTCATAGAATGATAAAATGTCCGACGAAAATGATGAACACAAATACAGAAAACTGAGCAAACCATCGTTTTAATACACACAAGCACGATCCTATGGTAATCAAAGGATTTTTGGACCAAGGAATAAGACTTTACTAAGTACCGAGCACGGAGCAGATTCTGTTATGGTATAATGCAATAAAGTGAGCAATGTATGGATATCTTGTACAAGACCATGATCATTATTGCAGACATTGTGCTTCTACGAACTTTATACAGCACGTTCACGTGTAAAGCCAACAGCACTCATATGGCGAATGCTTCTGTTCAAAAGTGTATCTGTCTAGAAAAAACTTGTCGAACATCGCCGCGCCGTAGTTGTTTTTCTATAACTCCAGTGTGCATTACTCTTAAAGAAATTCTACGGAAGGTGGTTGCTTTTCTCAATATATCCAAAGCACAGCATACAAAGAACAAAAGTACGGCTGAACATTTTGCAAACACAATCGCCAATGTCGACGATATGCTGGCTATTCGCCAATGATATTGTTTAATCATATTATCGAAGCTTTAGTTTGCATTTAAGATAGAGACTTTAACATGAAAATATTCTGTCTAATTGTCTGCTTTGGTATTACGGACTTATACTACCTCAGAAAATTGATAATTCAACATACACTTTTTTCAGTTCACAAAGAAACATGTGAGCAGCAAACAGAAAATATAATTCAGTGGCTATTTAGTAGCAGTCCATCCTAATATCAGAAGTATTTAGCGAAAATACAAGCTCACTAGTTACTTTGGGGCTATATTGTTCCCCTCATCTAAAATATATTCTCCTTCATCTTTAGCTGTTAAAAAATGCACTCATTCCAATTCTGATATTTTGATTAAAAATATCAAAATGGCAAAAGAGTTTGTATATTAATAATTACAAAATAACGTTTTGATCATCATTTTGGCCGTATTGTTAAGCATTTTAATGGTTCAATGGTTTTGTCATTTCCGGCCAAAACAGAACAATGAACGCTTACAACAGATTGATTAGGTCTCCACTGTGAAACAGCGTGTGCCACCTTTTGTTGTAATCTGATGATGACATATTTTACTTTACAATTAATTATCATATGCAAAAAAAAACAAGCAAGTAAAGTGCTTTTGTGATTATTTATAATGAGTGGACTTAAACTGTTTGTACCAGAAAGTTTCACAAATTGTAACCACAAAGTGTTCGTATTTGTAATGGTTTTGTAATGTTTTTATAGAAACATTGTTCGTACAAAGCATTGCTTAAGCCCGTATGACATTACATTCTTTCCGCTTTTTTATTGCACTGAAAATGATATTAGAGCAGTCAGAACAATTCACTATTGAATACACATTTTTCAGTCGCCGGCAGCATTTTTTTCGTTTGACATTTCTGCATTTTCTCTCTTGAAAAATCAAATACATGCAGACCACAGATAATACACGCATGTATCATGCAAAATAACTAATGTCTTTTTCAAAAAATACATGTCTGTCAATGCGGGAAAAAGTAGTGACATACGGGCTTTAGTATAACTGCAATCTCATATTATATGAAAAGAAAGAAATTGGAATACTGCCGAGTGTTATTATCAAAATGGAATGGAGCAATTTAATCAATATTATTAACAGCTGTAATGTGAATGACAAATGTGTACATACGAAAAAAAAGACAAAGATTGTATTTTTGCAATTTGAATCCAAAAACATAACGAACAAATGTATTTGTGTAGTTTTTATTTTTAATTCTGTTTTATTACTACGAACACAAAATACTTTTACTTAAAAAGCAATTAAAGAAACAAGAAGAATACGTATTGCCAAAAGTCTACACACAACAGGCTAACCAACATAAACCACATTTATCTGTAAGGTGAAACAGTTATTTCTGTTAATGGATTTAATATTTGGTTGTCCCACCATCTGAATCTAGTACTACTTGCAGGCGTCTGGGCTCTGAAGCACCTAAATTATTCAATTCGGTAGATGTTATACATCAGCACTCTACTTACGGCTTCTGTTTTAGCAATGGGGCTTTATTCGTACTTTCCGATCTTACGTTCCCATTTTCCCACAGTGACACTTAAATCAAAACTGACATCAGGTGGTTGAGTGGGGGGAAGTCATGGTGGAATATATTTGAGCCGTGTGCTCTTGTTGAATAAGCCAACTCTCACCAGAATCTTGGCAAATTTCAGCTTTCATAATTCGTCCTAAAATATCCTTTTACAGATGATTACCCTCAAGGAAGACCAGGTATTTTACTCTATGGATTCACTACATTAACTAAATAATCTCAGGTCAATACATAAAATTCACTTCCAAAATTTATTCCCTTTTTGCTAAAATCTCAGTACTCCTATCCTCTCAGATTTCGGTTTTCTACTTACTAGTGAACAAAGTTGTCGGCGTGGCGTAGTAGCCTCGCATAACTCACGGCCTCTCGGGTCACTGACAATTCTCAAAGAGTATTCATGTCAAGAAAAAGTTGTTCAAATCCATCCACTCGTGATAGAATCTGCACAAGACGAGTGGTTGCTGTAGAAGCAAGTCCCTGGTCCACCTGGTCTGTAGCGCCACCATAATATTATTATAGTGAATAAAGTTTTTTAAAATGTTCGTAAATGTACAATCGTATCTTGAAGTATATTTAACCATTCTTTCAGTCAGGACAATATTGCAGCATTCACTTTTGAATTTATGACTGATTCTTTCTCGGTGAAGATACAGCGATTTTATGTTTTTAGACAACTACTACGCGGATTCTTTTCAATAGTTTCCCATGTTGACTTACTCAAATACATTAAATTGAATGTTTCACCAACCAATTTGCTTTCTCTTTCATGTGTTATAACTAAAATTCGAACCAATGACGCAAATCAACATTGCCTGAACATGACATACAAAGAGTCTAATACTCATAATGAATAATAACTGTACTTAAACTCTGTAGAGACAAAAACCCGCCGAATAGCAATATTCAACTCTCGGATTGCCTGTCCGTCACACTATGCCCATTCCATGTATTTCTATATTCTAATTTTTCTACATAGTGTTCGGATGGTTATCAAGTGACATTGGTCAATCATTACCTGTTAGTTTGATCTAATGCCGCGTGCTGCAAATTTGTGCATTTGTAAACACACCAAGGACCAATAAAAGAAAGAAATGGTTGCTGTTGTTTAACTGGCTTGATAACTGGGGAAATCGTAAAAAACATCAAAATCATTATCTTAACATCTTATGATGATGCATTATGCCGAATTCGAGATGCTTAAATAACATACATCTTCCAAGAAGACAATAACCCAATACACACAAGTAAGAGGGCAACAAATTTGTTTCAGGGCATAGGACATTAAATTCTGGAGTGCCTATCACAGTAGCCTGATCACAGAACCGATGTCAATCCGACAAAAAGCTAGCGCTGTACAACGAAGTACTAATTTTTTAAACTGATTCATTATTTTTGTCCGGCTAATTAAATTAATTACCCTTTACCAACGTTTTTTGAAATTTTTTCGGATACCTACTGAAAATCTTGAGGAAAAAAAATCAGATGGTTTGTGTAAAACATTAATATACACCCACTTCCATACTCTGGTTCAGCATCGATTGAAGGCAAAATGCTGCTTCTTATCTGCAGGTTTTTTTTCTTTCTTGGAAGTCAAGAAAACTCACCAAGATTAATTTCCTGTGAGTTTGTCTACCATTCGAACTTCCTACACGGTAAACACACACACATTGGGATGTCGCTTTTTTTTCTCATTAAGATGGATGACAGAAAAGAGGCGGAGGATTGATTCGAAAGTCGGTATATGTCACATTGTGAAACTTCCCGATTTGAAGGTGATTGATCTCGAAAAGTTTTTGTTTTGTTTCTTTCTGTTATTTTTCTTTTATAACTTCAAACGTCAATTCATTGAATAAATCCATCAAATTTAAACAAGAAGCACCGCTTTATATTCTTGCATGTGGTCAAAAACTGCACTGAGCTAAAACTATGTCTCTTAGGCAATTTACATTATTTTGATACAAATCTTTGACAAGAGTGTTGGCGTTTCATAAAGTTAATTATAATTTTCACGTTTTTGCCGAAAAGAGATGCCTCGCATCAACCATCATGTTCCAACGTCATTCAAATTCAAATTACGGCAACTAAGGCCGGGAATCATCAAACGAAGTCATAATTAATAGAAATTCGGCATTTCATGAGCACATACCATAATATCAGTCATGTCAGGTAATTAAAAGTTTTCCCTAATAACCAAATTCTTCCCACTTTCACAGGTTCACACAAATTGTAGGAATTCTAGAAAACCATAGCTATATATAACATGTTGTTCAGGAACAGATTATGGCAGAACTTGTAAATCGCGGATATATCATATCACATGCATATAATATAATATAACACTGTGGTATTACGATACCGTTTCCCGAGCAGTCCTTTGTCACTTAACTTAAAGCGTAGTAATTAACGGCGGAAAGTTTGGAAGCAGGAACTTTTACCACTTGCCACCACATGTTAAAAGGAAATTTCTGGAATACTTTAAGCAATACAGATGGACACATAGATTTGCATTTAAAACAGCGACTGTCTTATTCTATTATTATTCATGAACTATTTGTGTTTGTGTAACTTAACCGCCTTAAAACCGTAGAAAAATATATAAAATGGAAATTCTTGTGTATGCGCTTGTACTTACGTTATTATACCACTGCGCTAAACGTATAGAGCTGGTAAGAGATTTTTTTGCGTCTCGTTTATTTATATAGAAAATTTATTTAGTAAATTTCTTCTCGATTTTCCCCAAACCCTGCCTGTGGTCACCATGAAGATGTACATTTTCGAAAGACCTCTTTGGCAATTACACTCAATAGTTTTGCTTGTTCACATGTATCCGTATCAAAGCCTCACCGGAGATGATACGGTTCGACAACAGGCCACTTGCGCGCAAAAGAATCAACTATTTTGCTCTATCCATCCATCTATCCATGTAAGATCGTAGAACTTTAAAGGCTTTATTACTTACTCATTTTTGAGTATGTATTGTGTTCCCTTGATATTATATTATATTAAATGCTTTTGCTGTACAGATCTTAACTGTCTGTCGCACGTTTCAAAATAATTAGGTACTAATATATACACAAGCATAGTTTACAAAATTTCATTTATTTTGGTTGAAATTTCAAATTGGGTGTCTCGTATATACCCACTAAGGCTTAGTTATGAATATAATAATGAAAATTGTACACGTTAGCTAATTGAACTTGCGCTTTCCACTTCCACTTCGAAGAGTTTGATGATAAATTCAAACAAGTATTGAAGTAAACTATTTGCTTGGTTTCGTTGAAAAACTTTTTATACCAACGGTAAAGAAGAAACCAACCACTAAATAGTGATATTAACGATGCTACAAGAAAACTTTTGCCATCATCATCATTGTCATAACTGATGATTTCGACGTTCGCAAGCATCTTAAAATCATAATTGAAGCAAACTACTTCAGGCATCAAGTTTCATAAGTTCTATGTACTAAAGAATGCAAAACATTTTTGAGCAATTAAATATGAAATGTGTGCTGCTGTACAGTTCTACACAAAGATTGATTGCCAACGGTTATATAGTAATATAGTTTATAATATAATATAGAAAAATTACAAAAATTCGAATAATTAAATTAAACAATTTAATGTTTGTTAAACCACGCCTAATATCAAACAGGCATCATTTTACGTACACGTGTAATTTATTATGCGATAAGTGTGATGAATATCGTTGATTTTTTGTATATGGCACAACAGTTTTGGTAGCTTTTGTGACTCTTATAAAGCATACAAATCCTAAACATATAAGAATTGATTGTATTTATTCTCAAAAATACGGCATCAGCATTAAAACGATAATATCATATGCAAAAGTGACCAACTACGGCTTTGTTTATTGCTCTATTAAGGAATTGGCTTACAGAATGTTTCCTTAACCTTACGGACATAGCAGAATAATATATATTTAACATCATCTTTTGACAGCCCGAAACCATCAACAAGGCCTTGGAAAATGGGGGTGACAGAATGCGTTACTGCGAAGCCAACGGAGGCAGCCACTTGAACGACGTTGTGTTTCATAATTAATGGGAATGTTTGTTATTATTACTAAAGCCATAATACATTGAAAAAAATTAATTTTTTTGCATTTAAAATTTATTGCATTTAAAAAAAAAACACTTGTATTTGGCCCCCCTGTATATGGCCCCCCTGTATATGGCCCCCGCCATTGGCTTTCAGTGGTTGTGTGACATACACATTATGGCATTGTTAATAATGCCCCGGAAATTTGTCATTGTTTCATACAAGTTACTAGCCTGGCCGAAAACCTACATTTTATTGACAAGATCCACTCTACCTCTACTATCAAGCAGGAATGCCTTCACTTTGTAGAAAATTGGGTTCAAATTTAACGCAATGTTTTTTAAAATTAATTGCAATGTCAGTTGAATGTCAACAGTTCAACAATGCCATCCTGTTAGATGATCCTACACTCACAAAAATATCCTTTCATATTCTGGACCCTTAAAGATGAAAGTGATGATTAGAAATGTTACAAAACACTCGAAATGCTTCTAACAAAATTAAAAAAAAAGTACATAGATATCCATTAAGGTGGCATACATAAACTAAGGCTGTAAGTAATTTGTGGTGTACAAACGGTAAGTTAATTAACATTAGTCAAATGAAGAATTCAATTCTAAATCTGAACACAAGAACAAGCATGATGTCAAATCCTGGTAAAACCGGTAGTCACTGCATGAATTAGGAAAATTGGCAATTACTCTATTTCAACCTAAATACATCTGTTCGTGATTCGAGAACACAAACGTGAGGTAGGTAGCAGTCCCACAAATCTCTCGACATGTTTGAAAGTACACCAATACTTGTATGTACACACAAAACATGTATCTGGGATGTACCATCTCAAGTGCCCTGTGTGCTGGACCGAACTTGTTTAGAACTGTTTCGTGTTCAAGGGAAAATTAAATTATTTTTTTAAAAAACTATACCACTTCCGTAAAGCTACAGGCATCATTGCATAGGAAAATCTCTTCTAATTTACTAACTTTAGTGTGCCCTCTGCAGTCAACCACTCCAACCTAACATACTAACTTTAAAATATAATTAATCAGCTGTTACACAAACTAAACTAATTAGCAGGTACACGAATGTAATATATGCACGAGCTTCACGTTAAATCCATTTATTAATAAATTTTCTGAAATCTAACAAAATTCAACGTTTTGACTCTTAATGTTGAGGGTAGAAACAGCTTATTTGTTTGCATGTTCCTGTACCTGTATTTACAAAAATCTATTGAAATGTTGTGTCTAGGATTATATAAACCACTCAGTGGGGAAATCGTATAATATAGTGCGAAGGGAGACAATCTTGTTTGTTCTGTGACTTCATAATATGTCTGTCGGCTAACTTCAGAATTTCAGCCCACATTACGACGAATATTGTAAAACACAAAGCATTAACAATAGTGTTTTAAGAGTGCACTTCACTCTGGGCAATGCGCACACAGATGACGCTGAGATATACATAGCTGACGCTTAGGATAATCTGTGGAGTAGAGCCGTGAATGTGGATGAAAGGAGTTATGTTATATCGGAGCCGCCACGTGTAGTGATCGTAAGACGAGACGTAAAGTAATCGGCAGTGTATTCAGTAAAGGACGCTTGGTTAATAATGAAACGATGTCTAGGATGTTTATATATGTATATATAGCCAGCCATATCCAAGTCAGTCAATACGGTCGACGATTGCCTAACAAAGACAATGAGTCGCTGTAGTGGTAAACGGGGAATTTATCCTAAAAATCAAAAATAAATCAACAGAAAACAAAACAGTTTTGCTTCACTATTCGTCGGTAAATGGGAAAAATGGACTGGTTTAAATTTCGTACAGAAAATTAATAAATTAATATTGCCTGTACATATGAGATTTCAGCACAGTTTCAGGGGCACGTTACAACTCCTTTGACCAGGTAATGTTTGACTGCTGGACCTCACTCGCTCCTCCTCATGTAAGCTATTCACATTGATGGCACATTTCTGAATCATCTTAATCAGTTTAAAACCAATTGCATAAATAAAAGTCGCATTTTATTTCAAAAAAATCATTCAAAATCATTTTATCTTAAAGTCTTTAGTTGACTTAGGTCATCATAATATTTCGTCAACTCATGTTGCTGGTGGAAAAGTAAATTCCATATGTTAAGGTAACCTTTTACCTAACATTTTTGAAGGCACTTTTACACCATTATTTCATAACTTGTGCGCTCTCAAGGGATTTATTTTACTTTAAAGGGGTTTTACCCCTGAAGTATCAAGACTCAAAACGGGTTGGAAGTTGAGTGGGCAAGATGAAAAGAGATACCAGTGCATATTAGTTTAAGTTTTTGTGAGTGCTAGGGACAAGTAATGGAAGATGCTTTAACATTAAGTGATTCGTAAAAAAATCTTATATTAAGCTTGCGCTCGGTTGTAATGTTCTGTAGTTCTCTGCGGAGTGTGTATTGGGGATCTTGATGGGGTTGAATATGGTTGGGGTATTCACAAGAGCACAGCGGATGGAAACTAAGGAGAGATGAACGCGGGACGATGCTCAAGCGAGTCTAATGCACTCAAAAAATTATTCCCAAACAGATTTATCACACACTTTTGTACCTTATCCAGCATTTGTGGAGAGAGTTTACATCACCTGTTGTAGTTCTTGTAGCGTATACGCCTGAGAGTATGAGTGGGGATTTCAACAATCGAATGTTTCATCAGAGTATTAACTTGTACCTAGAATGAAAATCCGTTCGATGGCCGTATTAGTAATTCGGTTCCTCGTTACTTAACCCAGTTTTTTTTTGTGAATTCTAGACGGACCGGCAAGTGAGAACAAATTATATAGAGCATTTTGACTGAAATGTCAATATTTTCAAGCATCTTATATTTCAAAGAAATGTTTCCACTTATCCACTTATGGGAAACGAATTGAAACTTTCAATTATATTGTAGAAGGACGAATATCATCGGTAAGATTTTGCAATCTGATACTATTGAATTCACCGCGTTCCCTGCTTTGGAGTCATACTATGTATTTATATTTTGCGAGTTTCCAGTTTGCCCGTCTCTAAATCGTGTTGCGTGTTCGACTATTAGCCCATCAGAATGGCAATAATTTTACTGCGTTTAGATCTGTGAGGAGATGATTCTCATAGAACGTTTGGCAAATAGCCATGCACGTGGTGGCTGCTGCCTAATGTTCGTGGGTTGGGTTTTAAACTATTTACTTCGTGATTTACATATAATAAGAACTATACTTACATCGGAGTGTTCAGTATCTAGCGGTTGTTGCTGCTAGCCAAACACGGCCGCTTTGTGATCCGGTATCAATTACCAAATACATGCAAAGTTTAAACTGTTCAGCCATTTCTTTAAGAGACGAGCTTTAGTTGACTACAACTTTCGAGTTTATTGAGACCGATTCCAGGGCATGTACCTGACTGTCCGTGAAAATATTTATATCACGGGCACTAGTTCCGAGAAACTATGTATAATACATCCACCGATGTCTTCAGATTGAAGGAAAGATACATGTTGGAACTATCGGGCATGTTTAGATGAAGTATGCGGAACGCTTGGAACTAGTTTCGACAACGGACATAGTTTCTGCTTTAGGTGGTTGTGGAGCCCACTTTTTTACATATGTCTTTTTGTGAATAATTTTTAATAACGTTAATATGAAATAAGTTTAATAAATGTCATGCTCAATTAAATTCATTGGGATTTTATTTATGACATGCACATCTTTCAGCCGGCCAAGTAAAAGGTTAATATAATAATAATAATATGGGTGGCGCTACAGCCCGCAGAGGGCCAGGGCCTAGCTTCTCAGCAACCACTCGTGTTGTGAGTGCTATTGTTCTCTCACGAGTGGAAGGGACCTACAGTTTTATGCCGACTCCGTCCGAAAGGACAAGTTTGAGAAGCTTTTTCTAGACAGTTATACTGCTTGAGCATTGTCAGTGACTCGAAAGAGGTGGGGCCGTGAAAAGTATTTCTTGTCGTACCAGGAATCGAACCTACACAGGTAGGTTGAAGTGCGTAGAAGTCGACGCACATACCCATAACGCCACGGGCCACCACAAAAGGTTACATTTTGTATTAAGAAGACAGCATAAGTATGTGTGTATAAGTTAAACATGAATCTTCTCTATATGTATAAAAAAAACTTCACATTCTGTGTCATAAGTGTTCTCGAAAACGGTTCCTTCTTTCTGCAAAATTCTTTCTGTGTGGGATAGTAGATCCATCAATACGATGGTTTGAAGCTATATAACATGTGTGTATGTGTGTTAGTTATTGTTTTGGAACGCGTCAAAAAAAAAAAACATGAAAATCATTATTGGGAGAAATAGTGATTTTCACATACATATGTGTATGACAGGCTCCAGAACGAACCCAAAATATACAAATAAAGATATATGAAACAATTGTGCGTGTTGTTAATGATGTACGTGGTGAACTTTACTTTTTGGATGCTCCAGGAGGTACAGGCACAACTTTTCTATTTGTTTCTCACTGCTTTTAGCAACAATGCGTATTCAAAACAGAATTTCGCTAGCGCTAGCATCTTCTGGTATTGCAGCAACATTGTTTGATGGTGGTCGAACTGCACGTTTGGCACTGAAACTGCCGTTAAATATGCATTGAGACACCAACATGTAATATATCGAAAACATCTGGGATGCTATTATTGTGTGGGATGAGGCCACCATGGCTCATAAAAAAAATTATGTATCAGCTGTTGAATTTTCAACGCAATTGTTGACGATTGGAAATGGTACAATGCCAGATGATGATCAATGTTATTGTAGCCACTATTTAATTGGAAACTTCAAAGGTGAAGACGTTTTGATTACACGTATTCCAATGATACCATCAGATTTGCGCACGGAAATTTGTATGATAAATTTCCAGTATTCTCTCACGGACAATTGAACGTTGCAGGTTCACGTGTCGGTAAACCATCAGCATTATTTATTTATTGTCAAGGAAATTGGAAAACAAACAAATTTGTTTATCATAGAGTATTACAATAAATATATACATACATATGTGAATTCAAACTGCTGTAATTTATTTTATTTTGCACAGTGAAACGTACAGGGAGTTCACTAGTAGAGCATAAGGTTTCTGTGTTCTCAGCAGAGGTAAATTCCATACATGTTAACACATACATATGTACGTAAATATGTTCTATGTGCCTTCATAATCTATGTATGTGTACGTAGTACCAGCATTGTTAATTTCTCCATTCAACACGCACCTCAGCGACGTAATCAATAAAAACCACCACTTTAACAAATACCCCAGTAAGTCCCCAAGGATAACGCATTTTTCTACTTCCTCTTTAAAGATGCAAGATAAAGGACGAAGCGATGTTCACAAAACAAACGCCAGTTTATTTACACAGAGAATTCCTTTGGGCTGTTTTTCTAATGAAACTGAAACACGATTAGGGAATTTCTAAGATTACACTGTGCTAATGGTGCCAATACCTTAGAGCCTTCATGGAATTAGAAAATTCTAATGGAAAATCCACACGAGGATAATATCCTGTGATGCTATTTAGTACTCCAAACAGGACAAAAAAAAAAAAATTAATTCGAAACGTATTTTATAAATATTTGTTCAAATTACCCAATATTAAGGGTGTGCTGACCACTGGCTGTGGTTAGTTCGTTGATTCTTTGATTACCAAGGGTGAACCAGCCGGATATTGTGATGTAACTCCTCGCCTTACCCAAGTCGGCCTGAGGGAGTTTTTGATGTAGGCATGTTTATACCCAGTCGTATTGGTACACAGATGCATAGATTTAAACACATGGAAGCACACATGTCGAATGAATCAACATGTTTTGGTGTAGCTGCTCATCTATATAACTTATGTATGTGCGAGATACCAGACAACTAGATTTTAAAGAGTAAACATGTTCGTCCTTGGCATGTTTTTAATTATGGTAATCATAGGGAAAAATTCCTTGTGTGCACAATTCAGAAACTACCACTAATTTAAGTATTTAGAACAACGTTTCAAATATAATGCCACAAATGCCGATTTCCAATGATTACAATTTCGTTTGATTCGTTTTGAAATGAAGACCAGTAACATGTAACATACATCATCATTAGAAATAATCTAAAGATTTCAGTGACTGTTTGAATAACAAGTCATATCTTCGGGTTTGAAAACAGGAAATAGTCGCACGGGGCTAGATTTGAAAAAAAAATGCTGGATGGAGTAGCACAGTTCGTTTACCAATTTATGCATTTTTGTCTCTCCTTTGAAGAGGGCATACATTTACGGTTATGGTCGAGTGCGAGCAACCGCACGGATTTGCATTTCACTTTTAATTATCATGTAAAATGTGATGTGCCCGCTCAGTTGAGTTGCAAAATGACTGCTAACTTCGCCACCTAACGCACATTAATTCTCCGATCGTCCTATATCATTCCATGGATTTTCGATCACTTTTAGACGAATTGAACGTTCGGCGTCTCTTGGGGTAATATGACCAAAACGGAACTCAGTAAACCACTTCTTAACAATTTGAACTGTGAGTTCCCAAATACAGTCGAACCTTCGTAAGTCGAATAGTCGCGGGATATCAAAATTAGTTCGAGTTAGAGCAGAAATCAACTAATAGAAATATTCAAGTTTAGAGACAAATAGACCATGACCGACTGCAAAACACGCATACTTCTTTATTTGGAAGCTATATTTTATGCATACTTTCACATGTGGTGTCTTTTGGTCAGCTGTTTACCCCTGCAAATCATATTTCGCCCGTAAGAGTGTCGAATACATTTCTAATGTGTTTAACTTCACGACGATCTGAAAACATTCATGTGAAAAATAAGCGTATAGTGTATATATATTATAGAACAATTTTACAAATCATGTTGTAAAATTTATATGTGATACGAGGCCAAAAGTAAAATCCTTCAAGTAATGACTTCCGTTGCTACACCACTAATTCGACTTAATTATCATATTGAAAAGTGTTTGAGTAATCAAAAATAATTCAAGGGAATTATTTTGTTTTCTATAAAGTGTGGATTTGCAGAATTTCTATTTCATCGTCATTACATTAGTATGAATTGTGAATGATTATTTATAAATTGAATTCAACCACAAAATCGTATTAAGCCCCTTTTGCTCCACATATTTTCTAAATTTCACTAACGTGTATGTGAATGTACCTTCTGAATACAATGAGTATTTTTAAGCTCCTACTTTTTGTGGTGAAACAACATGAATTTGAAATAACTCTCAAATAACGAGAGCTTTTTCAAATAAATATCCTAGTTCACCTTATTATTTCGAAAGGGAAGGCTTTCAACTGATCGGAATTCCTCTAACGTATGCGCAGACGCTGCAAAAACAACAAGCAAGAGACGAGAAAGCTAGATATCTCTATTAGTCTATTAGTATTGAGAGGAGTGCCAATATATGGCGAACAAAAAATTCGACTTATGAAGAGTTCGAAATATCCCTTGATTTTGGTGATGTTTTTTTATGGAAATAGATTTTTTTATTTTTGTTAAAATTCATGGAGTTGATGCAACTTGCTCAAGGCTTGACCGCATTCTATTCATGCATACGTATCTAGAAGCCAGTTGACGGGAGCAGTACTGAATTATAAACTGATGTAGGTTAGGTTAGGTTAGATAGACTGGGCTGCCAGCGAAATTGCCAGCACACTTAGAGACACTACGTTGGTCCATTGTGATACCCATAGTCAGATTACTAGCATTGATCGACAACACCAGCGATCGTGCCGCTATTTTGATCCCAACGGCTAATGGTGACTGGACCATATATGAAAAACCAGATAGAAGCGTATTAAATTTGCCGGGGATTCGAACAAGGGGCTCCTCTAACCAGGAGCATGCAATCAACGTCGCCATCCAGCTGTTTACGTCACTGATCATAGCTCTGCTATACAATCCGATTCTATGGCTTTTTTCAATCAAATCCATGGATACACTGTGCGTCATCACTTTGATGATACAGTAAAGACCCGAAAAAGTTAGGACGCGAAAATGTTAAGTGTACGGAAAAGTTAAGTAGGTTTCAGTCTCCATGAGTGTCTCTGAAAATTTAAGTTTTGTCTTATCCTTTTCAAGTCATTTTTGTTTTTAGCTTTTTTTTCCATTTTCGCTGTTAATTATTCACTTATTCAGTGTTGTACGTACATATGTGCAGTAAAAAAAAACATGAAACACAAATGCAAACGGCATGTACCGTTATGAATTTCTTTCAAATATCCGTTCGGTTACTAGTATCGGACAACAGTTGAATTTTTGTTTTGCTTTAGTGCCTGTTTGGATATGACCGCAACAATGTCAGGAGGACACAGAAAAACTAGAAAAAGACATTTTGGCAAATCCATTGGTCATGGATGTGTGTTTCTGAAGCTGCAATTTCAAAACTTTAAAAAAAAACAGACATTGATGCCACAGCGTTGAGCGAGCATATGGGAAAAAATAGAAAGAAAATCAGCGTCTTGGTAAAGTTAAGAATTCGCAAAACTTAAACACCCCAAAAACAAACTGCTTAACTTTTCGAATCTCTACTGTATTCAATTAGAAAGCTTAGAAATCAGCAACAACGAATATTGAACCATCAACGGATATATACCACACAAACCAGTAAAGTAAATGAGTTATTCATTCAACATTAATAATTAAGATCCAAATTAATTTTAATAAAACACATAAAATTATTATATAAATGTGAATGTTCCAATATTATCTACGCCGTACAAAGTCCATTGTGAAGGTTACATTTTGGATCACTGCTTCCAGCGACGCGCTCGAAATGTGACCAATTACGCAAGTAATCCTGGATCGTAGCTGGCTTATCAAGTTGGATGTGGTATATTCGCCTGATTATCATCCAATGACGTACAATGACACATATGTTAATCAAAGTGCACGAAAAACATTTTCCACAGAATGCCGATATAAAATAATATGTTGTTGCCTTTCTTCACTTCAAGTAAAACAAAATTGATTTCATGACGCTCTTCAGCCTAAAAGTTTCCACCATACATCAAACAAAATCGACACTTTTTTAATTTATTTTCTTCGAATAGCGCATTTTCTTTATATAGGTGAAGTTTATTCCCCAAAGTATCCGCAGATCTATGTCCATGTACATATACACTGTTGCAGAGTGTGGAATATTATATAAGTCTTGTATCTCGGTAGTCATTGTTGAGATTACCAACATCATTATATGTACGAGTATATATAATGTATATCATACCGTAATGTGTCCACTTCCATGGTTTACATTCCTTAACCTTAATCTTCGTAATTGCTTCTGTCCTTTCCAGAAATGTTGAATTTACTCTTATCCGAAAGTCTGACAACGTTTCAAAAATGTTTTAAAACCGAAAGTCTCCTTCGCAATCAAGATAATTTTATAACAAGAATCTGCGAAATGTGTGTATATACATTTGTTTCCTTCTAATGTACTCAGAGATATAAGATGCGCAGAAAAATACCACTAATTCCTTCGGAATAGATGAAAGTATTGTATAAAACAGATTAGAAATATGCCAACACTAACGCTTTCATTTAAACATGTGCCGCGTTATGAATATTTTAGAAAAATACATATTATATTCAACCCATCACATTGTAAGTGATAATCTTCGACTGCTATCTTTTCAAATGCACAAAGGAACGCGGCAATCAACTTGGAAACAAACACGAAGATCGATAATCAAGTACAGAAAACTTCAAAGAATAAAGAATAAAAAAAGAGTTCAAACAAAGAACGATATTAAATTCAAAATTAACTCTGTAATCTGTGTAGTGATTAGAGAAGTTATTAATATAAAAAGCATTGAAAAAGAAATGCTTCCGGAAACTGAAATTTCATCAAAACTAACAAAAGAAAGCAAAGAGTACATTAAAAATAGTTTAGAAAAGGGATTGATTAATTATTTTGCAATATTCAGATCATTGAAAATTACATACGAACATCCTGCTTTTACGTAGTTGGTGGGTGCGTCGGCTCCTCCGCTGGATGTCTATGTTGAATTCTTGACACGAACAACTTTCATAATTTTTGAATCCTCTTCTCTCAAGTCACTGACAATGCTCCGAAAGTATACCTGTCCAAAACATGCGGAAATCTGTGGGCCCTTCCACTCGTGAGAAATAATATAACATGAGTGGTTGTTGTAGAGCCATGGCCTAGGTCCATCTCAACTGTATCCATACAAATGTTAGAAATCTTCAACAACTTTAGGCTGCAGACAAGCTTATGTAAAATGTGTTTTTTTAAAGCCCCTTCGACAGATTTCGTTTCATTTATCGATTCCGCCAGTAATGCAGAGCAGAGAATTGACAATTTATATAAAAAAGTACCCAAATGGTAATCAGTTTCGTCAGTACATATCTTATTCGAAAAAAATTCCGCATCTATCTGCATGATTTTCCTTTTATTTTTCAATACAAATTTGCAAGGATCCTCTACAAGGACGCCAACACGGTTTTAGCCTTTAAATCAATTTAAGTTCAAAGTAATTATATCCAGTTTATTATTTTTTTATTAATGCGTTTGGATGATATACATATGTATGCATACACTATACAGATGAATACAAATCAATAACATATATTGTCGATATAATTCCTTGAATTATACCCCTTTGTGTACAATTTCCAAGATTTAATTTTACCAAACGAAAAAAAATGTACTTGTATTTAATCGTATACGTCTACAGTCAAAGGATATTGAAAATACTTGAGGAAGCAAAGAAGAACTTTGGAGGCAGTTTCAATACTAGAGCGACTTCCGCTGGCATTTATTTGCTTGGATTAGTGTGTTTCCGTTAATGTTTGTGGGGTGCTTCATGACCTTGTTCGGGAACAATCGACCCCTTAACTCCACTTTTCAAGTGAAATCCCGACGACTTAACTTGCAAACAAGATAATTCTAGGATCTGCACTAGAAGCACACACAAGAGTATTCTTTTGATTACAACCATCGTTGTCCTTGCCTGGCCGAAGGGTGATATTATTTGAATAAAGAAATTTAAAGACAGAAAGATGTATGGATGACATTGGAAAAGACAAACAGTAAATAGACTTGTTTAAAAAAAAATATCATATACATATTATCAATAAAAGTAAGTAGACGAGACTCCAATTTCCTGTGGTTCGATACAACAAAATGGTTGCATGAAGGAACTATCGACACGGTCAATATTTCTGTTATTCAGTACTTTTGTAAAAACTGTACAAAAGTCCATTTTAGGAAAATACATACATATAAGGAAAAATTATAAAAACGCTCACTGCACAGCGTCCAATGTGATTTAACGTGATAGAGTAATCATAATTATGATGAAATGAATCACTTATCAGTGCGCTGCATCCACAAAAACGTCGAACTTTAGGTTGATCTTTCATATCTACTCATCAAATGTAAATCCAAACGATTATATTACACTTCTTGTATAATTAGCGGCTAACTTCATTAAGCCAACTAATGTATATAAAAGCAGAAGCCTGAAGAAGTTTTTGAAGAATCCAAAATGTACCACAAATTGTAAACTCACGACGGTGACTAAGTGCAATGCATACAAAGTTCACGTATAAATACATATCTACACACGTAGCTTTTATATGCATGAGCGTTGGGTATACACACACATAAGTAGTTTGTCTGTCATATTTCCATATTGGAAACCTGGAGATAAACTTTTGGTTCGGGTAATAATTTATCTAGTTTCCCTATCCATTGACACAGTGAACTCGAGAGTATTGCTTACTTTTAGAGATGAGATGGCACTTTGCTCTTAACATTCATCTTTCCCGAAATTAGTTGTTACGTGCTTGAATCGTTTTTGGTCATCAAATTTATTGTTGTTTTCCTTAATTTGATAGCTTTTCCCATAACTTACTTGATATCTTATAGGTGGGGGGCTAATATTTATCGATATCCGTACAATGTTTGAATTTAACATTGGCAGGAGAATTACAAAGTACTTACATATGTATAGTGGCTAGCAAAACTTGATACACCATTTCAGTTTTTCTAGTTTTTCATCAACATTTTTTCTTACGACGGATTTGACTGAAATCTTCAGTTCCCATCGGACTGGATGGAACCTGTTGATTTTGACTCCTTTTCAGTCTTCTGTAGTCCAGTTTTTATGTTCTTTGCAGAACTTTATTCGGTCCTTTATATTTTTTTTTTTCGGAAAACGTTTTTTTTCTTTTTTTTATTGCGGATTGCCCAGTTCAACGCAGTGTCCTTTTAAAAGTATACTATTTTTGCAGATGCTTTCGGAGGTTTGGCGTCTTTTTTTTTTGCATATAACGTTCTCAATTCCTACATGATGGCATGGATCGAACTTCTATGTCATAATTAAAGAACTTTTTAGAGAATTGTTCTCAATATTTTTTACATTATTTCTCATTATGTTTCGCATTATGTTTTAAAAATTTAAATATGAGCCCTTGATTTTTTTAACTAGAATGTCGGTCCTACCGCTCATTATGAATCAGAATAACGAAATATATCACAAATTATACTACGCCAAGTTTAGACCTAACGTTAAAACACGGTAAACACAAAAAATAAACAAAAATTAAAACGTGCTAAACTGAATACATGGGATCCGCATGGTTTCAATTTTATTTCAGCACTTGTAATTTTACGATTTCTTGTCCTATTCTATTACTAATTAAATAAGCAAACAGCGCCGAACATTTCAATCAAATCCGTTGTGCGGAAAAATTGTATTGATGAAAAACCGCAAAAACTGTCACTATCCAGTTTTGTTCGCCACTGTATGTGCTTCATAACTATTTTCAGGTAAAAATAAGTGAGTCGTTTGTTTTATATCTTCAGTAGAAATAGCCGTTTCTTAGAAATACTAAAAATAAAACACCAAATAAAACATCTAAATGGGGCTACAGTCCCAGATGGTCATTGGCCTATCGTCTACAGCCACCACTGAAATTTCGTGCAATCATGAATCTTGTTTGAACGCGTTCAGTATTTTACTGGTATAAGTGTACGTCGTAATTACACATGTATTTAGTTAGGCTTTTTTTAAGCAGAATTATCCCAAAATAGGTTTATGCATCGACTAAGATTCTAAGACAACAACTTCATATTTATTTATATTATCCAGCAGATAATGACAAGCTTTAAAAATAACTTAAACAATACATTGCACCATACAAACTAATTTAATACCGCTGAAAACCACCTTTAAGACAAACCATAATATGCGAAAGGCAAAGGATATATACGTCTACGGAGGGCGAAAATTATATTTTAATTATCCTTTCCTCACATTATTTCTAGATATATGATATGTTCTGAAATTAACAAGTTTTGTTCAATTTTTACCACAAAATATTGTATGTTTTCTGCTGCTATGAAACCATCTCCACACATATCAAGGAGTTCAACAAACGTTTTTAAAAGTTGGTTTAAGTTACATATAATTAAAATATATAACTTTCAAGGGATATTGACATACACATACGTGTGTATGTATGAATTTCCATAAATATTTAATCGAACATGAATGTATGCACATTACATACGTAAATGTCTTTTCCAGTCTATATGACAAATAAACCATTGTAAGATATCTTGTTTACATTTACCCCATTGAACAAATGGATAGCTGGAATTGGTGGTCATAAAAATTCATTTTTGGAATTAGTTAATCCCGCATGATTTCTTCCGCATTATTAATGCAGCTTGGCAGAAAAGAATCATAAAATGGCTAACGAAGCGCAACTAACACTCCCACAAGCAGACATAGACATGCCTTGAATTCCGCCTACCCTGGTGTGCCAGGCCTGAACGGCATCGATTTAGGATAGGCACATGGAACGTCTCTGTGGAACTGTGGACCTTATGGACGGGTGGAAACTCTTCTTGTCGGTAGTTGCGCCTCAAATGTCTGCACAGGCGGGAGTGGGGATACTGACAAGTCCCAGGCTGGCAGACAGTGTATTTGAGTGGAGGAAGAGTCGGGATCTTAAAGCTTACGCTTGAACGGTCCACTTTGGATCTAGTGCAGGTGTATGCACCAAATCTAGAGTCCGAGTACGCGGCTTCCTGGATGACGTTTATGCTGCCCTTGACAGGGTAGCGGAGATGAATTCCTATATCCCGATGGATGATATGTAGGTGTGTGATTGGGGGGAACGGTGATCTTCATCAGAACGCGAATCGAGAGAAGCTGTTTAACTTTTGCTGTGCAAATAGCATGTCCATAATGAACACCTTCTTTCCACACAAAGGCAAACATAAATACACGTGGTACCGTCCGAAACTTCAACAGAAATCGTTGATGATCTCTTTGTGGTACCATCGTGCATGTAACGGAAGGTTTGTGACTTTCGAGTGATGAGGGGGGGTGAACTGTCAACTGATCATCACCTGGTATTGTATACGCTGAACCTCACTGTTAGAGTACTTCTTCTGCCAAGGCGGAAACCAAGAGTGGTCACACTCATACGGTAAGGGAAACTACAGAATAGTGAGATGCAGCAAAATTTTGCACAGCACATATCTGAAATGTTTGAACGAATTCCAGCTGTTATTGCCTCTGCGCGTGATGATGATTGTGGAGTGAAGCGGCTTGGTTTAAAGTGGTTTAAAGCACTCCGAGTTCAAGAAGCCAACAGAGAGAAGAAGACCTGCTGAGACTGGATTCTCTTGGGGGACTCTGATTCGCAGATGGATGAGCACTTTTCGAGCTAATCAATTCCGAACAGGTCATTTTGGCAATTGAATCACTAAAAGTGGCCGCCGATGTTTTACCGAAGTACAACCGACCAGCTTTTCACTCTAAGAATGGTACTCGATAGGGCTTGGGAGTATGCGAAACCGATCTACAGCTGTTTTGTAGATTTGGAAAAGGCATACAACCGCGTTCCTGGAGGTAAACTCTGGAGTGTTTTGCAGGAGTATGTGATGGTCCTCTTTTGAAGGCCATTCAGTCTCTATACGAAAACTGTATCGGGTTAACGGTACTAAATCAACGTCTTGCACCGTGGACGTTGGACTTCGCCAAGAGTGCTTCTTGTCACCTCTCCTTTTCATTATATATATGGACTGGATGTTGCAGCGCAGCCGAGGCTAGGAATATTTCACATTGGAAGAGTTAAGGTTAAGTCATCTTATTTTTATTCACATTATTCATATTATTTCACATCCTCTCAGACGGAACTCCAGCCCGCACTCGATAGGTTTGTTACAGTATGTGCAGTTGCTGGGATAAAGATGTTAACATGGACAAATCAGAGATTATGGTAGTTTCCAGAACGCCTGTTCAATGCACTCTACATGTTAGTGGAGACCCATTTAAGCAGGTGGAGAAGTTTAAGTATATCAGGGTCTTTTTTCACGAGTGATGGCAGGAGTAATGTTACTTTCCTGTAGCTTTGGCCAAGCTGGCTCAATTTTGAAAGAGCTTGGAAGATATGTAATCAAGAAGGCCGAGCTTGGTGTCAAAACCTGTTAGTTAGCGGGTTTCAATTGAGTATTTGTTCCAATTCTCACCTAATACAAGGTGCTGAAAAGAGATTTCTTTATGTATAGAGTTATTCGGCGGGATAGAATGAGAAACACGGCAGTACGCGAGGAACTCGAGAGCAGCTGCTTCTTCGAACGGAAAGGGCTATGCTTCGATGGTTTGGTCGGTCATGTAGCACGTAGTACTCGATATGGTTTGGGTAGACCGCTTGGCAGACCCAGGACGAGGTGGTTGGACCAAGTTTAAAAACTCGCCTGGTGGCGCTTGGGCTTAACTCCTGATGAGTTAGGGTCGATGGCGGGGGATCGAGTGATCTGGAGATCTCTCGTTCGTGCATTACTCTCGCGACCCGTGTAGTGGATCATGCGGGTCAGAAGATGATGATGATGATGAACAAAGGACGATGCAGAAATCAAGCTGCCAATGTTTGAAAAATCTAGTTTGTGTTGCATATTTAATGCATTTTTTGACGTTTTCACATTTATTAGCTTAGAGTGTTCACACTAACACTTAATAGCAATTTCAACAGCGAATTTTCGTACTGCTCTAATTTCATTTTCAGCACATTAGAATTTCATATATTCATTATAAACTTCGTAAAACACAATATGATAAAAAAAGAAAAAAAAGACTAACTCTAGCCAGATTTGAACACAGAACCTGTAAAAACCTGAGCAATACACCACCCCACTCAGTCAACAGACGCGATATGTTTCAACTTTGTTTCAACATGCGCTTTATATATTAAGATATTCGAAATCGAGTGCTTGATTGATTACTGTAAGGCACACGGTGATCGGCCGTATATTCGAACATGGGGAATTTGTGCACAATTAATGCAACTGAACCTTCTCTTGGCAGTCACGGTTATCAACTACCTCAATCAGGTCAGGTCTCCGAGAAGAAGCAAATGTCTTGATATGAATGATTGTCATATGGTGATATGAGATGATTCACTGCACTCAGTGACATGTGCGGAGGGATGTATATGTCTACTTTATAGACTTGGGATACTTGGAGAGGTTCCATTTTAATTATTGCATGTTTGAATAATTCGGGAGCTCGGGTGGGAATGTAATGTAATGACTAGCAGTGCAACAAAAACACAGAATGGGGCAGCTCTGAAATTTGAATCAACAAAAAGAGGATACAAACTTAATCATCAGAATACCTAAAGCTATTGAGTTGACACAAATCTTAGATATAGACAACAATATGAACAAAGTAGTTTAGCTTAGGTCAAGTGGCTGATTGAATAGATCAAGTTAAACTAAATGTTGCAAAAAATTGAATGAAGATTGTATGTGATGACGCACTTATCTGTTGAAACTAATTGAGGTGGAACGGATGATGTCAAAGCGATACGGCGTCACATGCAGGCACACGCATCTGCACCTAGCCTCTGTCACCGAACACTCACCTCCACGTGGTGAAATCCGTGAGCCGACCACCTTTGACTGACGATGTAGTCCCCAGCACCCGTTGGACATCGTTGGCGGCTGCTAACGTGAGAAGGCAGAGAGTGAGTCTGTACAAGGGTATATTTCTTTTTACGGGTGTCGGCGGTGGAGCTGATCTATAGGTTGGCCAACGGCCACATCCAGGGCTACCTGGTGATATCACCGTTTAGAGCTACTCGGACATATTCAGAGCTCAGGTCTAAAAGGTTTCTTTGAGGGTCAGATCGGACCTTAGAGTAGATTTCGAGGCAGACGAGTCCTATACTATAGTGTCAACGGCGGTGTTCATAATCTCAGCGAGTTTACCGATACCGGATACAACCATACTCTTCGCCCGCGGGTAATATATCATGTACAAATCACATGGCTAAGGGACGACGAACTGCAGTAGATCCGGAGGGATTTCATGCTGACAATCTCAGCAGAATAATTAAGGATAAGGATTTTCTGATCTGCACTGGAATATAATGTCCGTTAAGTTCACGTGTAGCCCAAAAACTCGCGGAGGCCCTGCGCTGCTATAAAGCATCACCGCCTATCCAGGAAATGCGGTGGAATGAAACGAATGAAAAGATGAAAAATTGCGACATCTACACACCTCAACATTCGTTAACGGATCTGACGGTCCTCTAAAAAATCAACCGTCAACCAGCTTGATCACATTGCAATCGAAGTCAGATGTTCAAATCTTCCGAGGAGCCAAACAAAGACTCGAACCACTTCCTTGTTGCAGCCATGGTAAGAACCCGGATATCAAGAGCACAACGGAGTCGAGAAAGAACATCAAGGTTTGACGTCGGGTAGCAGCGATCGCAACAGACTGCTAAGATCTTTGCCGATCGAGTCTCCCAGAAAGTTCGACGCCGCCATATACTAGGCCATGTAGGGAGTATGGACAACTTAACATTCGGCCCGAAGAGTTTTCGACTCCGAACTTGTGGGACAACGCAACAGAAGACGCGCGGGGATAATGTGACTCACTTTAAATGCGTGACTTTAAAGCAAATCAGAGACAAGCGAAGGTTTGTTTTAAGTAAATACACAAACCCGAGTTGGACATCAATTTACTACTTCATCTCTGCCAAATAGTTCATCACGTATAAATCCACAAAGGCCAGAGGCCAAAATATGTACTTAACGAAAGCTGATATTAATTTAAACGAAAGTACTTACTTGGGGTGCCCTTACTGCTCATTCTCCCGGCAGCACCTACCTAAATTGCGTCACAGCAGTACAGTAATTGCAGAATCTGCATGTAAAGGATCTAACTCTAAGCCGCACACACCTTCAACAAACTAATTTGAACTCTACTTTCCTGAGTCTCTGATCTTAGCAGTACATTATAGTATGACACGTGGTCACAATTCTCATTTGGAATTTAATCAACTGTAGGTGGAAAGGTGATATTGTGGCATTGCATTCATAATCATAATAATATGGGTGGCGCTACAGCCCGTAGAGGGCCAGGGCCTAGCTTCTCAGCAACCACTGCTGACGTGTTGTGCGTGCTATTGTTCTATCACGAGTGGAAAGGACCTACAGTTTTATGCCGACTCCGAACGGCCAAGTTTGAGAAGCTTTTTCTACACAGTTATACTCTTTGAGCATTGTCAGTGACTCGAAAGAGGTGGGGCCGTGAAAAGTATTTCTTGTCGTACCAGGAATCGAACCTAGACAGGTAGGTCCAAGTGCGTAGGAGTCGACGCACATACCTACAACGCCACGTGCCATCACATGGCTCAAGCACTGCATTCATACATTCACATAAATTCTCCTTCTCAATAAGTATCTCACCAACCTCTCATTATTAATAAATTGTTATAACGATATTATTGTATAGTTTTAGGC
The DNA here is from genome assembly GCA_907269125.1 of Eristalis pertinax. Taxonomy (NCBI): domain Eukaryota; kingdom Metazoa; phylum Arthropoda; class Insecta; order Diptera; family Syrphidae; genus Eristalis; species Eristalis pertinax. Next base: position 24,021,924 of record OU026146.1, on the reverse strand, counting down.
GTCCGGCATATTTTCAATTTTATACCTCAACACATAAAATAATTAATTCCCGTATGTACAAACTGTGGCATATTTTTAGACAGCTCTCAAATTCGTCGAACTTTTATGCTGTTTTTATATTTTCTCACTTACCGGCGTAAATCGCTTCGATTATTACATCCTCCAGGTGCCGTACATTTTCTACTTTTAACTCTTCCAAAAGAACACTGTATGGTATGCATTTGTTCTTGATAGCCAAAGACACAATAGTCAAATGTTGTAGTTTTTTACACATCGCCGTTGAAAGTTCCAAGTAATCGGCTGGAGTCTGTGAGTATTGCTTATACGTACCATAAGCAAAGAGATTTAGGGTATTATAATAAATAGCATTAGGACCATCTTCTAACTGAAAAAAGAAAAGAAAAACACTACGATGTAATTACGTGTAGCAGAAGACTACGCAAAACCAACCTCTTTGATATTTGGCATTGCCAATAGTTCAGCAAAAACATAAATCCCTGATGCTTCTAATACTTGCTTGATTAATTCCAGGACAGCAGCACCGCGTGCACTTTTTGCAAGAATTATGAACTGTTCTAGCTGATTACGTGTATCCCCATGAACTCCTTCGACATTATCCTGAGCCATTAACATGTCCGAAGTCATTGTTCCTTCGTTTTAGTAATTACTTTTACACAGAAATATTTTCCTTTGTAATCTCCGCAAAGAATATTTTTGATAGTAGTTTAGTTGAGTGATTTCGTTTTCTGCGTACAGGAAAGAATTAAATTCGATTTGATGGCTCAGTTTGTTACAGTCAACATAAATAAACTAACCTTTTGAATTTACCTATATTTCAGTCTGTAAATACAAAAAAATAATATATTTCAATAAACCACACAACACAAATGTCAGTTATTTGACACTGACTACTGTGAAGTTGGCAAGGAAGCTCACCTGACTGGATTGTTCCACAAGAACTGTCAGAATTGACGTGACGTCATTCTGTTGTGCGATGTATTTGATAGCAAAATTATTCTACCGAGTTTCTACTGCTGTTTTTCTTGCTTTTATCTCTTTCGAATTGCTTTATTCTTGCCTTTTCAGTGTTGGGTATTGGAAGCATGCTATGCATATGTAAGAAAGAGATGACACATGTGTGAAAGGGTGGAAAGCAGGAATTGCAACTGGGTTATTTATACGTGTAAAAGTGGCTTGCGATCAGAAAAGAGAATTGCAGAAAATCAGATGTTATACGTATGTATGTAAATGCGTTGGACTGTTAGAATATTAAAGGAGTGCCACATTTGATTGCAATAAATTGCATTTCATAGAAAAACATCTGATTCACGAAACGCTCCCAGAGAGAAATATTTTGTATTCTCGCCTTATACACAAAATAAATTGATATAATTAATTAATAACATATTTTAATTTTCGTTGAATAGTTTGCATAGTCATCGAGCACAATCAATTAAAACAATAGCTCATGAAAAGTCAATCATAATATATGTATTATCCTAACTGGAATGAAGCCATTTGATTCATCGCTTCATATATGTAGGTCCAATGGTGAGAATCATGGGCATTATGAAAAAGACTAAGACTATCTTGATATCTTACGGACACATCTGCCAGAATTCTTGGATGAAGCAACGTATCCAATTGATAAAATGGTGTTTCAGCAAGATGGGGACCCCAAACACACAGCCAAAATTGTAAAGAAATGGCTTGAGGATCAGCAGTTTCAAACGATGCTTTGGCCGGCACAAAGCCCCGATTTAAACCCCATCGAAAATTTGTGGGTGTTCGTGAAATAAAGACTGTCGCAGTACGAGGAAGCACCGACCAATCTCAATGAACTATGGTCTAGAGTACAGGCTGTATGGCAAAGTATTCCTCACTCTAATATTGAAAATTTGGTAGAAAGCATGCCAAAAAAGTGAGTAGTGTTATTAAAAACAAAGGGCTCTGGACAAAGTACTAAAGAATATCAATACATTAGGGTAACCCAAAACGTGCAAAAGTGGACGAATAGAGGTAGTAGACTTTTTTGATTTTTTGTATTTCATTTTTTGTTAATTAAATGAATTTTTTTTTGTTTTTATTACTGTTCTGTAAACACCAACGAATAAAATAAATCAAAAGAAATCCTAGTAGGACTATAAATAAATATGTTATGAACGATTTCCTGATTTTTTTCATTTATTCGACCGGTTTTGCTCGCCACTGCACACAATATATATATATCGCTTCATATAACACTGATTAGAGTGTTTACGAGCAATTTTTTAAATATACAGTCCAAACCGTTTACAACGACATCGGTTATAACGACCAAATTCTTAGGTCCCGGCTGAGGTCCATTATAATCCCATTGAATAACATATCGCTTATAACGACGTCACTTAAAACGACGACTATTTTTCCATTTTTTGGAAGTAAAATATTGGTTACAACGACTGAAACAGACGGCTACTGCCGCAACTGCATTTTTTTCCAGTACTCTTTATAGGTGTGTTGAATGTCTCTTGCATAGAGTATGCACAAACATAGAGTTTCGGATATTTTGTTGATATTCTGGTTTTTTTTTTGTGTTTATTATTCGTTTTGAGTTTATTGAATCTCCACCAACAATCAAAGATACTTCGAATTCTGTGCGCACTTTAAGAACATTATTTTTGATAAATGATCTCGGTGACAACAATTCTACCGATTATATTAATATTAAAGGAAAAATAATCGAAAAACATTTTCTTTAAAAAACAGCAAACAGCAGAATTTACTTTCATACACTTAAACCTGGCTTACGAAGCGTTACCCTCCTTTATAACAAGAAGAAGAAGACTGGTCTCGGAAACCGCCTATCTTGGTGTGTCATGGCTCTATTTGGAGCCAGGCCTGAATGGTGGCAGTATGCGAGCGTGGTGACTGGCCTGTCCCGCTCGCCAGCCGGTCGGAATTACGAGCCCGTTACGGGGATGTGAAGGAAGTCACGCCATGCACTAACCAGTACGTTCGGGGATCAAACGGCAGATTCAACGTCTCATATACCGAGGCGTGTCTTGAATGCGATTCCATCAGGTAGGCGACCACCTGGCATACACAGGACGAGGTGGTTGTACCGATTCTAACAACTTGCCTGGTTCCGCTTTGGCATAACTTCTGATGAGTTAGAGTCGATGGCGGAGGATCGAGTAGCCTGGAGATATCTCGTGCGCGCATTACCCCCGCAACCCCTGTAGTGGATCATGCGGGTGAGAAGATGATAGTCATCTTCTTCCAACATTTCTAGAGTCCAATCCGCGAACATTCGTCGCCTCATAAGATCGAATGATTTCAGTTCTTAAATTAACTTCGTCTTCTAAGGGTGCAGACCAAGATCCTTTCACGATATTGATATATCATTCGTCTTAGCTATTCCATTCCTTGAGAACGAAATCGTTATATCCGCCCATTGATCAAGTGGGAAGTAATCATTGTAGCCGACTCGTCGTTATTTAAAATTCTTACGAATGTCATCAAAATTACACGATTTGAAAAATGGAACGATTTGTTCTGGAGTATTCTCTCTAAGCCAATTTCCTTTAGGAATATGGGATGAGAGATGGTTCCAGTGACTTAATTTCTTCCTCTGATAGTAGGTGCTTGCCCAGATATCTTTGTTTTTTGTGGGCAAGTGCCTCACAAAATCCCAGTACGTGTTCTGAAATTTCATTAGATTCTCCACAGAATCTCCAGAGACCTTATTTTGATAACCCTAGTTTCATTAAATGCTCGTTAGCTCGTTAGAATACGGAGGTTGTTCTTGATCAGATTCCGATTATACTGACCTAAGAGTTTCTTGGCCTGTCCCATGTCATGAGCTTCGTTCCAGGTTTCTGTCCTGTTCATTTTCCTCATTCCAGTTCCTGAATTCTTCTCTGAGCAGAATAGTTTGGGGTCTATGAAGAGCTTTTTTGTTCCTTTGCTTGCCAGGGACGTGGCTATTTGATATTTCATCAGAGTTTTACATTGTTTCTACAACTCAGCTATTTAGGTTTCTGTAGGCATTGCCACACGAGCTTGGATTTGATGATGTAGGAGTCTATGGCATTGTTGCTTGATTTGAACGCATTTGTCTTTGGCATAGATCTATGCATGAAGATGCACCATGGATTCGAAGTACTTGGTCGAAATACCCCTGTCCCAGTACTTTCACCCGTTCTTAATTCGATTGTATACAATTTTACCGTATTGCTGCTCAGTCTTTGAACTATGTCCCTTTTGGACTCCAGTCCTTTTTGGTGCTGGTACATTTTTTTTGGGAGTTAAATTTCCTAATCACATTATCCTTCGGTGGTCGCTTTTTGAGTAGTGCATACAATTGCCTCGATGTAATAAACTTGTCTTTTTCTACCCACTCTTTTGCCATTCTCATAATCAACATTCTGTAACCACTAGATGCAAGGGAGTCAGTTCCAATAGCACCTCCGCAGTTGGGCAAGATCTCTTGGCTCCTGTACTACAGAGGCATGTAAACATTTGAACTTTATTGAGTGCTGATCAGATTGGTTTGACTACAGCAATATACTCAAAACTTCCGACCAACCCGTTGCATGGAAACATCCAGCAGCGATTTTGTACCCAAATTGTTTAGAAAAATCATCACTCATCCAGTTCATTTATGCTTCACCTCTGAACCAGTAAGAAAAAATATGACGAAAGAAATCCAGAAGAAAGGTAATTTTTGAGTACCAGATTCACTCAACAGACTGAATTGGAATGACAAACTTGTCTGTCGGTAGTTTTTAATTATTAAAGAACCTTTTTTTATATATACTTTTCTTAAATGTGATGTATTTGTGAATCCCCCAAAATGTAGATTTGCTAATTAAGTGACTAATCATATTGTGTTGTTTGTGATTACGTCTTTGTGCCAATCTGTAAATCACTCAATAGCGTAGCTCCGTGTGTATTTTCAATTAAACACACATAAAACTGGTATCACAGTTCATCAGCATTACCATATAAAGGGTCTTCATTTAGCGCTTCCTACCTTAAATTTAAGTAAGTCAAAGTGTGAGTGCAGTAGCATATCAGTTGTTTATTCGTTTGAAAGAACTATCGATGCCATTATGTATGAAATATAACATTGTTCGAATGTCCGCCGGGGCTGCTCTGGGTGGCGCGCATCTGACATGTTCAATTTTCCATGACTGTCGAATAAATCATGGCTGAATTTGACAGATGGCAAGTGCTTTGTTGGTGCTTTATGGTTTATTCGCAGACCTGCAACTTCAAAAAACGCTACAAGAAAAAGTCAGTAGCCAATGTCCGACACCGCTTTTGGTTTCGCAGTCCCAATCCGCAACTAGTTTCTGTACACCATCCCCTGTCCAGAAACCCCTTTCGGTTTCGCAGTACCAATCCGCCCCTTTTGGCTTCGCAGTCCCAATCAGCAACTAGTTTCTAGTCGCTATCCCCTGTCCAGAAAACCAATCGGAAGTTGATCAACTCTCAAGTTTCCGGTAAGTTGAATAATAGTGAACAAATTTACCCTAAATTTGTTGAAAAATCGTTGGCATTGATGTAAGGTAGTTCTTTAAATGCCATGAAATGGATTTAAAAGAATAAAAAACTCCTCGAATTAAACCTGTAATATAATGATAGAATTAATAACCACTCGTATATATTATATAATATAAACTACCAGTGTTGGGAACTTATGTAAAGATTCAAATCAATACTCTAATTTGAAATTTGTACTTATGCTCTTATGCCATAACAAAAAACCCATTAAACGCACACATAAGTTCACCTATGCTCTTTCTACAAAACTATGCAATTTTATATCGCGATCATAAGTTTACTTGTCTCCTTTTCAAAATAAATTTGTTCTTTTTCACTGATTATTAAGAGCAATGTGTTTTATACATTTTTGCTTAAGAATATTTCAACAATTCACTTTACAAAAAGGACGTAATTACATTCACATATGTATGTCAGTAATTTAATTCTTACTTGGAAAAATATCATAAAATAACTTAAGGAAAATAATTTCATTTAACTCATTTAGGAAAAAAACAAAAGTCGATTTAACCGAGAGAATTAACTGAATGTTTAAAAAGGAAATCGAATTTATTCAGTGAATAGACAAAAATGTTACTCTTATTAAATAAATATAAAATTCTACAGTAAAATTACTTATTTTTGCATTTACACTTCGTCCATATGTTTTGTACTTAATGTGTAATCGCAAGTCAAACATTTAAATGGCTCCCCTCAAAAGTTGCGAAAATATGTCGTTTTTCCTTATGCCACAGAAAAAAATAATTGTAATGTTTTCAACAGAAGGCTTCTATCACGCGACTAAAATTCTCCAAATCTGCATAAAATATTCTTTGGAATTCATAAAGTGCCGACTAATACACCTGTCAAATGGTATTCAAAATAGGATTACATGGCGCTTGAATAAATATGTAAAATTGTTTCAGAATTCAACAGGAAGTCAGAAAGAAAATCCACACATAATCCGTTTGTCAAATCAAGAACGAGAAAGGTTATGACTACAAGCGGAGGAAAACAACGCAAAGTATTAAGTGCGAGTACTTGTTCATTTGCAAAATAACATCTGTTTATAACAAGAATTACTTTCTGATTTCAGTCTAATGCGGACACTTTAACATGACCAAACCGAAAAGGAATGGGCATATACGCGACACATAACATGATGAATCTAGATGATGCTAATTGAGAATATCTCAGAAGGCTATCCACGAGGATACAAATCAAACATCTTTAATGTGCCATTAGCCTTGAGCGATTAAACGCTGGCAATTTTCCCAAGGGAGTTCAGTGTTGTGTCTCTCGCCGTAATTGCTGGCCAGACTGGCCTACAGAGGTAGTTTTGACGGCGATGAGTGAAGGGTGCATAGCTAAATTCATCAGACGAATTGGTATTTAATCCACCTTGTGGCTGCTGTAATGTTTTATGCCGGCGTGAAGAAGATTGTAGGCAAGGGAATATAGAAAAAAAAGCAACTAGTACTTGACTTCAGACAGATAATTAAAAAATAAAGAAATAAATAAAGATAGAGTGTTAAAGATAATTGGGGAGTGAAGAGTATGCCTACGAGTATGTGATAGTCTTAATATTTCGAAATTAATATTCCTGCATAAGAAGGCCAAGGTAAATATGTATATGTATACGGGTATTGCAATTAGCAATGCTAAAATGTTCGCAAAATGTACTATCAATAATCAAATCGAACATCATGGGTGCCATGCGTGAACAAAGCTGCATTTTAAGGAAAATAAGACAATTTTTAAAAAAATAAAACGCATATTTTTATTGTTGTTTTAAAGTATTATTAAAACATTCATGTATGGGCACGTTTGCAGCGGTCGTGCAGATTCGTTGAACGCAGTTTTCGATGACTCGGCTACACATTTCGACGGAAATGCTAGAGATAGCAGTATCTCTTGTTCAATATTGGCTCTCGAGTTCTTCTAACGACGTAGCCCCATAAGAAAAGGGTATTAAATCACACAATCGAAGCGGCCTATCGACATACAATTTTTCGATGTACACTTTCGACGAATTGAGTTTTTTATAAGTCGATTGTGACACCCGCTGTATGGCCCGTGATACCGTCTTGTTGAAACCCCATATCAATAATGTCTAGTCCATGGAATAGCAATGAAATGATATTATAACATGTCTCTGTAGCGATATCCATTGACCATCCCGTTTGATTAAGGAATCTATTCGGCAAAAGCCGAGGTAGTGGGCAACAGTTTCTTCTTCCTCGTACATACAGCTTCTGCAGAAGTCGTTGTAAGGGGTTCTCATAAGACTCGCGTTGTAGCCAATAAGACAGGATCCGGAAATAATACCCACGATTCTGCTTATGTCTCTCCTGGCTTATATCTTCTGGAGAGGTTTCAAAAATTCCAACCTCAGTACCGTCCTCCGTTTTACAACCATGGTGTAACTTTCAGAATTTGTGTTTCTGACGGTGTCAACTGTACATTCGTTAATACGTCTACAAATGCGTAATGTAGACTGCACGCATTGGGATACTCGCATTGTGGATTATTGCGATATGTCCATTATTCCGTGAGTTGACTGCTTCCCCTGAGTCTTACAGCCGTAATTGTATTGACTGTTTTGGTTCGTTTGAAATGAAAGCTTGAGCGGCAGCAATATCCAATCTGTTGTCTAACTGCCGCGGGAACATCTAGTAACAAACAATTAAATTCAAAATGGTTCACTAAACTATAAATTGCTTGTCTTCTCGGACGAGATTTACGGCCAAAAGTTGGGGTTAAAGTTAAAGTACTGGCGCTCTGAAAGTTGCCATCACCGACTCGGAATTTTGGCAATACATTTTGATGATGAAAATGTTTTTACTGAATGTTTTTTGTTTGGTTATTGGTTTAATGGTGCGTCCATAGTGAAAATTCCCAGTTGGATAGCCATAAGTCAGTTGCCTGTTAAGTCGAAATAAACCGCGATGAGGAAAATAAGTTTTTAGTGCTGTGAGGCAATGCCACAGGGGCCTCGTTTAATGTGGTGCACATAAGTAGAGTAGGACCACAACCAAATTGGTGTGGGCAACTGAAGGCAGCTACCCAGACTCCAAAGATCGCGCGGACAAGAGAGGATTGTTGGTGGAGGTACAGGTTCAGCCCAGACTGTAGCACAACACAACACACAAAAGTTGTGGCATTTTGGAGTTTCTTATAAGCATCATTTACTGTACAATTATTTCCGATAAATGGTGGTATTTGATGTGACTAAATCTAGTCGCTTAAAAGCGTCTTTATTTTGAATTATAACAAAATAATGTATGATGCAATTATTCGTCTTTATTAAGACTAATACAAAAAGTCAGCGATGGCATACGTCTATATTATACGCATGGATTTCTAAAACCATTTTAATGTTTAAGAAACTGTATTTAAATTTTGTGGAGTTTTCATAAGATATTCAGACAGATACAGTATTCGTCCTTATCAAATATTATGTACATAATAATTGCCTTTTACACTACACAATATAACATTACATCTTATGAACTATCTTAAAATTATAACTGTCGCGCAACAAAACAAAGCGGTCCATAATCCATGTACATTTTCGAGAGTAACTTCTAAGGAAAACATATTTGTATAGAAAAAACAGCTGTAAACATTGCATATGAAGACATCCTGTTGTATAGTCTAATCCTAATAGTAATATTATAAGTCACTCTACACTGACACCACATTAGTATCTACATTGCACCAGTGCCAGGGAGGGTCGCTAGTTATGTATAAATTTAGAATTATGTATTCAAACTTGGTAGTATGGTGTACATACATTAAATAGTCTTATTTAAGATGATTTGCCTCCCGTCCTTTACAGAAGTAGACTAATAACTAAAACTACATTCTTGTCATTCGAAACCTATGTATGCTTAGGCGGCGGGTCTGACAGCAGTGTTTTATATTTGCGGATGCAGCGGTGTCAAGTGCAGTCATTATTCGTGCAGCAGGTGTCGGATGTAAGGGTTGTTTGCAACTCGTTCTCACACAATTATTTGCTTGGTTTGCAATTTACCTTGGAGTGTGCGAACGAGATATTATGTAGCGTCTTGTGGGTTATCGTCTTGTAAGCCAAGACCAAATTACTAAATATAAACATATACATATGTATGTTCCACAGTACATTAGCATATTACGGTGATATCCGCACACAAAATTACACACTTCACTTGGATTACATAGATGAAAATTTCAAATACGCTAGAAAACAAACATGCTTAGCTTTAGTCGCAACAAACATAATTGAGGTACACCTGTCGTCCCCTTTATTTAATTTTACCGTACGACTTGGTTTAGAGAGGTTAATACATGCATTTTAACACAGTTGCTTTCAGATGGGTGGTGGGCAAACATGTGCGTGTACTGTATGTTTTAAAAGTGAAAGTAATTTGCTAGTTTATATAGTGAATAGCAAATATCCCAATTGATAACAATATGGTACGGCGTTACTTTGAATTGAAATAAAATACAGAAGGATGATTTTAATATCCATTGATATTTGACAATTAAATTGTATGACACTAAGGTTTAAGTATGATTTGGGGAATTTGACTGCCAGAGGTGCTACATGCATGGTATCTGTAAATCCAATTATCACACACTCTTCACAGTACATCAAGCTGTATATTTTTTCAGCAAAGAAGCGTCGAATATTGCCTGCTCACCGTTGACTGCATCGTTTTAACCATCATCATTTTTGCCTTTACAGTTCATTCACATTGTGAGCATGCTTTAGGAACATAGCTTTAGGAACATGTGAATGTAATCCGACTCTGCACGGCGAAGTTTGAGAAGCTTGACCATTGCCAGTGGCAGTGCCAGAATTGTGAAAGCTGGTAATTTCGGGGATTGAAGCTAGCACCAAACCCACTACGCCCCGGCGACCACAAATAATATAGGAAATTACCCCAATGCCCATTCTGACGTTCTAACGAAAGCTGCGATTGTGGACAAGTTAAAATACCACAATTCCTCCAAAGCCTTTAAGGTGACAAAACAATCTTAATATTGAATATTCTTACTTTCTATATGTGTAAGTCCTCAAAAAGATCCCATAATGAAATTTAACCACCGGAATTACACTACATTTACTTTGGCAGACAAGCAAGGTTTGAATTTGATTTTCCGTTCAAACGCGAGACTCCTTTCAAACCGCTTCTAACCAAATCCACCCAATTCTATTCAGAAGCCGTCGTATACCCACCAATTTACCTTTACCAAATTAATTCCAATTCAATTGAAGCTTATTGATGACTTTTCGATCAGCCAATTATTATCGTTGACATACTCCCGTCATGAAGGCATACACCCACATTCAACCGCCTCACGGTTCACGGGTAAACGATTTCGGCTTCATTGAAAATGTGAAAAAAAAAAAAGAAGGAAAAAAAAATCACAGGACGATGGAAAATGAAATTGACTTCACACACGACACTGTTGGTTTTCTCAGAGCTTTTTTTGCGGGTTATTTATTTTTATTTTATACATCCGCAAATGTGATTTTATCCTTTGGAAGATCCACTTCTATGCCCAAGCATGCGAAAGGATCCATTTATAGCGGTTGTATTGTGCGGAACATTTCCGTCTGCAAAGAGTTCCACGCTATTATATGGATTGTCGCACCTTAAACTCTTGGCTATCGCTAAAGTATGCACATACACGCGCACACATGTATGCATGCTGTAGTATGAGTCAGGCGGAGACTCATCCACCAGTTGCAGGATATCCGTTAGTGTTGTCGTTCTTGTCATCGTCGTAGTACCGCATCATTTCAGGCTTGCTCTGAATGGCATACAATCTTTTCTTAGCACCACAGCAGTCATAGTCGCTGTTGTATATATTTACCCATATGTATGTACATATGTACATATATTGAATCTATATTTTGTAAAGAGTAACATTTTCCAAAGGTGCTATCGCCTTTATCAACAGTGAAAACTTCAATGGGTGTGTGGCTGTGTGTGAAGTTCCTTGTCGCGATAACTTTCACACTTCTTCCATGGTCTTTGTTGTTGTGTACTTTGGGCCTGAATACGTACTAACAACATGTTGTTGAGGCGCTCAAGAGGCCATTTATGTTATTTACATTCCGGCTTTCAAGTGGATAAAGTTGAACGAGGGGACCTTCACTTCATTCCGTATTTTAATGTTACAGGTGAAAATATGGGATATGAGTGAATAGATCGTGAACAAGGGTACGAGAGGAGATTGTAATCTTGGGTGTAATCTGTAGGATGGTGTGTTGTAGAATGTTGCTTTCCTTTCGCAAGCTGGACATTTATTTTAGCTTATGTTAAGTTATGTTATTGCTTCACATGAGGGTTAACGGTCATGACCTCACAGATTTATGCACGCCTATAGGAGGTTTGAATTTAACATATTATTTCGGTTACATTTCATTTTTTTCAACATTCTATACTACGTTTAATCCTTCAAATTAATAGCTGGTTTCTCGCTCCAAACAATTTGTGATTTAAATCCTTTCAGTACCCTTTTGAGTCCCTTCACCATCGATACTCAAAGGTTATTCCCATTCGTCGGGTGGACCTGGGCTGTCAGGATCTCTAGCCAATTATGCACACCATGTTGGCTGAGGTCCTTCTTCAGTTGTGTGCCCCATCGGTTTGGTGGCTGTCCTCTAATGCGTTGCCCTACTGGTGCGGAGTCGAAGACTCTTCGGGCTGAAGCTGTGCTAGCCATGAACCTATACTCTACTTGGCGTAGCTATCTTAGACGTATGAATCCGTAGACGGATGGCTAGACTCAACTCACTGTGTTGGTTGAATCTTCGTCTCCAAATGTCATCAAAGCAAACAGGAGGAAAGATTGAACCCACAATTATTCCGTGAAAAGACCGAAGCCCTTGGTCTTCTGACTGGTTTTGGTATTATTCATGTTTCCATGCCATAGAGCGGGACAGGGATCTGCATTGATCCAGGTTTTTATACAATATAGTGCCTGCTCGGTCGTTCTAGAGAGGGCCCACCACTCAATCGCCTCTTAAGTTCCAGGAAACAAACAGCACAAATATTAAAAAGTTCAAAATAATTTTGGTATTAATTAGTACGAGAAAGAACTGAACACATCGATCATTAAAGGCACGAATCGACTGGAATAAAATGCACAAGAATGTTTTGTTTGATTATTTATAAAAAATAATACTAATCAATCAATTGCGTTCAAAAACAATGAAACAATGCCACACTGGAAAATTTTCCGTTTCTATTTGTTTGGACTTGTGTTTGTCCTCCCATTAAATCTCTTTCCATAGGTTAAAAGTTCTCTCTGAACTTTTTATTTTGAATGGTGACTATTTTCATGTTTGCTGTGCACCCTAAATGGTCAGCACTCGGTAGCATTGTAAACCGTATAGCACTCTCAGAAACTCAGATTGCAAACAACAATCTGCTCTATTCGCAATATATAAAACTTTTTTAATATTACCCCATTTGAATAACCTTGAAATTGGGTTTACAATTCATATCTAGACCCTTAGACGTCCATTATCGATTTTATGACATATTGGCAACTTATGAACAACAAAGTTCAACCTGGATGGGGTTGCAAATTGCTAACACTTGACCTTAAGTAATAATCGTGCAAACAATACAATCAATACAAAACGTTGTACAAGTTTAACTTAATATACATATATATGAATACATAGGTACATAATGCTCTGGCGATAGTTTGATATAAGTAAGCAATGTTTCTTTTTTCCTCTGTAGTAAGTCTGTTTGAAGAAATTGTCGATATGTCTTGAAGTGATTTTAAATTAACGTCTGCATCATGTATAGTCATCGACTAATTCTCCTGGTCACATGTTTAATATCTCGATGTTTATATTTTCCAATTATTCAATACAGTCATTTTTAGAATGTTTGATGGAAGGCCATTGTCTAGGCAGACGATGCTGTCATAGGGATTTCTGGGAAATTTGTCTCCACACTTAGGGCCATCCTGATTAATGAATGCTTCACATTAAATAAATGGATTGGACAATGCAATCCAGGAATAAACTTGCATACAACAGAACTAGTACTCACTTCAATAGGATATATAAAATGCTTCCTTCGACCACATCCCTTCACTCAATGACATGAAACATCAACTACCACTGTCACTGAGGGCCAGTACATAATTCTCTCGAGTCGCGGCTCATGCTGTATACATGAGCCACGAACTGCTAATGTATTGAAATTATTTAAAATAAATACGCAGCTCGAAGTTTAATTCCGAAAATATTTCGTTGAAAATTATGCCTTATTTCTGAAATGTGGCGATTTTTACCCAAAAACCATATGGAGGTTAAATTTTCCTTTTTAAATTTATAAATACACCAATGTCAAACACTTTTTATTTTTAAATACCTCTCAGGAAAAAAATCGAAAGCCCGTCCACCGTCTTTACGTCTGTCTGTGGTGGTTGCTATCTCATTAGTAGATATGTACATAGCTCGACTAATTGAACTAGGTTCATGGTCAATTTTTGCCCTGATTTATTGCACGAGAATGCTATTGTTATTCCTAATATCCTTTCAATGAAAGAATAATTATAAAAACAGGGTTGTTTGAGAATTATCATTGTCTAAATACTACCTTAAAGACTACAATTTAGTGGCAATAGACGAAACAATAGACGTGAAAAATAATGTACATACTCTACCACGGCATGCAAAAATTGGAGCAGACAGCAACAAAAAAAATGTACACATCTATTTCCACCCCGATTTCAAGTTAAGCCTGTACCTGTTGCCATTAATGCACTGCATTTCATATGACTTCCAGTCAGTTTTCCTTCCCCAATATACACATGCACTATATTGCCTTCACATTGCGAGTACTAAAATGGATTATAACAGCCAGTGAAAAAATGTTCTACGTTACGAAACGCATGCGCTTGCCCCTCTTTCGATTGGTCGAAAATTTTGCCCTTATCATTGTTATCAGCACATGCCTTAACAGCCTCACCCACCTCATTTGGAGCAATAGCAAACAGGCTCATCCATGATGTCGTTTCACAGGGATGAACACTGTTTTCGAATTCATAACATGATTCCCGACACACGACTGTCCATCGGTCCTTTTCATTCATAATGACTTAATCCATTTTCCCTTTATGAATCGACAGATCCACTGAGCTTATTTTGACAGATTTGTAGCCATATTTCAATATTTGAGGGTGAATCATAATGCCAGGATATTGTTTTGGCTTGAACTTAATTCTTCAACTTCCAGTGAAGACATTTAGGAATAAAAAGGGCAAATCCATTCATCAGATGGCAACAGAGCGGACTAATTTATATCAGATAAGAACATACTTTATTATATATCGTTTCAGTGATACAAAATCCAATGTACAGGAATGAATTAATCTATTGGCCCTCGAGGCCAAGTTTATTAAGTTGAAATGTTCATGGCTGGTAGTTGCCGGAAGTCAGATAATCCCATCAATGATTTAAATTGAATTTGTTAGCAATTATTATCACCGTGGTTGAGGTTGGCTTCCTTGGTAGGATAGCACATATACTGAGAAGTGTCAATCACCGTATACATTTGTAAAAATACATTTTCTTGAACACAGTTTCTTATGGAGGCCTTCTGATTTATTTGGCGAGTCTCTCATTACAGATATTGAATGACAAATAGGTAGTACAAGAAGTATTCCTCGAAGTGAGTATACTTTGAAACTTTTTATGGATATTTTCTTTATGATCTACAATATCAATCTACTTGAGATATTTAATCAGAAGTATCCAACGATATCAAGACATTATTCAGCAATCAATATTGCCGACCTTCAAAATGCTGCTTCTAAAGGAACGTGGTATGCCTGTCTATCTTTCTCTGACTCTAAGGCTAAACTGAACTGTTTTCAGGAAGTGATACCAGATTTATTTACCAATTAGCATGTTATGTACCAATTAAAACGGTTAGAGTTCGCAATAACATCTGTCCTTGGTTTAAAACTGAAGTCCTAAGTGTCATCAACAAACTGTAACAAACTGTATAGCCAATGGAAACATAAACCATCTGATTCCAAGTGGGCTGCTTATAAAGCGACTTTAATTATAAGAAATTCCAAAGAAGCTGTGGAGTAACCTAATTCTTATTGACGTTTTGACAAAGCTAGGAGTGACTCTAACTGTGAGATTGATCCTGATACACTTAATAACAACTTCCTAGGAAATACATTGGAAATATTTCTCAAGTAATGCTACTTTGTCTTCTATTCGGGGAAGTGGCTTTTAGGTTCAGCCAGTTACTGAAGTGGATGTTGTAAACTGTGTAGCAAGTATTAAATCGAATGCGGTAGGTGAGTCGAAAGTCTTTGAGAAACTTATTGCTAAGCAAGTTATTTAATATCTCTCTGATAATTATTTATTGAATGGAGAACAATCTGGTTTCAGACCCCACCACAGCTGTGCTACTGCTATGGTTAAAATAACTCTTCTCTGCTTGCTAGATTTCTCGAAGCCGTTTGACAAACTGAAGCACAAAATTCTTTGCTGGAAACTAAGACATAAATTTGGTTTTCCTGAAACAGCTATCAAAATGTTTAATAGCTTTCTTTCTGATATGTTTCAAAGAGTAGTAGCACGAGATTCTCCCTCTTCTTTCTTACCGGTGAAGCAGGTAGTACACTTCACGTGCACCTCAGGGGTCTATTCTCTTATTCTTATTTTCTTAGCGACTCAATGTTTATAAGCAAACGAAAGTTCACCTTTATACAGATGACGTTCAAATTTATCTGGGGAAGGCATTGACAAAAATGGATGACGCATTTGCTATATCTAATGGATTAATGCTAAACCTGTAAGGGTACGATCATACCAACTATGTCATAAGAAGGATATACAATTTGTCTGCGTAAACTCCGGCTTCCTAAAAGTTTCACCCCTATCAGTACAAAACAAAAGTTAGTTAAAACTCTTATCTTACCTCTAATAACATATGCTGAGGCTGTTGCCTTTGACATAGTTTCTCACTTCAGAAACTACAAGTTGCATTTAATGTCTCCGTAAGGTATATTAATGAACTGCGACGTTATGACAATGTATCTCAATTTGTCCATAGCTTATTGAACACAAATTTAAAGCAACCCCTTGATGCAGGGATGTGTATTTTCCTGCATAGAATCATTACGAATAAGACCCCAGAATACTTATATGAAAAACTTTATTTTAGTGGCTCTCATCGTACTCTGTGCCTCGTGCCACTGCGCCACCACTATCTGAACTCCTCCCTTTTGGTGTTTTATCTATGCCATTAAATTATGAAATTCTCTTCCAGTTACTATTAGAACTATCTTAATTGCCACACGCTTTAAAAACGCAATTTATAATCATTCCTAGCTTAATTCTTGAACTTTTATTTCTCTCTTCAACTTGTTGTATCAAACTAATGTATTAGCTCTAAGTACTATAAAATATACTCTATCTTTTTATTTATATTATAAATAATATGAACTGAATTGAAATTGAAAAGAAATTGATTACGTTTTGAATTTATGCATATTGTAACGGGGAAGAAAAAACTGGCTACGCAAAACATCCAAACCAAACATCACACAGATCTAAATTGCCTCGCAAAGCAGGGCTAAAGCTAGTATTCGTATATAAATAAATATATAAAGGGTGCTTAAAGCCGGAGAATTTTAAATTGTTAACATTGTTTTCTGTGACAGCTTATTTGACTGGTTTCGGTTGCTGTGAAGTTAGTTTGTTTTTGGCAATTTATCAGGAATATACTCACGCTGGAACAACATTTACAAATTGTTCAAATTTATCGTTCAATAGTCAAGAGCACAAAGTAACGCCATTGTCGAAATGCAATTAGATCCAGAAAAAGTCACTGTTTGGTGTGCTTTGTTAACCGGTGTTATTTTATTATTGATGGTCAGAACGTTACAGTCAACGCTCTAAGAGACGTTACAAAGGCATGATTACTAACTTTTTCGTAAAAAAATTGGAAGACAGCTTTATACGCCTGATGTACCTACTACGAAGAGTATGTGAAAATTGAACATATAGAGCGCTACTGTCGCGGCCCCACATGCCATAATTATATTCAACATTGATTGACATACAATTATCTGTGAAATAAACTCAATTTCACTCATTAAAACATATTTTCCAGTGTTTTATTTCAATTTAAAGTTATTTAAGAGTTCTTACAAAACACTCTTTATAAGTAGTAGATACATATCTCATGGTGATTTGGCAGAACAGACTGAATATATGACATGCCATTTTAACAGATGTAGCTTCAACAATACGACCGCTATCAACTGTCAAAGTTCGGAAGTCCCTATTGGAAGACCCATTAGATTGGAATAATTTATACAAATACAGATATTATTACCATCTTCTCAAATTATGCAATCTGACTGCTGAATCCATTCGGACTAAACGTACTATTCAATGTGTAGACATTCAGAAGTTGACAGGCTGTGAGGTACACTCTCGCATAAAGCATGACCGATATTATGAAGATATTCCAGGAGATTATGCGAAAGCTCACAAAGATTAACAAAATATATATCAAAGAGATTTACAAAACCGTTGACTGTATCTGCTCAGATACAGGACAGGCGGTATTACAGGAGACTACTCAATTGACAAGCATTGCTGTATAATGGGTCTCCAACGCAAAAGCTGCAGAGACAATGATATAGAAGTATATATGACCTCTTCTGCTCGTATTATGACCTCGACAACTGTAGAAATCTGCGCGTAAGGCCCTATTTCTTTTAAAATATTAGCTTAAGCCAACTAAGTCGCTTCGTATAGTGTAGATGCAATTCAATTCGCATGGTAACACAATGGAAAATGTTGATTTGAAGTTTGACCCCTCCGTACAGTCAGTCACTAGAATCAAACTTAACTTAATCTCGTTCAACTCAATAATCCAACGATCAAATCTGGAATTTGTCAACATTAATTAAGTATTGAGCACTAGTAGAATATTCCGAGATTATTCAGAAAAGAGGATATCTCGGCGCTTTAAAATACAAGCCGAAATCTTTTAAATTCGCAATAAGCTGAAAATTCCAGAAAAAAAAAATTAGTGTTCACTCAAGTCGACTAATGAAATACATTACATCAAATTGTGTTTATTTTTTTCTCCGAAGAGAACTTCCTTATGGACGAATTTGTTTAAAGCATTCAGTGAATGGATTTAAAAAGATTCAGCCAAATTGAAAGCACATGTTGCACCAAAGAAAAAGTTATTGACTTTATAAGAGAGGTTTGAATTCTTTATGATATCAGGGCGAATTAACGTACGTAAAGTGTAGAAATACTTAAATGCTTTCACATCGCCGGTGATAAAATCATTCAACAAGTCAGCCTTTTCGAATTTGTGCTTCAATTCATTAACAATAAACACGATACCTCCTCGACTGTTGCACGCCACATTTTCCCAAGGTGGGCCTTTGTATTGTTTGACTTTACAAGCAGATTCTACTGAATGGCATTTTTCAAAATGCTTTTGTATTGTAATGTGTTCCTTTGAAATACGTTTCTGCTTAAGATTATTTCTGTACATCTGCGAAGGGATATTTACAGTCGACGTGTGTGCGGCAAACGTATCTCGATTTGCTGTTGTGTTGAATCTGAAAACTGAACTGACTGTGTGAACTCTTGTTTTGTTTTCATTCAATTCAGATTTACTTAGCTTCACTCTGTCAGTTGTCTGCCGTCCGACTAAGGATGTGTGTAAGTACTGACTACTGAGGTGCTTACACTTTCATGGATATTTTTGCACATACATATCTCTTTCATGCAGTATGTTACTAATGACACACGGAAACAGTAACAATGATTCATGGTACGAAGGACGTAGAAGTAAGCAAACTTCTGGATGTTCGGTGAAATATGTATGTATTCCCTAAGCACAAGCAGATAACAAAAACAAATATAAATTATACTGTTCTGAATTCTAGGTCAGCTGGAGAGGAACTAGTTGGGCACATCAGCTCAGATGTAATGGTCGGAGAAAATCATGTTCTATATTAAGAGATTCTCTACATCCGTTGGCGGTTTTCAAAGTTGCACAATAAAGAAGACTCTCTGATATGTCAATTTGAATCGATTCAAATGGTGAACCTATGGAACGACAAACTCAACAGGCATCAATGTCCATAACTTGAGAAGATGCTGCGCAAATTTTAGCATGCACTGATGATGTTGACGACACACAGTCCTCACCGGGATTAAGAGACAAAAATGGGACTGGCTGACGCACACCATCCACGACTAATTCCTATATCCAACTCGAAATAACTGTTTTTAACCGCTGTTTCCTTTTGTCTACCTCAAAATGTGAACTATATTAATAACATCCCAGTGGAGGCAGTCGTAGAATCGCTGGGTCGAAACAATTGTGGTCAAAATTCTGGACGCGAAGACTGCAACACTTTTATTTAACCAGTTCTAATAAGTGGCCAGATAGTAATGATATTTTTTTTCCAATTGTTTCATTCTGGTCACCATGTACATATATGATATCGAAAGCAAAACAGTAGAGCTGGCTATTGGTGCATATTAAAGAAGAATTCTGCGTCGCATATATTGTGTCTGAGAGGAAGGTGAATGGAGAAAACGGCTCAACTCTTTGATGTTCTCCGTAAGGCAAAAATCCGTGAACTACACTAATCCCGTTCACAACAAGTGCATGAACACTAATGCTCCAGATACGAGGGGGTTCCCATCGAGCCTTCGGCAAAACCGAATCTGCGGCAACAAGAGGTACTATCGACACCAAGTCCACCCAATTACTGGCTTACGACATTGACATCTTTGTAATAAGCGAAGAAGTATATAAGATGCCTCCACCCAGATCGAGCGATCGTCAAAAACTTGCACGTTAATGAAGGGAAAACTAAGAACATGGCCTCGTCATTCAGAACACAACTGTATGGCGTCGGCCAACGATCGGGGTAGGTGTAAGAACTTGTTGCAAAAGACTCCGACCGGAACCCGGTTGTTGCACCGATGATAATGTTACGGGTACCAGAGTGTACTGCAAGTTTTATTACGAGTTGGAAATAAGCTTATGTTATACATATTCAGGTATAAACTATAATTACGAGTGTTACTGTTATATTTATTTCCTATTAATATTACTATAACTTTCCTCTGACTGTCTCTCCCATTATAAAATAGTAGTAAAAGTAATTTTGTTTAGATAACTGTGTATTAAAATATCTAGAAAGAATATTTATTTGTCCTCTTTTTTTAAGATCCGTGTGTACATGTAATTGTTTTTTTATTCTTCCTGTGTGTTAAGAGCAGTCTCTCACCCAGCTCAATTTCCACAAATAACTTAAGCTCAAGTATAAATAACATGGCCTCCATTAGTAACCTGGCGTTGGTTTGGTTTCATTTGTTGAAACCTTTATAATGGTGAACTTGTTTGGATGCTTCATTGTTACGTGCAAAGTCGAGAGCATTGTACGGAGCAAAGGTAATATATCTAGGTCAAATTGTCCGAGTTTATTCACATGGTTTTTAAAATGTTGGTGTAGCTGAACGTCTGTTTCTCGTTTGGGACTGCTAATGATGATTTTCGGAAACACCAGAGTCCGTTTTGTATGTTCCTTAAATTTAGATTACAATTCATATATAAGAATTCGTATATAAGAAGCAAAAAAATCATTATATAGCAAATGAATTTAATCATTATTTTGTAACATTTAAAAAAACTGCCTGCAGTAGCAATTATATTTCCGACAGATGACTTAATATTGGCAATATGCAGGGTGGGCCATCTAGTGGTTTTTTTTTAATCATAGGTTATTTTGACACGGACAGCTGTTTCCCGATCGAAATCTTGACAGAAAGTCAGTATCACACCTCGGTGGAACGAAATGAGTAGCTTTACATTTGAACAACGATGGGAAATATTGAAAACTTATTTCCAAAGTGAGTGCTATGCAGCCCAAACAGTGCGGTTTTTTGAAAATGAGAAGTTTTGACCGAAATGAAGCATCCACTGCTGTACGCAGGTGTAAAAAAGTTCGTGAAACAACTATGGTAGTGGACATGAGTGTTCATGGTCCCCGCCATCGTACGGTGCGATAGATGAGAATGTGCCTGCTGTTGCCTTCTTCGTAAATGACGTTTCGGTCAAAGGTGGGCGTGACAGAGTCATATTAACAGCCTTTTTTAACTGAAATTGAAACCATGGATTTGGACGATCTGGTTCATGCAAAATGGCGAATTCCCAAATCGTGTTATTAGCCGCCTTGGCGATGTCAATTTGCCGCCACGGAGCTGCGATTGACCCTTTTGGGATTTTTTTTGTTGTGGGGAAACGTGAATGACCGATGTTATGCCAACAATCCGGAAACGATTCATGCACTAAAGGCCAATATCATCCAAGCGATCCGTGAGCTACAGCCTGAAATCATTAACAATGTCTTGGAAAATTAGGGTGATAGAATGCGCTAATGCGAAGCCAGCTGAGGCATCCACTTGAACGACGTTTCATTTAATAATTAATGGGAATGTCAATTTTGTTCATTGTATTGCATTTTTAAAAATAAGCTTGTAATTGGCCCACCCTGTATATACATAAATTATATATACATTTTGGAAAAAAACACGTTTTGTGTGAAAAAATCTTTATTTGTTTCCGTCTTGAAATATCTGTTGACAAGAAAATTCCCGGTATGATGCCACGCATCGCCTCAATAGAACCAACTGTCCAGTACATACACCTTGTTTTCCTTGCATCATGGGAAAGGTCTTCTGTTATAAAAATCATATAATCAAAGGGTTTCGATTTGAATACAATGAGAGTAAATATGTGATGGATTAACCAAATACACCTACTCAAGCCTTTCCGCTATTTCGAGTGAGTTCGTTTCTCTTTTCACTTTTCCATTATTTTGCAATTGGAAAACCTCTTCTACTGGATCTGACGGTAGCATCGTTAATTATGATTTTGAATAAAAACCCGCCGTACTCATTCTTTTTTGTTCGACATCAACAGATGCTTACTCTGTCGGATGGCCCAAGAATACACAAATAAAAATGCAAAAAACCCATTTTCAACTGCATCCAAACCTCGAAATGATGATTTCAATTCATTTCCATTCATTTCATTAGCATACAATTATATCTTTATCAAGGTATCCTAATCAATTCCAATTTGACTGTAAATATCCATACATAAATATGCCGTGCATAGGTATACGGCAGGATTAGCGCTTGATTGACCCGTTAAGCAAAATCGAAAACCGCTATTCATCAGTTGTGCATGGCAATAGTGTGCAAATTATGGGGATAATCCACTCTTAATGATATAATCAATAAGTTCAAGTAACTCCACCATCATCAATGAATAATGAAACCGATGCATTAGCATTCCCAACAAATACTGACTACAAATTGAGCCACAGCTTTGTAACTGATTATGAATGCCACCAAGCTATCGCCCAAATAGTCGTTGCTCAAGATTCTGCTCTGCGATTCGGTCAAATGAATGATTTGTTAATTGCAGTGAAACGTGACTTGCATAGATTGAACCTTTCATGTAAGCCAGTTGGTTTACATTCAATTAATGGGGTGTACTTGAGGGAGCTTTAAGAATAGGAAAGAGCGAATTTATATTCTTTAAGGATACCGTGAAAAGTTCCGTATTTTAGAGCGTGTACCTACGTGAAGATGAATGAGAAAATTGCTTAGAACAAATAAAGTGTAAGATCACGGTTCAAAAAGAAAAAAAGGTAAAGGATATAAAAGTTTTTTCGGTCTCATTTTCATCGGTCGTATGCTGAATTGGACAGTCTATGGTACGAATATGAAGTCTCTATAAGTATACACAATGTCTAATACAAACATAGCGTCACTACAGAAGCTACTTGTGAAAATAAGGTACTCCAGTCGTATTAACTTGAAGCAGAGTGTATAACAACGCTGAAGACAAAGATGTATTGTCGCGACCAGTAAATCGTCCATATAATATCGCTAGCTTCCTAGGCCGTATAATATTGCGCATTTAAACTAAATAAGCTCGTCTTCATCCGATTATTAGTTAAAAGTGGCGGAACCTATCTCACTAATTAAATTTTCAGACTACAGACATACACGGAATATTCTTACTTAGCGGGTATATAGTTCGCAGCAGTAAATACTGAACTGTGAAAAGCAACGCGTTTGCAACCATAAATATTCATTAAACAGTTCTAGGAATATTAAGTAGCGTATTTATTAAGCAAATTAAAGTATCATTTTAATTTAATTCCATTTGTGTGGTAATGCATTGGCAGCGAAAAATATTAATGTGACAGTTGACACTTCAGGGTGGGAATTTCGTGCTGGAGACATCATCGAATTATAACTAAATCGGAATCAATGCAGGTCAATGTAGCATCGCGTTCTGCACAAACAGTAATATCTGCAGAAAGCCAGAGCACAAAGCTAGTCTCTACTATCTCCTTTTTGATAGTTGCGTGCTAATCATGTAAGCGATGGGACCTCTCATCGACAACATCTCGGGACCTCACATCGAAAGGATAAGGAACGACCGTCATATTATGCAATTGTTGTTTGTCACATTATGTGTTCTTCCCAGGTGAACAAAATTAGGTTGTTCGAGTAACAACGCCATCGGACCTGTCTCCGAAGTCGAACACCCACATCTGAGTACAAGAAGCACATTTATAGCGCTCTGTATTGTACAGTACGTCGCGTTTACGAGATAAATATGTATATTTTACAAATATGTAGCCTAAAATAACATGCCAAGAATTAAGTATATGGAGCATGGGAGTTACGTGGCTGCCCATGTTCTGCGAGCATTGCAACATTAACGTTTTGTCTGAAAAAAAATGATTAAATTATTATACTTACTAAGTCCAAACACCATCCACATAATGCAGCCGGCGAAAGTAAGTGTTTCAATCCCTCAAAGTATCATTAAAAGACAACGACAAGTATGTGATTGGGTGTCGGAAAAAATGTTGGGCAAGCACTAATGAAAAGAAACGTTTCCTCTATTTGAAGCTTTACTTAAAAACAATAATATGATGTCCGAAAATGTGAGTTATTTTCATTAACCACCACAACTGATTTCTCCCAATATGTTAAAAATAATATTGAGAATCTTCTAAGCTCGCCAATCTCCCGATCCAGAGAAACCCACTAAATTCGAAAATTTAAAATTCAGCTGCAATGCAGCACCAAATCCACATTTAGATGTAACATTGGATACTGCACTGGGGAATCCTATGAGGATTGATTTATGTGTTGGGAAACATTGGAGAATGAATCCTAAAAAGTCTCTATGAAGAAAACATTGAAGCCGAAGCAGAACTAAATTTACCGACAAGCTTAAACCAATTTCAGAATTGTCTTCCCAATAAAAACTAACAATGCTTTTTCCATTTCAAAACAAAACACGAACATAAATTTGACACAACACTGTCGTGTCCGGGTACTAAAAAAAGTGTATGCAAATTCTGGTGCCCGGATACTGATCTGTATTTTGTAATGAATTTATTAATAAAACCAGATTTTATTTTCCATCTGTTTGTTGTCCGTCAAAATAGGAAAATCCGTTATTCCATATTACTCACAGCGCGGTTGGAATATATATATTGGTATGTAGAGTAGTTAATGAGCTAACTATGTAACACGGGCTTACATTCGTGAAAAATAGAATGGTATAAAGAAATCCTTTTTTAAAAATTAATTTAATCCGCAGGATGTATGTATGTATTGTATTACATCGAAAGTACATATTATAAAACAGGTTACGTTTTATTTCATATTAAAATACGGACGTCCAGTGTAACGAAAACCGTTGTAGCGAATTTTCGATATAACGAACGACTATTAAAATTACATTCGCACATACATCCTATCCGATCTAACGAACATATTCATGTTAAGCATCCTGAAGCAGCAAGTTCTGAGGCCAACGTGTTAATATAATGACTAATATATTCATTTCATGAAATAACATTACATTTTCTTAATAATACATATCTACAATAAAAAGTTGTAAAAATAATCTTTTGATATAATGAACACTTTCGTTTTAGTAAACGACCACAAACATTATATCATTCGTCCTATTGGACGTCCACTGTAGTAACTTTATTAGTTAAAATCAAAATAATAAGTTTAAAATGTGTATATATTTAAATTGCATTCATTTATACCAAGCTTTTACCCACAAATGGGGATAGCAGTTTTTTCCAAGACTGCTGATGACATTAACTTCATAAGCTCTTTTACAGTACCTATGCCATTTTAATAGATGTCGCCACTGTTTTCAATTATGAACGAAAAAAGCTTTCAAAACTTCGAATCAAATGAAGCTTATGAAACTTGTGCAGACTCAGTGGAGTTTGAATGTTATTAACAGAATGAGTGGATGCTAATTGAGTGTTTTCGTCTTTTGAGTGATTACATTTTTAACTTAGTATTATAACAGACATTTATTATTTTCTGTGGTCTAACATAATGTTTCTGGAGCAATGATGGCAGGAATGTAAGTAAACGTGTCTAAATGTAGCGCTAAATGTCAAAATGTAGTTGAGGTGTCAATTTAACGTCAGTTCAGTTGCGTTTGTGAAATTCATACTTGACTGGCACATCATTGAAGAAAAAGGTAAACGAGGGCGGTGACAGGCGTGAGAACGATAGTGGTGAAAGTGGAGGTTTGTTGCCAAAGACGTATTGGAGTCTAGCATCTAGACATCATCCGGGAATAGCGTAGTATATAATCGATTTATTAAACATACCCGCATCATCAGTAACCATTGAAAGAGTTTTCTCACAATGGTCAGCCGAAATAGGCTTAGTCAGAACGTTCGAAAAAAACTTGTGGATATTCCATATATGTATGTGCCCTTTTTCTTTTCTGAGATGTTTTTTTATCACTAGGCTGAAGCACTCAGACTCAAAACTGGCCCATTGTACTACCAGCAGCAACCTCAGTAGGTAGGTGGTAAGTGGGCTGTCAGCGAAATCGTCAGCACGCTTGTGATATACCTATAGTCAGACTACTACCACTGACCAACACAACTCCAGTGATAGTGCCGTTAATTTGATCCCAAAGGCAAATAGTGACTGTACCAGTTTTGAAAATCGGATAAAAGTGTTGCTTTCGCTGGGATTCGAACCGGGGACCCCTCTAACCAAGGGCAGGCACTCAATCAACTGCACCATCCAGTACGTTGTATGTGCTCTTAAAATCAAAGATAAACCAAAAACTGATGTATGTATATTAAGCTCGCAGTTTTAAGCTTGAAATTGTCATGTTTTAACTCTTATTTCGTCGTTTTTTGTTTTTCCGCTATTCACTAGTTGAAAATAAGATTTGAAATTTAACGTTTTCTATGTATGTTGTAGGTTGTGGCCCGTGGCGTTATGGGTATGTGCGTCGACTCCTACGCACTTGGACCTACCTGTCTATGTTCGATTCCTGGTACGACAAGAAATACTTTTCACAGCCCCACTTCTTTCGAGTCACTGACAATGCTCAAAGAGTATAACTGTCTAGAAAAAGCTTCTCAAGCTTGGCCGTTCGGAGTCGGCATAAAACTGTAGGTCCCTTCCACCCGTGATAGATCAATAGCACGCATAACACGAGTGGTTGCTGAGAAGCTAGGCCCTGGCCCTCTACCTCATGTACTCTACTCTGCCATCTCTAGTCATGCCTTTTGTAGGTATCATTTTAGACGACATTTCAGTGTACTGGAAAAGGAAACTACATGCATCTAAGCGTAGTCGACAAAAGGATTCATCATTCAGTATTACTTGTGAGAGTAATGAATATTCTTAGGAATATTGATGAAGTTCCCTGTCGACCTCGATATTCAGGCATCGATAACATGGACCAGCGAAAAATATACTGTGTAACTAGGACTCATGAGCCTTTTAAGAAATTGTTACACATGGCTTGATTCAGAGCTATTGTTATTGCACTGTTATTGTCCTTTACTCGATTACTTTTCGGTCATTCTGAAAGTCGACGTCATCATTCCGCCCGATACATACCTTGCATTTGTCGTTGTTTTTTTTTAAATTAACACACGCCTGCGTATTGTTGGTAACTCCTTTTTGGAATTATTTCCCCCGCGAGTTACAAAACAGTCAGCAACATTCTTGAATGTTATCTACAACCTGTCGACGTGCTCTTGAATCATTTCAATCATCACTCTTTGGAATCAGATTCTAAAATCGTCTAGTGCAGATATATATCAATTTATCTCCTCCCCTTTCAAACGTAATTATATCGTAAGCAACCAATATACAACCATAATCTGGATCATATCACAATACAAATTAAACTAACAAACATACTCTATCTATACATTAGAAATATAAAAATAAGAAAAATGTTACGAGTCTGAGAAGATTACCAAACGAATAAGGGTAAGCTCAACTGATCGTAAAATCCTTGTCGATGATTATTTCCAGGAGAGGTCAGTCAGGATAATGGGCTATAAGAAAGTAAAATGTAGGACAAATCTACATGCACTTTGCATTAAGCTTCCCATAGAAGCCATATAAAAAGTCAGCATAAGGAGGAAGTTTATTTTATCCCAACCGAGTGGTGCATAATCACTATGACGACTGAATCTGGATTTTGTAAAAGCTACCTTAATTAGCTTGCCAAGAACGTGAAAACTCTTTTATTATTTTCGCTTTTCATTTACCATGGGTACCTATTTGGCGAATTTCATTAGAATGAGTGGCATTTTGCTATAAACTCCTCGCTCGTTTGGTTCGCATTGTTATGCACTTGACATGTTTATGCATTCAGCTTTCCGCAAGTTCCTTAGTTATGTTTCATAATGCATGTATTCTTATTCATTTTTGTCCAACTTTTACATTTAAGTTGCATAATGGTGGGGAAAAATACGCAAAGATTTCTTTAAAAAACGTGTAGATTCACTAGAGGGTGGAAATGAAGGAAGGACAGTTGCTTCTGAGATGTGCGACGACAAGTAGTTTAAGAATAGTAACTTTAATGAGAGTGAAAAGAAACGATCTGCTAATAATAAGCTAATAATAAAGCA
This sequence comes from Eristalis pertinax, assembly GCA_907269125.1. NCBI lineage: Eukaryota > Metazoa > Arthropoda > Insecta > Diptera > Syrphidae > Eristalis > Eristalis pertinax. Next base: position 23,993,334 of record OU026146.1, on the reverse strand, counting down.
CGTATCTGGGTATCCGTGTCTAGATTGGATTTTTCAGAAAGCTTTGAAAATTTTATTACAGCCATAGAATCGAGGGATAGTTTGTCAATCATAACCATACTAAAGATTATATTACTCGAAGAAGAAAACCGAAGACAAAGTGAAAATAAATACACACTGCGCGCGAAGTAGTGGCCAGTGTCCAGAAACTATTGCAGGCGAAGCAATTTGTGGACAGTGCCCAGTGTCCAGAAACTATTTCGGGCGAAGCAAATTGTGGACAGTGGCCAGTGTCCAGAAACTATTGCGGGCGAAGCAATTTGTGGACATCGGCCCGTGTCCAGAAACTATTGCGGTCGAAGCAATTTGTGGACAGCGGCCAGTGTGCGCACCGGATTTTGGCAAGGCGATGCGCTGTCGTATGATTTCTTCAAGTTGATACTGTAGAATATATTGCGGCGGGCAGCTGTAAACACGGAAGGCACTATATTCAACAATCCTGTTAGGTTACGCAAATGACATGGATATTGTCGCTCGTTCTCAACGTGCCGTAGTGGAAGCAGGTTTTAAGGTCAATGAGGATAAGACGAAATATATGCTGTCAAGAAAGAACCATCCGCCGCAAAACAACTAGGCCAAAACATCACAATCAACAGCTACAATTTCGAGATAGTGAAGGAGTTTGTCTAACTCTGGTATTGCGGATATATTGTATTATACCTGTTGGTATTCCCATTTAAAATCAAATGATTGAATAAGAACTGGATGGATGACTACACAGTTGCCCTCGTGCTTAAATTAAATTAATAAATTAAATATGACCGAATTCGAAAAAACCCCATGTTCTTCTGTTGTTTCCAATAACAAATCAAAGTTCAAATAAATTCTCTCTCCTCATGTACCATAAGTGAATAAAAGCACATGCTATTGACCACAAATATATTCATCTCAAATGGTTAATGGGAATTATTTGAACATGAGCGGGCGTTAATAAATGGGTAAAAACTAAACGACATTCCATCTATCTTCATATTATGTTCGTATAAATTGAATGAAACCCAACAAGGATGAGCGGGTTATTGGACATCAAACGAGATCGTACTTTCATACTTCTGTTGAAATCGTGCTGACAATGACTAAGTGAATTAACTCCACAACAGAGATCAACGCCACGGAGATGTTTCAGTGACGTAGTATGTGTCACAATCTTGTTTCGTTCAAGTTACCGAGAAACCGAAAAAAGCTGCTTCATTTGTTGTGACAAAACTAAAATTGATGATTGCATACGAATGAATCCCAGATGAGAACTTGAATTTTGTTTGTGAATTTAAGTGAAACAACAGCTGTAGGTTAATTAACCAACAACGATATTTCGAATAGGTAGAACGAATGTGTGTACAGATATAGAGTATGGGTGTTTTAGTATGCTAAACAGGGCAGATTTGTAGTCTTACACCTCTCAACTAGTGTATCACGTTCCAGTTTACATGAATGGCAATGAAACAAGTATTTGTTTTGCTGATTAAGTGGTGGAATGATATTTTTCAGAGAATCGGCATTTATATTTTTTCGTGAGAAGTCACGCTCGTTTAACCTATTTCCATTACCAAACGTACTGGTCCCGTACCCGTCCGAGTCGGACTTGGGCCTCATGAAGTGTATGCTATAGTTCTATCAGGAATGAGGCTGACCCAAAAACTTATTGCCAATTTGGGGCCGCCAACGGGAAAGCGTGTGAAAGCCAATTATTACATTGAGCGATGCAATCTCTTAAATGCAATGTAATCAGAATTCCGCAAAGGACATAGCTGTGTTGCAGAATTGTCTTGAAATGTCCAGACGACATACGAACTTCCCTCCTCTAAACCATTTTACAGTGTTGACTCAAATATATTTTGTGGTAAGTTGTCCATCCTCGGATGAGCATTTTTAAACAACGGATTATGAATATTACTCTTCAAAATTGGTCACAAGAAACACAAAATATCTTTTGAAAAGATCACCTTCTGTCGATTGAGTCGTAATATTACCTTAAAACCTTACGTTCATAATTGTTTAATATCGCGCAGACATTTCTCCATTCATGCTGTTCACCTCTCCTACATTCACTCGTACGGTCTAAGACCGAGTACAGACAATTTTGTTCCGCTTGTTTCCGTATTATGTCCATTTTTCAATTCCTATTCCCTTGAAATGTGTTGACGTAAATAATTCCTGACTCTCACAAGTGATTCTTAGGCAAATCCTCCTGGTAGTCTAGTGCAAGTTTGCCATTTTATTCAACTTATTTATTTTTGTTTACATATGTACATGCATATCTACAAAATATATCGTTGTGACATTGTTATGAAGGAAAAGTGTTTTTTTTTTTTTTGTAAAGAGTGTACAAAGATGAAGTTTGTTAAAAGTTTGAGGAGGAACATTTTTTCACGTACCCAGTTCGCCAATTCGTTTTAAGCTTTTTAAACAGAGTAACGGGAAAGAATTTAATTTTCTGACAGCTAGAACTGAGAAGTAATGGCGTTGCAACTTTTATGAATTCGCACAGATTTCCTCTTATTACCAACGTCAAAGTGTTCACTAGGATACTTCGCGGAAGCCTGGGGGTAAGAGTTTTTGCTACAAAAGGGTCACAGTGCCACTTCGGCTTCAGTAATGCGGCACAACATTACTATTTATATTTTTTTTTTTTTAAATTCGCTATCGCCTATGTGTAATCCTCTACAACTCATATCATCTTTATCATGGTTTTTAGTATGGTCAGTTGTTTTAAGTTGGGACTGTGCAATCATGTAAGTTGAGATATCATCTGGATTTTTTTCGATTCCATGTTTATCGAGTTAGCTAGAACACAGAAAGCATACCGAAAATGTACTTACACTGTACAAACTGGGACTGTTTGCTGAAGTTTGCACGTACTCTTCAAGAGTTGTGCAGAGGTACGCAATATGCAGTGTAAAATGAAGCCGGTGAGTGAGGCAAGGTTGTATATTGAATACCACCTTGTTCGCGCTCTTCATATACTTCCTGTTTCTTTATTCCCTGGAAACATTAAAGCTCTTGATTAACAGGGTTTTACCATTCTTTAGTTTAGTCCAAGATTATGATATCAAGAAGAGCCGCAGGAAGAAATGCGTCGAATGGAAAATGCATCTTGAATGGAAATGGTATAAAAACTGTAAATCAGTGCAAATATCTAGGCGTAATTTTCTTCAAAAAACCTAAGTATGGAGAAGCATTTCAACTAAGAGCTGCAATTTATATTTCACGGAAAAGATATTTTGTGACACAAACACAGCTCTGAAACATACACAGCCGAGGAACCCCCATCCCAATATTTGAAGAGAACCACCTACCACAATTGGAAACAGAATTGCCACCTCTGTATATTAAAACGTAAAAGCTCCAAGCGGTGTATCTACTGAACGTCTTTAAGAGGTCTAAAATCCGGTTTGTCAAAAACGTAGTGGTCCAAGCTAAACACCATCAAGGCAGCTGGTACAGAAAGTTGTTGGGCTTAGTCCATCTGTACGAAATATTTAGTTACAAAGCTAGATGAGCAATGAAGAGCAGAATTTGAGGCAGAAGACTCCGAGCCCTTGTTGAGATTTACTTACAGCTGGCTTAAACATGGTTTCGCAGAAAAAAACTACTTCCACTATGCAAATAGTATCCAAGTGATCGCTACATGGGTCAGGCGTCGGACCGAATTACATGCCGGTTCTACCACTGGAGTGTAACATTTGACGTTATTCATTTCATCGGAAGATGCCTAACGCTCAGCGAAATTGTTAATCTGGCAGACGGTAAGTACCATGCTATGATGATTGTACTAATCCAACATCTTGAAAATGAGTCACCTAACACTTGTTCGAATTCTGTATTCTATGTTTCGAATAGATTCAATTAACAGAGTACACTGATGTCCTATACAATATAAGAAAAGTCAAATGAATGCATTCATACAGATTTCTAATGCTAACGACACTGTCAGGATATAGAAGAATATAGAACATCCAAAGATTTCAATAGTTTGACAGTTACAAAACGTAATTTCAGTGATATAACCTTGAAGACCGCGATTAAACCTTTTTCTAATTGATTGCGGGTCTTTAAGCTCAAAATCATATAATATGCAAGAGCGAACATGGACTAGTGTGAAGTCAGAACGAAATGTTGCATTATGGTGATAAAGCAACATATGAATAGCTATGTATGTATGTCCGATTTTTCAGTTCTTCTTCTCATTTTATTTTGATATAATAGAAAGAATTTCTATTCAATTTGTTTACTTTTCGTCTGAGACCACTAGCTTATGCTCAACGAAACTTACCGAATCGTTCATGAGATCCAGTGTTATCCGTTTGAAGAAATTTTAGGAATACGGCGGGTATTTCAATAACACCAGTTTGTTCTTCTTTTATTGTGTACTTCACATAAACATGATTCATTACACGCAAGAGTGTTTTTCTGTGAAATAGACGTTTTTCATTGACATGCTTTAAGCTAAAACACACCAAGGCCTCACTTCATTTTTGAACACTAAATCTGTCTTTTTCATGAAAACAATCATATGAGTGAAATTAACATAACAATTGTTTCAGTTTATGGTGATTGGAATATACGACATTTACAATAAAAAAAAAAACGATTACAGATTTCACAAAAAAAAAAAAAATTAATAGTTCGTATGCTGACTAAATGAGATGAGATTATGATAATGATCTTGAAATGAGATTCAAAAGAAATTAGATGAGTTTGTTGTTATCATGGATTATTCGGTGGCACTCTTTTTTTACTCTTTTACATAGTTTAGTTATTTATAGAACCAAAGGTGACCTCTGACTATATTTGTATACAAATACGTGCAAGTTTAAGCTGCTGGTTTAGAATTCAACATGGAAACTGAAAATGCAGAAAACAACACTCTGTTGAGATAATTTAAATTCTTCAAATCTATTGTCGTACGAGATAATTTTCTTTAATGTGGAAACAAATTTATTCAGCCCCCCAAGGTCTTCATCATGTTAATTAGCGGTGATGTGTTGTGTATTTTTTTGTCTCTGTTATTACTTTTGTCCACATTATTTTCTCCTTCGCCACAGTGACTGACATTGCATTAAATGACTAAAACTTTGATAGAATCTTTATTGGTACATCTGCATGTGAGTATGAAAGAATGTGCTATGTTGAAGCAGAGAGCTGTAACGGATTGATTCGTTATAACTTATAAGTTATTTTGTGCACGTATGCTACGTATTATGAAGATTTTACTTTGACCATACATTGGCCAGGACGCTATTTATGCAGTGTTTATTTACCATTGCATTCCTGAACCGTAAGTTGTCTCTAATTTTTCTAATATTTTTGTACATATAACAATAAAAAGCAATTTTGGTGAATATCTTTTTTTTCATGATTGTGCAGGAAACTGTTCCAGACTCAAACATGAGTTAGGCGTTCAATAAGCACACTGGCCAAATGAAATCAAGGAGAACAGGCAAGAGCTTTGGAATCTTTCGAAATTAAATGTGACCATTTTGAGTTTATAATTTCTAGCATGGCTAGAGGCAATCTCTACAACATTTTTTCAAATGTCCCTTTTTTTAATTTTTCTATCATATTTTGCATCATATTTTGCATGCTACCACTACTAATTTATCTCTTCCATGATTTTCTATACAAACAATCACAATCACTTTCTTGGCCGATGTCTCAGCCCCTTGGATCCGTAGACGCCGGACTATGCTGGTGAAGGACCAAAGGTCGCAGGCAGAACTTAACTGATTATCCATGCCTTTGCGCAGATAAGTGTCTTACGTAAAGTCAGCTTGGCCCTTCGAGAGATGGCTCTATTACTCAATTGCTGTTTGATCTCGGTACTGATGCTGTCTGTACTGCCTATTGTGACTCTTTGTCCAAGACGTCGATGTTATATGTCCTTTCTTGAGGACAGCATGCACTTGGTTTTGTCTAGCAAGAACTTCTCCAAGATGATGTTGAGGAAGTCACATGACAGCGTATCGCCTGGTCTCAATACTTTTTTGAAATTGAAGATACTGGTAAGTTCGTAACCGTAACCTTGATGCAACCATAACGAGCTTGCCAGTAATATCAACACTAGACATGTCGCTGTATAGCTCGTCTCTATGCAGGCAGTCATATAATAATAATAATATATAATATGGGTGGTGCTACAGCCCATAGATAGCCAAGACCAAGATTCTCAGCAACCACTCGTGTTGTGTGCGCTAATGTTCTCTCACGAGCATTGTCAATGACTCGAAAGAGATGGGGCCGTAAAAAGTATTCTTGTCGTACTCGGATTCGAACCTAGGCGCCGAAGTTCAAGCGCGTAGGTGTCGACGCACAGACCCACAACGCCACGGCCTTGAAATTGACCAAAAAGTAGTGCTTGTCGATTCGAATTTCTTGGATATTTGCCAGGATTTACCGTAGTGTGCAGATCTGATTTATTGTTGTCTGGCCTGAAGCCACACTGGTCTGGACATCTCAGATAGCTTATAAACGGCTTCAAGGGATCACACACAATGATAGAGACGACCTTTTACACGGTGCTTTTGTCTTGTGGTCGGCGAATGATGATATCGTCGAGCATAGATTGCCTTCCTCCTTGTTAGACTTCAGTCTTGAATCGGGGGACGGAATTCTCGTCTAGGGTTGTAGTCTAAATAAATTGATCGATATTTATTTAATTGGTCTAATAAGGTCGTGGAAATGTTCATTCGAATTGAGTCAGCAAGATTGACACCAAATGTTTCGTGGCGAGATATTGGAAATATACAAATATGTCCAAATTAAAGTTGATTATAGGTGAAGCACACCACTTTAACTGTCCCATTTATGGAATAATATGTATATTTGTCGATGATCGTTGAAAAGAGAGTTGGTAAAATAATCAGGTATGGTTTTTCACTGTTCTTATACTCGTACAGGCATTATTATTGCATGACCCAAGAAACATGTGCATCCATTATTTGTGAATATTACGAATTCAAAAGAGAACATTTCTCAATTCCCTCTTGAACATTGCTGAGTATGTGTAAATAAAAAATCAGTGAGCCAGCCCCCGAATACATAATGCTGTAGCTACACCCGTCTAATTGGTCACAATGTGAGTGTAATATACTATTGCATACATTGTAAAAGGAGCAAACTGTGCTTTGTTTTAAATTCTACGTTTCCAATATCATTTCCGAATGCATACAGTACCATTTCGATACTTTCTTCGCTGTTATCGACGGTTGTTGCAGCCTCGAAGAGCTGTACACTACTGCATTTCACAGTGTTAAATGCGGAGGTATAACAAACATTTGTGTTGCCGTGTGCTATTGTTTCCGTGCTAGTGTTGCCGTGTGCAACCGATAGTTTTATGTCGACTCCAAACGGCGAAGTTTAAAAAGCTTGAAAGTTATGCTCTCTGAGTACTTCCTTTGATTCGATAGAGGTAGTGCAATGAAATTGGTGAAACTGGTGGTAGTGGGAATTTGATTTGCGAACTTTCTATGTAGGAGTGGATTTGATCTACACTGCTTTATAGCGTCGAACAGGTCGTAATAAACAGTGTCCCACTCAGACATTTTGCCTTCAAGATATCATTGCATCATAATCATTTTTTCCATTTCGTCACATTCATTAACAATGATCCATACAACTGGTAAGCGTACCACAAACGAACGTTAGCAATTGCTAAAACTTTCACCGAAATCTATGATATATTTTACAAAAATCTTTTCCGCGCTCAGCACTAGGAGAACAGTACATGCTTCGTAACAGTGCAGCAACGTCAACATCTAAGAGCTTTAATGATAAGCCGGCTCAGTTTGTGACCTTGTTCAATCTTAGCTTTTGTGTAGTTGTGTGAGGCGACTATTTTATGGAGTGGAGGCTTATACAGAATTGCCATGGGCTTGTAGAAGCCTATAGCGGGTGTAAACATGTAGAACAAAATTAACACGCATGAATGCACATTTTAGACAGGCAAGAAGCAATTATTTCCTCAACTGGCATCAACTTTTATCCACACATAAAACTGGTTAGCACAGCTTAGTCTGAACCATGTCTAGAAGTTTTTGATTTTTATCTAATTATATACATGTACATTCGACTCACGATTTACTTATAATCCAACATTTCTATTCTATTTCTAAAGATCGATCATGGCTTCGATGCGATTTAGGAATATACGTGTATCTATATACTGATCAAATAGAATTGAGTCTCACTCAGCTGACATAAGCATTCGTATCACTGCTGAGACAACTTTTCTGTTAGGTTTATTACAAATCAGAACTTGATTTTGTAAATACCTGTTTGCAACAAGCATCCACCAAAGTGGTCCATAAATTTAATGTTTATATTTACCCTTATTGAAATATCGAATTATAGCGGGGATATCACACACCAAGCACATGTTGCTTTGCGGCTTCGCAAAGCCTTAGTCAGTTTCTCGTTAGACATTGAGTGATAAAGTCGCGGTTTCTCCCGGTCGCAGCTTGAAGTGAAAAAAAGCCCCTCAGGCTATAATTGGACGGAACTGTAGATTTTTCAAATAAAATAAACTCGATATAGTGGTGATTAGTGAAGATAAGTGACAGTGTTGAGTTGATTGAAAATGATGTGTACACCGTAATGAGTAAATTTATCAAACACTACGACAATCAAGAAATGTTATTGCAATAATTGCACGTCTTCTTTTTTACATTTGGATATATTTTTCAAGGTAAATTTAGATTATGATAGCTTAACATTGTTCGAATGTTCTGATGTGGTGTACATGTATTATCTAATCGAGGGGTTGATGATATCGTGCTATACTTATAGTTAACGATCACTTAATTTCATTGATAAAATGGGCCAATTAAAGGCGCTTTAATAATTAGTAACAATGCAGGTTTTTAAATTTGTTGATGGTATATCTCCTAATTAGAATACTTTAGTGATTCATGGCCGATATCACTATATTCGCACAAGTATCAATTTGAATCTAATAGTATGTTCCTACTTGACGAAATTGAGTGATTTCGGCAATTTTACATCGAAAATTAGGACCCATACAATGAACCAATTTCGAAATTGCCTCAATCACTTCAATTTCAATGAAATTGCGAACGAAATTGTGTATTATGACAGATTATGCCAGTGTCCGTATAGTTATATCACATACAACTATCAGATTTCTCACTACCAAACAAAGATCACACACAATACCTCGCACATCACTTAATATAAATTCTTCATCGAGCTAATTTTCACGTAGCTACATGTACATTTCGCTGTCAAAACCAAATTGTTTCAATCGTATTGGGAACACTTTGAGCAATTTCGAAATTGGGATGCCGAAATTGTGCTCCTAGTGGGAACATACTATAAGATCAGTATTAATAAATTTCTATTTTGTTAATGTTCGTTTGTCGTGTTTATCTTTAAACTCAATTCAATTTGTAGGGGGTCTTAAGCGAATGAGTTTCGTTGATAGCGTTTTACATATATATTTTGATCAATTAATTTATGGTTGAAAACCATAAATTAGAATTATAACTCCATAATTAAGAGTTCGAAATAAATGGAACAAATTTGAATAAAGCGGGAAACTACTGTCCGTTTTTCATTTCCACGAAAAAAATGTACGGCTCTTTTAATTAAACTGAAATCAAGTGATGTGAAATCATTCATGAGTGAAAATAAGGGCCGATGTTGAATTTGAATAAAACACAAAATATTTAGGAAATTATTGTCATTTCTTTTCATTATGATAATATTGGTATGGTTCAATTATGAATGGAACAAAATATCGGCCAAATGGCCCCCGCGACCTCGGGGGCACACCTCCATCCGATGGTCCAAATTTTCGATGATGCAGAAGCATAATTGAGGTTCTATGCCGTTAATGTGCCGAATTATCTCATCCTTTAGCTCTTGAATTGTTGCTGGCTTATCGACATACACCTTTTCTTTCAAATACCCCCAAAGAAAAAAATCCAACGGTGCCAAATCACATGATCTTGGCGGCCAATTGACATCGCCACCACGTGAGATAAGACGGCCATTGAATTTGTCTGTGTGGCAAGTGGCACCGTCCTGTTGAAACCACATATCGTCCACATTCATATCTTCCAATACGGGCCATACAAAGTTCGTTATCAGTTCACGATAGCTAACACCATTCACAGTAACTGGCTGATCGGCCTCATTTTGGAAAAAATACGGCCCGATGATGTCGCTAGCCCATAAACCGCACCAAACAGTCACTCTTTGTGGGTGCATTGGTTTTTCTACAATCAATCTTGGATTATCATTCGCCCAAATGCGGCAATTCTGCTTATTGACGAATCCACTGAGGTGAAAATGTGCCTCATCACTGAAGATGATTTTCTTCGAAAATTGATCATCCACTGTTGCCATTTTTTGCCACGACGCTTGAAATGGTCAAGAGGCTTTAGTTCTTGAGTCAATTGCAGCTTGTAAGCGTGTAAATGTAAGTCTTTATGCATGCTGTTCATATTCAGCCACACTATCGCGAACAGCAGCAATATTTTCTGCAGTACGAGCTGTACGAGCATGCACTGGTGTTTTCACATCTTCTACAGACCCGGTTTGCTAAAATTTTTGCACGATTTTTCCGAAAATCACGAAGTGCACGATATGCATTTTGATTTGAACGCTAATTTTCATAGTAAGCCTGAATAACTTTAACGCGTTGCTCGATTGTGTATCTTTCCATGGTTTAAATTGAGTTAGTCTGAAATTGAGAAATGTCAAATGAAATGCAGAAAAAAACTTGACGTTTAGGTGTGGTTCACATTCAACATCGGCCCTTAAAACTTAACCACCCTTTACAAACCAAACATTTTTTGTTAATGTTTTTTTTTCGTCATAAACAGAAAAAACCAAAGTGATATATTTTTTCTTTTTACTGTGCAATATAATTCTGCGTCCCCAAAAAATAAAATTTAATTTTTTTTTACTTTTATTAGTTTATACATAGTTATTTTACATTATACATTTAGTTTATCGTATGTGAATATGAGCATGGTATTAGATAGGCACATGTCTGACAATTAAGCAATTAATTGTTGGTATATACTTGGTATATACATACTTACCAAATCCGTGAATATAGGAAAATCTGTCTCGAAATATGTTATATTATATGATTTCTACTAAAGAAGCCAAAATACGATTAGTATTTGTAAATAAATACATGCATCAGGCTTAGAAACAAGCAACTTCTGTGATATGTGGTATCTTTTACCAATGTGTACTTTTGCGAGAAGAATCGGAAATATTTTGATTTCACTTAAATTGATGAAAAAGTGTCGTAGAAAAAAACAATTTTGTACAATATTTTGTTTTTAGTTGATCAGTGTGACAAATAATTTCCTGACAATCCCATGACATTTCAACTACATTTATCAGTGATTTCTGTGACTTAAAAAAGAGAAGCAGTTGTGGTAAAACTTTTGCACATCATTCTGCCATAACACCTCTACATTTCCTCGATTTTCTCATGCTCTTCCTTTTTCCTTCTGTGAAGCTCACGAATCGCTCTCGTCTTTTTGGGCAGCTCGTTGTAAATCCAGTGTTATTTTAATCTCATCTCATCAGAAGCAGCTTCTCAGATGGCACCTGGACAACGTTTTCATTTTTTGTAGATTGTATCGCCAGGCAGGGTTGGAGTCTCTGAGAGGTTCTGGTCAATGTTGTTCCTCAGAATGTTCAGACATCGAGATCACTGGTCGAGTGTCTGATCCCAATCGCAATGTCATCGATCTGGTTGATAGTTGATTGATGAGATGACCGCCAAAAATAAAAACAATTTTTAAAATACAATTGCGTAGATATTTATTTTAGTCACTGTACAGTTGTTCTGAATTGTTAAAATACGTCATTTACACAGAAACATAAAATCATAATAAAATACATTTTATGGTTATCTCTGCGACAGTGTCGGTGATTTGGTTAGATATATGCACAAATCATTTGATAGGTTTCACATACATAAGCTAGGAATTCCAATAAGGCGACAGGCCGAACCTAACCCATTATTATATTCTATATAAGAACAGCCTTGAGTACCTGATATAAGTTCAGGCGAATGTGTTTTGACAAATGCGATAGAAACTATATTCCCCAACGATTAAAAAGATGATCCATACGACGCTCTTACGATTGATATCTTTATATTGAGTCAAGCCGTTGGTTATATAAGCAGCAATGAAACTAATTTCTTTTTAACTAGAAGTCTGTATCGGAGATTGGATATGGCTTGGTATTGTATAGAGAAACTTGATGAATTCACTCAAATCTTTCTTGCGGAAAACATTTGTTGAATTACGTTGCTCTCATTTCTCTAGTTCTTCTTCAAACAAAGGAATGGTAGCACAACGCATCATTATGTCAGATGGATTGCTTGAAGGTTAGATAAGATTGACAGTCACACTTATTGGCTTAAGTCATATGTCATCAATGCTGACTTGCATGCACTTGAGTGCATTTCAGTTGACATCTTTATTTAGTTCTGTCCACTAAACTGAGACGCCGCTCTAGTCCCCGTTTGCATCCAATGGCTTATTACAGCAGCATAGGACGAAGGAAACCTTCCTGACCCTTTCCTGGATATTGGTTTTCCAGCTTAGTTTGCTGTCGATGATGAGATCCAGAGATTATACCTCTTCGTGTGGTGCCAATATTACCAGATGCCGCTATGGCAACATAGTCCGCATAGACAATGGCCTTGCACTTGCACTCTTCTAGTATTCATAGAAATTCGTTTACTACTACATTCTATACAAGGGGGGGAGAGTACACCTCCTTGCGGAAATCCTCTATAAACTCCTCTACAGATCGCAGCATTTCCCCAGCTTAGAGCGAGTTATTATGCTGGTGAAAAGCTAATATATAAAAGCCACCAGGGATTTTTTGATTCCAAGGTGGGTAACGCAAGCGACATTGCCCTGTTGTTGAATGCACCTTCGATTTCAAGAACTGACGCACCATTGTTATTTAGGCATAAACAATCCTCCTGAAAAGTGTTTCCTTTGAACTTAGAATGTTTGGTATAGAAAAATGAATACAAGCGAAACAGTAATCGCTGTAGAAGCTAGGACCAGGCCGGTAGCACAAGCCATATATTATTATATATAAGTTCAACCATCGAACAGTAGACTTACTACTGTTTTTTTTTATAATTATTAATAAAAAATGAGAATAGAAACTTGTCCATCCGGGATTAACTTATTTGCCTCCCGTCTTGGAATCGATACTATGCTACGGTATACACAAAGATATTTTTTATAATTTTATGTAAGAGAATGTCCGGTTCGTTTTCTTTTATGCTTGTTGGCTTATTCTTTGCCAAACTGGAATGCCATTTGTGGTACTTTGATGATAAAAGATTTCTTTGTGTACTCTCAACTTGTGTACACTCAACAGGATTTTTAATCTCTTCTCAGTGTTTCACAATTTTTATATTCGTTTCTGATTAATCTAGTACAAAGAAAAACGTACAAATAGTTTCATGGAATTTTTTTTTCATTGAGTAAAAGAAATATCTTCAATCAAAAACGTAATTGAAGGATTAACATTTACACTTGACTGCTTTTAATTTTGAATTTGAAAAATTAATTCGTGAAGGGTTTTGGAACATATCAGTATCGACAGAGGACATAGCACGACAGGCCGACAGGGATGTTAGTCACATCCCATGATATGAAATAAAAATACGTTTTTTTCCAATGATGACCGATCGCTATTTAATATAACCAGTTCTTTGATAACATGACGCTCGCATACATAAACTATACAATGAAACTCCATATGCATAAGCTGCTGAAAAATTTCAAAAGGCCATATACGACTAATGATGAGCTATTCCTTATTCCTTGGATATTAGATTTGATATTAGCGCAGATAGCAGACGAAAATCAAAGCGTAGAATCGACAAATTTCGAAACTCACAGCGCTTTATAGTTTTCCAATATGCGGATCCGGGTTGAATGGCATGCATTTATGCCTGATCCAGTAATAACGAGAGTATGTGAAAAACGATGCTTTCATATGAAAACTTCAACGCAACGTTAAATTCTGTGTTGTTAAAACCAGGAATGTATTTTTCAGTGCAGGCAATTGCAGCTATTCACTAATTGAGATGAACATAAAAAAGTTTCCCACCGATAATGGTTGCCAGATGAATAATGCAATAACGCATGCAGGGTAATAAAAACCATCCCAGATATTTGGTATCATATTCAAATGAACAGCCACTAAACAACCAAACCACAAACCACACATAATTAAATCACTACAAAATATTTTACGGGAAAAAATTCGAGCCTTCCCTAATGTTTTATAAGCCATATGGCTAACCACAATGAACCAAAAACATTCTGAACAATGCCTCTTACACATTAATTTGGTAAATGATTAGAAACAAAGTGTTGACTCGATTCATATTTCTGTGGCCCGCAGTTTCCATCATTCATTTTATTGTTTAGAAACCTTTTTGTGATACACAATAAAGAAATAATTTAAATTATACTCAATACATAAAACATACAAAACTGCCAGTGAGAGGCATTTTTGCATAGATAGTCTGGCTTTAAAGGCATTATGCACATTGTATGCTCCTACTATGCATCGACAAAGCAGTGGAAATATCAATCGACATCATATCAGGCAGTACAAAAGAATAAATTAAAATAAATAAATAATAATTATATGCGTCAATAAACTTGTTCTATTAATGTAATTAAGCATTTCTACATATAACTTACCAGGTAAATAAGAAAAACTAAATCGATGGGATATTAATTGATTTTGCATACATTATTTGGATAAACCATTTACGAACTTCACTTATTTGCATACTTCGTGAACAATTGAAGATCATAATCTTGTACTATTAACTTCGAATTTATAAAAGTGCAAGATTTTTTTTTGTATGTGGTGTTTTTAACGCTAGACTGGCGCACTCAGACTCGAAGCTGTTCCATTGTACTACCAGCAGCAACCTCGGTAGGTAGGTAAGTGGGCTGTTAGCGAAATCCCTTGTCAGCCCCTGATCGACAACTCCAGTGATAGTACCGTTAATTTTGATCCCAACGGCAAATGGTGACTGGATCAGATTTGAAAACCGAATTAAAGGGTTGCTTTCACTGGGATTCGAACCGGGGACCCCTCTAACCAAGGGCAGGCACTTACCCAACTGCGCCATCCAGTACGTTTCAAAAGTGCAAGATACTTATTAGATTTTTTTTGTAGCTCTCAGTCGGTTTTGACTACGACTTTTCCAGTCTCAAAACCGTATCGTCTCTCCTTTTATCGTTTTCCAATGTTTGATGTAATTTTGAGTAAGGAATCTGCATATTGTTGATAAGAAAAATATATGTTTTTATTCTTATTTATTTTCTCATTCTGCGTTGTGTACTTGTAGCAGCACTTTAGGTTGTTCCCTTGCCTAGACTTAGAAGATGTCATGAAGTTTCTTAAGTACTGTACACTTGAGTCGCTATTCAATTTCGATTCATATTCAAAAATAACAATTTTCCAGCGAAATATAGAGGAAGGCTGAGGATATACACATATTTTCTTCTGAAAATATTCGTCCAACATAAGGAAAGAGGTACAACTATAAGTGCAGGATATTGTATCACATGGAATGAGAATGATCGTATGCCCAATACCAAGTTCATTGGGAAAGTGCGTCTGAAGCATTCATCTACTTGGGCACTGCAGGCCTAATAGAAAAATACAGGGATACTCTTCTCCCATGCCGTACACCAGTGAACGCAGTGATATTCCTATGAACGTAATGTGTCTCATAGTAACGAGGATATTCTCTGGTTCAGGAGAACGATCTCTGCTAGCGAACGGAGTGTGCCAGAGATCCGCATTTTTAATTGCGGTTACACCAAAACAAGTTATGGCTGCTGAAGTTCTCAATTGGACAGTTGACCCTGATGGCCAATTGGATTGAAGGTTTTATGGACAACACAACACAAAATAACAAAATATAAAATATACATTTTTGTATGGTATATGCATTAAATATACGCATTGTTCAACGTGATTGTGTTGGACTGAATTAAATTCAAATTTATTTGTAATTATAATAATATTAGAGGTGGCGTTGCAGTCCACAATGGACGTGGGCTTAGCTTCTGCAGCAACCAGTCGTGCTCTTCTCCGAACGACGAAGTTCGTTTCTATTTCTTGACAGAAATACTATATGAGGTGAAGTCTTGAATTATAAAATTGTTTGTGCTGTGAATTGATTCTGATACCAAGCGAAGGAGTCAAATCTACATACCGCGCCGTTGCGGCCGGGATTAAACCAATGGAATGGAAACGGAAGGCAGAGTTTTGGTTTTAAAAGAAGTCTGACGAAGTTGAAAACTGCACCAATTCGAGTGCCCAAGGATTCAAGAACAGCATTTAAAAAACCCAAGAAGTTCCTCCAATGATAACCAAATTTTATTTCAATTCTGAATAACTTTATATAAATAAGTTAATTATAATTTATAAGTAAGAACATAATATTTACCTTAATTTGATACACATTTTCCAATTGTTGCAGTTGTTTCCCACCATGATTAAATTTGTGATACTTTGTTGTATTACTTCTTCACTGAAATGAGTAATGACACGAAATAAATAGTGCGCAAATCAAGTTTGCATTTTATAAGCATCATTTGTATCATTGTGAGTACCTGCATCCAATACGTCCATAGTCGATCTTTGCAGTGAATGATTATCTTATAACTTCCCTCGTCACTTTTAACTGACGACATCAAGCTGATTGTGAGTTTGTAAAAGCCAGTTTCAATCAGTTGCACTTGACTTAAATAAGTGAATAATTAATGAACACGTGCAGAGTAAAGTAGGTATTTGATTGAGAAAAATAACACCAATATATTGCAAATGTCGACATGTTACAAACGATTGAACTAATGATCGTGCAAATCTTGAACAACTGAACGATGGTAAATAGTAAACAATCTGTGAAATTATGAAATGATTTGTGGTAAAAAGAAGTAAACGGGAAACGTAAGAAAACAGATAACACATAATCCATTCTTCAACATACGTTTGAATCTCGTATTCATTTTAGTATGCTGCCAGAAAACATAACTTTGTGTCAATTGTTAATTAATTAATCTAAACATTTTAGTGAGTTAATTTATTTGTACATACTGAAGAACTTATTCCAAACAAATGGTGAAATGATGGTTCACACAAAAACAGGATGATTTGGCATCAACCAGATGTAGACTTCAACCCAGAATGACTCACTGGCGATTGTTGAAGATATCCGATACGTATTAATGACGTACATCGATTTGGTGAAACTAGTAACCACCAATCAGAATTTATTAGAAAGTGGAACAAATGAAATAACTCGTAAAGAGGAGGACACGCGGAAATAATACAGCTGAAACCCACGATCTACTTAAATATGTACATACTTAATTGTACCGAAGTGGATATAAGATGGCATTCTGCTAATAACTCCTTTGGGAAACCCCAAACTACTGCATGATCGATACTTAAAAGCTTAGTCTCATAGGACAGAAATACCGATTTAGGTTAGATTGGGTTAAAGTGGCTGACTGCCAGGGAGTGTGGACCCGTTGTGTTACCACGCAGATCTAGTTGATCTTATCCCGCTAACCAGTTGATTCTTTTAAACAAACGATGAAATTGAACGACACTAATGTTGCTTAGTTCGGCCAGATGATTAAAGAAGTAATCCAGTTCGGGAGGAGGGGTGCCGCAATCACACAGAAGGCTCTTCCTCGTCTCTGGCGCTTCTGCAGAAGTCGGTGTCGGGCGGGCCTAATCTTGATGCCTGAGTTCCAATGGCGCAGTACACAGTGAAGAAGCCGATAAGAGTTTTAAGATTACTCTGTCATAATTTTTTCACAGTGAGGCATCCTATGCCAATTGAGCATCTACTATTGAGTATGAATAATCATTTCGAGCTTCAGAAGATGTTCGGCAGTAGCGGTAGATCTCCCAGTCTACCGGGTTCATCAGCTAAACATTTTTCAGTTATGTTGCAGTGCCCCAATACCCACATAAGTTGGGTATTTAGATACTCGGCAGTCTCATTACGAGATAGACGACTGATCAGGGAAATCTTTGGGTGTTAATGTGACAGCATCCAGAGAAGTACTGGCTGATTAAGTTTAGTTTAGTTTCATCGCAATAGTATAAGTGGGTCACAGAGAACGCCGCGAAAATCTCTGCTGCCTACCTACCTAGATCAATCAGTTAGGTATATATATATACAGATTTCCTGTTTTAGTTATAGCCTTTAGTATCTCCCATAATATTTATACTTATATCCCATATATATTAGTTTTGTTCAGACTTCGAATGGGGACATTTGCGAAGTATTGCCTTTTAGCGCTTTTATTTGGTACGTAAAATAGTAAATGGAATTCTCTCCAACTAATTGAAATGGAGTCAATGTGCTGCATGAACATAACCGTTGAAACACTTACCTGCCACAAGTCAAAGTGTACGCAAACACTAAGAGTTCAAACATGAAAAGTAAAGATGTAAGTCTCGGGCACAAGTCTCCATACACCAATGAACATATAATACGGATGTGAATATATACCCAAAACACAACTAACAGGTATTTCTGGTTGGCACAATTTTGCTGTCACTTTGCATTCTGTCATTCTCCACATGGCACTTAGTTTACCTGGACGTTGTTTACTTTTTTTTATCATCAATGAAATACCACTACAGTATTACGTTCAGATTTTTCTCTTCAATATCCGTTCGTTTTCGATTAAGGTCATGTTTCTTTGCCATAAGGCAAGTTTGTTGTAAGGAAAGTTTCTGCCCTTCCGTCTTATTGAACTTAACCGAGCTATGAACTAAAGTCATGGGGAATTGAAATCATATTGCAACTGACCTGACATTGATTTTCTGGCTACATCGGTTCTGGTGTGTCATTTTCTTCCATGACAGCACGACACACTGTTCTATTTGCTTTCACTTGCCACACGTCATTTTATGCTCTCAACGAACACTCAATTGACGGTCTGTACACATGATCTTGGTGTCAATGTCATGAATAGTCGTACATGCATGCATTGCTTTCAAAGATAATCAATTTTATTATGTTTGTATGTTTGCGAATTAGTTCCAACCACTTTGAACGATACATAATTGTGTACCTAGTACCTACATTTCAAAATGTTTTATGGAATAGAAGGTCATGGTAATTTTGTACGCAAGCTTCATGCAAACGAATGGTCCCTACCGTCATGAAGGTCGATTAGTTCATACATTTCGTACTGTACACCTTGTAGTAAAGAAAGTTTTGAACTATTGTATGTATCTGTCCATAGGAATTGCTTATCATTGCGCATTCGAGCGATATCTGAATTATTGACTGATGATGTGGGTATGTTGAGTTTCTTTTGAATCCAAAAATGTTGAATATTGCTGAGAGCGTTGTTATTTTACCTACCCCCAATTCTTTAATTATTGCTGACACTTCTTTGTGTGGCGAAGTAGTCAACTAACAGACCAATAGCTAGCACGATCTCTAACTCGCTGCCTCCAGCTTCCATTGAGTTGGTTGAGGTCCTTCTACTTGTGTGCGTGCTATTGTTGCGTTGTCCGCCAGGCATGAAGTCGACGATTGTTTTGTCCGGAGTTAATATCTCTATGCGCTCCATATGGGCCAGTCACCTAAGCCACTAGATCCATAAACGCATGGCTGGATTGCGTCCCTGATTACCTCAAAGTTATAGCTGCTTATTGAGACTTTCTTGTATATCGATAAAATTCATTCATTTGTACTATCAGTTATCACCTACCTCATCCTCTTAACTAAAACGACATAAATACGGCATAGTTATATTACCACTGAATCATGAATCAAATCTGCGATAAAAGCCTGACAGTCTCGTTCATTATGTCGATGACAATTATTTGATGATGAGATGAATATCCGGATTAGGTATGGAGAGTGTTATGTATTGAGTTGAATGCTCGTAAATAAGCACAGCAGTGATTGGCATCCCGAATGCACCGCAGAACTAATTGGTAATTGATTGGAGATAAACTTGGTGTAGAGCTTGGTATATGATTGCATCGTATTTGTAACGAATCATTCAATCAAGTGCGGATTTTCTAGGCAGACAATGGAGGAGATAATTCCTTCAAAGCATTGAATTTCGTCTAATTAAGCCTGAGCAATGAGCTAAGCATTGACGTCCCTGCATTCGATTGGATATCTACTTGAATTCGTGTTGTGTTTAAATATGAAGTTTATGATGCTATTTTACTGCATTTTATATTGGTAAACATGTGTTTTCTTGTTTTGGAAAGTTTGCCTGGAGCTTTTTGAGCTTATTTATCCGGATAAAGCTCACACTCAATTAAGATTTAAGAGTCGAACGAAATTCTCTTATTTGAACATACTCTTTCTCTATTTATCTGTATATCGTTCTCGTGAAATCTCTTTGCCATATGTTAAATTATTTATTTTATAAAATGTTATTATTTTGTTGCTTTTTCTTATAGGAATTTGGTTGCTCTTTGAACATCTGTTGATATGTTACTTGTGGATGCATACCTACATATTATGTAGCAATGACTGAGAGGACATTGTTCCTATGGTTGAATAACCTTAAACAACGTGATGACGTGAGATTCATAGAACATTCAAATCTTTAACTGATTACCTCTTTGCATATTTGGATCATCTAGATATCAAC
Source organism: Eristalis pertinax (assembly GCA_907269125.1). NCBI lineage: Eukaryota > Metazoa > Arthropoda > Insecta > Diptera > Syrphidae > Eristalis > Eristalis pertinax. The sequence goes on along the minus strand of OU026146.1, from coordinate 23,972,590 downwards.
CACCTCGAAATTACATATATTTTAAATTCCGTAGATGCCGCATGATATCCTTAGCCTACACTCAAATCAAATCCTTTGACAGTCTCTTCTAACCACTCTGTGGCATCAGTTTCTTTAATTAAATATTTCATTCGTCAAGCGGTGTAACCGTTCAGTCCATCGATACTGTCCTCATTTTCTGGGGTAACGCTCTGCTATAAACCAAGCAGCCATTGTTAAACTGAGGAGTCGTTACTGTTAATTACCACACAAATGAGACAAACACAAAAGCAAGGTAAAGATGCTTGGTTTTCCGATTACGCATAATTAACCAACAAAGCGCAGACAATTAATCAACTTTAAATGAATACAATCTGAAAACGAAACTCTTCATCATTGTAAGGACTATGAACGCAGACGGCTGCCACCCAACCACACCCAATTGATATCCAAAAAGGCAGAAGGATAGCAAAAATACATTGTCTTGTGTCCTTATAAAACTTGTTCCAATTCAAGAAAATTACATTGTCTTATATTGTAATATGCTACTGCTCATCAATTTGAAGAAGAACTAATCCCTCATTAACGTCCTCACACATCAAAACATGTACGAATGAATGCCTACTGATTGATTACCATGAAGTTGATATATAGATATGTATATGCCGTCGTATAGTGTATATCATCGAGTTCTTTCTAGGTCTATCACAGATAACCTAATAAAAATTGTACCCATAAAATTCTGTCCGAATATTCAGTTTTTATGACACAAGAGCTATTATATCCCAGCCCCCCGATTGTTAGCTATCGCATTTTGTCTTGAGAGGCTATGTTCTCGGTGTTAATAATAAATCATAATAAAGTGCAAATATTCACATAGCTATAGTACAATAACAAGACCAGCACAAACAAAAACAAAAAAAAACCGCTAGCAAATAACACCAAATCCCTTAGAAGAATGAAAGTAAAGCGACTTAGATGCTCCTCTGTGCGGCACAACGATGCTTCTGTTTATGCGTGTATTTAAATATTTTGATATGAACATAATAATAAAAACGACGCCGTTTGGTTCTATCTTATCCTGTGAATATACTGGGAATTGAATCCTCAAATTTGTTCAACTCAATATAAAGGGAGCACAAGGAATTTAAGCATTTTGAATGGATTAAAATGTCACAGCGTGCGTGTCATGGGTCATATGAATACATAATATTTTACTGAGTTTTCAGTGTAAGCGATATTATTTTGTATATAGCTATGTATTTCCGCAGATTTTCAATAATAACGTCTATGTGAACAGGATTTGTTATTTACATAAAGTGGTTAAAGAATAAGGAATTGATTTTGCCATACTGTGGTGGTTTTTCATGGATGCTGCTGCAGGTGTGGCTCCTAACAATCCCGCAAATTGCGTGTTCTCCTATTCAGTTATCGATGGTTATGAACTAGAGTGTTTTGGACTTACTTAGAGAATGCACTTATCAAAAAAAGTCGATATCTCATTTCGAATCGATTGGCAAACCATGGGCCGTAACTTTCAAAAAACATTTTGTAATCCATATTCGACCCAACCAACTACTTCACAAAGTTATGCATCGATGCACAAGATATATTGAAATTCTGCACGCTTTACACGTCCAGTTCGCGTACTTTAAAACTTGCTAACGAAGTTTTGCGAAAAGTTTTTGAAAGCCCTTAAACGTTACCTATAAGTGTTTGTGACAAGTTTATTGACAAACTGGGAAACTAATATCCTTTTATCGATCACCTTCCACAATAAATTCTGTCACGGAAATTAGAGCTAAAATGCATGGAATTGAACACATATTTATAGATAAATTTCCTTTTTTTCAGATTTTATGCGCATTAATATTGCTTGTCGATTCCCAAATAGACTGAATACTTCAAATTTGTTTCACCAACTACATTGTTTATATTTCCAAGCATGAAGATAACATTTGGTTTAATTAGATTAACTAAATTTTTGCTTTTGATATTGAGGTAAGCTGGATCTGTCAGATTTCCATCGCCTCTGAAGGAGAAACAATTTGACGGTCCTTAACCAAGAAGCTCCTTCAGACGTCAGTAAAATCTAGGCATAATACAAAAACTCTGAGCACAACAAATACTTGAGACGCGAAAAAGTAAAATGTTTTTTATCTGCCAACAAAAGTGCACTTTATTTTGTCTGGTTGCAACCAGAACTTATGTAATCTGAGGGCAGTTAATGACCGTTAACTGTTTAAAGAGATGTGAGTCATATATGCAATGCAATGTTCTTCCATCAAACATCAATCGGTTTTGCAGTTAATTTGGCACAACAGTGTATATCGGGCAATAACTCCATCGTGTTAATTTTCAAAGCGTCGAGAGTTTCCCGAATTGTGTGCGTAAAGACGATCTTCTGAATACCTCCCACAGAATAAATATAACGTCGATAAAGCACACCAAAACGCGAAATAACTCGTCCAGTATTACTTTCTTGAAATAAAACCAAAACGAATCGTGTTGTGTGAGATGTTGCATCGTCTTGTTGAAACCACATTTATATCTTCGATTTGAGACCAATTCGTTTTACTGTCTTTATTTTCGAAAAATTACTGATGAATAACACCACCGGACCAAAATGGTCACCATACAGTGACTGGCCTTAATGTGGTTGCAATGGTCATTCGACAGTACAGTAATAATAGTAATAATAATAATAATATGGGTGGCGCTACAGCTCGTAGAGGGCCAGGGCCTAGTCTCTCAGCATCCACTAGTGTTGTGCTTGCTATTGTTCTCTCACTAGTGGAAGGATCCTACAGTTTTAAGCTGACTCCGAACGGCAAAGTTTGAGAAGCTTTTTTCTAGACAGTTTTACTCTTTGGGCATTGTCAGTGAGTCGAGACAGTTACAGTTACATATCGTATCCCCCGAGTCTCATCAAAATTGACCATTCGTGCTTCTTAATTTTATTTATATCAATACAATTTTATTCAATATTTCCGGAAAACGTGTTGCCTATTGAGTACAATCAAAGGCTGTAACTTTATGTACAGAGGCAAATCAAATTGTAAAGGTATATATTAAAGTGAAATCGGAACAAATGCTGATGTTCAAGCATTTAGGCATAGAACGTACGCCGATTGATTGATATGTTTTACATACACGAGTAATAATACACATACACAATGCAACATAAAAAATGTCAACAACTTTTTTATCACTTTATTAATCGATTGCTCGCGTCATTTTTTTGACTGACATCCTGGATCGGGGTTCTCGCCATATGTGTATGTACATGTGTTGGCATACGAATATTCGTGTGCGAATATCGCGCATAAACGATGGATAATATGGGGTCTGTTTTCATATGAATCACTATTAATGCAGAATGTAGTTTAAACATAATAACAGACATATATCTACAAATGAAATGAATAAACTCAATAATTAAAGCATGTACTACCATCGTTAGTTATGACTTTTTTTCCAATTGAGGTATACCGCACCAATGCCGCTGCATGTCTTTTGGGGCGAGCCATTCATTAAGCCACTTTTCCACTGCTTTCAAAAATTTAAGTTGTTTATTTTCTGTTCCGTGGGGCAGAAGCTCTCAATCAATATTTGCCAATTTTTTTTTACTGGTTTCCAACAGCTGCTCTAGCATTGTCATTATGGAAATAACTGATGCGTGTTTTTTTTTTTTAGTATATTTTTGCTTCAATGCTCGATTGACTGCTGTCAGTTGTTGACGGAAGCTATCGATAGTAATCACTCTACAAGGTTTTGCAGTTCATAGTAGATGAGCATTCCCTACTCGTCCCACCAAAGACAGGGAATTACCCCACTCCCGTGTGTATTGTGAACTTCTTGCCGTTGAATTTTTGCTGCGGTGTGACATTTTCAAATTGACTAAAAATGTATATTTATACAATATCAGTCTATGACATATTGCACGTCATTGACAGATGTATATTATTCATGTGTAGTTGGGGTAGCTGTGGTGCCATCAACACAAGGCAAACAAAACAAGCGTTCCTTTTTATCATAACAATACTTCGCCTTATTTGTAGTAGCGTCCTGTAGCATGCATCAAATTATGGAGATAGTAATATTTTTCAAAGAAAAATGTACAACATTCGTATCATACTACCATCAAACTCTGGACTGGAATTCCATTTACCCACCAGTCCTTCAACAGCCAATATGGAGATTTGAAATCACTTATGACCAGGATTTCCTCTTTATGCGATCTAGTTGTCATTGCTTACATTCATGTTCCAATTCCAACACCAGGTGATCTGCCAACTGGCATGACACATCTTGACATTAACAAAGCATTTGACTCCGTCCTTGGTCCTCCATGATGGACTTATATTTCAATTTACCAAATTCCAATTTTCTCCTGATATCTCAAAAATCGCTCATAATTTTTTGTTATTTTAAAATGTTTGTCAATAATTATGCTTCCAGCTTTGCCTACATTCATTCTGGGGTTGTCGCATGAACGCTTTTTTGGAATCAGAATGTTGTATCACTTTATGAACCGAAAAAATTGCTATTAAACGAGTCGTTTTCCAATCTATCCTGTCATGTTCAATCTACTTACTCATCAGGTCTTCGATCCATGTAGAGCTATAGCTGGTGTACCATTTAAAAAGTCATACATGCCAAGCTTTCTTCAGTCAGCGATAATTTGTTCTGTGAAGTAGAGCTGTGTCAATCGTTCAAATTTAACGAACGATTCGTTCAAGTATTGGTTTCATAAAAGATTATTACATACTTCTCAGGCCGACGACCGATGAAGGGTCTGAGCCTGAGCAATTGCTGATTTCCATCAGTCCTGGGCATGCTGTTTCCAGTCATCCATCCCAAGCTGTGTTACGTACGCGATGACTTGCTCTTGATACCGGACGTTCGGTCTTTCTCTCCTTCTCGAATCATGAGGCTCGGATTCGAAGACTCTCTTTGCTGGAGCATTGTTGTCCATGCGCTCGATGTGGCAGTCAACGGATTTTTGCCTTCCGAAGTAAATCCACATCTTTGTACAGCTCGTAGAGTTCGCGTTTGCGTCTTCGTTCACCTTCCTCGCAGACGGGTCCATATATTCGACGTAGAATTTTTCTTTCGAAGGCACCAAGAATCAACTCTCCTGTTTTGCTTAACTTTCAACCGCCGGCTTCATATTGAAAGCATTACACGTTTGTCTACCTCAAAATTGTAGCTATCGATTGTTATATTTTTCCCAGGTGGTGTGTGCCGGAACGTTTCTTGTCCGACAGCACTTATCCTTATTGACAATAAAACCAGCTAATTTCGCATCTTCTTCACAATCGCCGTAAAATCTTCCACTGTGGAAAGTTGGGAACGCGCGAAAATGTCGATGTCATCTGCGTAACCCAACAGTCGGACTGACTTGTAGAAGATAGTGCCTTCAGTGTTTACAGCAGTCCGCAGCACTATTTTCTCCAGTACCAGATTGAAGAAATCACACGACAGCGCGAAATCCGGTGCAGATTTCAAACGGCTCGGAAGTCCCCAAACCGAACTGCACGGTGCATCGCGTATGTGTCAGCGTAGTGCGACACAACCGGATCAGTTTGCCCGAGATCCCGAATTCGGCCATCGCATCTACTAGCTCCTTGCAGTTAATGCTGTCGTATGCGGATCAGAATCGACGAAATCGATGAACCTAGTCTTCTCCTGGATTTGCGGAAGTGTGCAAATTTGGTCTGTAGGTAGCCGATTTGCGGAGCCGGAAGCCGCAGTGGTACGTGCAGATTAGTACGGCAAAACGGCTTTAGACGTTCACATATCGCCGAAATGTAAAACCTTTTCGTAAATGAAAAGGGCCGCAGCGTTAAAAATAATTTGCACGGCCCCACCTTGATTCACTAACGATGCCCCAAGAGTAATAACTTTCAAGAAAAGGCTTCTTAAACATGGCCTTTCGGATTCGGCATAAAACCATATGTCACTTCCACTTGTGAGTGAATAATGCCACGCAGAACACTAGTTGTTGCTGTTGAAGCTAGCCCTTGGCCATTTAAGGGGTGTAGCGCCTTTCATATTATTATTATTGGGTAATAAATATATGACTATCATAAATAGAATGTTATGTATGTATAAATATATAAGCCAAGGTGTTGCGAAAACTGACATGATTACCAAACAATAATGAATTAATATGACATTACCCAATCAATGCATTTAATTAAACCAATAAATGTATTAAAGTCATAGTCGTAGCTTTGCAGCTGTGATTTGCAATTATTCAATTTGAAACAGAATGTAATAATTCACTAATGAAAATTAAATAATTGGAATAATTAAAATTCATTGTATTTAAACTTGCTATAATTTGTGTTTTATTTGAAATAATCGAAATCATAACTATAAAATTTATATAGAAATACAAGTTAACTAGATTCGATTAACTGAAAACGTTTGAGTCCGACTTTGGTTTAATTCCAACACGTGCCTTATATCGTATCGTAACCTTTTATATGTAGCACATGTCATGGCCTATACAATGGACACGCCAAAAATATCTGAAAAAATATTTATTATGCTTAAAATACATTTATCTCTCTCCGTCTATTTTCAGAATTCAACATCCATTAGTTGCGGGACATTAACTCACAAATTGGTTTCGCCTTATACGACACAGCACAGGACCGGGTGATTTGAAATTTTTAAACCAACTTCAATTCTGCGGTCATCCATTTGACGGTCATACAGCCGTTATCAACGTTTGGAGCAGCAACTTTTACGAGACCACCACAGATATGGCGTTTGAAAGAGGATCAACAACAACAATTCAAAGTCCTAATGGTGTGACTGCTTCATGCAACCGAACGACTGCCGAAAAATATAGAAGGAGTGAGAATATACGCATCACCAGAAATGTTGTCATTATTGGCTTAGCATTTATGATACACTTCACTGCCTTCCTGGGTACGGCAAACCTACAGAGTTCGGTGAATTCAGATGCGGCCCTGGGTACCACGACCTTAGCGGTCATCTATGGAGCGCTTATATTGTCGAATATATTTCTGCCTGTAGCAATAATAAGGTAAAATATTGAGGGTGTGAGTTGTCCTTTTGTTATTATCATCGTTACCATCATCATCATCCGTGGATCGATATTTTCAAATTATGTGTGATAATTTGAAGCAATATGCAGCACGTAGGGTTCCCACCTCATGACATGATTATTTCGAGATACTTAACAGTGCTTCGAGTCCAATGTCGCTGGGGTGTTGAATACATTACGAGGTCAGATGTCAAAAATGATGACAGATAATTGGATCAACTTGTTCATAGGGAAGGAAATTTTCATAAAAAAAAAGAAAAGAATCTGTCAGTCAGGGAATATTTACGATCAAAATATGAATGCTTGCCTGGGAAGGTATTTGAGTGTTAAATTGATGGGTTGTCAACTTTTTGTTTCGATTCAATTTTGATTCTAATGATGCGACCTCCACAGTATCTATTCACTCAGAAATGACTCCAATTTGCTATTTAGCTATGTATGTATTACTCTAGCGCGATTAATCATTAATGAGAATTCAGATTTCAACTGACGCAAACAGTTTTCGGTAACAAATTTATGTAGGTACGTGGGCTTGTGGATTTCATCCATCACTAAACGTGCATACACTTTTATTGAGAACGTTGCTGTGTCGGCACTTCTAATGCTGACATTTTCACTGAAGGGAATTGACACAGGAAAGGATACAGATGTAGCTGGCAAATATGTACACAACGCAAAGTACATTTAGTCATGAAATAAGTATTAGAAGCTGTGTTCCATACGTAGCTTGGAGTTCCACTTTACACTTCGTGTGTAGCCACATCATAGTAGGAGAGAACGTGTAATTTGGTGTAACACTTAATTCAGTGTGCTTCATGATAACTTTCATTCCATTGTACAAGGTCTCCTCCAGTTCTGATTAGCATTTGAATCCTTAAAATGGGACTCTTGTGTGAGGGGGAGAGGGACTAATTTTCGTGTAGAACATGAATTGCTCTAATTTATTGGGTTGTGATTGCAATTCCGTAGCTCTTCAAACCTGGTTAAGTCTATTCTTTGGATATTGTGTGCTTTTATGCAAATCTCTGCCCTCACACCAAGAGTATCTGCTTGCTAACACCCAATTGTCGAGGCAAGTTTTAATGAAACAATGCACTTATGCATATTTTCGATTTCATGAAAATAACATGTATTATTTAGAAAAAGAGAAATGTATTGAATAGACACGAAAGCTGTCCAGAATTCGATGTAATTGCGTGATATACGTAAGGAAATTAAGAATGAGGATAATCTCGCTAATGACAGATGTGATGATTACGCTCAACTAAATTCAGTTTTATTAAGGGTGCGTTTTTGGAGTTATACAAATTCAATATGAAATAAAACACTTGAAGCTAATGGTAGGTTAGATTAGGGAGGTAGGCTGCCAGCGAAATCTCCAGCACACAGACCATGTCGGTCCATTGTGATACCCATAGTCAGACTAGTACCACTGATCAGTATCAGTATGCACAATTTGCACTCTTTGTTCTGCCGTTCAGCTGCTCATCATAAAATGAGAAAACGTACTAACTTAAAAATCAAGCTTCAACTGTCAAATTGAAAAACTGTAGAAACAGTGTAGTCAGTTTTAAAACCAGAAATCTAAAATAACAACAATAAAACTGGTCGGATGTTTTATAGTGATAGTGGTTTCATTAAATAATCGTACATTAATGTTAGTATTGATATCGCAATTACATAAATATATATGTATAAAACCTAAGTGACTTATTTCATTTTATAAAAAATAGAATTTAATGCCACATCAGAGCATAAAAATCAACCAAAATGTCAGAATTTATGGTACACTCTGAGTAGAGACTCCAAGTTATTTGGATGAATGTTTAGAATCCATTGTTTGAGATGTCTTTTAAACGTGACAGTACTGTAAGTGTGGAAAAAGGATGGTCCAAGATAATATTGTGACTTTTGCTCGTGAGCACAAGCTCTGGACGAAAGAAGGATCTGACGATGTCGCCAAAGGACTAAACAAATTTGCCAAGAACGGGAAATTCAAACCGCGACAAACATTTACAAATCATGAAAAGAAAACTTCTAAATTAATATTTGGCTTATTTGTAGTATAGGAGCAAATATATATGTATGTATATACAGAAATTACCCATACTATCGGAAGATATTATACTTTCTGGTAATGGCGTCGTACATATGAACTAGACAGCTGCAGCATACAACTAGACAAGCGATGGAGCGCTATACTGATCGCTTAATTTCCCGTTTTGGCGATTGGACATGGCCAGGAAGATCGTCCGATTTAACCATCCCAGATTTCTCTCTTTTGGGGTTACTTGAAGTCGCGGGTTTATGCTAACAAGCTTCAGAAAAGCGCAGCAATTAACCCTCCGATGAGCGGTGGCATATTAGGCCGTAAATGGAACGTAAAGGGTCTGCCTAGACCCACACATTTTAAATGTCCATTTCAGGACAGGGAACGGGAGATGAGCAGAGATGTACTAAATGTGTGTTTGTGTGTTAGTATATGTTTGCTAGTATGTATGAATATGTGCATGTGTGTGTGAAAAGATGATTACAAAATTAAGGACTGAATGTTTAAGTCCGTATTAAAAGATGCGGGTGCCTTCATTTATTATCAAACACAAAAAAAAGCACGATGGACGTGTGGAGGCTACATCAGCATATGACTTTGGTGAAGCAGCGTTTGTTAAGCCTCTCCGCACCAGTGTTCCCGTTATCGAAGCGGATGTATGTGGTCAAGTGCTTGAACCGGTTGAAGGACATGGTGGCTTTGTAGATGGGCATATTGTAATTCGCCCACAATTTTTTTGCAGGCTGCGAATTGACGTGGAACGCACTAGGAAACAGCAACATCCCATGAAAGGCATACATTTCCTCCTCTTTGGTCATCATCCAAACTCGCTGTTTTTTATTGGGATGCTCTTCGTGCCATAGTCGAAAGGATTCGAAGGCTTTTCAATTATGTGTAATCGTTGGCACATTATGCGAACGTGGCCTTCCAGAAGGTGGTGTATTCGTATTCCATATCTTCCCATCTTTAGAACGGTAAGCCTCTTCCTGAACAGGAGCAGCCACGTAGTCTGGTGCAACAGCACTGGAAAAGGGAGTTGCCGTTTGTGCTTCTGTGTATAATTCCTCTGCAGTCTTCATCGTCCAAGTCGTCACCTGATTCTAATGGTTCGAATTTCGTCCCCATATTTGGTCCAATTTGCGTCTCAAGTCGCTCTCTTTCTTCCGGATTAAAATTTGGAACATTCAGTTTGCGAACCAAATTTGTCATAACATCAACCTCACTGCCTTTTTGCTCTCCTTTATTGGAAACGAAAATTGACACACGAGCCAAACACTATTCAAAACCGGCAGCAAAATATTTCCTAAAATAATCATAAAACACGTAAACTAAAGATAAAATTCAATGAACCAGTATTACTTACCTGCAATTTTGTCGATAGAAAACTAAATAACATTTGAAAATAATCTAATATTAACTCACCAGCCAATTTACTATCGACATTCGCATTATGAATCCTACGCATCAACTGTGAGTCTACTCAGACCCATGTGTAACCCACTATAAATATATCGAAAACGTATTGTTTACCGTTTTTTTTGTGTTCAAATCAACATATTTGAAGAAGTCATGGACTGCTGCTACTCAGACATACCAAGAAAACAACTTAAGCACATTTCAAAGCCGTTTTGGTCTGGCCAGACCCATACGCTCTTTGTAGGGAATGCGAACTGTTTTCACCGGAAATCTTGGGGAAAGTCATGGAAAATGCGAAAATGGACACAAATGTGTATCACAGCCACTTGGCGGATATCATCTTTTCCACTTAACAGAAAAACATGCAAAGGTTCAAATAAAGATTTCCATCACTCAAAATCATTTTTTTATATACATAGTAAAAAAGTAACTCAAAAACAAAATTGGATGATTAATCTTGCGCCACCTTGTACATATGTATGTTCATGTATGTATGTTCATCATCACTACATAACCTACATACATATAATATTCACCTCAGCATGAGAAACATTGTTAGAGTCTTATAAGCCGAAAGAGGATTTATTTAATCCTTTAACGAGCTAACAAGAATTATGTACATTATGTATATGAAGCAGAACATTTTGCTGGGAAAGTTTTAAATTTATCTTGTTCAGTGCTGGCAGATATCCGGAGAGAAAATTAGTACTGCCTAGATTATGATTTACCATTTAAATTGTTCTGTCGTGATGACTAATTGTCATTGGAATACCGCAGCTAATTTTATATTGATTCAAATTTATGAGAAACTCCATTGATATAAATTAGTGTAGGTGCATATATCATTGATTGATGATACCGTCACATCTGTCATTACCACTTGTCAATTACAAATAAGTTAGCCGCACATTGACATGTTAGCACATAATTTATGCATTCAATTAGTGACACCATCTACATACACTTAAAATAATTCCATCAAACTAGTTTTATTTAATCTGCTGAGTGACTAAGGAACTGGCTGCTGGGAAGTAAATTTAGAATTTTTTTGTACACCTGAAGCTAATATTTGGTATATTGGTAAAGGTTCTGGGTTCCATCGTTAAGCGACACAATTTGTGTGGTTGTGACAGTGGTATCAAAAGTCTAAAATTGTATCAACTATAGGCTAGGAGATTGAACAATGATTTATAATATTTTTGGCGCTAGAGTGTTGTGGACATATTTTCTACAGCAACCATTCATGTTGTGAGTAAACATTTTCACTCACTGTTTGGGTCTGCTTAATTTGAGAAATCTTTTCTAGTCAGTTATAGTTTCGTGCCGGAAACTTAACCTAGACACATACCATCAAAATCGCCCTAAGCACTTCAAAGCTCACCCTTCCCGCCCCCAGATCCAGTAGCGGCCAAATAAGTTTATTTTCAAAAATTAGCTTTAATTTAATAATCTACAGAAAAATGTATCATTTCAACTATTTTCTTCAGTGCAGTTGGCTTTGACTATCGCACATAAAATCACATCTCCCTTTGCAATAGTTTGGCGTACTTTAATGTCTTGTTGGAAACTGTCGCTTAATCTTGCTTATGTTTAAAATGGTCAATATGACTATAAACGTAGTGCACTTTGAAACGCTTAAGTATGTATCATCTGCCTTCTTATTTCCCAGGACATTTTGCGACGGATTTCACGCAAGCCTGCATCGACTGCACCGAACATTTCTAAAGTCAGTACTGAGGCGACATATTTGGTGTCCATCGAAAATCCCTCAAATAAGATCATTAATTTCATTCTGTGAAAATGGTTCTATGAAAGATGGTTGATGAATTGGACGATGTTTGCCCATTGTGTTCATCATCATTTTATTCTGGTAACATGACTCATTCAGCCACAATAGTTTCTTCCTGAAAACGTTCAGCAAGTGAAGCACTCACGATTTATCTAGATTTCGAATTTCGGACTTGAAGTGATCTCGTTCAAAAACGTCTTAAACTGATCAACGGGTAGGAAAATACTATTGTGGTATGAACGTTTCCGAAAAAGTCTGCAAAAAAATTAGAAATTTATTGAACCAAAGCTGAAATGTCATACCGCTTGTGTTGCATTTTACTCACTATAGATCTTTTGCAAAAAAAAAAACAACTCATGGGAATATAGCAAAAATAGACCGGAAATCTTAGAGCTGCCATTATTTTATGTTCAAATATTCGATATCAATATTCTATTCAGTTGCTTGGCTGCGTCTACATCTATCCTCTCATCCAGAGTTAGGGACATTATTTTGATGTCCACCAGTTTACTTGGGAGAATTTACTGCATGAAACGTCCGTTATTTGCGGTTCGATGAAATTGATGCTAATAAATATAGATGACATCAACGGGCTTTTTTTTCGATTTTGAAAGTGCATGTACTGGTTTACTAATTTACTTACCTATTCACGTCATATATTTATAAGAGGAATTATTTCATATTAACAATAATAATATGGGTGGCGCTGTATCCAGTAGTAAAGCTGCGTCTAGCATTTACATCAACTACTCGTCTTGTGTGTTCTATTTTTCTCTCACGCGTGGAGTGGGTGTTCATTTTTATGCTGCTTCAGAAGGGTGAAGTTCATAAGCTTTTTTTACCAATACAGTAATGCTCACTGAAAGCAACTCAAGCGAGGTGGAGTCGTGATTTATGAAAATTGTTTGTCGCGTCTGGAATTTAACCTAGACAACCAGCGAAGCGCACATGCCCACTGCGCAGCGTTGGATCCTATTTAATTAGCTTATACAATAGTATGTGTAAGTACGTAGATCAATAATCTATTAAACTGAACCAAATCGACGACGCCATACGTAAAAGACTCCTTGACACATCTCAAATCAATTCCCCACCCATGACGAAAGTGGCAGCATCTCCAACTCGTTTGCATCTCAAGAGAAGGCGGTATTGTCATTCAGTATATACATATGTACATACATACAAGTATTTTCAGAACGAAATACTCGTACGCATCCATCAGATTCCATTAAATCTAACTCCATTCATATGCATTTTCATCTTCACGCACATATGTGTACACAGCCATAATCACTCCGTTGTCATATATTATATTTTTATTCTGAATCTTCCAGGCGGTTTGGTTGTAAATGGACAATAGCGATATCTTTCGTCGCCTACATGCCGTACATTGCTGCCCAGTTTTACCCGCGTTTCTACACATTTATCCCAGCAGCAGTGTTGGTTGGTTTGGGTGGCGGACCATTGTGGTGTGCTAAATGTACATATCTCTCCATTGTTGCTGAGGCAATGACACGCGTTATTGGCAATGATAGCAAACAAGATGTGAACGTTGTACGGTTTTTCGGATTGTTCTTTGTCTTCTACCAGATGGCACAAGTTTGGGGTAACCTCATTTCATCATCGGGTAAGCGGTTCAATTTTCTTCGTAAATCCATAAAATATCTGTCTGTAAGCTAAATGTTTTGATTTAAAATGAATTTGCTTTATCTTTGTTTGAATTTCAGTGTTATCTTTTGCGACAGCAGGAGTCTCAGACGATATACAAAATGGGATTTTGTCAAATTTTAGCTCTGAGTCGGCTGTCAAAGTAGCCGAATTGTGTGGTGCGAAATTTTGCCCTGGCATTGATGCGAATATAAACCCGAATTTGGTGCCGCCGGAGCCAGCTAAAATCCAAATGCTTTCGGGAATATTTTTGGGTTGTATGGTAATTGCATGCCTGATGGTTATACTGGGAGTTGATTCGCCAAAAAGGTAAGCTATACATTTTATTACACCAATTGTAACTATTTTTTTTAATAGTATCACGATATGATAGCACAGCGAAATTAAGTACTTATAGGCATCATGACAAATGGTAAGGGCCCTCACTAAGTCCGTACAATTACAAGGCTCTTTCGGTCAGTGCATACAAAAAAAACACAAACACACCTTTGTATAGTAGTACTATACAACGTCTGCAGTATAGCTTATAGACATAAAGATGAGGAAGAAACTAACCTCCACTGCATGGCAACATGTCCACGTTCCGCAGTTCCCAGAAAAAAGCTTCTCGTGACAGAATTGTTTTTACATATGTACATATCTAGTTTTATATATGTTTGTCTAGAATGTGAGCAAATTGAATTATAAAATAAAAAAAGTTACGTCGACTCCTTCACTATGGGTTCTAGGCTCAATCAACTTTCGTAATTCACGGTTCCGCCTCTTTCCAGCAATTGAGAATGCTCAAAACTGTAAGTTCTACTCACTCGTGATAGAATAATAGCATGCACAAGACGAGTGGTTGCTGTAGAAGCTAGACCCCGGTCCACCTCGTAGTGTTGCACCACCCATATCTCAACCTTACTGATGTGAGAGGAATATTAAATTTGAATGCGGGTAAATTAATACGTTGGGCTAAAGTAACTGAATCCAACATTTAATGTCTATGGCTTTATAAATGTAGAAACTATGGTGAAAATGGACGCAGATACAAAAAAAAAAAAACTATTAAAGGTTCCGTTTTTCCGTTCCGTAATCTATCGGAATTGAGCAGCGATGCCACATGCCTAGGCGTGTATTTCAATATTTAAAAATAAGTTGGTATGTTTGGCTCCCAATTTCCGTAATGGCGTTAATTGTTCTGCTGTTTTATTTTATTGCAGTCTACTTTTTACAAAAAAATCAACTAAATTGGTTGAAATTTTAGGGAAACATACGCATTTTGCTACTTAGTTTTGTAAACATATGTGTAGAAGATTATCTAGTTATTTTTTAACAGGTTGACAACATGCATCGTCATTGGCTAGAGTTGTTGTGAAGTTGGAGGGATATTGAAGTATGGGTTCCTCTGATTCGATCCTACCTGCGTACTCCCCCCAGTTTCGCCGATTCGTCTGCCACTTCATTGCCTTATTATTCCACTATACAATAAAATTACCAATATCTCCCGTACAAATATACGGCAATATGTATTCCTATTTGGATTTTATTGATGGTAAAGCCAGAGTCTTGATGGCCAGCTACCTTTCTAAAAGAATGAATAATTAACCATCTATCAGACCAACAACAAGTCCTCACCCCTTAGGCTTGCCTTGACTTCTAAATATTTGGACTACACTGCTGTGGTTAGGTAGTCCAAGGGTCAAAGGGATTTTCTTAGTACCTGTTCCTCCATCCGTCTTGGACCCATCTTTGTCAATATGCGGAGCAGTATTGTTACTGGCTGCGTTAGTCAACCAGTAAAAGTTCGCTACCAAGTTCTCTTACTGTGTAATCTGTTTGCTTCGGAATCTTTGTGTTACACATAACTTTCAAATGTACTCCTCTATACGAGTTGTTTCTTGCTTGCATTCTTGTACTGATGGCTAATAGTTTCTCATTCGAATTCGAGGTCAGGACATAGAGAATATCTTTCTTCAAAAAAAAAAATCTGCGTCTTTATCTCTTTGTATAATATTATTTTTCACTCAGGTATGGAACAAATCATAAGGAATCCTGTAAGGAATTGTCTGGACTTAAGCTATTGGCAGTTACAATTAAGTTACTATCGCAACGGTATCAATTACTGCTGCTGCCAATTACCATGTTCATTGGTATAGAAGAAGCTTTTGTGGCTGTAGATTTCACAGCGGTAAGTATACCGTGTTAATTATCATTTGTCGAATATCGTATATTAATTAGGTTCTAATTTCATTACAGTCGTTTGTCGCCTGCGGTTGGGGTATCTCCAGAATTGGTTTTGCAATGATTTGCTTCGGCGTTGCAAATGCAATAGCTGCTGGCGTTGCTGGAGCGCTGGCTAAACTTGTAGGACGCATCACAATAATGACCACTGTTTTCCTTTTGCATGGTGGCCTGTTGGTTTGGATGCATGAATGGATCGCAAAGGAAGGAGATTATATGTCATATTGCACAATGGCTGCCATTTGGGGTGCCTGTGATGGCATTTGGTTGGTTAATGTTAATGGTTAGTTTGAAATATTCTGCTCTGTTAAAATATCCCACGAAAGTGTGGCGAGTAAACTGTTATAATTTAGTCAAGATACAAACCGGCGCGGTTGAAGGTAAAATCCATTGTCAGAACCATCTGAAGTCAACAATTACTTTATTTTCAGCTTTTAGCGGTATTCTTTTCCCTGGCAAAGAAATAGCCGCGTACAGTAATTTCCGATTATGGGAATCCACCGGTTCGGTTATAGGATACATCATGAGCCCGCTACTCTGTACACACATAAAACTAAGAATTTTATTCGCCTTGATGGTGATTGGTTTCGCAGGGTGAGTACATTTATTTTTGTTGTAGATGGGTTGATGTATTATTTTCTTCTACTTTGCAGATACGGTGTGATTGAATCGATCGAGAGTAAAGAAAAGAACAAGGATAACAGAGGAAACCTAGAACTTGTACAAGAAAAGGATAATAATCCTGAAACTAGTTATATGTAACGCAGTTTTAAGTGCTATCAGTATTTTTTTTCATAAGATTGAATGTACATAAATAAAATAGATTTTATACAAACTTTGCTATAATTTCATGAATTTCCATTTTCATTAAACCATTGGAGTGGTGTTTGAATAAATCCGGGTGGACCTTTGCCGTTAAGGCCCAGGACCAGAGATTGACGAGATTATAACTAGGCTTAAAACAAAGGGTTAGGGTGAATAGGGGCCCAGGTGATGTACATTGTTTAATGCAATATTTGGTATTATAATATCGGTTTAGTGTTTATTTTTTATATCCTAAAATGTTCAGTGCTTACATCGGGTTGTTCAAATCCCTGTATCCATCTTGATCTGTTTGGGACGGGGTGATGGTGTGGTAGGCGATTTAGCCTAGATGATGACTGCTATCGCTACTCTGTTAGAAAGCATCCAGCTCGTTGATAGATGTCGTTGAGAAGACTCAGGCTCAGACAATTCACTGTTCCGCCTGTATCGAATCAGTGAGAATGCTCGAAGTACAAATGCCATTCTCAAATTTAAATTTAAAAAAAAATTTAATTAAAATTTGGCGCTGCAGCAATTTTTCATATACTGCTATAAAAGTTTCCATATTGGCATCGATGGCTAATATTTTCTTACCAACATTCCAATTTAGAAGCTGGCACCAAACAACTACAGGCAAAGGAAGATTTCTAGAGTGAATATTGGCGGCGGAGGTAGAGCAACTACTGTCATTCATTTCTAGACCTCGATCATCATTCAGTGGCTACTTTCCCACAAAGATGAAAGTGAATACCAAATCAACTACACCACCTACCGGCCAAAGGTGGTGACCCTAACAGGCGCGGTATATTTTCTTAATTTTTAAACATTAGCCATTTGATTATACAGTGTTTTTCAATCGTCATGGCATTCAAAAAAGGGAAAATGATACCAGATGTTAATTCTTATAGACTGTCAGAAATGGTCAGAAATGACCGATGTGAAAAACACATTAACAAAAATTCTACGTACTGTATGCAATAAAGGTATGTCGGATTTTAGGGGGTATCGGTTAAGATAGGGGCCGGATTATTGCGGGTCTACTGAAAATATATTACCTAGTACTAGTTTTGGTACACGAAATGAACTGATTGATTCTCAATGAACATTTGGAATTAACAATTGATCTAACTTTTGGTCCTGGCAGAGATGGATCCGCTATATATGCAAGATGTGCAAATGCACAAGGCGTAAAGCACTTAGGAGCGCATTGTGAAGACCAAATAAACCTATGCTATCAATCGATTTTTTAACGCCGTCTGAACGTAATTATTTTCTAATAATACAAATTATATATGTGTGTACCATCTGTTCAAACACAAGACCTTGCACACACAAGAATTTAGTTCGGTAAAAACCAAAATAATAGTTTTAAAAATAATTAGTTTCGAATCGTTATCACACACCTAAATAAGATTGAAGAGAAAAATATCTGAGAGAGGAAGTCCTGAAGCAAAAAAAAAAAAATTGCTGAGTCGCTAGGAAATACAATTTTTGATTTTAAAGGGTGATTTTTTAGCTATTATGTTTTTGGCAACTCTGGTTTAAACAGCTGACGCACGTTTCGTGTTTTGTTTCACTGTCAAACATCTTCACTTTGGTCTATAATTTAACCATGAATTGTCTTAAAAACGAACAAAGCTTGCAAATTATTGAATTTTGTTATCAAAATGCGTGCTCTGTTAAGAAAGTTCATCGCGCGCTTCTTCCAAAAATTAGTACGGAAATAAGCAGAATTGTCGATTTTGGAGTGAATATCAGCCAGAAGCAACATGCGGTTTATGGGCTGGTGGCATCATTGGACCGTACTTCTTCAAAGATGATGCGAATCGTAACGTAACTGTGAATGGTGAGCGCTTCCGTGAGATGATATCCAACTTTTTTTGCCCAAAATGCAAGAGCTTGACTTGCATGACATGTGGTTTTAACAAGACGGTGCCACATGCCACACAGCACGCGCAAGAATGGACTTATTGAGGGGCGAGTTCGGTGAACATTTTATTTCACGTTCGGAACCGGTCAATTGGCCGCCTAGATCGTACGATTTAACGCCTTTAAACTATTTTTTTGTGGGGCTGTGTTAAAGCTCTTGTCTATACAGACAAGCCCGCTTCAATTGACGCATTGGAAGACAACATTGAAGCATTTATTCGTGAGATACCGGCCGAAATGTTGGAAAGAGTATGCCAAAATTGGACTAAGCGGATGGACCATTTGAGGCGCAGTCAAGCTCAACATTTGCATGAAATAATCTTCAAACATTAAATTATATGGACCGTACAATCAAATAAAGATTTCATGCATTTTTCTGAATTTTATGTGTTTCTTTTTGAAAAACTTTCCTATAGCTTTTAAAAATCACCCTTTACATTTATAAATATGTTGTTTATTGGTTTGGTTTGATATTCTAGAAGTTTCTTAGGCGAACTGACAAATTGTCACGTCAGATATATTTGTCACCTCACATCAAAATGTTCAAGTATCTTCACTCTTCACAGCATTTGCAACACTTTGGGAAGGTTTTTCGGACGTTGGATCGTGTCTGTGGTATAATTGTTTGGCTTTAGTTCTTCGTTGGTTTATATTCGATGAAAAATGAGTATACATATGTAATATCGCACTTCACAAGCGAAAGAAGACTTACAAAGCCTTTGATAATTAACCGAAAGCAACACAAATCCCTTTAAATAATTCCATCCCAGGTTTAAAGCTACATATGTACATGTATGTGTATTTTAGGTTATCGAAGGAGGCATTCCGGGAACAATCAAATTCGAATGATTTGAATGCCAACATTTTCCAAAAATTTAATCGAAGTGTTACAAATTCTGGAAACAGAAAAGTGTCCCAGATGGATTACATTTCAAATGACAGCTGAAAAAATACAATTAATATTCCAGGAAAAAAACGTTATCTCGTTGCAGTTTTAACACTTAACGGGAACCTATCAACCACAAATTTATATTCCAAGTAACATAATTATTCACCGTCCTTCGGTGTCACCCACAATTTTTCCTCCTGACAAAATCACTCACATTCTATCTCACTTTTTCATAAAATGTGACTAAGAGAATACACAAGATCATCGTGTGGGTGACAAACGTCACATAAAGTGACTAAGAGGATACAAATTTATCACAGTGACATATACTTTTGGGTGAAACGACTCAGGACTCATGATGGTCTATTAACAGAATTTGCTAAAGCTTTGGCCAATTAAGAAAGTTTTCTAAATTGCTCATTTGGCTCCGAGCGGCCCTGCTGACGCATAACTTCTAACACTTACAATTGATTTACTTGATACTTGGTTGCATTTTTGTAGTTTTTTGAGACACTTTCTGTGAGATTCACCTATGCATTTTACAAGGCGACTTAGTGTCCGGACACTAGATCAGACAATCCAAAGTTCTTTCTATAGCTAAGTCGATTTTTAGGACCCGCTGTACGCTGACAGGTGAACCTTGTCACCATCTAATTTTCCAAGGCATTTATCTATGACCAGTCCATGACTACAGTTCCTGTTTTGTACGCTAACTTCAGATTTGTGTTTCGCCTGTTTGGAGACATTTTTCAGGAACTCGGCCTGATCTGCACAAATTCGATCCTGTAATAAATAAATAACTCATATACAACTTTATTTATATTACAATAATTTTCTTTATTATTTTTTTTTAATTGGCCTTGCATTTATTTTCATGTTTATGTTTCATTTTTAATCTTTTTTTTTTAAATTATTCATTTGCATACTTACAAATACCTACATTTCACACTATATACGTTTATTTTTATTTTATGTGTTACTTCATTGTGTTCATTTATTTATACTTATTCCATAAATTATTTTACTTTACATACTCATAGCTATTTTTTACATAAATATTGTGTTATATCCTACAATAATGTTACACGAATCCTAAAAATACACTTATGTAAATACATTAAATCTCGGCATTCACACTGCAGTTTCCGTTCGAAAACATTTAGTTTTCGTTTGCCTATGCAGAGAATACTCACACACAAACTATTTAATCACACCCTAAAGGAAGGGGGTGTCGGGCTTAAGGATGTTCTAGTATATCGATTTTGTTTTTGTTTTTCTTCAATTTTCTTTTAAATTCACAATTGCATTGCTTGATTTGTTTTAAAAATATTTACACACATTTACATATGTTTTTAGTTTTTAATCGTGTTTATACATTTGTCAATGTTGGGTTAGAATGGCACGGGTTGTCTTCCTGTTATTTCTTTCTGTAACATAACTTTAAAAGTGGCTAATATCTTATTAAACTTTTAAACAAATAAAAATGACATTTTGCTTTAAGTCCGGCAAGAAGTTTTACTTCATTTCATACATACATATGTACATGCACTATTATATATATATGTATATATATATATATTTTTTTTTATTAATATGGCATTTAAATAAATTAACCAAAAAAAATATATTTTTCCATCCTTTGTGAAATGAGTTTAAACGAATATAGTAAATTCTCCTGAATTTGATCGTATACATTATTTACTTCATTTAGTTATCACAATCAATACACAAAATTATTAAAAAAAAAATACTACTCTCTATTAAATTGAATATACATACAATAAGTTTTGTGTCGATTAATTTAATTTATAATTGTATCAACTAAACGTTGAGTAGATTTATAATATCTACATGGTTCTCGTTATATCTTTGATGATAATTCTACTGATGTCGTTTGGCACGGAATTCATACCATTCCTTTAGACATCATTCGAACGGTGTTCTTTAGTGCTTGACGTTTGTTACAAAACCAAATTCGTATAACTTCACGTTCGTATCCTAGTTGATGAGCGAGTCCCGTAATTTCGGTCCCTTAAAGAAAAAAATAAGAAGATATATTTAAACAATTGGAAAAACCTGCGCTGTACACATAATCCGTAACCTACGACCGCGAAATAAACAAGATTAAGCAAATCTGACGAACAATCTGTATTTCTTGACATGCCTAAAATTGCGCACTTAATTATTGTTTTATATCAATTCCTTGCTGAATTTTCAAACTAAAAACGCGATCCACAAAGTGTCGGTGCCCTCAAATAACACTGACATTTTATTCACATAGAATTTTCTTTGTTCGCAGCTATCTGCGAGTAGAATTCGCTATTACTGTGGTGATGAATTTGGTACAGGTGTTAATATCCCTTCATTATATGAACAACAGGATGAAGAAAAAGGAACATCCCATCAGAATAAAGGAAATGTCTATGTTGCTTATATTAGCAGTCAAAACTGCGATATCAGCGTAAGAAGGAATTTTACTTTCATCAGCGCCTTCCTTAATTAGCTTGACATTTCAATTTAGATTCGTCCACACCAAATGCCGATCAGATGTTAGCAAGTATGGACTGACAAGCTGTAGGTTTGAAAGTTTTTAGATGCATCCATTTAAGTTGATTTATGATCTGGAAATCAAGACCCAGAGCGGTGTTATTATTTGTCCCAATTATAACGTTTCGTTTCGTTTGCCATACGTTGGCATCATGCGATACAGTAGCGGGAACAGCAGAAACGGCAACATGGGCTTAACTAGTCAGAGTACAGTAGCAGTAGGAGCTTCAATAGAAGTGGGAGCGGGAACTGCAGCAGAAGTGACAGCACTATCAACGTCATTTATATTAGATGACGATGATCCCGAGCAATGCCGATACTTTGGAATGACATTGGGTACATTGGGCCTACCGGTTGATTGCGAACGAGTCTCCACTAGGGATTTTAAACCAGTGGTCTTCTCAACAGTAGTTTTATCCCATTCATCAAACAAAGCAGATTTTAGCATCTACTTGGTAAAATGTATGAAGCCGATTAGGCACATGATAAAGTATCAATCTCACCTGCTTCGTACCGTTGTGGTGTTGGAACCAAAAGTTTGTGCCCGAGTCGAGGTAACCAAACGTATTCATTGTTGATTACATATATACTCCATTTTCCGTACATCATGGTGTAAGTCCAGCATTGCAGTTCTGGCCACACAGCCACACAATATAATTCCTACTCCACTGGTTTTTGTGTGTAGACATATTCCCGATTTAGTCCAAATCAGATAGAACATTACTTTAATTTTATTAACGAACACCCGATTACTACTCGCACCTGACCAGATTAATTTTATAGATAAATAGATATTTATTGGCTGCATAGTGTAACAATATTTTACCAAGGTTGTCTCAAGCTTGCACAGAGATATGGTTTTATAGAAACCTTACTGCTGAAAATACAATTTTTTTACGAGTAAGTAAGTAAGTAAGTTCGGTAAGTTGAGTCTATCTTGGAGGAAAAACTATGGAAAAAAACCTCCATTTAAGAGAGATTAATTTTATTTTTCTATAATAGCACTGCTGTTACTGGTGCTAACGTACTGTCTGCTGAAATCTTTAAATCAGCTGGAGACAATTTAATTGATGTACATCTCACTAGAAGCAATCAAGGCTAATATCTCAATGCACTTCCTTGAAATAGCAAACAGCCAGACTAACATCAAGAAAGTATTACATCAAGAATGATCAGAGTGCAACCGATACAAAAGAAAAGATCTTCTTCAATGAATTTGTCATGCTATCGCTAGATTGGTGGAGGTATGGGAGACTAAACGATAGAACATTGTCACACACACACAACACACATTGTCGCAGTTGCAACAATACAGCGGAAGGAGAGACTTAATTCTTTTGCTCTATCCAGACACTTGCTAGAACCAGCCAGCAAGTGTTTGGCTGACCCTTCTTCAACCTACTCAACGATATCTTTGCAAAGGATATTAAGTAACTAATAACATTCTTAGAAGCCTCAGGTTGGATTTGGAGATATTTCGAATATATACTTTATAAATAAGGTAACAGAGCTGTAGCCCTACAATGTCTCTTAGTGCTAATAGGGTTCTCACCAAACCGCTTCGGTTGTGTATTTTTGTATTGGGTTTTCATCATCATGTAAGAAATATGAACTTTAAATTACAGCAAAACAAAATCCTCTTCTGATGTAGACGGAAACTCCATCGTTCTCGTCTCTCTCTCTTTAAATTTCGATTCCTTCACACACAATCTTGAAACAAATCTGTTGGATCTTCGAACGCTGGATGATCCTCTGCGTATTGTCACAGATATATTCATATATATAGACGTACACATATTAACCTTCACAACATTTAGACAGTTGTTAGACAGAAACTATAGTGATAACATCAAGAATATGATGACACCGCTTGTGGAGACAACTCCCAGTCACTACCGCCAATATGTATTTTGATGAAATTACTTGGCCATCTAACTTTGTGTAACATTCCAGGAAATTGTGAAGCCGTTGAACTCGTTAGGTCTGGTGCCGGCTCATGAATTTCTCCAAGTGGAGACCTACCATTTACGTTTCTCGCTCATGCCATAAATCATAGATGGACGGAAGCCACCAGGCTTTCTAGAAAACAAATATCCCCTACTCCGCCTACTCTCAATTATAAGCACCCATATAGCCTAATCAGGATGACCTCTTAAGTGGGACTCTTATTGGGGTTATAATGAGATATTGAAGACAGCGACTTCTGCTGAAGCAAAGATGAGGAGTAGGAGGAACCCATTACGCAGCTGCTCAGCTCATATAGCCCCGTCTCCACACGAAAAAAAAACTAGGATTAGGAGCTTTAGTGTTTCTTCGAAGATCTAAGCATGCTTAGCAATGTTATCGTTAACCTCTTTAGCCGCTTTAGCGTACCCACTAGAGCTGACTTTCAGACTAGGAGTTACCTGATCTGATCCACGTGGACCTATGCTGACCTAAATATGACTAATGTAAATGTTAGACTAAATGTAGGAAAGCAAATAGAAAGTTAAGCTTCACTCGAAAAAAAAAAACGGAAAGGCACATGCCAGAATCGTTTTCCTAAATATTCGTCATCATAACCATAATTTTATGTGTTTTCTCTTATTTTCTATTTCTATTCCTCTACACATAGCTGCATATCATGTATTCTTACCCGATGGATGTGTGTTCCTCTCAAAATGTGCATTGAGTAACTCCAAAGCTTGTGGTGTAAACGATGTTCTTCGCTTCCTCTTTTTAGACGGTTCTACGCCAATATAATCTGTCAAATGATTTTGGCCAGTTTTGTACCGATTCCAATGACTGAAAAATAAACAAAAAAACCACCCTGTCACATTTCATTCAATAATCGTGAATATATGCAAATACAATACCTCTCTTCCGCTTCCTTCATCCAACGTTCAAGGACGGGCTTTATTTTTTGGGCACTCTTGGGAGTTATATCCAACTTTTCAAATCTATAAAAATAAAATGTGCACATTTTACTGAATTTTATCAAAGAAAGGATGTTTATAGAAAAAACTCAAGCATTGTATGCGCATTATCAGTGCCAGGACATTGTCTTTTAACTCAAAGCGAATATTTTTTTCGTTTTTTATTTTAAATTTCGTACAGCAAACAATAAAATATAAAAATGAAATGAAACCATTTTTTTCTTTCGGAAGAACTTGTACAATTTTGTAATAAACTTTTTTGGCAATGCCCTGGCCAGTGATTTGTTTTTTTTTTCATTAATTAGCAGCACATACACATACATTTTTAAAATCATTAAAATCTAAATTAGTACGAAAAGAAAAAAGTAAGAAATGATTTTAATTATTGCATTAAAACCCAATTAAGTCAATCCAGTTCGTTTCTTTCTCGAAAGTCTCCTCGTCTGATCTTAAATAACAAACAAGAATAACTCTCAATCAATCCACTTAGTATCGCTTGCGAATGTTAATTTTTTGGTCTGGTTTAAAATAAAAATAAACGATTCTTCACACAGTTGTACACCAGTGGTGCTGTTTCTTAAGAAGCAGACCACCAACACGATAACTACCTTCACGTGGTGTTAATTATGTGCAACAAATGTGGATACGTTTTTCTCGTTTAGGTGCACATCCACGTATCCCTGAGCAGAGATACAAAAAATACCTAATTTGCATGCATCTAAGAAATTGGACAACGAGGAGGAGGTCGGTTTGCTCAGACGGTATACAGAATCTCAACTGGTTTCAACTTAATTAGGCAGTTAATACAAACTCTTTCCCTTTTTTGATCTTCTTTTTAAATCATTATTATCAATCATTCTATGTTTAGTTCAAGCAAGTAAATAAAATAAAATGAAAACTGATCCACAAAAAAACACAAACAAAGCTTATAAATAAATAGTTTTGTTCAAGAAAAGAAAGGTAAACTCTTAATTTGATTTGTATTTATTGGAACGTACATATTTTGTTGTTGCGATGATAGCTGGGCGGCATACATCTGTGCAGCGAGAGCACTGTTGATATGTAATTTGCAGATAGTCCATTGTCGTCCATGATAAGAATGTATTTTGAAATGAATTTGTGTTACATTTTAGATTCATTTTGTTTTCGTTTGATTTTTGCAAGAGTTGTTATATTTTTTTTTTCAAAATTCCGAAAAAGAAATTCAAAAAAACACAAAGGAAATAATATAAGTATATAGCTTCTTTTGTAAATGTCCTGGCACTTAAAATTTAAGAAACATTAATTGTCAAGGAAAATGATACAAAATATGTGTGCTACTTAACTTTAACTTAAGATAAACATTAAAAATCTGAAAATCCTGATGTACGCGTTATTTGAAATAACTTCTGTAATTTTGGAGAAACTATTTTTACTATCTATTCGCTCATGACAATGTGCCGTAATGTATCTTAATACATGAATAAAAATTTCAAATTATGGAAAAGCAGCTTTTAGTTTTAGCCGATGACTTATAGTATGCATTGTAATTAACCTTTATTTAATAAATTAATGAACTTTCGTAAGCCATTTGAATGAAATGCAACTGAATATCCATACATCATAATAGTACTTCTGTTCTATATTATATCTTGTAGGCAGACGTGGATATATCAGGAATTACTTACTCTGTTGAAAAACATTGAATAGAAAATATGCGCATATTAATGTATCTATTGGCTTGTGCTACAGAAAATAAATATGAGTATGCAGGTCTTCAGTTACACTAGATATCAATTATTATTGGATACTTATTAAACCTATACTAACCTAACCTATACTTATAAAACCTGCGATACAGCCCGTAGACCGCTAAGCCCTTGCTTCTACAGCATCAATCTCGTGTTATTGTTTTATCACGATTGGAAGAAGAGTTTTGCTGTCCACTCCGAAAGGCCAAGTCTTAGAAGCTTTTTCTAGACAGGAAACAATTTTTGAGGTAAATTGAGGGTTGAACCTGGCACCCCCTTTTTAGCCATTTCGGTCCGGGGTTGAGGTTTCAGTCAACGGTGACCGGAATAGAAAGATATTCAAAGAATATTTGCACTCAAACGACCTGCACTCAGTCATAAATGTTCACTCTGTCCTGTTAGATTGAGCAGATAATTACTCAGAACACGATCACGGTGATAGATCCTCCATACTGATGCTTCACAAATGAGGAAGGACAGGAAACCAGACATCATCTTCTCTGTGTAATGACCCCTTCATTCATTGAAAAACTCACGGGAGGCCCACTTCTGTAATAACTTGAGCTTAACTAATTTGGTCCAGAAATAGTTGCTAACATCTGAGCGACCTTTTTTCAGAAATGCTATGGGTTATCTGTCGAAATTTTATTAACTTTCACGATGTCACTTGATGCACAGCTACCTAAAATAAAATCTTTTTTTTTTAATATTTAATATTGATTGGAAGGGCACCATCCGATGTATTTTCCACGTGCATTAAAGCGCATTTACTCCACTGGGTATCATAATGGGCTATGTTGACCTAAGTGTATCTACATTCGGCTGTATGTTTAGTACCTACTGACAACGATACTTAATTTGTGTATTTATATTTCCAGGACACAATATTTCCTCTATTTCAGTTAGAATATATCTCAATCTGGCTTAAGTCAGTACTGAATGACAACTAAAATTTAGTTTTTAACCTTCTTCAAAGCATCGTCTTTATCATGAGTGATTTGACTATTTTAAATAACTTTTACTTCAGCGTGACATCATTTATGTCGTTTCAACTAAGTTTATTATTACAACTTTCTGTTTTGTGCTTATATCTTAAACCAAGAGTACTCCTGAGATAACGACATATGTCATATACTTGTCATAACGGCAAGGGCTATATCACAAACCCTGAACCCTATTTATGTCTTTAACTAATTTTAACAAACTACATATTTTGAATTTTTGAATTTGTGAATTTATTAAATACTTATGAAAACGAGGTAAAATATATAAAATATATATATATATAAATTTGTTCGTTTTATTCATATGGGGTAAATTAAATAAATTCTTGGTTTATTTACAAAAGAATACTTTAACATAAATACAACTGAAATATATGTAAATAAATGATGAATAATATTTAATTTAATTTAAAATTAATTTTGATCACACTCTACCTCACCTGCAAATGGCACTTTGACTATACGCTGGTCCTTCGGTCACCGATAGTGCCTGACCCACCTGTGTCTGCGTCAGTCCCAACGACAACCGTCTTAATTTAAATGCTTTGGCAAATTCTTTAATCTCATCCAAATCAATGCCATCAACAACATTGCTAGTGGCTTGATTGATGGTTTGTTCGTCTGAAAGGCATAGAAACGAAGGAGACCAGTGATTAAACTTTCCTACTGCAACGGCGAAATATCTAATTTGCAAGGTGTACAACACCCACGTCAAAAGCACCACTAATTACAACTAATTACAAGTCGACCATTATCTTCATCACCGAGCGCACTGCAAGTAGCTGTAGTTGTACGTTTAATGGATAAAAAATTAGTTTATCCTGCAGACTTGATGCGGATATATGTATGTACAAGTTAAGGTAGGGTATTTACGGTAGAGGCGGTTAAGAAACGTCAGGAACACCACAAATAATTAGCTTAGTGCAACGTAATTGATGGCATAATGCATATTTAATTGCATAATCGAATATCGGTTGTTACTTGCTTGGTTCCCGTAATTAGTGCATATCCATATGTCAAACTTGGCGGATGCAAACTACACAGACTTTTATTTCAGCACCAAAAGATTTTTCCAGATTCTACGCTAAACGAGAACCAAAGCATCGACGTGACAAAACAACGCATCCTCAGCAGCAGCGCACAAGGAAGGGAATGAACACTAAACACCTATCAGGGCATAATACATTCTCTGCTGTGTATCCTGAATTATTAACTTACGTTACGATGACATGTCGGAGTTTTCTTTAAGGACGCACACATGCATTTATCCTTGCCTGTCCTTTTGCATTTCGGGGAAAGATATCGGGTGGTTAATTTGCTTTTGAGATGCAGTTTACCATCATTCAGCGTCGGATTTCATTAGAGGCGCACAGATACAAACATAGTGCCACTTCTGTAAGCCTATCAGTATGCATTCATTTTGCGAGGTGTTATATTAAGCATTGTGAGTGCAGAGTTAACTTTCGCGGTAGGTGTTCTAGCTTAACTATGAAATTGTGTAACGATTCCATGAAGGATTGGTTTGATATCCTTCCAAGTGAATTTGCAAATAAGCAAGTCAATTATTAAGTTTTCCTCTTAAGCCGTTAAATTAACCAGGCACATGCAACCTGATGGAAAAAGTTTACTCTATCCAATATTTTCGGCAGCAACGAGTTGGAAAGCATGACAAAAGTGAGAATGAGAGTGCATGTTGAAAGTTAGACGACTTGAAGCTGTGTCTCTCGATGGGTGGTGTGAAGTTTCACACGTTGATGGGTTGTCGTTGTTCCGATATTTCTGTTTGACAGGATAATGTTCTTTTGGCGGTGTTTCAGTACTGAAAATCATTAGTGTTTCACGGTGCTTACTAGCTTGTAAATAATTATTGGATTTGCTATCCAAGTTCATAACTAGAATGGATATTTGCAAAAGAATACATATTTGCATAATGAAGACATTTAATAATGGAGCAATGACATTTTTTTCCAATCGTTATGTTCCAACAGTTGTCAAAGTTTTCAATGATATACAGCTGTCGATATATTCAGTTAGATTTGCCATTCTATCGTGCACGGTTTCATGTCTGGCGAACGTGAGAAAATTATAAAAAAAAAAAATTAACGGCAACATCGTGGAGTCTCTCGTTATCATGGCCTCAGTGTGCAGACAATTCCTTGCACTGTTGATAGGTTTGAGCATGAGTACGCTCTTTTGGACTTGGCAACCAACCCGACCAGAGATTGATGCGAAATGAACATATAACAACCGCCGTGGAGGCCAGCAATATCGATTCGGCACCGATCAGCTGAATTGAGCATCGCAAGAGAGTCAACTCGGCTTATTTTGCGGTGAGTTCGCTAATCGGGCGCCTGAAATGGATATGCGGATTTGAGCCAAAAATCATATTTTCGGACGAAGAAATGAGGAACATACCGTCAATGGTCTCAGGCGCAGAGCAATGTTCAACGATTGCGAGCATAGCTGAACAACATCCATATATCCAAGCTGTGGTACCAACACGACGGGGCTATAAGTCATACAACCGAATTAATGCTCAAAGTTATGAAGGCCACATTTACTCGCGAATGAGCAATAGTAAAGAAAGACGATTCATACAGGCATGCCTTTAAAAAAAAAATCTAATCCAGTATTGCTTGACAAATCATTATGGAGACTTATCCCTCAGCAACGTCTCCAAATCATTTAGTTAATTGACTCTGCAATAGCAGCAGTGGTTTTCGCAGCAAAATTTTGTGTCATGAAGGCCATTTCTAACCCAATTGCAGCATTTTTGTTCATAGGCACCTGGTACCTGGGCACAGGAGTCATGTGAGATGCAAGGAGACATTTAGTTCCTCACTAAACGTAATGCAATTAAGGTTACTAGCAGAATCAAAATCGACAGAAATATGACAACAACATTTTAGATTTAGAGGTCAAGCAAGAAGGAAGTTTGAAGGAATGGTTGAGGCGGGGGGCGAGGGAGGCAACCGTCCATTTCTTTGATTGTCAGATGTGAACATCAGTGACTTTGAAAGGTTCTTAAGAACCTCTCCATTTGAAAAACTGCAATAAACAGTGTTCTGTATTCCGTAATGGTAATCGAGTAGCTAAGGATTCTTCCAGTTAGAAAGTGACCGCACAACGGACTTAGAAGTGGACACCGGCAGCCACCCCAACCTAACCTTATTTAAAAACGAAAAAGTAATAAATACAAAATACATGATAGGCCAATTTAAGACCATTCAATTTGTCCAGCCCTCTTTGGGTTGAGGAGGCAATTTTGTAGGACTCCAATAACTATTTCATCTGCGCAAAGACTCTACAGTTAGTAACGAGTAATGACAAAAATGATAAACAAAAATTAAATTCAAACTAACACAACATTTTGGTACCTATGGAAACGGGGCAGCAAAATATTGTTTACCAGCTACCCATCTTTCAACGACAGACGGATACGTTATACATGTTATGGACATATGAAAAATATCGACGCGAAAGGACTCTGAAATGTTATACATTTTCATAACTTTTTTAATGAAAAATATCGCTTTCACTTGGAACAATGACTCACATTGATTGGAATTAATTAAAAGAAAAAGATATAACAGCATTTGGTACCCCTCTTAACAAAAAGCGAAAATCAAATGAAAAAAACAAGAAATTGACACTGCTCTGGTAAAGGTACATAATATCGTGATCCCGTAAGTCGTATCGTATCGTATGAATTCGCTGTAAGGGAAGGAGGAAAATTGAACAAAAAAAAGTAAACTTACTTGGCGAATCTACTAGCAAATCACCGCCTGAGCCATCAGTGCCATTCGGTGAGATTTGTTGCTGCTGCTGGTTTTGCTGCATCCCCGACGACGATGATGAAGGACTCATTTTTAACGAATTCCCACTAGAATGCAGATGCTGATGGAGGCCGCCAACATGCAAGGGATGATGGGAGTTCTGTTGGTGGTGCGACGAAGAGGACTGGTGATGAGGCGATGGTGAAGACGATTGGGCTGTACTTGGTCCATGGGATTTTGTTATCGTTAGTTCACCATTGGTTGATGTAAGTCTGTTGTCATGGATGCATGAAATTAGAAGGAAAAATTGGAAAAGTGCCCACACGCACACGCACACGCATACGAACAGGACAAAACAGGGGATAAGTAAGACTAATTCGAAAGATTGACTTTTGGTTTTGTCGAAACAGACGGGCAGCTCACCTATTGATGCTACTAAGTACACTGGATGCGGACGCTTGCTGTTGCTGCTGTTCCCGGGACTGGTGCTGGATGTTCGACGGAGATGGGGTTGATATGGATGTTAGATGCTGACTGCTACTTGGTGAATGACTCCTGAACAATTGAGAGCTCAGTGGAGAGGAGGAGTAATGATTGCTCGAGGACGCACAGTGGACGCCGCTAGCACTACTACTCAATCCCATTAGTACGGGGGATACGGGTGATTTCTCTGCCTGCTGGTGACTTAGATTAATTCCTGCGGGGCATTCACGTTTGGGGCTTTGTTTCAGATGATGGGCCATGCTAGACTGCGGATTTACTGTTGGCGGCTGCGGCGACATTGACGGCGACCTTCGGCATGGAGATGCTGAATTGTAGTGACGTAGTGGCGGCGATGGCGATTGACATTCCTGCAGTGACTTGATCGAGCCCGGTTCCAACTTTGGCGAAAGGTGATGATTGTCAGTCGATTGGTGGAGGTGCAGATGTGACAGCTGATGACCGGAACGATGTGCAACTGATTGTTGATCCCGCTGCTGTTCCTGTTTCAACTGTTGCATATGGAAAGACTTAGCTGCTGCTGCCGCAGCAGCCGCCGCAGCCGCATGATGGTGGTGGTGATGGTGTTGAACATCTGCAGCATTGGCCAAGTGGTTCGCAGCAGCCGCTGCGAATAGTTCGGGGTGTAGAGCGGCTAATAGTTGCTGAACACCATTTGAGAATAGATTTGGTTTGAGTATGCTTTGCGGAGGAGGTGGCGGGGGCAAAGGTGTCGCGAAAGGCCCACTACTAAAATTCTGAGCAAATTGCTCGCTCGTGTTGATTTGTTGACTCACAGGGATGGTTAAAATCGTTTGAACTGCAATTCCTGCAAAAAACAACCGAAGAATTAATTATGCAACGTTTAGCTATTATCCTGTGTCGCACCTTGTGCTGTTGGTATTAACAATTGTGCCCCTTGGACACCTTGGACTAATTGTCCTGATGCCAAAATTAATTGTGGCATTTGTGCACTAGCGCTTGGCGGGCTACAACCGCCAGCAATTAAATTGCTGGCCACAGGTGAGCCCCCCAATCCAACACAAAGTTCGCCACCATGGGGAGGAGGAGAAGCTATCGGTACGGATGTAGATATAGATAATGACGAAATGGGTAACGAGGATGATGACGACGATGTAGATGTTGATCCAACTGGACCATGGGGCTTATTATTATTGATACTGTTAGTCAGGCCAGTTGATGATGATAAACTTGCTGTCGCTGCTGCTGATGTTGTTGAGCCGATACTCAAATTCAAAGGTGAATTTAAAGCTACTGCAGATGAGATACCGGCTAATCCCTGAAGGCCCGCAAGTGCTGCAGCAACCGGAGGAACGACAACCGTTGAATTCGTTTGCTGGTGGTGATGGTGATGGTGCTGGTGCTGTTGTTGTTGCTGCTGCTGTTGTTGCTGATGGTGATGATGTTGCAGGGTTGCTAAATTTTGTAACTTTTGCAAATTTATCATGTCTTGCACTGCGCCATATATGAAAGAAGAAAAGAGAAAAGTATAAAACATTAGAATAAAAACGGCGTTTGAGGTTTCATTGTTCCAGCGTATGAAATACTTGAGAGTGCAGTCACCATCGATTTGTCATTTAAAAGCCAATGTGAGCATGAACATTTATAATCGTTTTGCGTCGAAATGACTGCATCTCTCTAAGCTGGAAAGGTATTTTTTTGTTATCAAAATTCCTTAAAAGATGCGCAAATTGGACATCGATATGTACTCACTAGTTCCGTTTAGATGGACATGAGCGGCGGCGGCTGCTGCTGCTAACGCTGATGTGTCGGTTTGCTCATGCGGTGGCGGCAGACACTCCGGTGTACTTCCCGATCTAGCATTGTTCACATTGTTCGCCAGGTTCTTGTAGAAATCGATGTCTTTCAGCGAATGCGTGGCAGGTGGTGAGTCTTTCTGATTCGTCATTTCCTTATCATACTCCTGGAAATAATAAGAAAGAAAAATGGTTGAATTTCTATATGTGGAAGATTTTAATTGTGATAATTGAGATAAGTGATATGAACGTAAAAAACATTTATGTATACATTGTAAATGTCAATATCCATCGTTGATGACTGAATCTAATATAAATAAGCTGCATTTCATTCAAGTCAATGACAGACTAATAGTTATGTATAGTTAATCATTAAACGACTGCAAATTCACAGTCGATTCAGTGACTTGGGACCATGGTGGCACCATATCCATAAGATCGGCGGGAGACGGTATTTCTGGTGCTGATACTTACACGTACCAAGTACCTATCTGCAAGTATTTGTAATCAAAATGTAAGGTTACATATCAACGGGTGCACATTGATACCAGAAGGCAAACCTCTCAAGTAATTAAATAATTCTCAATGTAATGTACTTTTACCTTTCAATAGCTCACAAGGTTAATTAAGGTTTCAAACATTTACCCCTGACTTATACTCTCATAAGGTCGTGTTTGGCATAACCCATGAATAAAAATAACATTCACCTCCTCACGTATGTAAATATGATACATTCCTACAGTCGCAGGAATATACATATAGCATATGTATTTGCAACACTGATGACATTCTTCCACCCTTTACATGACATTCCACCAGCAGTGCCAGGAAAACAAACCAACAACAGCATTACCTACTGCATCACATTGCGAATTCTTAATCGAACTCAACTTTCAACACCATCGTCCATCTGTTAACAATAGAACTCATTTGGAAACTTCATTATGTCAACGATGTAAATCGATGAATGCATATGTTATGGCACATTTTTTTTTTACCATAGTCGTTGCCACCGTTACCGCCACCACTGCCACCGCCAGTGCCACAACCGCTTCTGCTTGTATAAAACCTTCCTCCATCCGGTACGCGCTGCTTGTGGCTAGGACACTATGTGGTGTATCAGGACATGTAGACGCCAAATTGAATGATCATCGCTTAAGTTGTGTCCTTGGTTACTACATGCTATAGTGAAATGCAATAAGCCAGACAGGAGAACGAGAAGGCGGCAGCAATGTGTGGATATTTTAACAGGGGCAGGTTCGAACACCGGAGAAAAAATAGCATATTTATGTATATCAATTGATTAAGAATAATTATGTGACTGGGCTCCACTTATTCATGAGAATTTAATTCTGTTAATGTCAATGACATTCAATAGATGTGGTTTGGATGGATGATTAATAAACTATGCATTTCACAGCCACAATTCGTATCGCGTTCCATATAAAGAAAACTTTTCAAATGCAGAAGTCGGAAAGCTGTAATCTTCCTACTTACTTACTTACTCATTAGGCCTGCGAACCATGGAGTGCCTGAGCCTGAACCGTTGCTGCCTCCTCTCGTTGCTTCAGTCATCCAAGACCAAATTCTCTTGGTTTCGCGATAACTTGGTTTCTATCGGCCTATTCTTCTTGCCCGGATTCGAAGACACCCTTAGCTCCAGCACGCACTCGATGTCGCCGAGCCTGTGTAGTCGACGGGATTTTGGCTTTCAGATGCTTGGTACATCTCTTTGAGTTCACGGTTATTCTTTGAACGGAGAGTTCACCTTCCTCGCAGACAGTACTTTGTATCCAACGCTGCATTTTTCTTTCATTACACTTATCGTTCAGCTTTTGGCACCATTTATCATAATTGGCAAACAAATAATAAAGATGTTGGTCCTCTGAGCCACGAGTTTTGACCCCAGTTCGTTGCAAGGGTAGGGGCAAGGGCTAGGCAATTCTACTTCAAGATATCATTTGTGTAGCTTGCGTCTGCCCGGTAGAAAAAGTCATTTACTACATCAAAATTGTAGCTGTCGATCGTGTTGTTTTAGAAGTTGAAACATCTACCAATTTGTGTTCGTGTGACCACCTCAGACGCGGCCTTTTGCAGTTGCTTTTACCACGGGCTCTGAGTCAAAGACTCTTCCTGCCAGAGTCAAGTTGTCCATGCTGTCTGCATGAATATATTAGCCGCCTTGATTGTAGGCACTGTGTGTGCCCGCTACAGTTGATTGTTAGATTTTCTGCAGATGCCCTTAAAGTAAAGAGTACCAATGATTGCATGCAGAACTTTACTCCAGAAAAAATCAAAGGCCGTCTCATATACTATCCATAACCGGCTCCACTATCAATAGATTGAAAAAAAATATGTATGCCGTAGGCATGCATTAATCTATAATTGACTTATACGCTTATGTTCTCAGGTTCTCCGTTGCCAATTCAAAATTATAATTTGATGTTGTTTATAAAGCCGCTAAGCCATATGCAAACGGACATGGACGCCGTCTGAAAAGATGATTTTCTGACCATATTCCGGATCTTCGGAAGGCTTTGCTAAATCAAGACCAAAAGCTTATGATTGAAAATATGGCAAAGACTAAAAGTTCTGCTTTCAGTCGCTTTTTGACATAAAGGAAATACGAAAGAAGAAGGAATACGAAATCCTCAAACACATTGAATCAAGATTTCAGTAATTTGTTTTATATGCATGTATGTATGTACGTTCGGTTGACTATGCCTGAGTGAATGCCTTTGAGTCACTTTAGTTTTATATAATACTCCTCAGATTGAAAGCTGAATTCCAACATCAAAAATCTAATCCATCTCTAGTAGTTCATCTAATCGTGATACCTCGTCTGACTTCACCAGCACAATCACAACTAATTAGATTATTTTAATTAAACGTTTCATAATGAAAGTAGTATATGCAATTACAACAGAGGATAGTGGCGTTATTATCATTATACGACGATTTCACTTTCCTTCTCGTTGAACCGCCCAAGTACAATGTATCTCATCTGTAGCCTCCTGTTGCGTGTGTTATTGTACGAGTATCTCTGCCACATTTAAACTCATTATGATAAGCACTGTGGTAGAACGATTCCACCTCCTGTCAGTGCTCCCCTCTTCACACTCACAAGTGGAATTCTATATGAAAGTTGGTGGTAGTATACATATATAAATTCAGACACTCATGTTTGTACGAGTGCTGGCCCGCTTCCGGCTATCGTTTGCGTTTACCGTGTACCATGCTCTAACAATACAATATTCCGTTGGCGTATTATAACGTCAGCGTTGTATTTATCTTGTCACCATGTTGATAACATGTGAACGAGATGACTATTTACAGTCATTTCAGAACACATGTAACACATAATGAATTACGGAGATAATTTAATGAAAATCCGTTTTAATTCATTGTGTGACGTTGGAAATGTACCAACAGTCCTACAGACAGAGGCCCTCCTTACTGGATGCGATTGTGTGCGAGTATATGATTCGTTTATTATTAATTGGATGTGTTATTGATGATGGCGAGTTTGTTAATTAGGCAACCAATTTAAATAATTGAAAGTGGTAATTTAAAAAATAAAATCATTTTTCGTTTATGATAAAAAAAATACATACATATAATAACTGAAATGTGATTTTCGTTTTTGACTTTTGTATCGTACATTTAATGTTGTCAAGGCAAATTACGTTATAATGACGGCAGTCTTGCGTTCAGATTATTTTCAATAGAAGCGGTGGTATGCAGATTCAACGAAGAATCCGCAAGCTCATGTCATCTCATTGAATAATAAAAAACGTCCCAGAAAACGACTAAACATTCAAAATATATTGTTTGGATAAAAAAAAAGGCTGGTAATCTTTACCGATATTGATTTATTTTTTAAGTTGCTTATTCTGCATCAGTCCGTGTGGACATTGAATTCAGTCAAACAAGCTGACACGAACTTTAGTCAGGTACCTCCAATTACGTTCTCCAAGTTGGCTGAGGACTCTCTCAGCTCGAGCAT
The DNA here is from genome assembly GCA_907269125.1 of Eristalis pertinax. Classification (NCBI taxonomy): domain Eukaryota; kingdom Metazoa; phylum Arthropoda; class Insecta; order Diptera; family Syrphidae; genus Eristalis; species Eristalis pertinax. Next base: position 23,934,523 of record OU026146.1, on the reverse strand, counting down.
TGCTGTCCATGCGCTCCACATTGCTTCGACACATTAAGTTATGGATTCGTATACGACTGGGTATGCTACACTGTACAGCCAGTACTTCGTCGCTGAATCTTTTTCTCAAAATACCATCAACGCAAACGCGACCAAAAACTGAACCTAGTACTATTCTCTCGAAAAGACCAAGGGCTACTTCATCTGCTTTTGAAACTGGTCAAGTTTCCGCAGCATATGGAAATCCATATGAATGTCTGCTCAGTCTTTCGAAAGCGGTCTGTAATACTAAATTGTGTCTGGAGCCCAAAGCAACAGCAATTAGCAAGAGTTATTCTACGTTTAATCTCGACACTGATGGTATTCTTACTGTTTAAATATGTCCAAGGTCTTTGGCTACCTAAAAAAAGTATATTTGCATATGGTGACGTTGTGGTCAAGTTCTCGATGGTGTGTGTCCATCCTTGAAGACATCATATACTTCGTTTTGCCCTTATATCATTGTTGTTTCTTTACCTTCGTTAAAAAAAAATGCAGCTGGTTTTCTACTTTGGATGATGCTGACTACGGGGAGTAAAATTAAACTGTCTTACCGTGCACCGAAAATCATAGAATTTGAACTCAATGATATAATATTTATAGTAAAATAAACAAAGTTTGTAAATACTCGCATAAAAGTTTTTATGAAACCAGTCGCAGAAGTTTTGGTGCCTCAACTCATCATAGGCATTGACCATACGTTTTCTGCCAGGAGGCCAGTTCTACTGTCTGTAGGTTACTTAGCTCTCGCCGTTGTTAAGCACACAAACTCTTAGTCTAGGAGCACTTAAATGAGCCACTTTACTGCTTTAGTCGCAATTTAAGACGCGAAGCTAGTATTACCTTATTCTTTAAGCAAAATTCTCTCTCATGGGCCCTATCTTTTCTTCTCCTTAAATAAACGTTTAAGTCATTCAAACATTCCAGTCAGAAAAAAAGTTGATCAATTCCTCTCAAACAGATATTACAAAATTTGTATTAAAAGCTATTCTAGTTTTAGTTTGAGTCTAGTTGACTAATTTATTTCATAAAAAAATTGACTGAGTACATTTCATTATTAATAACTTAAGTCTACAGGTTTGGCTAAAATCGTCTACCAGGTTGACATGTTTTCATAGTTAGATACATATTTTTATTATTATTGTTGTTGTTATAATATTTTTTCAAAAGGTGCCTCCTATTATGCGTCTCCAATAGCGTAAAACATTTTCAGCATAGTTATGCATCACAACCCATCCACGGTCTCCATTTAAAATGCTTAACGCAACTTCCATCTCCAGTACTTGTGATCCAAAGACTGTTACGCGAAATTCTTTAAGAATAGGGCATTTAGCAATAAAATGGAACACATCTCGAAGATTGCATTGATTGCGAATTAGCGAATTGGCAGCTCGGGTCGGTGCGGTATGTAGTTCAAGTTTATTAATTAACCTTTTATTTAAATAATATATAATAAGGTATTTATTTTATCAGTTGAATTACTATTTAAAAAGTTTTTGCTGTAGATTGTACCACATTCTGTACTGTACAACATTCAGTACTGTGATGCCTGGGCTTCGTTTATATGTGAATCGTAAAGACGATCCCCTTTTTTTTCCAGTATAGCGTAAAATTTTAGCTTAAGTGACGTTCTCTCATCTCTCGTTTTGTGAAACAGTTAAGTTCAGCCCACAGTTTTCAGCTAGATTTTCCAATTCTTGTACAAGACCTTCTCATTTTGCAATTATGTGAGATGGTATTATTTTTACCATTTACTTTTACAAACATAGTTAAAGTGTAATTTAAGCGTTTCCAGATACAGGGAGGCGTCCCGGTCTCCAAGTAAAGCATGTAATTGGGGTGGTATTTGGCAAACTAAAAACTATTTTTATGCAGTACCGTAGAAATTATAAGATAACATTAAATTTGCAGTAACCCCATACCTCAGCTCGATATAACATAATAGATGTCGCAGTAGCGCGAATAATTTTTTGTTTCAAACTATGTTCAATATCGGTATTTATTTTTGATGAAATTTCCCCAGACTGAACAAATTGCCCGTTTATCTTATTTTAGTTTGATTTCAAGATGTTTATTCATATTTATGTTAGATGAAATCAATACTCCTAGATACTTGTATTCTTTAACTATTTCTATGCGTTCTCTTCCATACACCCATGCTTAATTTCTTCTGTTTATCGTTAGCTGCAGATTATTCGCGGACTCGTCTAAAAAGACAATATCATCTTCATACATCAACGCAGGTATAGTCGTCTAGTTGATTTCAACTCCACCTCCAATGTTGTACGTTATATCGTTGATAAACAGAATGAACAAGAGTGCACTTAGGATACATCCTTGCTTAACTCCCATAGCTATCGCGAACTCTTCAGATATACTGCTCCCACCCCAGAACATTGTCGTGTCGTTTTCATACTTAGCTTTCAAGGTGTTGTTGAATGAATTTGCTCGAAATTTCCATTCTGTAGAGCTTGTAGAATAGAACTTCTCGAGGTGTTGAGTCGAATGCTGCCCTAAAGTCAACAAATATAGTTATTGCACATTCTTTCTTTCTTACATTTTCAGACGTTCACATAAAGTAACTAGTTAGGGCATTGAGCGCGCTGCACTCTCTTTAGCGTAGTTTGGAGCGTCCTTTCCTATTATTTATGTCATAAGCCTTCCAATTGATTTCGTGAATGCGTCTAGCAAATTGGTATTATCTTTACCACAATAAATGCATAGACATATAGTACACATGTGTTGAATAACACCTAAAAAATAGCCGATAACGTTAATCTTTTGGATGACATTATTTTGACCAACACTGAATATCTAAAATGAAACATATTATTATCTCCTTTAGATGTTCAGAAATTCATATTCCTCACACTGCTCTGTTCATTTTAATTATTCCCTCTAATTATGTCTCTAAGCGATTTAGTACAAAATACAAAAAAAGAATAACGACGAAAACAACCCTTTACGCAATCATGTCCCACGGACTTTGTCAATATGTACATACTTAGCAAAAACAGCAAAATAAAAACTCATTTCCACCCTCGATTCGAAAATGCTGAAATTAAAAATAATCAACAACAAACGACAATGTACAATCCATACTTCTTTTCATGATTCATCGACCATCGTTAAATCGACAATTCCTACTCATTATGCACACCATCACCTTTGTGCGTACGCCAAGTGAAGGTCCTTTTGCGTGTTCACCCTACATGCCGGTTGTGGAGCACTGTCAGAAGCCGTTGCTGCTGCTTTCCATCGTAATAATTATTAACGCGACCTCGAAACAAAATAAAGCAAAAAAACCAACTCAATACCACATCAGCATTCCATTGAACGAAGTGAGCATTTTCAACCACCCCCTTGCATCGCACCAGAAAAAAAGGGATAAGATTCGAAGAGAAACAAAAATGTTCCTGTAAGCCCTCTTACAAAAAAAAGCATTGCTGCAACCACTTTTATATTTATTTTCATATTAGTGTGCGTTTTTTATTCGTTTCTAGTTAACAATTCTCAATCATATTTAATTGCTCATTTTTATATTTGAGTTCTTTTTTATGTGTGGGTGTGGTTTTCTGCGCCACAACCCTCGCAGCCAACGCAACCAACAGAACAGAATTCGCGAGATGCGCACATGCACCGAAATGCATGTGGATGCTTGCCGAAAGGAAAAAATAACAGAATTCCCCCTGAAATAATTTTAGAGTTTTTTAGTAGTTGTTTACGTACATGTGTACGTTTTTCGCGTGAAATTTATTATAGCATACATTCCCAAGGACGAAAACGAACGTGGCCCTATCCCACCTTCAAGTCCCTACCGTGTAAATGCGAAATAAAAACGAAAACGAAAAGAAAATAAAGCATCCAAAAGCAACTGAAGAGCACCCAATCGCCTTTCATCTGGTACCGTGGGTCCTAAAAAACAATCCGAATAAAAATTCGTAACTGCAAGGAGGAAGCAAGGAATCGTCATGCCCAAGCAGTACCCTGTAAAAAGAAAACAAAACGTTTTTGTGAAAACAAAATAAAAATGTATAAAAAATGCCCGAAATAAACTTCGTTTACACCCCTTTTTCGATGAAATGCATCGATGTACAACTCCACACCGGAAGTTTGCGTACAACTCTTCTACGAAAGAGATCGAAAAAGCCACCCCTCTTTTGTAAAAACGACCAAAAAATTCGTTTTTAGTGAGAGACGGGGTAAAGTGAGATGGGAGATGCACGAATCGACGGGTTTAAAAAAAGGGAAAGTAAACTTGTGACAGGAAAAAAATTCACTTCGTGCAAACTTGTTGTTTTCTATTGCTTTTTTTTATGGAGTGGATGCGCGGCACTAAATATAACGTGTGGATGCAGATGTGGGTACGTGCAAGTGGTTGTCCACTCTTCGGATTTTGCAAGTTGAAGCTTAAGTGGATTTTGATCTGAGGCTGAATGGGTGCAGAAAGCTATATCAACTCAATACTTTGTTATGTTCGTGGTGTTATAAACTTAATTGGAAGCAGCATACTTTTCTATACAAGTGTTCTTTAAAACCACTTGTTGATGTACTTTCTATAATATTTTCACCCCAACTTAAGTGTTTGCCAGAATAATGAACGACTCCAAATAATAATATATTTTTTTTTAATAATTCGATGTACTCCTACTGCTCCTAAAATTCAATAAATTTAAAATGGCGGAATCGCTTCTTGTGTGCCACTGAAAGAATATTTGTCAATGAAAACTGCAAAAGGCGAAGGATTTTGCCGCTTGCATAAAATTCACATTGCACGCCCATATATTAGCAAATCTATCTTAACCTCCAACAGCATTTTTCACAGTCAAAATATCCAGACACCAGTCGCACCAGTTTGTTATCAGTATATCGTAGAAAATGCGAAAAAAAACAAGTAGTATTGATAGCAACTAATATGTGCACCAAATAGTAGCAGTGATCTGAACGATTTCAGTGAAACATGGTAATGATTTTTTTCAAGGAATTCATTACTACAGAATTACATACCAGTGGGTCACTGAAAATGAGAAACCTGTTCAGAAAAATGCAAATAATGTGGTTTCTTCTATATAGTACTGCAGAAGATAGTGTGGAGGTTTTAAAAACGGACGTCTCCTATGAATCAGACCAGAAATAATATCGGCAACGTCTTCCATTCCAATTGCGCCATTGTAGAAGCTTTCAAGGTGGCTAAGGATTTAGGAACATGCGAAACGAGCTGGTTTTAAGGCAGGTCCGTCGTTCACCGTCTAGGACAAAACTTGGCAGATCGACAGCTACAAATATTTGAGGTAGTAAAGAGAGTTTATCTACCTTGAGCCAAACGTGAACTTCACAAAAGATGACTTAGTGAAAAGCCGGCGTAGAATCATGATGCAAACGTGAATTCCACAATAACATCATATTTGGGAACCAACTTAAGCATCGTTGGATGCTCGACCTTGTTAACCGTTGTTACTCCAGATTGCATAATGAGCTTGTGTATAAACACCTCACCCGAAGAAGGAAAATATTCTGACTCGATCAGATTGAACCAATGAATACCAGATATGCTCCAGATAAGTAGGAATACGGATCCTAGTTCGAGAAGGAGAAATAAATCATACGCCTGTGATTTCGTACTATTTCGCGGGCGCAAGACAACATGGACTGGACTGGAATCGGCGTCCCCGAGGATCGTTAGGATGGAGAGCACATAGCATAGGCTCAGAACTTCACAGACCCATCACTATTCCGCGAAGTAATCATGGTAATATATAAATATGATATACAGGAATATTTTTTGTTAGTGACTCGAATGAGGAGACAAATTTGTAAATTATGAAAGTTGCTTAATTCGGGAATTGATTTGAATTTTGAATTCCACAATAGCCTACCCTCTACTCTGTTTAATTTTAGAGTTTTCACTTTGTAAAGGCATATTTTTCTATATTCTAACAATAAACTTTCTTTTAACCTTTTTAAAAGCTCCAACCTTATGAATTGAAAAAGTTTTGGTAGAAAATGTAACCGCCTTGAATTTTTGAAATTTGTTGTGTTAAAATGTTTTGTGTCTGATAGCGACTAAGCGTATGAGTCGATACACTTACACATTACATCACGGGGCACAGTGGACGAAATACCACTTTAGCGAGAAAAGTCATTAAGATCACGTGATCTACAGCAGACCGTCATAAGAGGTGTACTTGATAGTTTTTTACATCGAGTGTAAACGTGCTTTTTGTGTTTTCACTTGCTGTGGTAAACTGATATAAATAGAATAAAATTGTCGTGCCACAAAATCAATAAGCTCATGTTTTTTTTCCAGTTTTTTAGCTAACAGAAAAAAAAAAGATATTTTATGTTCTCTTAAGTGGATGAATATAGAAGAAGTATGCAAAAAATGTGTGGCTTTTGCTTTTAACTGAATTCAATAAACTATTTATTTGGGTTAGCAATGAGATGCCGCATGTCGCTGTGGTAAGTGTGTTGTCTCTTTTCAGAATGTGCATATATGTATGTAATTCGAAAAAAAAACATTGATGATGGGGGCCGAATAGTTTCTAAATCATTGTCCATTACAAAGAAAAATATTGAAGGATTTGTATTTTTCCAAGGATTGGATAGCCAAATCGATTTCTTAAGGCAAGCTATAGCCGAAAGCCCTAGTGGCTAGTGCTATATAAAAACAATATTATTAAATGTATAATTTATTATAATTTAATACTGTAAATAAATAAATAAATTAAGGCAAGCTGTTAAAAGACGGGATGAAGTTCCGAGCAGCGGGTAGATTCCCTTTTGAACACTATTTTAAAAAAAATTATCGACTTTAAGGCAAAAAGTAAATCACCTTAGGATACAGCTTGTACAGCAGAAAAACGATTTTAACAAAGAATGAGGCTTGTCATAGCTCTCCTGTTCCTTTTACTTTTATAGATGCTCTACAAACATATAACGTGGTCGTTCGAAGATTTCGTTTGAATAAGGATCAAGGAGAACAAAAATGCAAAAAAATAAGAGTTAAGAAGATTCACGTCTCTTGCTGTGTTGATGCGATTGAAATGAGTCTAAGAGCATCTGGACTATCGGAGAACCTACTTCAATGACTGGAGCAGAAGGATTGGCATTGATAATTGAGGCAAAACTTTCTCCATGTCAGTATGAGATCATAATATCAAAAGCTATGACGTAAAACAAACCAGCTCAATGATTTTACATCAGTATATGTAGTTTGATTATATTGAACAAATCATAAAAAGTCTGTTAATATGTACAGTCGACGCCGCTTACTGCTCCGCGACTGCACTGAACGAAACGTTCGATTATATTTTTTTCACACAAATCAGATCTTTTCAAATCACATCGTTTAAAGGGGAAATAAAGTTGCAGTTATATAAAATTCGATAAAGTGCAAAAGTTCTTCCTTTATTTATTTTGACAAGATTTGGTTATTTATCGTGGATATATGTAAATGTTTGAAACCCCAAAGACATCAAATACGTTATATTAATATTAATCTATTTGAAAGACTAACCAACTATCAGATGATGAGCAATGCACTAGCAATTACATGTTCTTCAAGTCCGACAAGTAATTGGATTATGTGTGCATGGCTATAGTCAATATAATTCAGTTTTAAATCGACTCTGAGCCTGTGGCACAACGCAATAGAGGACGCACATACACAAGATGGCGCACCCTAGTCGAGGGAGACCTAAGAATGCTTGGTGTGCAAAACTGGAGACAACTGGCGAGAGATCGTGATGGCTGGAGAGGCATGTTGAGTGAGGCCCAGGTCCACTTCGGACTGTAGCGCCCTTAGAAGAAGAAGAAGAAGTAATCGCTATTCTGTTTGTATTTACTGATAAGACTTCTATATGCAAGCATCTTCATCTCAACGCAATTAATGTCCCAATCTAAAAATCTTAAAACTCGTTGAATAGTGCTAACCCGTTGTACAGCAACAGCAAATATGATTTTCGAACTGTACTTTATTCCTGAATTTCTGGGACAACATGGAGCCTGGTCGAATCTGATACCCAAATATAATTGACTGTATTTACGTGTTACCTGTATTTATGTGTTATCTTTTTAGCCTGATAGTTAATTAATGAGTTCTTGATCAGGCTACCGCCCGCGGCGTCGGCGAGACGCCCGGCCGTAATGGGCACGTGTCTCGACACCTAAGCTAGGTGTCTAGACTCAATTGTCGACACGAACAAATTTCATTATTCACAGTTCTTCCCAAGAGTACTATTCCCGAGAGAATGTTTCTCAAACTTCGCCGTTCGGAATCGCCATAAACAATCGATATCCCCTCCAACCATAGAAGCAGTCCATCTTGGACTGTAGAGCCATTATCATTCTTGTTATGCTACTGTCCATATAGCTGACCAAAATCATATGGCCCAAAACATAATTATCAATTCATAAACTGTATAAATTTATAACTAAAATTTATTGCATTTATCCTGATAAATCACAATAAATAAATTATAAAATGCTCTTACGATTCCTTTGCGATGTTATCCCCCAACAAACACCCACGGTAAAGTGGTAAAAATGTTCACAGCATATTGAGGTGGTCCACCAGCATTCCCTCTGCCAGATCATTGGTTTTTTCTCTTCATCTCACTCTATAGTCCCATAGGAGATTGGGCGCAGACTTTGTTCTACTTTACTTTTTTTTGAAGAATTTTTTAGCTTCTGTTTTGCGGGATATGTGCTCAAAAAAATGGAAAGAGGAGTAATATTGGTAGAAGGCTATAACACAACATACAAACAGCATCAACTCCAGAGCCAAGCCCAATTGCTTGTGGGGTATAGGTTAAGGGTGCATATCGAAAGAGAAAACGAGATAGAAAGAGAGAAAGAGAGGGAAGGTGTTCGTTTTTTTTGTACCACTGGCCAGTTTTTTCACCCACTCTCATCTACTCAGTGTGCAGAGTGGCTTGCAGAAAATACAAATAAAAAATGGTTTGAGTATTCGGAAATTGGTGGAGTTTGCTTGAATTATGTTCCATCTTTTGCTCGTCGTTTTGTTATGTCGATTACTTTTTTTTTAATTTGTGTCCACGTTCGTTAACTCTCTCACTACGTCCCCTTTTTGGTACCTTCTAGGTGAGTGTGTGTTTGTGGAATGAGAGCATTATCATTTCTTTTTTTTTTTAAAGCGAGCAGAGCACCCGGCAGCAAACTGGTTCTCTCTAGTAGATGATCAATTCGTAGTAGGAGAGCTTAATATATGCACTTCCGTTTGGGGTTTTTTTTATGATGGGAAAGGTGGGGGGAGGTTTTTTTTATTATTCATGCCGCCGTTTTTTTTTTTTTTGTATTCTCAACCTTGGTAGGCGCATAAATGATTATGTTCGGTCATCAGTCCCTGAGTCTACCAATTGGGGGGAATTTCTTATCCTTTTTGGTTTAAGCCATATGTGATGGTAATTGAAACAGGCGCGTTTCCATTCTGAGCTTTTTTGAACTATTTTTTGCATAAAGAGCAAGTGCTAACGAAGCAAAAGGCAAAAAGTGGAGGACAGGAAGACGTTGTGCAAAACATAAAACACCTGGCGAAAATGGATTTCCATCCAATAGACGCTAGTTATTATACGAAGGCTTCCATATACCTATGTCACATACAATTATCGTCAGCCGAGAGCCGAGATTCAATGAGCCAGCTCACAAATTGACATTCCCGATAGTAAGACAAATGATTTTATAAACACACAAGATTTAGAAAAGATTAATTTTTCGGTAGAGTTATTTATTTCATTTTTTTTATATAGTTTTAATTCAATGAATGCATTTTAATTTATTAACACTCGATTGGCTTGGTTCCGTGAAATGTTCCAGCAAATCTATATTTAAGTTGAAGTAGGTTTTGCGGTGTATGTATATGTTTGGTTGTGATAAGAAACATGAACTTAGACGATGCGCATATTGGAGGGTGGTCCCTTTTGAGCAGCTGCTGGTGAGTAAATCCAGTGTGCCCAAGGCGTAGTCGGATTAGCATTCTTATATCCGATTTGGGTGTGTCCGTTGGAAACTTAGGCTGAGCTTGAGGTTAATTATTTGCTTTCGTTTTTTGGTTGAAACAATTTTCGAACACGAGGCTAATGCTGAACATAGCCAAGTTACGTTGAAAGTAACAGAGACTCATAGCTAGTGAAGAATGTCGCATTGAGCTAACAGAACGGTCTAATTGAAGCCCATCCGTTTGACTGCGCTGGAGGTGCATATAAAAGTTGTCAAAGAAAGGGCTCCGAGGCTAGATTTGTTAATTCTTCATCTACCAAGACATGGCCATCTTGACCCTCCTCATCTGTGCCAGCCAATTTGAGTTACCCTTAAGCCGCATAAAAATTACCTTGGATGTATTCATTTGAATGTTGTGAATTCAGTTGTTACAAATGGCTCAATGTACTATAAAGGCGATATGCCGATATGGTGAATATACAGACTTACTCACCGATTTTTCAAAATAGAACAAAGCACTTCTTTTTCTGTCACGGCGCGGAGAGGCGTCAGTTCCATAGAACATATTTCCATTCCGAAGGAATAAAAATAAGGGTAAAAATACAATCATTTAACTTCGTGGGACCTTAATGTGAATTTGCATTTGACAAATCAATTAACACACTTTGGAAAACTCATTAGAACCAAGAAAAATGGGGTCTAGCATAAAATAAAAATTTGAGGTAGATTTAAACTTACATTTATTGAAGAGATAGTTAGAGAATTTCGATAAAAATATGTCCATCTCATGCATAAATTACAGCAGATTCATTCACAGAATAAGTACAATAATTTCTCAGCCTTATGATTATGGCTTGCTTTGCAACCCCAATGTTCCATCCACGTGCCCATTTCTATAATGCATGCGAATAATTCTTTTAATTTATCCATTTGACATGCACCATTCTATGTCCTAATGAGTCTTTTGGCTGATGAAACCCTTTATCATGCGACCTGTCAAAAAATTAACGAAAAAAAAACGAATCTTCCCCCTGTTATAAAACTCATTTACCAAATTTATTACAACGAATGCAAGCACATCCTTTCAGGCAGATATCCTAGGTTATATACAGTATGTACGTATGCTTGGTGCAAAAAATAAACGAAGAGGATAAGTAATAAACGTGCTTCGATGTATTTTTGTTCTGTCAATGCTTTAGTAAGCATTGTGTGACCATTGTTTCCCTTAATTAATGTTTAATCAGTTGGGCTAACGCAACAAGGGTAAGAGATCCATTTAACCATCACGAAACTTTTCCAACCGGCAATTTTTTTTCTGGACACAACAGAAAAAGAAAGAAATAAAAAAAAATGGAAAAAAAAGTCCAAAATATTTCCTTCTTCTTTTTTGTTAAATCAAAAGTGTATAGTCTCTGCTCTGGCTGTCCATCGTAATGAATAGCCAAAAAATATATTGCAGAACGAACGTTTGCGTATTCCTTCGTGATTTTTCTTTTTCGCGGTTCCTCCACAAAAATGATAGCTCCGGTCTATGTAACACCATCACCAACCCCCTTGGGGTGCGATGGAGAACATATGAGGCCTGCTGAATTCGAAGTTCCCGTTTTTACCAAACATACAATGTGTCTCATATAACACGAAAATTCTTCGGCACAAAATGAAAAAAATAAGCCGGCAACAAAAGCTCCCAAAAACAACCTCAAAAATTGCACCCTCAAAAAAATCACAAAACAACATCACTTCAAACATCGTGCAATGAGACTACATACAAATGTACATAAGTACATTCATACATACTGTGTAATCATAATATTTCGATGGAGGACAATGGTCAATTGAAGAGTTAATGGCAATCGCGCGTATTTCGGGGTACTCTGCTTGGGGCCGGTGGTGCTTATGGTTGCATGGCGGTGGTGTTGATGTTAACGAAAAGAAAAAGAAGCGCGCAGCCAAAATCACTACTCATTCCTCACATCAGAGGGGCAGTATGCAAAATTTATTGGTAGCTTATTTTATTTTCTTCATTTTCGCGAGCGCGACGTGTGCATTGTGTCCGTTTCCTCTTTTTTTTCATGCTTTGTTTTTGGTCTTTTCTTTTTGTCTCTGTTTCGTATTTTAATTTTGTTAGGGGTTGGTTCTCGGTAGGCTGAATTGGATATTTGATGATGGTCATGATAGAAGTACATACCTTGCACATGTGGATTTTCTTCGTTTTTTTGGATACGTAATGAATTTTCCTTTGTAATATTTTATTTGTGGAAAAGTGTGCATGCATACGTACCATCCACATCCACACCTTTTGCCCAAAAATCTCAGAGAGAGAGAGAGAGAGAGAGGGGAAGAGTGAGAGAAAAGGAAAAAAAGATCGTTTGATGCATAACAACAATGCGATTATGGACATGTTTGATGGTATGGGGTGGTGGGTATGGTACCACTGTAAGCTGACATTTCATACAAACGCCTCGCGTGGCGGCAAGTGTACACATTTTGTTTCTGTTTCGAAGCATGGACATTGGATGACTTGTCTAGTCAGTATTAGGATGAAGGTGGCCAAGTCAATAAAGGAAAGAATAACGTGATTCCACGAATTATATTCGACCGTTGATTTCTTTCTTTTTGGTATCTGCATCGGATCAGAGGAGATTTAATTGATATCGATTTGGTGCTTTGTCATCCGGAGAATTGTGTTCATTATTTGTTTTTATTTTTTGCAGACTTTTTAGCTTGAAGATATGTAAATGTATATGTTTTAGGATGTATATTCGTGTTTTTTGTATAGTATCTAAAAATGTTCGAAAAGGGATCAGAGTAACGATGCAGTTAATATAAAAATGCGTTGCGTAGTGCGACCTGCGATGACGTCCGGGGACAAGGCCTCAAATCGCGAGAGAAAAACATCACGATGTATGAAAAATAGAAATGGAAAGAAATAGAAAAACACACAAGAAATGGAATTTTTTAAGAAAAATGTTGTGATCTTGGAAAACCACGGGTCCATTTCTGGGGATATGGTTGTCATCGATCGATCACAGTAGGACATTTACTTGTTCGTGGGGACACGCAAATGTAGGGCAGGTGTTGGCGTCACCGACGTGTAGAATCATCTCATTGTCGATTACCCGATCCGCATTGAATTCGCCAACTATCGAGGGATAAGTCTCCTTAACATCATGAACCCATCAAGCTCCTGATCAGAAATCGAATAGTGAAGTCAATAGTACATCATATCTTCACAGAACGTTACAACTTCGAGGTAGTGAATGACTACTTTTAGTTCGGCCCACTGTAAATAGTACAAAAAACATCAATACCGAGATCAAACGCAGAATAACTCTTACCGCAACCTGTTACCTCTTGAAAAACAGCTCTAAGAGTTATTCTGCTATAGAGCGCACTCTTGGACGATCAAGCTGACTGCATTCAAGACATTTGTCATCCTAGGCATGTAAAGAAGTGTACAATATTAAAAGTGTGTGAAGAAGTTCTTAGTGTCTCCGAGAGAAAAGTTCTGCGGACTGATCATATTCGCGTCGATGCCCTCTGGAGGAGAATATTACGAATTGAACCAGTTATACCGTGGCATGAGTCTACGTAGCTGTCTATGGATGCAACGACCTTTATGGAAGGCAATTGTCCTTGACGTTTCAATATTTAATTAAGTCGTATGAAATTTGAGGGGTTTCAACATTATGGAAAAATGAAATGTAAGGAAAGAGTGGTCATGTGAATACGTAAACAAAGTGGACTCTCGCTAAGTCGAAATTCCCTTCAAATCGCCATAATTTGGCATTTCCACACAAAATACATGTTCTATGTCGAACTTCCTCTAACTCGAACTAATTTTGAAATCCCGTGAGAATTCGACTCAGAGTTAGTCCACTGTATTATAATTCAAATCGAAACTAAGTTGTTGTAAGCCTATAAACTATCACGGCCTGACCACATCCTATTTTTTCCCTCGCTGGCTGTCAAACGTAGCAATCAGTCAACTTGACTTTTAAATTGAAATTCTCGCCCCTTCAAATTGCCACATCACTTCAAACCGTCAAATAGACCCCATAGCTATCTAACAATTATCATCACGTGAGCTTCATCGAATCGAGTTCCCCGAAGGTGTTTCGATAGTAACCCCAGTCGTGTCATGGCACACACATCCACATCCCCGTACATAATCACACAGACAATACGGTAGGTCATACTTCTAACTCCCCCACTTGCACAATGCTGGCGGCATAATTTTCAGTCGTGCGACGACTCCCTTCGTTTTACTTTACCCGTTCTGCTTTTCATTATTTCTGCCGTTTTCCTCTTTTTTTTTTGTTTTTTGCATTCGTCCTGTTTTGTGCATATTTAAACGTCGGGGTGCGTTTATCATTTCATATTAACTTAGAGCTTGTAATTTTCTATTCTCGGACACAGCGATGTGTAATGTAAACGCAGCCTACGCTGTCTATGTTCTATACCAGCACAACTGAATACATGTGCATATGCGATGGTGATGAAATTTACAGTAATATAATTATTATGCAGTTAGTATGTTCGAGGAAAGAACCTCCACACCTTGTTATTATGCAGAAAATTAAAATTGTTCGGGCAAATAATTAGTTCCTTACTGGGTCCTGGGTGCGGGTGAAACGTTTGAGAAGCCTTCTAACGCTTCAATGTCCTTGTTGGGGGTTTCTGCTTCCCTCATATATCGTTACTGTCTCTTCTACTTAGCAATTCAGTAACACTACAGCGAGTGGAACATACACACACATGTGCCATGCTTGTGTGACAGAGTGTGGTATGGGACCGCATGCATGCATGCATGACCATGGAGTCACATTTACTTATTTATTCGAAGAAAATTTTGTCTACATACAATCTATTCGTCTTTTTATCTGTATACTCGTGTGTCGAGGAGCACCGCTCGGTTCTGCATATACACGAAAGCAATGCGCATAAGACGTATTAAAACAGGCAAAACATGGATTAGCATTTCTCATTAATGCAGACTGGAAGCTTAATTGGGGACTCAAAATTTTCCAGAATATGTCGCCTGTAGTGGCCTCCCCTCATCCATTCGGAGACCTTCGGCGGGAGCACAACTAACTAACCAGCCAACCGACCTACCCAACCAAACTACCAGCAAACCCAACGACCTACCGAACCCAACCAACAGACCGACAACTTTTTATATAGCAATCGGGCACGGGCCTGGGTATAAGATTAAGGACATGCATCGAGGAAAGGAGGGTGTGCAGTTCGGCACTGGGGTGTATATGTGTGAGTTTGTTGCTAAATCGAAGGGCAGAGGGAGGAAATAAGGACCGATATGTATCTTGGTGTGATTGCAAATTGTATTTTCGGTATGTAGTCCAGCGCTGGACTCCTTCACAATTAGGTTGTTTGCACTTCCTCCTACTTGGCATACAGTCGTTTCTTCGTGTTGAATATCTTTGCAATTTGTATCTGGGAGAAAGTACCTTTCCGAAGGGGGAAGAAGAGGGGGAAGTGAAAGGGTTGATAACCCTGCAATGAGATGACACAAACTACACTTGTCTACCCCCTAAGCTATCTTCAATTGGTTTCGGACTTTGCATTTTGTACGAAAACTTTACTCTTGTGGGCTAAGAAGATTTTCCAAAACGTTATCTTCACAAGAACTATGAAGGAAGAAAATAGGTGTTGCCATGTCGAAAATGTACATTTTATTTGTGCAGATGCACATGAACTTGCATGTGTTTATAGTCAACTATGGTTGTGCGAATTGAAAAAGGTTAGAGATCGACAGGGGGTAGTGTTGTGATATTTGTCGGGTGCCAGAAACATAAGAAATCTCTTCCACATTTTGCTTTCATGTTTCTGTTGCTTTTGAAGTTAAAATCGTGCAGTTTACAATAAATGAGCCGAATGCCTTAGTAGAAAGGTGACAGGTGTAAATATTGTGATATACTTTGGTTATTTTTAGTTCTATACTAATTTAATTTGTGATATATGAAGTAAATGTGAATGCAAGAATACTGAGTATGATTGATGCTGCCATATAAAACACATGTATTACCGTTGAATGGTTTATTGACAATTTTAGGTCACTCAAAGAAGTCTAATAATATGCTTGACTGGGTTCTCTGCTTCGTTTCATTTCGAAAACGTTTACATATTTTCATAATTAAGTGGTGCAATGTGCAGGTTCATGTTGATTACTTTGTAGCGAATTCGATTAATTCTTAAAAAGCGTGAGAATTTATTCCTTCGAGAGAGTTCCTTCGAATCTCCGATATAATGAAAGAGCCATCGCAGACGCAAGACAGCTTGAGCTTGATGACGGCCCTCCATGGGTCGCAGACCTGGTAGGGACTGAAATATATCTATAACCCACGGAGGATTACGTGGAATTGGCGGAAAATGCCCAGATTCATAAAAGTTGTATAATTTGTGGTCATTTTGTTCAAAAGCAAGGCATATTAGTAGTATGAAAGTAAAAAAAAAACGCTTCCAAGATTTCATGTTACGAAAATGGGACTAAACAAATAATCTTGAAATGTAAATGCAAAAAAATAATGATATTTTAAGTTTTTATTCTAGTGGTGAAAAGGTGTATATCATAAACTTGCAATAAGCCACGTTCTAGTACTCCATAAAAAAATTAACAGCTTTGAAAACTTAATATATACATATGTATGCTTAGGTAAGACGTTTGCAATCGCAATTAATAAAAAATAACTTACGGGATAGCTAAAAGGACGAGAAACGAGCGAAATTAATGTACACAGCAATTCGGGAAGCAATCGGATTTAAATCCTTGCAATGAAATATATTTTGTAAAGAGGTTTCCAATTGGGGATGGTCAATTGGAACTTTGAACTATCACTGTGAACACACCCTTAGACCAATGACCAAACTGTCAATTCAACATTTTTGCCATTGTTTACAAACAATGAAAGTTTAAAAATAATTCAAATGTATGTATTACCAAAATTGCGAGTCGATGATAGCGAGTCGATAAGAGCTTTAACGCTACCGTTTTGGTCGTTATGCTCATCCCAGTAGACAATAACTTAATTGCCTATTGAACAAATTTGAATCCATATATTCGCTGCAGGATGTTCCCGTGGCATTGAGACAGTCAGTTGGTCGAAGTGGTGAGAATATTGCTGCCGATCAAGCGTTCTCAAGAACGGGACAGCGCTGAGACCATACCTGCACCCTAATAAGATGCCACGTACGCTATAAGATTTGGCTCTAGAAATGCTAATCTCTCATGTGCTTCAAGAGCCACTTAACATCCACTAAAAACAGATGCATGGTGTTGTGTCATTTGCCGTTTTAAGGATACGCCTCGGGGTGTCATTGTGACACAAGCCTCACAGCGGGCGAACTGTTTTCTTTATTGTGTCGAAATGAAAAAAGTATTAACTTTTCTAAACTTTATTCAGAACTCTTGAACACGAACTTACAATGTCTAGATGGGGAAGCGAACTATTTTCATCCACCTTCGGCTACCTGTATATATATTTTTGAAATTGATTACTAAGCGATCGGTTCGAAGAATCGATCGCATATTCGATGCAGGCTTTATGTCAGCATATTTTTGTTGACCCACTTTGATCAAGTGCTCGTGTCACTTTTATGCTTATGCATTCGTTTGAATTTGCTTTATGAATTCGTCAATTGAATCCTTTTCTGGGTGATACGTAACTCGGGTGTAACAGTCCACTTATTGAAAGCTTATATATCGAGAAATGGAAATGGTCATGTAGAGCATATAGATGGTGCGACTTAACACCTCTAATATAAGCTAAAAGCAAATGTTGAACGAGAGATTGCGGCGGTTTCTGTCGATGTATGGCCGAGTCAACAAAATTTGTGTTCAACAAATCGACAGTAAGATAGGCAATAATACCATTACCGAGATATCTCAAGTTCTTAATGGAAAAACCGATAGATTAATCTCCCGATGGGAATATTCAGTTCTACATTGGTTGTCTTTTGTTGACACTATGTCAACAAAATAAAATTGGATATACATTATTGGAGATAGTTAGTTGAAGTAGGACATAATAGGTACATGTGCTGCTTTCGTCAAAGCTGAGCTGTGGACATAATAGTATTAATTTCAATCACTTGCCATTTTATAAAAAATGAATGACTACAATCCTTTGATAATTGCAATCCGAGTCTTCGGTACAAGAATGTATAATACATAGAAAGCGAATCGAGAATGCCTTGGTCATTATGAGAGAAAGGTTTGCGTTGATGGTGTGTGGAGAAAAAGAATTCAGCAATTGTACATGCTTTGCATCGCTTCAACCGCCTACAGGTCCAATGCATTTGCGATGCCCTGAGTGCAGTACCACACAAAACAAGAAGAGGTGTCGGATAAACACTCTACTCAAACATGGTAGGACAGCACCGAACGTACAGGCATTAGCCAATTCGGCATGCCAAACTGAGGACATCTAGCCAGAGATTTGACTGACTAGAATATGCTGGTCAAGCACTGGCATTTGCCTAGTCCCAGGTATTAGCAATGCGATGCAGTCACTTGAAACAAGGGCAATATCTAATAAATGCACTATGAATGATTCTAACCGCTGTCATGTACTACTTTCAAAGAATGTGAATAAAGCACTATGAAGAAGAAATCATCAAAATTGACTTGTGTAGCTTTACTATTTAACAGGAGCTTGCAAAGGAAAAGTTAACATTAATGATTGAATTTAAACGCCCCATCAAAAGAATACCTCGGCATGGCTTAGATGAAAATGTTGATATGGTCTTATCGGTGCTTTAAATACAGTCAATAACTCGTGTTTTCGGTTTACTGGCCCATCTGATTTTAATAACGTACAAGATTTTTTAGGTGGATCAGTCAGAATTTGGCACTCTGCAGCCGGAAGCTATCGATGTTCATCAACTCCGGCGGCAGTCACTTAACCGATATTATTTGTATAATATTTACGATGAAAAATAAAGCTTTTACTAAATTGAATGTGGTCTTCTAGGAACAGAACACATTTTGTTTTCAAATTGGTTATAGCCGGTTCACTGCTTTATACTCAGATTCTAAAGGCAATGGTCTTTATAATCCCATCAGCATATTGTTTAAACTTTTTGTACTCTAGCCTAGGTTTATGTACGCATTAAAAATCCTGCAAGCTTTGCTACCTTCTACATAGCCAAACAATTGATCATTGTCCCTTTCACACACATCCAAAGTATGAGTATTAAATATTGCGTCGGTATTAAAGTCCTGCATTGTAACACTTACCACCTTTTGTATATCGCAACTGGTAACACCAGTAGATTCTTTGTGTATAATATTCAAAAATGCCTCCGGACATTGTTCACTTTCGATCACTCCTAAGCTGATTCTCTTTTCAATGTTTGCATTGCATGCTTGCGTTTCCTCATGCCTTGCCTACTGTTACCGCAAATCAGTTTTACCAACATCACTACTCGTACGTCTGTGTTAAAGTCTTCGTTTGTTTGTTCATCTTTGCCTATCCACGAAATTTCTGGAATGATTCCTATAAGGTGTAATGAAACCTTCGGATAACCTATAAAATGTTCCTAGATCCTACCATTCACACCCAAGTCCTCCTTCTTTATACATGCATACAAACCTACCCAGCCTCGCACAAAATCCTTCTGAAATGCAACATTAATTTGTCTATACGGTCCAATGTTGTTATATCCCTCTGCCATACTAAGCCTCTCCCCATAAAAACCCATTCTCCTCGGATTGCAGCACCCCTCGCCCAGTTAGTCTCATTTTGAAAGTTTTAAGGCGGTTAGTTGATGCTACGAACTGAATGAGATTTTCGGAATGAAGCCTGGACGTAAGAGTAGTCGTAGTCATAGTTGTAGTCGAAGGTCCGAGATGTAGGAAATTATCTGAGTGGAGGGATGATGCTAAGAGCACACAGACACAGTGCAAAACTCTGCAAAAGCGTCACTGTGTACGACATTTTCATTTTACTCAGGTGGTGGTGTTGGTGGTGGTGATAGTGCTGCTGGTAAAACAAATGGTGATGGTGGTCTAATGTGGCATGCGAGGGTGGTGGGACAGAAGAGGTTGGTTACAGTAAGTTACCACCGAAAATTGCATCAAGCATTCACTTTTGTGCAAGAACGGATCTGTGCCAATATCTCCTTTGGATATTTTGTGGGTGGATATGTAGGTATTGGGCGATGGGTGCAACGTACATCGGGTGGATGCTGGATGTCGGAGAAATTATATCGAAAGGAAGGGGATGCAAGGATGAGAGCATCCACTTCTATGTCGTCCAACGTTTGAGTGTTGTTATGCATAAATTAGAATTAATGCAGACGTCCGAATCGCAAATTCAAGTAAATTAAATTGCATATTATGTCTGTTCCATTGTGTGGACTCTTAAGGATACGAAAACTCGTCCTTCTCCACCCATCGTTGTGCCGCCAAGGCCCGGCCCGCCGGGGGAAAATCCTCTCCGACATTTGCAGTCTCTTCCTCTGTAATATAAGTGCATTGGAGATTAAGAGCGTTCTTCCTCCTCACTGAAAAGGGTACAGTTCGGGGGATGTATCAAGCTTCTGAGGATGTGTGCGCTGGAGTGCGTGTTATTATGCGTGAGGGTCCAAGCGAATATAAGCATACATATATACATATAAATTTATATGAATACTGACTACAGATATGATGGCTTGCAAAATAAATGTTCATTATACCGTGTGTGTGTGTGCAGCCTATGTATAGGACAACTTATAATAAATGAGATGCAGCTTACGTACGGACACTGTCGGGCGAGGGACATTTCATTTTACTAATCACTAAAATTAAATTCGAAATTATAACTCTATATACTTGGTGTGTGTGTTTGCATTTTGAAATAAGGGATGATACATAATAAGAGCTGTTACATGCTACTGGACTGGAGGATGGTGTGCTGTGGACGGATGAAAATTATAATTTCACCAGCAACTGTCACTGTAATTAGATGCAGTAACAGCTAAGACTGTAGCAATGTTAACACGTTTTCTACCCACACAGTCTTGGGACGATATGCATATAGGAAGGACGAAATATATGTAAGTATGTATACACGTGCAATAGTAATTTTGCTTCTGAGTCAGAAAGGATCTTTGGGCATGGTGTGTTAGTGTCGATAAAACAGGAAACTGGAGGAATCACGATGATTTTCAATGTTGTATGCAAATTTGTTTCAACTAAAGAACTGGGATGGATGACTGCTGGACGTTTGGCAAAAAAATGGGTATAACGAAAAAATTTTGCTTACAGGGTGGTGTTGTTGGCAACTATTTCCATAGACACAGTGTGAGTTTACTCAGGCGATATAAAAAATGCACTTATATGGGATCTTATGGCTTTTACTATTATAATGCAAGGAGGCATTTCCAACAGATTATTCGAATCTCATTAGTTATTTTATATCATAAGTATCTCGAAATTCAAAATATTAGCTTTGCTTTAAAAAAAAAAGGAATCGAGGAAGGACTCTGCATTCGAATCACTTCATTAACGCAACCTATGTCAGCTTGTATTGAAATGTGTTGGTGTCAAATTAATACAAGCAATAATTCAATTTAAATGCATTTGTATTTATTTTTAATTTCAGCTAAAAATAAACAACATTTTCACATAGTCATATATCATTTGTATTTGAACCATACAAATGCAGTATAATAACATATCGTTGAATCTGATGGCAGTATAAGGACAATTTTTGAGACAGTGAGTAAGATTTTATATGAAAAATACAAACAGCCTTTGGAAGTTCTGTAGCTTTTGTTTTCTCACAAGTGGAGGCCGGAAGGGTCCTACCGTTTTTTATGCCTGCCGGCGAAGTTAGAGACGATTTTTCTACACCGTCATTCAATTTGAGCATTATCAGTAACTCGAAGGAGTTGGAGCCGAAACGAACGGAGTGCACATACCCACTAAGGCGGCGTCCACATGTACAATACGGTCAGCAGAAATGGTCTCTCGAACAAAATCGAGTGGTCAGTCAATTTAAGGGATGACCTTCAAAGTGTACAGCGATTCGAGTTTTATCTGCTCAATTTTGTCGAAACGTTGTTCCCAGGGCGGTCTTTTGAGGGAATAGCTAGAAGTCACCAGACGAGATCGTCTCGAAATACGGTGCTCAATTTTTGGAACCAACCGAGATTTCAACTTTTCAGGCACAAAACAGGGTGTAAGGAAAATGAGGTGTGGGCAGGATCGAGGGACTTAAAAGCAATACCGCAATTTTTTTTAAATATTCCTGCTCTATTTAGCTACCTCAATCCTTCACTGCACATTTTCCAGAGCGATCCATTTTCCTACATACTAGTATTAAAAATGCATGAAATGATCTCACATCAGTTTGCGATTCACTTTTTGTATATAATATTGAATTGTGATGAAGGCTTCAGGCACATATTTGTCCAGTGGCAAAAACGTAATCTAAATGGGGTGTTAAAATAAAAATGGTGGTTTTGACAACTTGTGGAGCACTTGCTAGCACTGTCTAGCTTTGCACTATACCAACTTTCTACTGGTGGGGGGATAGCAATACATCAAAGCAAACACAAACAAAACTACGTTATTCGTTAGTGAGCACGTATTGCGCACTCGCACAATAATTTATTGTCTCCGTATTTTATGCTTATTATTCCACAAATAATTGCTGACACAGCTTCTGGTGGTCATTGACTAGCGTGGAGTCAATTTGCAACTAGGCAATTGACGCGTGTAGACAGCAACGTAAAGATGCGAAACATGTTGAATTCGTACAAACCATGAACACAAAAATATTCCAAAATGGTCCGGATTGATCCAAATAAAATGTTATCGGTACCAGCTTGTTCTCTAATTATCAATCGTTTTTGAGCAACAAATTTTCAACCACCTTGGCGTGTTATTCATCAGTTGATGCTGATGGGTGTCCACAGCGAACTTTGCATTTAACGCTTTCTCTGTCTAGTCGCTGAAGGCCATCTGCAACATTCTCATAGTTTCTACAGCCGAGATTTTATTCCTCAAACAAAATATGTGTTTTTTCTGTAACTAAGGGAATTGAACTTTATAAGTATAAACCAGAGGTCTCGTCATGTAACATTATTGTCCTGTTCAACCAACTAAACGATATCGTCGATGATTTACTTCATGTAAGTCTTCACTTGTAGGCTTTCAAATGAAAAAAAAGACATGTATTTTCAAAAAACCTCTCGTTCGTATAAAACGAATGTAGTTCTTGCTTTAGTCAATTACATTCAATCGTTTATTTTTCATTCAAATAATCTGTACCATTAAGTAAATAAAGTATCGTATGATCATGCAAATACAGTACATATATGTCAGGCCAATAAATATGTAAATAGTGTAATAAACGGGCCAGTTTCAGCCCGCGGTTTGTCGAAGAAAGTTCTTTTATTCTCGTATATCGTTTCGTCTGTAATTTATTTTGTATACAGTTTTATACACAGTTTGGATATAACATAGAGCAATACATATAACATCTTCTTCACAAAATTAACTTATCACAAATGTATAGGACAACATTAGAGTGCTTAGTTGTTCATTCATTCATATTATTTTAATACTCCTACCTTTTCAGGATTTTCACTGTCGTTTTGAATTCAATACAACACATTGTGCCCAAACATTTACATATTATAAATACCGTTTCTCGACTCTTAATGAAATATTCAACTGCATCGTCCAAACGTCAGACGATTGTCTTCACAAGTGATTAGAGTCCAGCAAACGCGGTTGAAAACGCCAATTGGTTCCAGGTATAAGGAATGAGTAAGTCAGTCAGCGTGGCATGACAATGAGCCCAAGTGGGACTACAATCTGCAGCTAGCCTCTTTAACCAGACCAAACCGAGCTTAAAAATATTCTATGTGAATTATTTTGACTTAGAGTTAGGCAGATTATTTTGATTATTTTAATCTAACACATAAGGTTAAGGTATTCCATTAGAATACAAAAAAAATAAATTGAAGGAGATGTTTGATTTCTTGAACATCTTGCAGTGTTATTCTAATTCAGTTTGAAGTCATGCTATTGTTTTTAATTGATTCCTCAATTATTCTTCAAAGATGACCGAGCACCACCCACTGTGGCGAAAAACAAATGATTTGCATTTGCAAAAGAATCAAATTACAAAGAATTATCAGTCCACTCGTCCAATCAACGAGTCTTGTCCTTCAGTCACTCTGTCTCCGTGTAAGACGTTGTGTGTTTTTTTGTTTTCCTTTGACCCTCGTTGCATTTTTAATGAATTTCTTACTAAACGCAGATAAATGTAATTATGCGCATTTAGTTGGAAAAAGAAAGGATTCCTTGTCTGTGTGCCTAGTGCCGGATTAAAAGGTGGAGCACAAAAAGCGTTTCATTTCGATAAAAAAGAAAGTCCCTATATTTATGCATCTAGATACTACAGCTGCTTACAACTACAATATAATCCCGCCTTTACGGATCGCAAGCAACGAATTAATAACGCGAAATGCATCCACCAACCACAAATCGATTGGTTCTCTTTTCTTACTCGCTTGGTCAAGAGGCAAACGAAGCAAAAATATACCAAAATCGGGATGTGGCCATGGCCACATCAGCGAATAAACAAAAGTTTTTTCAGTTATCAAATGAAATAAAAGTAAATACGAGTACACATCCGTCGACAACCCACGGCGTAGGGAGAATCCGGGGGGCGACAAAAGGAAAAGAGTTCTGTGCACATTTACATTTTATGCAAAATATCTTTCAGCTTGTTTGGCGAATTATCATGATCCCAATTACTGGGAATACATCCCCACCGCATGTTTGACCTCAGCTCACTCGGCATTCTGTTGAGATATTAATTCTTGGGTCGGCCGCAGTTGGCGGACAGAGGCTGGGGGTGTTGATAATTCGGATTCTTCTGAAGAAAGGGATAGTTCGCAAGTTAAATGTCCATATCTACATGTATGTAATGCCCCATATGTGTTTACAGAATGACACACATCATCTATGAAGTTCTGCGAAGTGAAATTACAATTTCAAGTTTTCTGACCATTTAAAAATCGAAAACATGCAGCGTTAGGATAAACTTAAATGTGTTGTCTTGTTTAAGCTTTCAACGTTATATGTATGTTCGGCTGACTGGAGAGAACAGGCAAACTAAGGCCGGTTAAGAATGGAGGAAGCATATAAAATGTGCGCCAAGTCCAATTGGGGGTTCCTCGGCGCATGGAAATTAAAAGCGGGCAGATCCATTTGCCAACTGCAGAATATGTAGTTAGTTACCATGCGGAAACTACAGAAATGGGCTCTGAAATGGTTTAGCAAACCACTGACCAACGACCACAGCGAATTAATTTCAAATCACTATAAAATAGGTTAAGTGCGGGATTCAGTTTACGCCAGCCTTCTTACAAATCTCACATACAACGTGCATCTTTTAATATTAATTAAACGCACCTATTCTCTTCAAAACAAAGTGTCCATCGTCATCGCACATACTTCCAACGCAAAACCTCGTGTTTAATCACCAGAAATTAATGTAAAGGTGACACTGTCTAGCACACTAGCACCCATGACTTGTGATAAATCAGGATAAGTAGAAGCAATTAAAGAATATTGATGCCGTTCCCCTCTGTCCGGCCGTCTTCAGAGAGGACATCAACGAAACCTGAAAATTGGCTTTAATCCAGTTCTAGAGACTGCAGTGCTTACCAGCATCGCATTTTTCTTGTACCCAACGCCATTCTGTGTAGGAGACCCATTATTGCTTCGATTCACTTAATTCTCCATCCTTCACTCCTTCCTCTTTTGGAAATAATTTCATATTAAAATTCGCTTTTTACCTCTATCCTCTATTGGGCTAATTTATCTCATAGCACAAGCCATCGGGTTAGGACGATGTGGAGAAGTAAATTGCAATACTCTCCTCATTCCCGAAGATACATAGTTCATTTGTAACCATGAATTATGCCTAGTTCCATCGTAGTCACGAGATACACGTAAGATTTTGACGCTGGAACTAAATACTTAACACTTGGCCACGGCCTCACACAATTAAGTGGCGACAACATATGAGGATCGGCTCACTCACTAGAATTACCAGCACCAGCATCAGCATCAGCACCTTGGCCCGTAACCGAATGCAATTGAAAATACTCTCGAATACATTCGCATCCATATCCATTCACTTGAACTGAGAAGAATATCATTTTAGTTTATCTTGTGTGTGCCCGCACCGTGGTGAGCGCTGGTAATCTTTATGGTCTCCTCCTTCGTGAATATTGTCCTGCCTCGAGGCTTTCTCGAATCTCAAGAGTTGATATCCCCTTATCCTCTCCACTCCTGCTGGAAATCTTATTAAATTTACATATTAATCAAAGGATTTTAATTACCCTCTGGTATATAGACACATGTATTCGTGTATATAGGTTGCTACTTTGGCATTATAATCAGGGTAACTTGTCTGTTTGCTCTGTACCTCTGCTAGTAAATTGAGATTCGATAGACGGTACCAGCATTTATCTGGTAGCGGGACTCAGTGCTTGTGAGTTCTTCTTCGAAAATTCTTCATCGGACTGGCAAACGGACGGCCGACCGACGCACGGTGGGCGTACGGGGGATGAGATGTGCTAAGAGTGGCGAACGCGAACGGTGATACGGATGTGATTTAAATGAGTTCGCTGTATCGCTACAGGGTGTTTCAGTTCGTTGCGCTGGTGTTGGAGAGTTGATGTTGTTGGTGTTGTGTGATGCATATGGTACGTTTGTGGGATAATATAAATGACAGCTAATTGCATAGCTTTATGGCCGACATGCAGCACACTCTTGATTACTGATTTACACTTAACTTTCTATAAATCGAGGAACGAGAACGGGGCTTCAATTGGGTTTTAAGGACCAAGTGTTTCTGCACGTATGTGGAAATGCTTGTCCTTAGTTAGGGATAACAAATCTTGCTTGCTTTTGATTTTTATATTTACTCAATTCACTTGTATTCATCATAACGTCGGTGAGTGAAAAATGCGATGAGGCAATGAGGACAAAACAAAAAATGTACATACTGCCGAGTTAGAACCGTACCTTCAAACACCACCTGAATTATGAATGGGGAAGAAGACATAACCCCGAACTTTACGAGCTGTAACAAGATGCGAATGTAGTCCGGAAGGCATAAATCCGTCCACTGTACGGCTGGACCACATCGTGCACATGGACACTAATGCTCTAGCTAAGAGGGTCTTCGAAACCGAGTTTCCTAGTTCGAACCTACGGTATAAAGACGAAGTTACCGCGGACTAGAAGTATGATAATGGGTCGCAATCTCAGTAAGTAAGTAAGTTATAACTAGTCACCTAGTACTCGCAGTATTAATTTTTAAGTGAATTCATCATCATCAATTCATCAAACATATCTAACACATTATAATTAAACCAGACTCGTTTCACTTGAGCAAATTGCCAGTTCACATCTACATACAGCTGATGATCGGGAAAATGTATAAATCCCCGAATTTAAGCATTTACAATCCTTCCACATACATTAGATCAATAACAAATATGACTCAATTAAAAATAAAACATTACTTATTAATAACGAGATGACTGACAATAGCAGTCTTATCCAAGAGAAACCGAAAATAAAATAAGTTATCATCAAGGTAATCAAAGGGATTTGCATGTCTTTGAACTTTTTGTTGCGCTTTGAATATTTAAAAATAGTAAAAAACACAAAAAAAAATAAAAGGCACTTTCTGACGTTTTAAAGTTGGAGTGAGGCGATATCTTCGAAGTGGGTGGCTCTACAGCCTGTAGAGGGCCAGGGCCTAACTTCTCTCGTGTTGTGCGTGCTATTGTTCTATCACGTGGTGGCGTTGAGGGTATGTGCGTTGACTCCTACGCACTTGGACCTACCTGTCTAGGTTCAATTCCTGGTACGACAAGAAATAATTTTCACGGCCCCACCACTTTCGAGTCACTGACAATGCGCAAAGAGTATAAATGTCTAGAAAAGGCTTCTCAAGTGGGTTTAATATCGACTATAAATAGCAAAATGCTAATATAGACTTTGTTATGTAGTAAAATAATCTTAAAGTCGACTTTATCTGACAATAATTTTCGGAAAAATGTGTTGTTTTTAGTAGTCGAGATCATTCTTACGAATATGCTTCGAACAAAATGTGGGCAAAATGTGGATTACAACTAGATCGTTATTTGGAGATCGACTCAAACCAACAATTCGTCTATTTCGTTGATGAACTCTTCGAGATGCCCAACTACACAACAAATTGTGTGCAAGACCATGCGGTCTCATTTGATCTTTTGCAATTACATACTTGAGAAAATCGTGCAACAGACACCTCAACAACACTTGCCAAAGCTAGATGTGCGATCATCTCGTCCGAGATGAACCTAGGTCTAGCTTCTACAGCAACAACTCTTGTTGTTCTCTCAAGAGCGTTCGACTCCGAAGACGCACTCGCGCACTACGTCACTGCAGATACTCAATGTTATCGAGCATAGCGACATTTCGATTCAAGTCTCAAAGCCAATACTTACACAAGCAAGATTGAGATGTCGGTGTTTATACAATGCAGTTATCTACCATCAAAATTGGATGACGGTAATTTCATCGAAACTTTTCAGAGTAAATGCCGCAAAACTGCCAACGAATTCTGTGGACGGTGCATAGGTAAGGGAGAGGAGGAAACTCCTTAACACCAGCTCTGCAACTTCAAGGCAATATTTGCCCATGTTGCATTGCAAACTAATATGTACAATAAATGTTTAACAAACGACTCTGTAGGACTTTCTTCACGTTTCATAAGTCCATGATGATACACACTCTTTCGTAGAATATTTATGGCGCACAAATCAATTTCATCGCTCAAAGCAGACTTAATTACAATGCGTATCAGGTCGGTGCCCAACCAACTAACAACAACAGCGACGCGTCGCGCCGTTCAAATTGTGAACGATTAACTCCTAATGGATTATGTCTCCAGTGGTAACTTTCAAAATTGAATTAATGTCTGTTCAAGAACAATGCTTGCGTGTAAATTTCATATTTCGATGACGAGCTGACAACAAATACAAACAATGTATTCGCAAGGTACTTTGGTATACCGCGCCACAGATGATACTTGTTCCACAAAACAATTTATTAACCATATAATTCTCAGAGGAAATCGTATCCATGTATGCGCACGTAAGTATCTACAAGTATCTTGTACGAGTAAGAAGTGTTTTGTTGAGAACGCAAACGAATTGGATCCAAAATGCAAATTTTTCTGCATTCACAACGAATCACAGTCGTCTCCATAAATAATGCGACATCATTATCTTAAGACCAACTTCTTTCGTATTTTCAAGCTCTTGTTGTTGTTGTTGTTGTTGCTTTAGTTGGTTATTCGCTTATCCGCATTCATCGTTTGTTTCTTTATCGTGTAGCGTGATTTAGATCACAAATCGTTATCGTCCACGATGCAGATACCTTCCATCCATCCATCCATCTGTTTGCTGATGTATGCATATCATCTATTCATGTTCGATGCGTGCGTGTGAGTGGGGCTTTGCATTGATTAATAATCAGTTCAGATACACGTACAAGCGAAAGGAGGTTTCATTTCATGATTTCATAACATCAAGCGAATCCAGATCAGTCGACATACACACACGCACACAAATATACGGGTTCCGGCTCTGCATAACCCCTTGTATCTGATCACCACTCCAAGGAGGACATACATTGTTTTAATGAACATACCCTAGTGTGGAAACCCTTTTTCGCTTTGCATCCCCGATTGCTTCTACATCTCTTCATGCACTACTTCGATCCATTAAACGAATAATAAATCTAATGAAAGTCGCGGAGTCATATGGATGAGCTCTTAGTACGTCAGACGGGGCCTCCAATGCGGGATAATCCTCGTAAGAGAATATCATTAGCATATATGTTTACGTTAATTCGTGGGCATTGGTTTCTTATTGGGTTGAATAGATGAACGCGTTCGGGAGGCTCCTTTTTGACGGATCTCGTGGTCGTAAGTAATTTTGTATTCAAAATTTTCGAATTGACAACCATGACGACGACGACGACAACGACGACAGGCATCATTTGACGTTGTGCCATCGCCTTTCTGAACATTGAATCAACCTTATCATCATCATTCATCCATCCGCCATTGGTTATCTCCATTGTGTCGGCTGGCTACGGTCGTACACAGGAAAGGATATCGGGCAGGCTGATGGTGAGGGAGGCTGAAGTATACATAGAATGCAGATACATGTTGCATATATTAAATTAATTTAAGAATCTGAAAACCACATTGGTTATGTAAATAAGAGGCAAATGTGAGAAGCGAATGATTACCGGTGAACGATTTTATTCATCTGAGGGATGATGAAAGCCTGATGCTGGCAGTTGCCGGAATGCAGAGGGGGAAATAAGTGGGGAATGCGTCTCTAATTGAAGATTCAATTAGAAATGATTTTCGAGTGATGGGCTTTTACTATTTTTGACGTATGGTAACTAAGTGACTTGTTACTTGGAAATGTAGTTGTATCAATTAATAAGTGTATTCAAATTAGTTCATACAAAAGTGAATTTACCAACTGTATATTTTTACAACATCAACTATTTTTGTATATGCATATCATCTTTATAAAAAAAAATCTTCATAAAAGACACCAAAAGATTGGTTGGCGTTATTAGTTCTCTTTTACTCGCTGCTCCAATTTGCTTTGCTATTTTACCGGTCACAAGTAGCGTAATAGGGGTGCTAACTGTCACTTCTGGCACATAGGCAACCGTGCCAGAAGACTTGGGGCACCTATAACGACTTCTGCAGAGCTGCAAGCATGTTCACTTCCACGGAATATGCCCTGCACTTGCGGAAACAAGAAGAAGACTACTAGGTGAGTACTACGTCAACAAACTTGAGGATCTGAGTAACATTGATCCAAAGGATATATTACAATATCTTAAAGCCTATAAATCCCAAGACCTATAAATCCCAAGAGGAATACAAAAAATCTCTAGAGGGAACTACTACTACGTCAAAGGGTGAATGGGTTTTGGACGCAAACTCGAACGTGACAGCACAATGGACCGGATGGTTCAAGTGAGCATGACCTCAAATTTTAGTCATGCAGTCACCCTAAATACTTACTTACCTATTAATTAAAATAAAGCTAAAACGGTGTAAGCCTCTTGTACAACGCATTCGTAATGGCAAACGACAACGCGATCTGAAGAGATATTTGTATCGAATTGTTGTAGTTAATCCAAAAGTCGTACTACTACTGCCGCAGTGGCTAGTCAGAAGGCTCGTCAACATTTTTATTCTTTCCTTGCCTTGGCAGATGATTTCCTTGTAGGACTGATTAATTGTTTGGATTGCCTAATACCAACCCCATTGGTCCAGTGGTATAAGCGAAGATTGTTTTCTCATTCGTTAATCAACGTTGTAGCTGCTGTCCAATTGACATTGCATTGCATATAGAGTTGAGAATAAAATTGATAACAACTTTATTTTAAAAATGCATCCATGCCATTATGTATGAAATGGCACATCATTAAAATGACTGCATCGGCTTCGCTGGCAGTGCTTCTAGTGGTCAATCAAATTTTGACTCGATCCAATTTCTATGTTGCGGCAACAGCGTTTCGAATGTTGGCGTCGAGCTAGTCTAAAGTGGTTGGCTTGCTAGCGTAGACCTGGCATCAGAAGAAATAATCGAGTGGTGTCAAGTCGCTAGCGTAGACCTGGCATCAGAAGAAATAATCGAGTGGTGTCAAGTCGCATGATCGCAGCGGACAATTGCAGAATGCTCGCCGTGATATGATCCAGTCGCTGGATTTCTCCATCACAACTTAGAGCTTGTATAGCATGCAGGGCAATCTTGTTGGAACCACAGCTTGGTGTTACCCAGCTCTGGCCAAAAAAGGTCATCGAACATAGCTCTATTCCTGAGTCAACTGACCGAAACGGTGTCTCATTTCTCTTTTCGAAAGAAATAAGGACCCATGATACCGCCATGCTCGAACACTTGTTGACTGTTTTCGGTCGAGTAACGGCAATTTTGAATGTTGACACAGCCCCTGAGTCAAATAATGGGCCCCGTCCAAGAAGATGATCTCACGTCAAAAAAACCTGGTTTCCGGCAACATTTCCAGTTCCCAACTAGCGAACTCGTGTTTATATTTTTTTGGAATTCTATAGTTCCATGAGGACCTGGGCACGATTTAGAGCTAGGCGTTCGGCTGACTGATGTCCCTTTTCAGCTGAACGACCTATCAGAAGCGAGATCGTTAGTGTCAATTTGCTTCACATGACCTAGCTATCTGAGACGAGAGACTCGAATTTTTCAAAGTCCTTGAAGAGCCCTTACAACTCGTTCAGTCCCCTCCTCCAAGCACGATTGGCGATTTTCAACAGTAATGCTTCGTTTTTTCGTTACAGACTGACTACCTCAAAGTTGTATCTGTATATTGTAACAAGTGTCGGTGCTGGTGGACCTTGTTGGTAGACAGCAAGCATTTCGTCTTATTCCTATGTAGCCTAGGTAGACAAACTACTTTGATGTTGACGTTATAGACGTCGGTGTTGGCGGACCATTCTCGTAGACAGCATATGTCTACACTTGCACTTATTGACCGCAACACCCATCTAAGCCGCTTCCAACTCCATATTCTGATTTGATGATGTCAATGTCATCGGCATATGCGAGCAGTTGCACAGATTTGTGGAAGATCGTACCTCTGGAGCTGACGTTTGAGTTTCGCACGATCTTCTCGAGATGACAGTGCGTCGCCTTGTCGAAATCCTTTTTAAATAGCAAATGTCTCGGTGAAATCTTTATTGACCTTGATGGGCAGTCTCAATCGTCATTCTGCTAAGACGGGCGAGTTTTGCTGTGATGCCAAAACTAAAAAAAATGCTATATTTGGCACAGTTTAGAGTGCCATTCTGTATGGATGTCTTACAACTGTAAGTCTACGTATATTGTATACATTGTATGTTTCAAACATTTGGAGTCGGCAGTACTGCATAATAACATCAATGACTAAAGCAAACACATCAGCAAGTACTTCTCGTTTAATTAGCGACTTATTAGTAGACAAATTCTGATACACTCTAGATGTGACATTTGCGTTCGCAAAGTTACAGCCGAGCATGCATACGCAGCTCTAAGTTCAGTCTTGTTATAGTCAAGATTATAGATATTTAGATTAGATATTTCTGTTACTATTATATTCATTAATTAAAGTGACAAAGGCTATAGTCTTCTCATCAACAATGCAGTTCGGTCTTTCCTTTTATGATTAGCTCTTTAGAAAAGGATAACACTTTCATTTTGCTTAAGCTTTTACACGCAAATGATATGAGAGTCTTTATTTACATTTACACACACATGTGCAATCAATTAAAACTATAACCTAAACGATGAGCGAAAATAAAGACCACGAGTAGGCTATTCCGAGGGCAGACTATTATCAATACTAGTGTGATTAATTAAATAGGGTTATGGAAGTGACTTTTCTGCCAGCGCATCAGAGTTTAATGATGATGGCGGTGTTAATACCATCAGTTATGTGTTCCTGGCAATAATTATAATTTTCCGCATTTGCAGCTGGATGGTTTTACCATGCAAAGGTACACCCTCACAGAACCAGGTGTGGTCGTACTTTGCGTGAGTTTTCTGGCTGACGTCTAAAGGCATTAGCCGGAATTCTCGAACAATGTTGGCAAGCAATACGAAGGTGCTTAGTGTTAATTGGACTACATTAATGGCCTTAGAAGTTTGATATTCATTGGACTATCAGTCATATTTGAATACACTTTCAGTCATACTTAATGCTCAAGAAGTAATTTGGGAAGACAGTGCAACCAATCCTAGAAAAGCCTGTTGATTGAATGCTATGTCCAACTTGAACTGTTGCGCTACACACGGGAGAATGAATCGTAGTCTGCATTGATGTTTTTGCAAGCATTGCAAATATAAATTCAACAATTAGCCAAAACCCCTTCGTCAACGAAACACAAGTCCTGCAAAATATCACACGCTGTCCATGGAAGCCTGTGGAGAACCGGAGAAGTCAGTTCAATGGAATCCTGTCGCTTCGGCATATCGCAGACATCAACTTGATGAAGCTTACAGTAACCGACTGTAACGCTGAGTCGTGTGTTTGTGGACTGTGTTCTGGAGGCACATTTTGGAATGATCTGCAAAGAGGCCTATGTACACTAGCTCCATCAAATGGCAATTCATTCGCAGAAAGTCACTCCTTTTTATGTATTGTGAGTCGCCGGTATCACCGATCCGTAATTCATCTAAAATGACTATACCATTGCCATCTTCACAGAGGCCGCTGTCGATAAATGAACATGTGGCTTTAATTGGTTCTTGGGACACAGTTGGTAGCACAATTGACATTCCGCATGAGCAAGTTGAGAGTATGGTTTACCTGACGCATAAAATCATCATAATCCATCGCTGAAATTTAGTCTGAACTATGCGTCAGCCATCGAAATTTTGACTACCGGTTGTTGTCTATCCAGCGGATGTCACTGCCGACTGGCATTGATTGTAGCCATAATTATTTGCAACGACAAATCAATTGAGAAACACACCGTTCAATTTCGCCATTCCTCCACACAGTGTGAATCAACATTTTAAATCAAATTCCGTTAAAATTTCAGCATCAACCCAAATCAAATGCATTACAATTTAGGTTGTGTTATTATTCAATTTTACAAGGAATTGTCAATGAACCTCATTAAGATACATATCGAAGATCGATAAGAGTGAAAACATGATCAAATATTCCAAGCCATTCGAACACGACGTTTATTTTACGTAATCAAATTTGAATGAAAATGTATTTCAAAAGCATCGATGCTTAAAGGCATTTCCGTTGACTACATTATTTCTAGGAGAATTAAACACCGCACGTGTTCTTTTGCGGTTTGTCCACTTGAATAATTTGTACCCGAGACAATTTTTAAATAATTATTTCGAAGCAGACAATCCCGATCTGTAGGTATCTGTTTTTATCATTGTTTAATATTGAGCAAGGCTTTTATGTAAAAATATTCTCGAAACCGATGTGAAAAGAACATGAAATTCGAAGTTAAATTCAACTATCCAATTGCACAAGATGTGTTCACCTTATTGATTATACAGGTTAAGGTTGTTTGTATTAAACAATCTAAGAAATTTAAAATTATTACGGAGGCAACTGGAGAAGTTTAAGTATCACGGAGTGATGAAAGGAGTAATGGTGAGCTTTCCTATAGGATTGACAAAGTTGATTAAATTTTGAAACAACTTGGTTCTTAACTCTTTTATTTGTTGAGACACTTGGGTAACGAGCGAAAGAATGAGATCACGCGTACAATCTGCCGAAATGAGATTTCTTTGTGCTATTGTATGAGTTACTCGCCGTGATATAGTGAGAAATACGGCAGTGCGTGAGGAACTTAATGTTGAGCAGCTCATTATTCGAACGGAAAGGACTATGCAGTATACTTTAATGATTTGTTCACGTGACACCAAGGTACCTATCATCTTGAAGGCGATTTCATCAGGTAGGTGACCACTTGGCAGACCAGGACGAGGTGGTTGGACCAAGCCCAAGTGAAAGCATAACTTCTGATAAGTTAGAGTCAATGGCGGAGGACGGAGATATCTCGTGCGTGCGAACCCCGCGACCCCATTGGTGGATTATGCCAGTCAGAATATGAGGATGATGATGACGGAGACAAACAGTCGCATTTATTTGTGAAAAAGTCCACTCGAAGAATATAATAAACGCATACAATTATACTTCCTATTCCGATATTCCGATTTATCCGTAATACAAGATAACTTGTATTACAATACAATTGGCGAATTTAATCAATTTGATGGACACTTGTTTCCATTGTTTTTGAGTTTTTCCATCTGCCAATGACACTATGCAGAGCCTCTACATTTATGAAGCGGTGGAATTTGGAATTTGGTGCTCTAAGCCTAGATATCCCATGTATAACATTTAAAAAAATGAGAGTAGTTTGGTTGGCTGTGCTTTTAAATTCTGCTGCACGCCACCGAACGTTATATCAATGGAAAGGTCTCAACTGAAGTGGAGGCTTCATTGCGAACTTTTTCTTTCTTTTCAGAGTTATTAAGCTCCAAAGTGGGTTAGAATGTGTCCTCCCATTTCCAAATCAATGTGCCCAAAAAGCTAATAAAATCATGAAAAGTTGACTTAGACTTGGTTCTGATTCTATGGGTTATTATCGGTAAAGGATTTCTGAACATGAAAGGATTTCTGAACAGGCTGAGTTATCGAAAATTGACTATAGCTTCGCTAAAATCGAGAAATCTTCTATGCAAGGGCTGTGTATATTCATTTTAGCTGTAGTTGGCATGATATTCAGAATAAGGATAGAGCGCAGTCGACAACATCTGGTTGCCGATGTCAAGGAAACCGTCCTGTGCCCGACTTGGTTTCATAACGCTTACCCAATATGCGCCTAGATAAGACACAACGTTCGGATACACACCCAACTCGATGTTTTTGCGATAATGTTCTGCCGGTCCAATTAAATCAGCACTAAGAATATGGAAGTTTGTTACGACACCTTTTTTTATTTTTAAGTAGCAACACTGATGCTCTGTGTTCACTACTTAAATACATATCTTACTCGCATTTTCTGTCCCCATTGTCTTCCTTATGCATACTTCTCACAACTAAAACATTCAAACTGTAGCGTCTTTATACAAGTCAACCGCTCCTCTCAAAACTTAATTTGAATTTGTATGATATACTACTTATCCACTTCCTCCAAAAGACGAAAGAACCCAACGACCGATGAGAATACAATGTGCACCCAAATAACCGCCCACGAACGTGAACATTAACGAAAGTCTAGTGTAAATGCAAAGGACGCTAAGCAAATAATTTTAAAATGTTTTTTTGTGTTGTCCATCCCCGTAATTATTGGCACGTTTTCATTGCTCTAAGTTGTCCTTCCTTCCTCGGTGTTCGGTTATTTCCTGATGAGAAAAAGTGTGGAAGGAAGAATTGGAAAACGGAGGAGGCAAAATAAAGTTTGGGTATCATGACACCTGCAAAGCAGACGCAATTAACCACTTTTTTGTTCGTTTTCCGTCGATGTTAGCGATCCCTCTCTTTAATTAGTTATTTGCATCTGCATTAAGTGGTTATGGTGTATTTTAATTTCTTTTTTTCGTATTACTTAAAGAGCAGAAATTTGTGTTCTGTAATTAAAGTGTTGATAAGGGAAAGTACATTTTGAAAGGGATACAATTCATTTAAGTTAAGTTAGTTTAGTTGTTAGTTGTTGTATGTAACACCATATCCACAAACGGACTCTGATGCATATTCTTTTTCAAAAGCATTATTCGTTGTAAAACTGTAATGTGGTTAGATTCGTGATAATTCTCGACAAGGCAATGGATTAGCAGATAACAATTCTCCAATTCCGTAGAAATTAACTTGTAATCGCGAAAGCAAAAAAATAAAAACGGACATGTTTTTACTACTGGGAACATTACTAATCTTTTCCATTTTCGACCATCATCATTTTCATGCCAGTTCAGTAGAAGTAGTATCTTACGAAAATGGTAAACCTGATGTGTGTGTCGCGTGTCGATGAACAGAAGTGTCGACTAAGTCACAAAAGGTAACCCTCCTTAAGGGATCCTTTTGTGAATAAGTCGGCACTTGTGTAGACTTAAGATATGTCTGTTATCTGTGAAATTATTGGTAGGTCCTTAGTTACGTGATTACTAACATCCGGGTATACCCCATCATCGCATTTATGCTTTAAAGAACTGAATTGAGTTCAAGATGAACTCAGTATCGACTAATAAGAATTTTCAGAAACACTGGCTCACAAAGAACTGTCAAAAGATTAGTTACAACTTTACCGTCTCACAATATGACGACATTCATAGTTTTAAATACTAACAAAGCCCTTTGAAATATCCTCCGATGTGGATAAGTACTTTATTAATAAAAACTGAGACTGACTCTGTTATACGTAATGCTTGCAGTTTCCTATACATTGGCACTCATTGCTATTTAAAAGAGAGACACAATGTTAACCATTTAATATTTAGCAAAAAGCTAATAAGACTAAAACTTTCTAAGGCTGTGTTCGAATACGTAATACATACATAATTGACAGCATTTGAAGGAGACAGACTCTTTCAGTTCCAGTTCTCTCTTTATCGAAATCTTTTGTTACTCCTCATATCAATTTCCATAAAATTTCAAAGCACCACATAACAGGGTAATTGCATTTATTATTGAACTTCTGATCTAAAAGGAATCAACTCCAGCACTGCATCAGTTAAGACTCCAACAGCTCGTACTGCGAAACCTCTCCCACACCCTCATCACTTGAATGAAATGCAAACCCAGCACCCAGCCTATTATGCATATCCAGCAGTTTGCCACTCGCGACATTATTGCGGCAATTTCTAAACAATATCATTGAGTTAGGCACACATTTACGATGACAAAACTTTTGATAACTCCCTTTTGTGGAGCAGGGCCACATTACCCATGTACTTTCACATTCACTTGTGTTGCTGGGAAAACACTGACATTGCCTTAAGCACCCACGAACTGTAACTTATTCAGCTTGACGGCAGTGAAATGGTGAAATAGTAAGACGGTGATATGGTTAGACGGTTAGAGGGTGCCTCCTGAATACTACCGCCCTTAACTATCACAGCAAATCTTCCTATAAAGTATAAATAAAGTAAATTGATATGTTACTACGTAGACATGTGCATTTGTTTAGCGCAGTCAAGTTTTTTCACCGAAGCCACTCAAGCCTCTGCATCCCATACAGAAGTACGCCATGCCTGAGTGCCCTTGAAAAGTAACAATGTTCCGTTTCCTGCAGTGAATTTTGGGGTTGGATCCACCAATGATGATGGAAAGAGTGTGCTACAGTGCCTCTGCTTGGCAAAATACGTATGCACAGACATGGCAGCGAAATGATGAGCCCGGCCCTCTATCGTAAAAAAAAAGACATCCATCCACACGAACAGAGATACCGTTCCTTCGCCGATAATGTCCTTGTTCAAAAGACGTCGTCGTTGGGGAACATCAACTGTGACATCGGTTGCTTAGAAACAACAAAATATACGAAAAAAAGTATGGAGTGATGTTCTGCAGAGGAGAAAGCAAAGGAGGGATAAATGGATGGATGCATGGTGCCATAATAGTGAACGTCAAAGTTGAGAGTCGAACGGGTAACAAGGAGCCTGATGGTAGACAACCGACGCTCATGCAAGGGCTTAATTACCCGGTCTATTGATGTTTAGCATAACTTAACCTGCTTTAGTAATTAATTTACTATTGTTCGCTTAAATTAGTCTTCCTCTTCGACATTGTGAAACTAGATTATCGTTTTGGGTATAGTGTACTGACAGAGGTATCTACATACACACATCTGTGCTTATATGTGACTATAGATGCACTTGTGTAAGGACGTGTAATAAAGTTCGAATGTTCGATGGTAATTAAATTAAAGTTGATGAGGAAACAGATACGTGCATACAAGGGTACATCTCGTAGAACGAATAAATTGAAAAGTTTATTGGCGGGTATACTTTTCACGGCACACTTCATTGATTTTTGCTTATGCGTTTTACTTTTAGACTATGTCTTCTATGCTTTGTGTTTTCTTGTTGTTTTGGGATGGCTTTTTGAAAAGTCAGTGACCCCGAAATCGAAAATTATGTATTGTATTTCCTTTATTTTTCCGCAAAATCGAATTTATTCAGGATATGTACATATATAAACTGTTAGAGTACACCGTTAGAGTTTAAAATGCCGTTTTTGGTCCACCATCAGCAAACGCTGCACCGATATTTTCGACAATTTGTACATGCCCTAATGGTCATGCATGTCATTGCTACAATATTAGTTATCTCACGAACCTTGACCCGACGCGCCGGGCGATTTTTTAACACAATGTCTTATTCCGTTGCGACGTCATTTGGAAGTCTTGGGCACTCAGCTCTGTGGTGCTCTTACGACCGCGACGCAATTTAGTGAACAACTTGCGCACCATTACATGCGAAGGAGCAAAATTTTAATAATTTTCTCCAGTATCTGCTGTTGTTTTTTCTCGCAAAATGGAGATGGCCAAATCTCATTTCGATTCGCTTAGATCGAAAGTGTTTGATAGACATGTTTGACATGTTTGACTGGTACCCATTTTGTACAGAACGACACAAGGATGCCATCACCATTTTTATATCAAAATTATTTACATATATAGCCTTCGTATCTAAGGTTCTAAGTCCACAGCATCTACTTGCATCAATGTGAGTGAATACGGACACCGATATAGAAAGATCTACCTACCATCCAATTGTATTTTAAAGAATCATTGACTGGCAAAAATTTGTTTCGCGGTTGATCCTCTTGCAATCAAATACACTAAGGTAACGGCTACCACGAGGTTATTGTTGTCCATTATGACATACTGAACAAGTCATCCCCCCTTTGTTTTCTCCTCTTTCACCGCCATTTCCTTTTTAACTTAAACAAACACCTCATGAACTGTCTAGAATTATTTCAAACCCGACGCCGCCGTTCGAATTTGGCATAAAACTGCAGGTCCTCTCCACTCCACAATAACACGCACTACACGAGTGATTTTTGTAGAAGCTAGGCATAGCCCACCCCGAGCTGTAGCTACGTATTATAAACATCGCATCAACGGATCGATGCATTTAACCATTCACATCAATGGCAACTGCGTATGAAAGGAATTGTATACATCCATCAGTAAATTGTAATTCTGCAGCGCGTCACCTTGTCTAAGACCTTATTAAAGCCCATGGAAGCTCTCAGTGAGTTCGTCGTAGCGGCGATAGTTCTCCATTGCTATTATACATCGATGTAATATGTATTTAAAGATAGTTTAATTTCTTCTAGGAAAGCTTTCTCTTCGAGTTGGAGATTCTTCTTATAATTGCAGATATCTTTGTCGAATAGATCTGATTTTTTAATCTCCCTCTATTTCCATATTTTATGCAGGTTGTAATGTGCTGACGCTAGTTGGTTGTATCTACGGTAATCAGAGGATATCCATAAGTTTTTCTTCAAACAATCCAAACAATCCAAGGATCATATGAAATAAGAGAAAAAACTTACTTAATTACTTAGTAGGCCTACGACCCATGGAGGGTTCGAGCTTGAGATACGGTTGCCTTCTATCGTGGACGGTCATCAAGACACAGCTGTTTTGCGTCCGCGATGGCTTTGCGTTTATACCAGTGGTTCAGTCTTAATTATCTTCTCGTACCAGAAGGCTCAGATTCAAAGACCCTCTTTGCTGGGGCGTTGTTCTGTCCGCCGCATTATCTTCTCCAGAACCAAATTGAAGGAATCACACTGCAGCGCATATCCTTGCCGAAATCCGGTGTTTCTTAAGCACATCCACTATTCACTGCGGGTCAGTTACTATATTGCCTACACAATTTCGGAGAGCCAGACTATATTTAATAAAGCCTGAAGCCAGGCTTTTGGCTTCCTTATAAAGCTTGTCCCTAGACTATTCGATATCCATAGGCTGGGAGGTTGCGAGAGACCTTTAATTCTGGCGTTTTTTTCTCCTCCCGTCTTCTAGCCCGATACTCCTCTTGCGCGTCTCCAGTTTTTCGTTGCAGCGCCTTTTGGAATGCCTCATCGGTTGCACGTTTCTCTTGCTTACACTCGCCTTCATACCACGGGTTTCTTGTCGGAGGTGGTAGGTAGCCTAAAGTAGTTTCAGCAACCTCTTTGATGGCCGAGCGGCAGTGCAACCACATATCGTTGGCGTTTATGTTCGACGTAGGGATACCGGTGAGTCTCCTACTTAATTGTTCTTCGTAGGTTTTGGCAATCTCCGGTGTGATCAGGCGTCCAACGTCAAAACTCCTCTTCTGTCAGCACTGATTCTTCGCTTATTCGACACCGCATAACATTCAAAAATCGATAGGGAAGTTAGGAAGGAAGTTAACATTATTGACAAACTAAATATGTGGTTGTTGCTTATCAGTTTTCTAGGAAAAATCTCACTCAGCAGTTCAATATCTCTAATGTATAACGCGGAATGAATATTAGTATGTAGATATGGCACACCTACATATACCGAAATGATCGGGTCCGTTTGCGGAGTGAGTTGGTGCGTAACTCACGCTCTTTGCGGGTTCTGTGTTTAAATCTGGCTGGAGCTAATATTTTGTTCATCTTTTTTATAGGCAATAGCACTTTTTTTGTTTTGTTTTGTATAAACAAACATTTCATATTCTTTTTTTTTCCGAAGTAGGTATTCTGTTTGCAATGAATATAATGAAATTTGTCATAGAAACAGACAAAAAATAGATATCGTCGTACAACAGGTTTTTCTACTAGTTAGCAACATTTTTCGAATGCGATAAAATATTAAAAAAAAATATTAAGCTTAAGCTTCGAAGAAACCAAACGCCTGAAGCGATATTCAATCTCCTATTCATTCTGAATGCACATTAAAAGACTTTCTGTTAAAATGATGATTTACCTTGAAGCTTGTATACATATGCAACGACAAAAGCATTCCATCAGACAGACCATATGTACATCTGCCAAATTATCATCAAACAGCAAAACAGCACCAACAAATTCTGATACACGAAATTGAATCTAATTTCAAAAACTTTTGAACTGCACCACAACTAACCCCGCATCATCGTCATAACGGCCATCATCATTATGCTTCTCCGAATTTTACCTCGACTCAAAGAAAATCCTCAACCCATCATCTATCTCAACTGACAATGCAACGCACTCGTGTAGGACGCACACCATAGGAAAGGATTCTTGGGATAGCAATGGTAGATGTCACCAAAACATAAAAGGATAGGTGCAGGACGTGCCCATGCAATACTGATGGTACACTACTTCATTTTCTCATATAAAATACTTATAACAACAATATTGAAATGAGGAGTTAAAGGCTGGCGGCTAAAGGGATAAGAGCCGTGTTCCTCCACACCCCAACACCGAACGGGAGTGCGAAGAAGAATATACCAAAAAGTTCGAACCAAGAATAGCCAACCTTCTGATACCTAAACCCCATTCCCAACCCAATCCGTTTATGCATTTATCTATCTATCCAAAAGTATGTACGGATTTATATACATACATATACTATACATGTAAGTGTACATGCCAAAAATCCGATGGTCCTTCATTCCTAATTTAAATGCAAATGAGATTCATTTGACGACAACACCAGAACGCTAACTATCTACCTTGCCTAACCTCCTAAGTTTTCTCTACCTCTCCTTCCACCTTTCTACCTCATTTAAGTCCAATCTACTATCTCTGTTTAAGGATTGCACTGCATACAAGCCAAGTAGACCCGCATACATACTTCCATACGTATTGCACAAACACTATCGCACTGCTGTTTCGAAATTCGAAAATTCATAGCCTACTTCCATGACTTCTCTGCGTGTCCATCCTGCCTCGAACCTAATACAGCCAGGGGGAGATAGGATTTTACAGTTGGGGCTCTTTAGTTCTAGGAGGCTTTGTAGAAAGTGCAAGAATCTTGTCTGTCTCTCCAACTATTCTAGGGATGGCAATCCTCATTTACCACCTATGTTGGGAGAGGAAGACTACTTCTCTGTCCAAAAGTCCACCCACTCATTCTGTTTAACATACAAGTTAATTCAGTTTGCAGTTTTGTTTCTAGTAAATGCAGACAACCCTTATATCGAATTGGCTTCCACACGGCCATACCATCGTACAGGGTGGTGAATTAATTGCAAATCAGAGGGAGTTGAGTTGAGGGGATCCCACACATTGACGTACATATTACTAAGGCACTGGACTGCCCAGTAGACTATGAAATGTGGTACCGAAACGGCCTTCACCAAAAACTCAAACTACACACTCGGTATTCTCTTCACCCACTACTCTGTACAGTCATAGGACGACGACTATCTATGCCTGTTAATAATTTCTCCTCACATAACCCACCCATCACCCAGGCGCCCATGGTCATACCAGCCAATTGCAGACTTAAGAGAACAATTCAGTTCCACCATCGGCCAAGCGCTATAGAGAACAAGATAACGTTGGAGAGGTTGCGTTCGTGTCCACCGTTCCCCAGTATCAGTTTGGTTGCAAATAGAAGGAACGATGAAGGATCGAAAAGTGCTCGTCGAGTGGCCGTGGTATGAATTAGAGTCAGTAATTATTCATTAGTACTTTTCACGTAAGTATAACTTGATGGACACGGAAAGTCTTGCCGTTGGGCGAACGAAGAAGACACCGATGTGAGTGGAATTTCCAGCGTATATTTTTTAAGAACTCGAATTGTTGTAGCGAATGGGGAGTAGATTATCGCTGATCGCAATTAGCACAAATATTTTGCGATATCGGTTCTTTGCATTCCATATGCATTTGTATGTCGTTTTCTGGGTTATATACACATTTCTAGGTACAATATTGGTACAGGGTGTTTCTTCTTCGAACCAGGTCGTTCTCTTGGTTAACATTTGTCAATTAAGATTCGATAGTGTCGGTTATTATTTCTTAGTAGGCGTTCCAATAAAGAGTGACAATGATCTTTTTAATTAAAAACAGGTGGTTAATTTAGACTTTTTTTTATAGGTTTTCTATGATAG
This sequence comes from Eristalis pertinax, assembly GCA_907269125.1. Classification (NCBI taxonomy): domain Eukaryota; kingdom Metazoa; phylum Arthropoda; class Insecta; order Diptera; family Syrphidae; genus Eristalis; species Eristalis pertinax. Next base: position 23,889,877 of record OU026146.1, on the reverse strand, counting down.
ATTACATGTACATTTAGTATTGTTAGACAAATTGTCATGGAAATACTAGACACTGCAAATTATTCAGCTGTATTACGAAAATCAGACTTCTGTGCGAGTTCTGTGTTTTCGCTTACTTCAAACAACTGCCCAGTCCCTCAATACCTTTACCATCATATGAAATCACACCCGTCTTAATGAAGTAGCCATCATTCGCTTGATATTTGTCCTCCATTAACAACAGTCTACGTCTTCGATTACATACTAGCAGCTTCTGGGACAAAGAAAGGTTTCAGTTGATAAACAAGAAACGTACCATGATAGAATAATATAATATTGTGCCTTTTGGAAGGTCTTCGCGGGATCATTTCGTCAGGATGTTAGATGCAACGTTGTATCAGTTCTGCCTGGCCGCTATTAGGATATGTTTGAAAACTAACTTGGATGGATGGGTTTTGATCAATTATGCTAAGTGTGCCACAAGATTCTGATTCACACGCAGCTCATGCTATGATGTAAGTATTTGCGAAAAATATTCTCCTCTATAGACTGATGATTACCTAATTTGACCGCTTTCCATTTTTTGACCATCAGCATTGCTAAGATTACATAAGAAGACTACCAAATATTTATAAAAAATACGTAACATTGCCAACATGATCAGAGGATACTACTTGACAAACATCATATTCCATGCACAATGAATGACAAGACTTTGTATGCTATTAATAAAGAATAAATTTAGGAAATGCACTTAAATCACTTCACACTACTTACCGTGACGTCCTGTAAAAAACAAAAAATATATTTAAAAAATATTTAATAGCAAAAAACGTATAAAATATATAATAATAGCCTAGTATAAAATATAAGCCTATACTTGCATATATTGAAAATGTTTAAACATATGTGTTGGCTTAAATGATACTCCGCTAAGGCAAAATAACAAGAAAAGCTGTCCCAAAAACCACAAATGTACAGCATCCATTGTCATCGTTATGTTTCAGCACCTGTCAAAATGATCAATGATCTCCGCCTAACAAAATATTTAGTAAGGATTGACATTTATTCATGCATCATTTCAAGCTTGCCGAACGTGCAGAAATTTTAAAAAAAAATTTTGAAATTTAGGATCGTCTGTAAACTCAACGTGAATTTCGTCGTGAGGTCCAAAAATTTTAAGGAGCACTTGAAAAACTGCTGGCGACGCCGTGGCAGTTATTTTTTACTCTCTTATTTTCGTGGTCATGGACAAGGGTTAATTCTGGCCGAAAGCATTTAGTTCTGATGTGGGCCTCAACCGATGTGCCTCCCTGGATTGCGCGATTTCTTGATAGCATTTTCCAGTTACGTAAGTACAACAAGTTGGTTGAGGTGGGCGTCCGATTTCCGTTTAGACTGCTGTCACAGACCCATTTTTGAAGGAGTCAAGGTGTCCACGCACTCAACATGCGCTGACGACGTGCAAGTGCACGTACAATCCGTGGCTGAACAAACCCATACCCATAGATGCACCACTCAAGGGAGTACTTCATCTGTTTTTGAAATTTTCCAATTCTATGAGCCGCCCAAGGTCTTGTTAAAGTCAGTTTGGTTTTTCGAAGGAAAGAGTTCTATTACTCAGCTTCTTAACTTAACAATCAGCTTATACTGCGCATTTCTTTAGTTCAACGCTGGACACAGCAAAAGACTCATTGATGGCTCACACTGTTCGTCCAATTACGTGAGTCTCACCAGGTATGCTAACATTTGAAAGGACTTCTGCTAGATCGTGTTTCTAGTATTGAGCAGTGAGTTTTGTGGAAAAAGTTACACGACCTCACGTTTCTCTGATGGACTTCTGCTAGATCGTGTTTCTAGTATTGAGCAGTGAATTTTGTGGAAAAAGTTACACGACCTCACGTTTCTCTGATGTTGCCGGGTGTTCACTATCGACCTTGATGGAGCACTATCACAAATAAATCACTCTTAATACATTTCCCGATCCTGCTCAGCTCTGAGAACAAAGAACATTATCCAAACTTCTTTGCTCTAATTGTTGCCATCGACACTGAACTCAGTACTGCCTCCCATTCATTCCCAATTTATACATTTTCAATTTAAAGCACATTATGCCTGAAACACAATACGGCTTTGCTGCTGGCGTTTTTCACGTTACGAGTCTAGAGTTTTAAACGCGCTTTGAAATGTCAACTCAATTTATCAGCTGTTTTCAATTCACAAATCCCACGTGAAAAAAATATTGTGTCCTTACTACTCCATTAATTTCACCCGAAAGCGACTCTCGCACTGATTTTTTCCAACATGTCGAATCCTTACGTGAAACTGCGCTCGTACGTTCTATGACATTGCTCTCATTTCGCTTTAAAAAGCGAGAAGCTGTATTTTGTGTATAGTATACATATGAATTGCCTGTGTTGGAAGAAAACGCCAGCAGCAAAGTCCTATTGCGTTTCAGGCATTAAGATGATTTTTCTGACTTTGTGTCATAATAATTTGGTGTGAGTACAAAATATAAATAAAAAATATAAAAAAACGATAAAAATATTTTCTGTTGTATGCGGCATACTATTTGACATTAATTTAATTTTATGAAAAACAATTTAATTTTTCTGGTATGCTCTTTTGCAAAAGCTTGAATTGTATACACGCTCATGCACATTGATGGTCACATCCACTTTCACAGCACTGGCCAGTTCATGCATTTTTCTGCTGCACAATTTTTACATTTTTTTCTTCGGACTAAGTATAAATATACTATTTTCTTATAAATGGTGTTAACTAACTCAACACAAGCTGCTGACGCAGAGTAGACTGATGTTTATGACTCTTAATTTGCACGCATTGTAGTTGCGCACATAAATATTCATAACTATTCTGCGATTTTAACAAGTTGGAGCAGCTCAATTAAAGTATTGTGGTGTTTACCAACTACAGGCGAAATACAATGTATTTGCTAGTCTGTTTTGATATTTCTTGACATGATCGCAGCTCCTTGCCCTATGAATGATTCATTTCATGTGCAAATTGATCACACTTTTGTTTTGACAGTATATTTAATAATCGCTGAATGTACGACTGATGGCTTTAAGTGTACTATTATAAATTTATAATGACGTGAACAGTAAAGTATTTAATTTTGCCGTCATGACCATTAATTATTGAAGGTGTTATAGTGTAGCATGAACATTAGTAATAGCCGATTGCAGTTAGTATTTTTATGCGCATCCATTTGCCATGTAGGCATATTTATATTCAGTACATGATCGAAAATTCACCGAGCGAAAAATATGCACACACTGACCCAAGATAAATCTGTGTCAATTTCATAGAAACTCATTGCTGATTTAAAAGATTCGTACAAGAAAATCGAATTTCGGGACATGACCACTTGTCATTTTGCCTACTTACGTTCTAAGTAAAATCAGTTAAAAATTTAAAAACAATCCATTTTCATTCGCAAAGTGTACACATTTGCTTAAGAAACCCCTTCTAGTTAAATATTTCATTTGATTTCTCCAAAATCATTCACCCCCGTCGAAGCTAATCAGGTGTGTGGCCAACATCATTCACCGTGTCGAATACCCACGACCAACATCCGTTCATTGAAGTTACTACCCAAACATCGAGCCAGAGTATGAACCGAAAACGTCGACTATATAATTAGAAATTATAATGAAGGATACCTTCCGGTAACTTCTTATTAAATATCGCAAAACCACAAGTAATATTTACATCATCCCATCGTTCCCTCCTTCCCTTCACGCCACCTCAAAACCCATACCCCAAGCAACCATGACTATACAAAGCACACATATCTATTATCGTATCTAAGGCATTACAACTGGTATATGTTCTATAGTCACAACCGTCTAAGGCTAATTTTCTAAAATATAATTCCAGACTTAGCCAGTCATAGGACATACTACACTACACACACAGTGACGTGTGTGGCTCTTCTGAACTATAACCCCATCGTATCCAACCCCAAGGACCATCTACCACTCAATGATATAATTTCCATTTGCTATAGTGAAAGCAATTATATGTATGTATTGTTGGTTGGTGATTTCGTGAACAGTGTTTGTAGTTGGCCATATATCTTATGCATATTCCTACCTTCGTCGCATTTATAATTTATTACAGGAATCTCATTAAAGAAAAGCCACAATTTCAATCAAAACACCCACAACATCCTTCTGAAAAATTCCTCTCACCCAAAACCTTACCCTTTCGTCGTAGTTCGTCGTTCCTTAAGTCCTCATCACATCGTCGTATAATTTAATTCCGAAAGGATATGCCATCACCAACCAACAACCCATTCTATATCTGACAATTCAAGCCCAATGTTCGTTCGTCTTCGTTCGTTCGTGTATTCGCTTCCAAATACTGCTGTCACTACTGCTGCTTCGGTTATGTCTCCCTGGTTGTGTTATAAGTGTGTGTAGATTTTGTGTGTATTGAACATTTTATGTAAATGCTTAGCTACTCTCCGAAAGCATTAATATCCTTTCTATCCAGCCTGCGTTGCTTCTGTTGCTGTTAGTCTGATTCCACTTTCTACTTACATTTCTGCTGACGAACTAGCCCCTATTAATGTGTACTTTCTTGACTGAGCCCGAGACCACCCCCATCCAATCTTCCTGCACACTACCGACACCACCCTTCCTCCCTTACTCACTCCCCGCCTTACCATGCATACACACACGTACGTAGGTGTGTAAAACATAGTTGTGTCCAATGTGCAACTAACCACCACCTAAACACAATATCATCATCATCTACACTCTACATCATAGTTTTACTCAATAGGATACGAACAGGGGGGGCAGAGAGTGAGTGTGATGTGTTGTTTTGCATGCATTAAAATGCCGGGTTGTCCTGCTGGATAAGACGAAGTCTTCGCTTATTCCCACCCTCCCACCGTTTGTCCTCCTATCTGTCCGCTTACCAATATTAGATGTATTTCCTCTACAGTCTACACACAGAAAGAGAGAGAGCAAGAGAAAGAGAGCTTCAATGAAGGAGAGTGAGCGAAACTGTCAGGAGCGGGTTCAACAAAATAAGGATTTGAATTTAACTTTCTTGAAACACTTAACTAAAATTAATTATAAAAGGCGAATAAGGTGTAGAGCCGGATACCTTATTCCTCAAACTCCAACCGCCCTCTCTCCCGCAAATATCCGATGAACTGGCTGAAGTGGGACGATGAGAGGACACTGGCATACATATATGAACCTGTGTGTGCTCTAATTATCCTTATGGTCGTTGATTTTACATTTTATTAGATGTAAAGAAGGACCGATAGTATTAGCATCAGAGACGATGAACAAGAGCCAGAATCAGAAGCAGAAGCAGAAGAAGAAGGTAAAGATAGTGTGTGTACAGATGAATGATGATGTTGTGGACGATGGCTGAGTGGGTGGAGATGTTTGTAAAGTAAAGCAATAAGATTTTGAAAGTCGATCGTTAGACAGTAGATACACGGCGAATACTTTCTGGTCTTTCACATTTTGAATCAGTCCAGGGAACATGTGGTGATGGTGTCTGTTGAAGATGATGATGGCGGGTAGCACATTGAGGGGGAATGTGTTTATGAAATTCGGGTAATTTTAATTGAAAATTTGAAGAAAGGTCGATACTTAATGAACTTTTGGGACGAGACCGAGCCACCTTCAGGGAGAATGGGATATGGGCAACGAAACCATGTTTGTGTTCGCAGACGAAGAGAACACATCACGATAGATTGACATATCGTAGAGAAACCCATCTAAAGTCTTCCAATGATTGGTGGGCTCTACTAATGCAATCAATGGCATCGTCTTGTTTGCAAGCCAAAATTTGCCCATGACGGACTTTCGAATGAATATATCCTCCATTACCTGTTTCATACTCGTACATTTTGTACATAATTTGCCGGGTGGAAATGTGTAACACGCGTTAAATTTATTTTGATCGTAATCTACTGGTATGGGGAAATCGCACATGTTTTACAACAAAGTATGCTGACGGTATTGAGAGAACGTCTTGTAATTGAAATAATTACAAATTAAGTGCATATTCTCTTTTAATATATGAACCTCTCATCAAGAACAATGTCTCGTTCATTGCACCGTTGAGTTTTAAATGCACTAAAAGAAATGAGGTACATACATACTCATGCAATGCAACTTGCGATTGCAACAAAGTTGCAACTTGCACTAAATTGCAATATTCATGCACTTATGTGCCTAATTTATAGCTTAATGAATTATAAATAAACTCATGATCATAAGGATGAAGTTTATTCTGTACTTACCCTTGTACTTTGTAACTTCACTCGGAATCAACATCTGCCGGTGTATTGCATAATGGCTTAGATAATTAAACAAGTCCCCATTAATTATAATAGTGTTGTTTATAGAATCCAATAATTAAAATATAACCTCCCTACACATAGTGGCTTAGATAATGTAACAAGCTCCCCATTAAACATAATTGTGTTGTTTATAAAACTCAATAATTAAAATGTATTTCTTTACACAAAGTTCTTGGCACTTGACGATGTTTTTTTAATCAGAAAAATCATATGTGAAGCTGCATGTGAATCACGTTTTATTTAATAAAGGTTAGTTATTTTTTTGTATGAATAATATATTCTGTGCCGCACGCATGTGTAGTTCTTCAATGCACGCCCAGAGTAGGCATACAACGCAGGTCCTGCTTTCATTAATCAGTCAAGCCAACTGCAGACTGCAATGAGACTGATTAAAGCAAATATTGTTCAGCAAGACCAGGCTAGACGGTGGGGAATTGGTTCTTCTTCCCCTTGACGAACTTTATGGTACAGGCTGTTCAATAGAGCAGTTACCCTCATTTATTTGTTGATGCGAAAACATCCTCCTTCGAAACTATTTTTCTTAAATTGTAATAAGGCCTGAGCAATGAATCTGTAATTTGCCGAATTGGAGTAGGATGATAAAATAAACGGTTACTATTTACAGACCTATTAGTTTACTTATCAGCTTGTGTGGGTTACCTGAGAAAATCATTCAAGAAAGATTGAAGAGTGCAATGAAGAAGGTAGCATTCATCCTGACACTCAATTCGAAGTCAAGATCATTCAATAACCATCCACGGATCAATCCTTGGTGGGATGTACATACATGCGCATCGGATTTTCAACTCCTTCTTTTTCTTCTTTGAGTTGCGCACAGTCCTAGGTGGACCTGAACCTCCAATTACATGCACCAAGTTAATTGAGGTACTTCTCCACTTGGGTGCGCCACCTATGCGAGCATTCTCGGTTGCCTTCTTCCACTAGCTCGAAGTGGAAAACTCTTCAAGCCGGAGATAAGTTCTCCATGGACTCTACATAGCTCAGCCACCTTAATCACTAAATAAATAGACGCCTGAACAGGCTCATGTCGATGTAGGGTTCTTGATTGAATGATTGAATCTCTCTTCGCACGAACTAACGAAGACACCAAAGACTTCTTTATCCGTTTATGAGATTTTCAATGTCGCAGCGCCATAATAGCATGGCTGAGATGATCAGTGTCTTATAAGAGTCAACTCGAGGGATGGCTATGTTATTAAATTGCCTTTTGAACCCATTGAAACAGAGGTTGGCAAGAGTTATTATGATTGAGTTACTAATTGATCTTTTGTACTGTTTTCTGTGGAGGCGAGGTAGTCGAGTCCTTGACTACCTCGAAGCTATAGCTGGTCATTGTGACATTTTGTCCAAGACGTCGATGTTGTATGTCCATTCTTGAGGACAGCAAGTCGTCGATAAGATTGCCTTTCACCCAAAAGCAGGCTAAAACTATTCGCAGTTGACATAGACTGGGCTAACTCGGGTAAATATATCGGAGTAGTTTTGAATGAAAAACTAACTTTCCAAAAGCACATCATTAATCGTAATGAAAAAGTCAATATTATCACAATATCCGTTCATCAATAACATATCTAAGCTCATTGCATACAAAATTATCTTACAATCTAAGCTGCTATTTGGTTTTCATGTTTAGTTTGATTGCTAAATCATCTACTTAAACTACAAATATGGCGAAACAAAATTCCTTAAATGTTTCTTGGATTGGCATAACTTCCTCCTTTTCGTCTTTATGAATTTGCCTGTGTGTACCATAAATAAAATACAAATTCTATGAAAAATTCTCTATTGCTCATCTAAGATTCGAATAAGAGCTTTTGAGTGTTGATTTTCCCTTCAAATCAACAAGATCTTACCTTCGATTCTTTGTCGAACCTTTCGACAACAAATTGATAACCAATTATTGGTGTGTCCTGGAAAATACATACAAAAACAAGCAACCATCTCACTTTTTCGTCGAGCTATCTCCCAAAAGCTACGCTTACGACATTGACGACATAAGGCATTGTCAATTATCACAATGGCCCTTAGTAATAATTTAAACTCGAGTTTTACGTAAATTCGACTTTGCCCTAGATCGTGAGGACGACAATCCAGAATGTTTAAACCTGCCTGGCTCGACTCCACCACCAGTTTTATGAGCAACTAGCTATATACTGAAGTTTTCATTCTCATCGACTGCTCCTTTAGTTTCGGAATTGGCAAATTGACACCAATACTAGTCATTTCTTCGGCAAATTATTTTCCACGAATCTCTTTTTTTTTGTTATCATTGTGGTGTTGTATATCTTTGAGGCATTCTCTTTCCTCAATTGTCCAATTGCGCTCATTTTCCCGTTTCTAAATATGAATTTATTAATTAACTTACCACATTCGAATTTGCGATTTGAAATGAAAAAGCAAAACTTGCAAATTTGTTGTTCTCTCACAATAGCGAACGGGTAAATTTGAGTCACAATGATCATGTTAATCTCGAGTTTTCCTAAAACTAATTTATTACTACGAAAACTTAAAAGTTAGTGGCTACACCTAACAAAATTCAACTTTAGAAGCGACTTTACGAATTTCTATTACAAAGGCCTAATATTTTGTTCACAAAGATTTACGAGATTAAGTCGACAACCATTTTCAATGCAAGATCTTAAAAGATGCTGAATGCAAATATTTTCTTCATCTGTTGGAGCTCTGAAGTTGAAACAGAATGCATTATTTAGCAAACGTATTCTCAACGATTATAAGTCTTTGGCGTTAGGAAATAATGTCTTAAGACAGAAACTGGTCAAAAAGATTTGAATAAACTCAAGATGCTATTGGCAAACCAAATAAGCGTGTTTCTGACTTACTGCCTAAAGACGAAATTCCTACGATGGGAAGCAGTTGTGCTAAACTTTAGTCATTAATAAAAAACGAAAGAGAACAACAAATTGAGTTCCACTAAATATGCATTTTTTGACTTTATTGCTAAACGTCAAAGCAATTAGCTTTATAAAGTACAAGTATGATCGTCCCTACAAGGAGTATGTGCACACTAGTGATTTTTTGCTAGCAAATAATGTATATCGATATATCTTGTCTCAATTATATAAATTCATGAAGTATTGTTAGAAATGCAGAAGCAGCAAATATCAGATTGTTGTAATATAACTAGATGACACATGCATATGCACACATTATATGTGTTTTACAGGGAAATGGCATTAATAATATTCTACTTTGCAATTCCTGGCAAAGTGATACATTAGTTCAGCTCAGTAGTTCCACGAAAAGATTAATGAAGAGGCCCTCACGTGTACGCAAACAAAATATGGGCGATCATTCAAAAGTGTCAAAATGGTTCACATGTTCATACGTCCAATGAACCATTAAAGGTATAAAATTCAGCTGCGAATTTCAATCCGACGAAAATGCAATCACCCCCATTGTGACCACTGTGATAATTAATTCGTGATCCCTTTATCGCACAGTCTGGGTCGCTAGTCGCTACCACAGCACCGAGTACATGATTTCATGCTGCACACTTCCACATTCATAACAGACAGTTTAACCACTCATGTCTCCCTCTCTCTTTTTATGTTTGTACTCCTTTAAAGTCATTCTATGCGTGCATACACAAGAGGCTCGTTGGCATGCAGACCTTTTTTGCCCTCTATACCAAGATCGTTGCAAACGCTCAAGACGTCACATGCATCTCATTAATTATTAATTACAAATTATGAACGCCCACGCATGCGACAACGACGGAGCCACAAAGAGTTTCACAACGAGCCAACATGGAGAAGGCATTACATTCCGCCTGATGAGAGGATTTTAAATTACGACTTAACGAACAAGGAGATCTGAATAAAATTAATATCCGACGATTGGAGGTTTCACTGTGACATGAAGAGCGTACTGGACGCACGATCTTGTCTCAGAATGGTACACTCGTGAATGAAACTTGAAACCAATCCTCCGACCCTAACGCAATATTGTGTTCTTGCTTGTTGTTGTCCCAAAGCAGTACTGCAATTTTCATCCTGGTATTCACCACAATCCCCCCGCTCCGTCATGTTTTTAATCAGCCCGTCGATTGTCACGTCATACTGTAGTATGCAGCCTTACGGACCTCGTTGCATTAGGAGCACTATTTTGTTTCTTTTTTTTGGGGAGTGGTGGGATTTGATGGCGCATAATTGTACGGCATGAGCGAAAAATAGAATTATGAGGAGACTTTCGCTGTGTGTGTTGTGCAATTTAGAAGCAGAACAGTGAGAGGAACTAGCAATATCTTGTTCGGTGTGGCAGGAGTTACATTAAATTCTGCTTACAGCGAATACAAACGCAACAAACACAATCGCTTTGTTGTTGATATCACCTTATAATTACAATCCAGCTGTCTGAGTATTTATGAGTGGGTTTGTTTGCACAAACTATTCTTCGTTTGCTTGGTCGGCTATTTATTGCTGTTATTTTTCCTTCGAAATCAAGTACGTATTATGAATAAAATGGCCTATCGATTAATGTGTCAAATTGGATCGGCAATGCAGTTTAAAACTTAATCATTTTAGACATTAGAAATTATTGATATCTTTTAAAATTCTTATTCATTATTCCAAGTTAATTTGATCGCCTTCAAAGTCTTCTTTCTCGATAAAATACACTTAAGTCACCAGTTTTTTCAATCCTCGCAACAATTCTTACAGCACCGTTCTTCAGTTATTTACCGGGAGACCCTGAAGAGGAACTCTGAATAGCTAACATTCACGACGTGGTAGCAGAACGATATTAGTTGAATTTTTACCAAAATGTGACATCAGTATAAGATGGTGCATTATGGTCTCGAGTAGTTCAACAATAAAATTTAATACAATTGTCTTGCTCAACAAAATCAAACATTGCTTAAAATACTTTTTGTTGTTCACAAAATTCGTGCTTAACTATTGAATGAATATTAATTTTGACAGTTTTGTACTAACAAAACTAACAAAAGAAATATTCAGAACTATTTTACAAAAATATGAAATATACAATAGAACCAAGTATTAGCAATGCTCAATGATCATCAACAAGGTCTTAAAACATGTAGTCGTTAGATAGGCATCGTATTTTCGAGCGCAGTGTAATTACCAAAATATGTGGTTAGGGCTACGATTTATTGCAACAACATTAATAAATTATTACTTCTAAATACATATAGAACCACTATTTCAAATGCCTTTCAAAGCGCGCAAGACAAAAACTCAACGGCGAATGCATTCCACAAAGACCTCAGAGATCGACTGATGTTTAATTAGTATGAATTAGTATGGATTTGGGAATAGAAAGACGTTGTGTTGACATACAGTTTTACTGGGGAGTATATTCATAAAAACTAAAATATATCGTATCAAAACCGTTCTTGCACTTAAGCAGTTTTGTGTAATATATGCAACCACAGAACTAATTTGAATGTAAGGTTCATTCATTAACATTATATCGATCATTTTTTTGATATTTATTCAAAGTCGCATTGAAAAAAATGGTAACTATTTAAAACATTACCATTCAATTGATTTATTTAGTTGATTTTGTTTAATTGGGAGAAGTTAAGATTATATTTGTAATATCAGTGGCACCCTGTAAATTATAGGCTATTCCGCGAATTCATAACAACGTCAAAAGTGTAATAATAAATTAATGCAAAGCATATTTAATCGCTCCCTCACCTTTCGGACAGTTACTGACTACGACTGGGTATACAATCCCAGTCCACCAGTTGTACGAACATACCATGTATTCGTCAAGCATGAACTGAATTTGTAGCAAACCCAGTGTGCGCTAATGACACGTCTGCTATCGAAGCCTTGCACGAGAAGTGTTTTTTTTTTTGCGTTTTAAAACTTTAATTGGGAATTCTATGGAATCTTATACTGTATATAATAATCATAAGTAGCATAGGAGTACGCCTTGCAATATTGTCGTATGAGGAGCGTAATAAATTGACCAGCGTAAGCGCTCATACGTACATGCGCGTTTGTGTGAATTGAAATTAATGTATGCGTGTGTGTGGAGCCGCGGCGTTCGAGATTGTGCATTCGCGCAAGCATGTAATTGTACGTGCCTGCTCGTACGTTCATTCATTCAATCCGTTTGGAGTCAGTCTAACACATGATATAAAATGCGTGCGAATAATTTTCATTTATGACAAAGGAAGGTGCGTTTCAATAGAAAGGACACCGAGTAATGAAAATTATGTAACTTGTGTTCGTTTAATTTTTGTTGTTTCGCTGGTTAACTTTGCGAGCAAGCAAATGAAACGGTGAACAGTGGTAGTACATTGTTGCGACCTCGTGGATCAGCACGTGTTTTGTTTTGACCCTTGAGGTGTCAAGACTCAGCATGAGACGTGAACAGGGGTATATACCAGCGGACATTTGTTTTAAATGTTTTTGATTGTAATGACACGGCATACGCAACTGAGCAGGACACCCCACATCTATTTATGCAAATGGATCAAGTAGGATATTAATATATAAACTTTGGTATATATTCGAATGCAAAGAAATTAATGCAAAAATTGCGATCTCGGGTTGTTGTTAGCTTCAATAATTTCGGTAGAAAAACGAAGTATGTAACGATATTGCGTCAAAAAACCGTGGACAATAGCCAGCTATGTTTATCGAATAGGTATACAGTCAATACACTTAAGTCATCGGTCAAATTATTGCTGAAATACGAAAATGAAGTACATTCTACATACGGCTTACAAAAAATGCCATATGACGAGTTTGATATATGGCGTGACAGACCAATAGACTTACCGAAAATATAATCGTTTCACTTTTGTGCAGAGAACCTTATAAGGCGTGATACCATGGCTTTCACGATATGATCGTTTGTTGTTAGTTTGAAGGCATTATTTGCTATCAGTCAGAGTCACGTATGGACCGCTACCTCTAGCGACATTAAGACGAGTTCGCCGAAAGAGATGTCTAGGCCATCTGAAGTTTGCTATTTCAAGGAAAAGCGTAGAGACATTAGCCTTGACTACATCAGGTGTGATGTGCACCACCGCTACAAGCGTGCACTGAAGGTCAGATCCCTTTCTGCCCAGTTCATCAGACTTTTCATTTCCTGGGAATGTCACTGTGTCCCAGGCACAGATTATGGACATTTTGAGCTGGGCATGTAACGATGCAAGAAATTTAATAAAAAAAAAAGATTTCTTCATACAAGGTAATGTTGGGAACAATTTCATCAAGCAAATTGGAATTTCCCTCAAGATATTTGTTAATAGTGTAGATAATGATAGACCTTCCCCCGTTATCCCAATTGGACATTAAAATACTCCAATATTTCTTGATAACATAAGGGTCTACTCTTTTCCAGGCATTTGTTAATAAGTTCATTCTATCCATTAAGTTAAAAGTTTTTATTATAGTTTCCCTATCCATGCACTCACTGCCAACAAAGCGCGCCAATAAACTTTTTTTTGTAGTAGAGCTTTGTAATGTTAATGACATTTTGATCTATAGGCTACAGAAAACATCATAACCATTCTCAGCCCATCATCGCAATCTAATCTTAATTAAATACCCTTATCCACTTTTTTTTAATAGATATTTTTATAATATTTTTTGTAACACGCATGATGAAAGAATTTTCTCAACTAATGTTCTGGCACAATTCAAACAAATTTTCCGGATCTAAGAAAACCAACTGTAAAATAGGTAATGGCAGGAATGATGAACCCAAAGGAGAACATGCAAAGAAAAACATACACGAGAAATTGCACTAATCGATTTTGAACGTATTTGGTTTTGAACGTAAAATCCGTATGCAATTGCGTACGTCTCACGAGTGGAAGGGACCTAGAGTTTTGTGTCGATTCCGAACGGCCAATTTTGAGAAGCTTTTTCTAGACAGTTATACTCTTTGCGCATTGTCAGTGACTCGAAAGAGGTAGGGCCGTGGAAATTATTTCTTGTGGTACCAGGAATCGAACCTAGACAGGTAGGCCAAGTGCGTAGGAGTCGACGCACATACCCACAACGCCACGGGCCACCACATACATTATAGCTGTATTAACTCTGGATAAGTCCAGCTCCACGTAAAATCCTATCAAAATTCTACGTAAATTTAATCTTGCAAATTTTATTCCAAGACCTGTAAGAACCCAGCGAAAGTAAGTATTTCAGAAGAAACGTATGACAAACTCTCTACACTCACGTGAAAACAATAACATGTCCAACATAAACTGATGATCATTTTCCATGATATTATACATGGGGTCAGCTCAAAAACTCAACTCACTCAACATTTCCAACAAAATGTGAAAATAAATTTCTTTTCCACTAATAGAGAAATTCGATGAAAATCTATGTAAACTTATATGTAAGCGTAAAAGAAAAAATCACAATTCCCTTTATCGTATTCACTCTGAATAAAATAAATGAAATGAATTGAAATTGTTCGATTTTTCTGAGAAGTCTTAATTCAGTCAACTTTTTATATATATATAATATGGGCGGCGTTACAGAGTTCCATAGCCTAGCTTCTCAGCTGTGAAGACGTGCGTGTTGTGCCTGCTATTGTAATCTCACGAATGGAAGGGACCTACAGTTTCATGCTGATTTCGAGCTGCCAAGTTTGAGAAGCTTTGCTAGACAGTTATACTCTTTGAGTATAGACAGTGACTCGAAAGTGTTAGGGACGTGAAAATTATTTTTGGTCGTATTAGGAATCGAGCGCTAACACCGAGGTTCAAGTGCGTAGGAGTCGAAGCACAGACACACAACGCCACATAGTCAACTTTTAAAGGTATACAATTTCAGAAAGAGAAAGAAAGTATACAGCATAAAGGACACAACACTTCAGACAAAATATCTTAATTGCAGTTTTCTATTCTATATATGTACATACAATATCTAAATATTAATTAGTAATGTTCTCAAATAAAAAAATGTTAGCATCCCAAAAATTATAGCCGCAATTTTCGGACTTTACTCAAAAGGGAGTAGATTCGCTTTTCGCAATATTCTTAAATCTATTGTTCACAATCTGCTTCGAAAAAACGCCAAATATAAATAGGTGCGCGTATTTTGTTATGGTGTCATTTCACTTTCATCGAAAAAAAGTGCTCTTGTCCTACCGATTATTTTCTCACTTACTATTAGTACAAAAACTCTTGTTCAGCGCTATTCAGCAAACGCCTAAGCAAGTTGTTTGTTGTTAGATTTGGTGGATTTGTGAAAAGGAAATGTGAAATGTGACGGTACCCTTGGATTCAACTCGACAATATATTACTCTGCACCTTGCAATTGTGTAGTTAAAATATTGATCCACTAACATAAGGCGCTGAAAAAACCTATCGCGCAGCCCTTCACCGATTAGTTCTGCCACGATTATAATTGTTCAGTATTTTTAAAATTTGCTCCTTATTTGACAGATCCATTTCTTAAGCTTGTTTCCCTCGGTTTTACTACATATCTATGATAATGGACGCACGTAGCCTTATGTATGTCATCTTGAGAAACCGAGCGAAGACACGGACATGATAAGGGTCGATGGTTGTTATGGCCTCCGCACTTTCGATGGTTTCGTTCACTTTAGCTTACTTAGGGAGCAGTTTGAATCTCGTGCCTAAATGACATTTGGTATTGTGCTTAAGTTCCTAGAAGCAATTGAGGCCACTTTAATATTCGACGATGCTTCCGGCTAATATTCGTTTTGTTTTGACGCAAACTTAGATTGACGTACGTCCAGTATGGTTATATTTTCCGCATATCTCTGTATCTATATGACAGATTTATTCATATTTTTCACTCCTATCCGACGAAGTCCATTAAAATAAGAAATATTCGTTTGCTTTAGATGGTTTTGTTTCATATTGTATATACTCGTAAGATGTAATAACATATCAAGTAAAACTATTTATAAAAAAACCAATTATGAAAAAAATCAAATAGCTTCTATAGAAATACCAGCAGCATGAACTTCTTTTTGTCGATGCTAACTTTTTCTTTGACACTTCATCCAAATAATAATGGACAAAAACTAATATAAAATTATCAACAAAAATAATGCCTTTTTTTTCCACGGCTTGATTATTTTATCTTAAAATTGAACTGCAACTATTTAAATTATCATCCTTTATATAAATAACGCTGTTGACGATTGCGAAAATTGTAAAGAGAATCAGTTTCTGTCAACAAAATGCTTAAAATTGCATCTTATTCTGATTAACAACGACGAAAACCAATGACCAATGTCAAAGAAATTGTTTTTCTTGGCATGAGCACTTCCGAATGATCACAAAAGTTAAAACTCTGGGCTCAAAACTTGCACTGCGAAAGTCACGTATGAAGATTCAAAGTATCAAACAGTGTTGGCAACATCTACACACACTTATACGCAGATGTAGCTGCGACATAAAAAAAAAGAAAAGGCAAATACCATTTTGTATCAATAAGTGACTTACCTCAGGTTTTAGATTTATAGGATGATACTGTTGCTGTGGCTGAGACTGTTGTTGTTGCTGTTGTTGCTGCAGGTGAGGTGGAGAATGATGGTGGCTGGCGTTTGCTCCGGGCGGTGATGATGACGATGACGGAAACGGTGATGGTGATTTGTTCACCGTTACCCCAGTAACTGATGATATAGCCACAGTGGTCGCTGTTGTAGCCGCCGATGTCGATGATGAAGATGCTGAAGACGATGACGATGATGAGGACGATGATGACGATGAGGATGACGAAGATAAGCACGATGATGTTGACGATGTGGATGAGGCAGATGATAGATTGGGCACTGGACGTATTGTAGCCGCAATTGAATTCACCGTCGTTGTGGTGGGTGTAAGTTGTGAGGGTGGTGATGATGGGGACGGGGTGGGCAGACGTGAAACTGGAGCGATACCGCCTCCTGAACTAACACCACCAAGTGGTGTAGGCGTTGTGTCAAATTCACGTTTTATCCCGCCTAACGATGCGGTAATAGTTGCTTCACAGGGTAATACAGTTCCTAGCATAGTTGGCGTATCTGCTTTACTTTGGTGACTATTACTCTCTGTTTCTTCGACACCTTCCGCCATACTAACTTCGCATCCTGATTCGTCTACATAGGTTTAAAGGAATAAAAATAACATTAAAAACTCATCGATTTTGGGTATGTTTTCGAAAATTATATTCTACTCTAATATGTGTCTATCGTACGAGGAACAAGAAACTAAACCATTTTAACTTCAGATCAGAGTATTAACTACAAAAATAGCCTAATTGAGTTTGTGAAGTTCACAGTTCGTAGTTCGCAAGACGCAGCTCATGTGTACACCACATAAGTCTATGATTGGGCTAAAGAACTAAACTTTAATTATAAAACCGTAAGTATGATAGTGTTCAAATACCCTTCGGAAATGAAACAAATTACTTGGTAGAGGTAGAGGGGCCCATTAAAAAGAAAACCGAAGAGTTTGAGATTAAATATAGACTCATGTAGTGGCTAACTGAAAAATAATCCAAACCAAGTGTTCAAACCAAATTTTTAATATAGTATTAAAAAAACCATCAACAACGCATCTTGGGTTATAAAAAGGGATCAGGTTGTTAGCACATCTTTAACTTCATCACTTCATCACTGCTATCAACAGCATCCAGTTTGTAATCACCCTTTCTAAGCCATGTCGAAGTGCTGTCATACGTATTATGACAAGTTCAAGTGATTTCCGCCTCAACTTTTACGGCGCCAATTACTACGAGGGCATTTTTAGCAATCGATTAAACTGGATTTTCTTTTTTTATTTATGGATACATGTACATGCAATCTATGAGCATGCAATTTCTCCATATTATTACGTCAAAATAAATCTTATTAATTACCTGATCACACATACATAATTGCGGTATGAAGCATCTCCACGCAAAATTTAAAATGCATCACAATACAGGTTTGCAACTTTGTTTCTAGTTACACTCCGACTGCAACAATGTTGTTATAGAGCAAGCATATCGGGTATTGAGTTATTTGTACAGTCTGTCACATCTACATGCATGAGAGCTATGCACAATTTCTAAATTTTGTTTTCGATATCTCTGCCAAATGATTACAGAGAGTTAGTTAGTCATCCTTTAGTGCTGTTAGACCAAACAAGTTACAGAACATGTAGAGATCATCGGTCTCAACTTTTATTGAAAACTCGACTTAGCATTACTTTCACTGTTAAGGCTTTCATACTATGAATCAGATGTGTACAAGTTTTAAACATACAATAGTGGATATACGAGCTACTTTCTTTGGAGGATTCTCACACCCTCTTCCATCCGCTGTGGTCATAAGCATGGTTAGCTGCAAGGAAAAATATCTGATACTCATGGCTTTTAGAGAATACCTTTACTTTATCAAAAAGATTCAGTGATGACTACCCCAAGATCTGCCAATGTCCCAACAATTGTTTGACCGACTGTACAAAAAGAAACACGCAATTACGAATGTCATAAGAGCAAGGAAAAATGCAAGGAAAGGGGAAAAATTAATTAGCTATTTATTATGCTGATTTCAGTGTAATGCGATTAAATCAATAATTAAGCTGAGGAAAATTATAATGCCTTAGGTACCAAGTAACTTGAACGCTCGGTGGCGTAAAGTGGCCGACCGGTTAGGCGGTCTCGCGGGGTTATTTTCAAAATACATTCTTTGTAATACTATGTAACGCTTACAGCTTGCTGGCTAGTATAATTAATAATGACGATCAATTGACAAACAAATTAAAGTTAATGTACAGTTCTGGGAACTAATTTATTTTGACTTCTAAGTTCTCCACGTGATATCTTATTAATCGATTTTTTTGTGGCAGTTAGTGTTGAATTGTTCTTCAGAACAACACTGATACGATTTTGATACGATTTCCTGTTTCCAGTGCATTGAGCGATGTTCGTTAAGATCAGCTTCTGCGAGAGTGTGTCAAGCATAGTATGGCAGTATTGTGCAGAATTGGGGAGAAATATTTGCTTTTTAAAACGTTCTACGTTCGCTTCTACGTTCATGTGTGTTTTGAGTTTGCATTTGAATTCTTCAAAAATTATTTATGTAAATAATTTAGTTTAAATTTATTATTAAAGAACAGGTTTCTGGGTTTCCGCTATAGTGTTGCCGATATTTTCTAATACTATTTTTTTCCATTTTAAATTATTTATTTTTTTTTCTAAAATTGCCAATAAATCCTAAACGGGGCCGTCCCCCCGTCCCCTCATAGTAAAAAATGCTTTTGAGCCCTCTATAAAAAGACTATCCTACATTTTTGGCGCCGACATTATCGTATTCTCCCTCACATTTTTGACACTACACTCACTGCATATTATTATTTCCCTTTTACAGACTCAGCAAAAACATGTCTGTTCATACATGTACGTATGCATGGTTCTCGAATATTTATTTCATGTAAGGAAAAATTAAACTTATATGGACAACTCTGTTTAGTTTGGCCTTGTCTAAAACAAAAATAATTGCAAAGCATCGAGATGTACGTGTGTCCATACATATGCACACATTTACAATATCTACGACAATAAAATTCTAATTAGACCCCACACTCTCTAGTTGTCGGTTTGGTTATTCCTTTTTCAACCCTTAAGCCACACTCACACACAAAAACTATTCACATCACTTCCACACCACTCAACGGTAATTTCGTTAATTATCGTTTACTGCACACAGAAATAAATAAAAAATATCCCCTTTCCGAAGGCAAGAAACAGGAAAGAACCCACACCAAGGAAACCCAATCGAACAGGGACAGCAACGCAACGAATTGCATTCCACCGGCTAACAGCACACCATCTCATAGTAGTCATCGTCATCGTCCTGAAGGGATTTCATAGGCGCTTCCTGATATCCTTACTTCGGCTTCGCCACACACAGCGATGGGGGTGAATGTCTATCGATTGGTTCTTCAACAGGGTATGGTCATCACCATCATCATTATCATCGTCCTCATCAAAATCGCCATGACCGTCGTAGGCCTGGTCATAGTCTTCGTCGACTTCGTAGTTTGTGTCGTATGAGTCGTTATAGTCCTTCTTGCAGTCTAACATTATACACATGCTCGGGTATGTGTTTGCAGATCCATGCCTCGCACACAATCGCAAGCATACTCATGCACAAATACCCGTAAAATTCTTTTCTATGTTTGCGTATATGACTGAGTGCAATTGACCATCCGCCAGGATATTAGGCTGCCTCAATTCCCGCCCGACAGCTCCGCATCAGGACGTGTGGGTGCATGTTTGCGTACAGTGAGCCCCCCTTTCGCAAATGTGAGAGCCAGAAGGCCCATAATTAATTTCACTTATTGCATGCGATAGCATATACACCCCCTAAGCATTCATTCATTTGCCCCTTAAACAGCCCGGCATAACACAAACAACATTCGAAAAGGACCCATCCCCCACCCGCTCATTCCCAAAAGCGAAACACTAATGGAGTTTGAAGAAAATTGAGAGAACGTCTGATATATCCATGTTCGTGGAAAAGTACAAACTGTGCGGATATTTGAACGGTCAGGCAAATGATGAGTGAAATTTATCAAATTTGCTACAAGGAACCGGGCGTAGGGTAAGGTTTTTAGAATTATGCACATCTGAGAATACCAGCAAAGAGATCTCTTCAACATCAAAAAGTAAGCTTAAAACTGTTTGCAAAATTTATTACAAGGGTTAAAAGGAAAAGTTCATGCGCAGCCAGGCACGGCTTATTATTGAAAATCTAGCGAAGATTTCGAATATGTAACAAGTAGATTTTGGATTTATGCTAATTAACTGGTAAAAAATTGATGTATCGCTAAGGTTAAGCAAACAAATGGTGAAGGAAAATATACACTAATTTGTAGCTTAATTCTAAGGGTACTCTAAGCAATTCTTGAAACTCGCCTCTCGACGACAAAACATTGACAACTAGAGAGAACGAAAAATAGTGTGCAAAATCAGTGCACAAAAAGTCTCTGCTTTGGTGCTTGAATGCAGGGAAGAGTATTTCATATAACATATTTTCACTTACAAATTAAATTAAGTTTCTGTGCTAAAAAGAACCAATCGAAATGCAAAAGAAGATACATACATATATCATTTATTTATTATGTTTGTATGTATTCAGTAAAAGATTGTATGCCTTAGAAATATTCGTATTTCTAATGATGCGAGACATTTTTTTTTTCTCACAGGCTACACAAATTTTTACATTCTCTTAGTATCGCTTTGTTTAACAGACGCCTGTACCTTTTCTCATCTTCGATCCATCCGCATAGGCGTGGAAGGTCGAGTTTTTTTGAGAGAATTTCGGAGTCAAGGATTGTGGGAGTAAAGTCGCTTTTGAGATGGTCAATTTGTAGTCCATCTAGTATGCTTGCATACCTAGCGGAACTTGGGAGTCAGCCACTGGCTTTGCTGATCCGTATGGCGGTCTTTGCAGCAGTCATCTGCATGAAGAGATGCAGAGCGATTAGAACTAATAAAGTCCACCGTTGAAGTGGTGCCAATTGCTCCTGTGACATAAAAGTCTCTGGATCGTGTTCAATATCTTTAGGTTGGCGGTTGTAGTCACCAGACTACGAAGCCATAAGTCAGGATATGATAGAAACTTACATTACTAACAAGGTAATCATGGAATCGAATTCAACGAAATCGCCATCAGTACTTCGCAAGGAGGTGTCATTGGTCATATTTTCTTCCTTTTCTAAAACCGGAAAGTTCTCCAAGCTGAATACTGCTAAGTCAATAAAGTAGTTATACAAAATATTCTTGCTTTATATGTCTCTAGAATAGCTAAGTCAACCGTAAGAATTTAATAAATTAGGTTTTAGTTCAAAGTTCAACATACGTCCACTACCTTCGCACAAGAATACATTGAAGGGCGATAAAATATGTAGTTGTATCAGCACAGTTCACTCGTACACAATTCCCGGCTTTAAAACTAAAACCAGAGATTGTATATCAACCTCAAATATACTGTCTCACGCTGCAGAATGTTTAGGTATGACTGAAGTCGACTGGATTGGGTAAGAATCGTTTTTGAAGGCAGGTGACAAAATAGAGTTTGTTAATGAAACGATTGAGCATAACACAGAGATATAGGCTCGAATAAAGCTATGCACTATCATATCGACCAAAGTACTGTTGCAGTTGGTTGAGTGCTTGCTGTTGGTTAGAGGGCTACTCGGTTCGAATCCCAGTGAAATCTGGTCCAGTCACCATTTCCCGGTGGGATCAAATTAACTGCACTATCACTGGCGTTGTCGATCAATGGTAGTAGTCTGACTATAGGTATCACAAGTATGCCGGATTTCGCTGACAGCCCACTTAGCTACCTACTGAGGTTGATGCTGGTAGTACAATGCACCAGACTACTACCACTGATCAACACAACTCCAGTGATAGTGTTAATTTGATCCCAACGGCAAATGGTGACTGGACCAGATTTGAAAACCGGAAAGAAGGGTTGTTTTCACTCGGATTCGAACCGGATTCGCCCTCTAACCAAGGGTAGGCACTCAACCAACTGCGTTGGACCGTACACTAAAAACTAGCTTAAACTAATAAACAAATTAAACAAAATGAGTTAATACATCACTGGTTGTTTTATTTGCAAAACAATGTTAAAAGTGTGCCATATTTTGGGACACATAATATGTGCTGAAAATCAGTCATAAAACTTTGGAACGGAATTATATAATCTGTAATTTTCAGATGATTTTTTTAATGTAACGTTCAAACTTATCACATACATATTTTGTTTACATTATCTGTATAAGTCTTCCTTTAACTCCATCAGTAAGCATTCGTGTCGCGCATGCTATTGTTCACGCACGAATGAAGACGCGTGTAGCTTTAATACCAACGACGTACGAATGATTTTCCAAAGACTGTTATCTTGAGTTAATAGTCTTTAGTCAGAGATGTTATTCCATTTGTTGCCTTGTTGTTGATTAATATGCGGGCGCCTATCATTGCACGCTTGCCCAAGTGCATTTCTTCTATGAGTTGAATACCCTTTCACAATAAATTTAATCTTTGATTGAACCACCGAAAAGAGTGTTAATTCTCAGCATTAGTCTAAAATTAAACTGGCTTGATTTAATTTGAGATTATTTAGTAATTAATTGAATGGTAAATTCACTTCAACCATAAAAATCAAAAAAAAACTCGACAACATTCATTTTTCTATAAGCTGTCTAACATTTTTAACTCCACAGGTTTCCATAAGTCGTGGTGTGGCTCTTGTAATTCATACGCATCTGGTGCCTCTTAGTGATATAATGAGGTGCAATCTTACTGACCAGAGACTTGATTTGTATCAATGTGTACAACCTAAATGCACGCAAACATAAACACACACCAACATATCCATCTGCAGCAACGACAATTCATACAATTTTCGAGTGCGGACTAGTCATGCAACAAAGCTCCTTCCCGCGCTCCTTGCTTACTCGTACATCAACAAAACAGATTGGATCACCGTGAGTTAATTCAAATCACACCAAGAGAGCACTACAGTGCAGTGTAAAATAATTGGGGTCTTATGAATAAATCTCATTTGTGCCGATTTTTTTTTGTTTTCATTTTTCTTTTCAACTCGTAGATACTTAACGCTGTATAAGCAACTGCAGTTAAGAGGTTAGTTTTTCCTTTGCATGTGCAATAAATAATGCGAGGGTATTATGCCTCTAAAACAAAATTGATTATTAAATAACGAGTTTCGTGCATAAGCAGTGCAATAGTAAACTCTCGCAGAATGTCTTGTTTTTTTTTGGAATGATTATTGGGATGCTGACGAATGGGTTTAATTTTTAAAAAGTCTATATGCGGAAATTGTTTGTCAAAAGTAAAACCAATCGCTGCAAGTGATAACATTTTATTTTCAATTAAGTATTTACATATCTATGTGGCATCTGATGGATGTTTGAGCGCTGGTTGGTTGGTAGTCAACAGAAAACACCTCCGGCGATGTGCGACCATAACATGAGTCATTATTGCCCCGAGTGCGCAATCGACTGGCTCTTCGTGTAAACCAGATTTTCAAATTAATGAAACTCCTTCACCTTCTACCTATGGAGCCGAGGGAAACAGGCTTATTATTATTTTGCACTTTTTTTCCTTTCTTATTGAAGATAATTTGTTCCACAAACGTTGATCGCACAACTGCACAGCTGAAATCCGGTGCTGTTAACCGCCATTTAAGGAATGTGGTACACAGTGTTAAATTAGCCTTTTTTTGTCTTGAAGAAATTTGCTGCTAATAGACTTATTAAGTCGGTGAGCAATCGTGCTGTTGGTGAGGAGAGGGGAGCCACATAGTGACTGCTTAGAATTTATTGCCAAATCTCTCTCCTATGGAAGCTTTAATAAAATTTATGCTTGCCTGAGATTTGTTTTTTCTCAGTTGAGTGATTAATTATCGAATATAATCACCGAAAGCGAGCGCACAATGTGTATATGAGCAATTACGAAATCCCAAACCACAGATTTATTAATCTTCACATTTATATATTTTCCACATTAATTAACCACTAACATTGTGGTGCGAAAGGCAATCAAATCTTTTTTCTAGATGTTACATACGTGTTTTTTGTTGTATTTTTTTATGAAGTTAAGTACACAATTTTGTAATCGGTAGATTGTCAATCCAATTATAAATAAATAAAATCTTTACAAACTTAGACAAGACTTAACTAAGTTGTGGATAAAGAAGCTTATTTTTCTTCTGAAGGCTTTTGAGGGCCAGTCAATCTCTATACACAAACTGTAGCAGCTGTGTTCGGGTTAATGGTGCTAAATCAACACCTTTCACATCGGGCGTTGGACTTCGCCAAGAGTGCATGTATGTGCAGATGCTGGGATGAAGGTAAACGTGGACAAGTCCGAGGTTATGGTCATTTCCAGAACGCCTGTTCAATGCACACTGTGAGTTTAGTCCCAATGAAGCAGTTGGAGAAGTTAAACTATCTCGGGGTTTCACGAATGATGGGACGAGTAATGCTGAGTTTTCCTGTAGGATTGATTGGCCAAGCTGTTTCAAAATTGAGCCTGGCCAATCCTAAGAAGATATGTAATCAGGAAAGCCCAGCTTGGTGTCAAAGCCAAATTTGCGGTTTTCAATTCAGTATATGTTCCAACTCTCACCTGTAGTCATGCTTTTTCAGACTAGGCCTTCCCTTTAATGAATCCTGTAGAAGCTGCAAGTATGAAGAAGAGGTAGAAACCATTTCACACCTCCTGTGCATTTGTAATGCTCTCTCCACACGTAGAGAGACTCAACTAGACGCCTCCTACCTCAACAACTTGACAGAACTTAACGACATCACTATTAGGCAACTCCTCTGCTTTATCAAAAGCACTAACTAGTTTGCGGAATAGGGTTTCTTTTAGATCCGTGTGGTATCACAACGGGCATACTGCTGCTCCAGCGACCGAAATGAGATTTCTTCGTGCTGTTGTGGAAGTTACTCGGCGAGATAGGGTGAGAAACACAGCAGTATGCGAGAAACTTTATGTAGAACAGCTGCTTCTTCGAACGGAAAGTCCTCATCATCACGGCTTCCGAGGCGTGCCTTGAATGCGATTCCATCAAGTAGGCGACCGCTGGGCAGACCCAGGACGAGGTGGTTGGACCAAATCGAAAAACTCGCCTGGTTGCGCTTGGACATAAATCCCGATGAGTTAGAGTCGATGGTGGTCGGCGAGTAGTGGATCATGCGGGTCAGAAGAAGATGATGATGAGGATTGTCCTTTTAGTAATACCAGAGTAACTGTTAAGCGATTGTAAGCGATTTGACGCATTTGTTACCGTCGATGTTTGAGCAATAACTGGTTTCCTTAGCGAGCCTGAGCAATAGCTGCTTCCATCGCTGACTTTACTGGACACATTGCCACAAGATAAGACGCAGTATCTCGGCCAGCTTTCTGCTCCTTAAAGCAGGATTGGCAAAATGAGTGTTTTGTAGAGCATGATGTTTGACTTTCCACCGCAGTTGTTGCCAAGGGCACTTATATGGCAGATCGTGGAGTTTACGTTTGCACCGAGGTAGACAAACTTCATTAATAACTCCTCGATCTTCATTCAAATCACTTATTATGGAGTACTAGTCAATACTCTCCTATGATGAGAGCTAAACTTGAAATATATTTGTAATATTTTTTTATATTCAAGCGAATGAAATTGTAATAACTAACAGTTTATTTTAGTATACACTATTCTGAATCATCACAAATAATATGCTTATTCCTGAACTAAATCCGTCTTTGGCAAATGCCAGCCTTTTCCAACAAAGAAGGCTACGGGCCTTGAAACATTTCTGGTTCTGGTTTCAAAGTCTTGGCTATCTCAACAGGTTCCCGTGACGATGTTCTTAGAGCGTTGTTGAAGTTTTTTTCTAATTCCAGTACCGCATGAAGGAAACCAATGCTTATGAATACTAGTGTTATTTAAAAAATGAATTACTTAGCATTTAACAGCACGTGATGTTTGTTTTGTGATCATAAATAACGTCAATATGCGATTGTAAACAACTTGTCATAGTGGTCATAGAGAGTCAAAAGTAAGGTGACTTTAACGGTGGTCATATACAGAATCTGTCCGAATCATTTTTTAGCCGTTGTAATAGTAGTATTTTTTTTTAATTGTTATAGGTAGCCAAGATAATTTAAATCGAAGTAAAGTGTAAATCTGTTTAAAGTGGTGGTCCAGTATAACGAATGCCTATATAACGAATGCTCGATATAACGTACACTTCTTTCAAATGCATTAGTGTCTCTATATAACGGATGATACTCGATATAACGAATGTTTTTGCTACCTTCGAGAAGAAGGACACAAAACAATTCCCTTGATTGTGGATGTTTGCATGTTTATGGGTATGTTGATAAACTGGTAGATACTTTGTGTTTCAGTTTTAATATTTTTTTTTTTCTTGATTCGCCATACTTCATTTGCAATATTCTGATTAAATTTTGATTCATAAAATGTATTATGTCTACTTGTTGTCAAGTGTGATAAGGTAATTTAATTGCTGATTGGAAATATTAGATAAAGTGCCAAAAATAGTGCATATTCCTAAACCTGGAAAATGACTATACAAATGTATTAAAGAAAAACTTTTAAGTTATCTAATAGGGCACAATACAAACTACAAGAAAGTTACGATCAAAACATGTTCTTACAACATTTTACTTGAAAGAATCCACTGGACTTGTTCTGCTGAATATTGAGAAAGCTTTTTATACAGTATGACACAGTGAACTTTTTCGTATTTGGATATCCAATTAGAAGCATTAAAATAATACAAAGTTTTCCAAAACTGCAATTCTTCAGTTAGAAGTATACACTATGGTGTTCCTCAAGGATGTGTTCTGGGTCCAACCCAATTTAATATATGTATATGTATCTGATCGTCATAACCTAGGGATGCTTGGTATGATTGCAGATTATACTACTACTATTTTCTACTCCGGTGTATTATATCTTAATGTTTGTTATGAACTCAAGAGTGCTCTGACAATCTCGCAAAGAATTTTGTGTGTAGCCATAAACACTCTTAAATAGGAAAACTCCACCGTGTCATTGCAAAAAATATCCATGCACGTCGCCTAGTGCTCACACTAAATTTAATATTCTTTGTATATTGGAGGCAAAGCTAAGTTGTTGGACTTTGTATATGCTAGTTGACTAGTGAAGTATGATTTCAATTACCAATTAAATGATGACATGTGGGCCATGCCTATAACAAGAATCATTTGTTTATTTTGTTTTGCTCTACCATAATAAGGTATACCATGGAATCATAGTACCTTAACCAATTACGAGATAAGCTCTATCGAGGTAATTTCTACAGAAAGTGAAAATAAAAACAAAAACTAAACTGTCATGGAGTCATCGGCACATGACTCAGCGATTTGCTGATGTTCGATTTAGCTGTTTTAACGATTGTTGCTTTATTTTGTGCGTGATAATTACGTATAACCAAAGACCAAACGCAATATGATACCGAACACAATACTGTATGGTCTGTGGGATCAAACAAGATTACGGATTTCAATAAAGCCATACCCTCATCCACCATAATGATGACAGGCATGTAATTAAACACACACAATTTCATGTGGCATGCATATCCTTGTCCCGTTTTAAATGTTTAAAGTAGCTTTGGTACTTTGTAAATGCCACTAAATCATTTCACCTATGTACGTGATTAGGTACACCTTTCAAAGCCGTTTAACTTATAAACACTGTACGACAGTGAATATCAGATAAAATTTCACTGGATTTCATAATTGAATGTAAAAATAAAAACAAAAAAATTAGAATACATTCAACCATCGTTTAATTATCTAAACGGCCACAGACATAACCGGTCACACAGAGCTATTACCCGACAGGCCTACATGCTCACACAGTATTTAATGATAAACGTCAGTGAACTCTACTCAGGTGCTGCATTCGATCCTCACGTAAATTTATTTGCAATCAACATCAAATCCGTGTACTTTCTCTTGTGGCACCAGTTACCAGCTGCAATTAGGTTATTATTTTTAGTAATCATTGGGTTCTTCTACAACTGAATTCTACCACAAGACTCTGCCACCGATACATGGGAACGTGTGAGAGTACACATTTTTATCCTTGTTGATTTCCTACCTACCTATCTACAAAGTCTCAATCATTGATATCTATGAAACAAAACGAAAAAAAGGCTTACATCGATGTATAAATCGAATAGCTTTGTAAAATGTTTGCCCGAGTGTGTGTCTGTGATTGTGCATTTAATCCGGCACGAACAAGACGTTGCTGTGTGCATGCAGTTCACACTGGCACTCACGTACATGCTATGCAAGTCTATTATTATTAATAATGCAATTAGATACAACGCTATAAATGAATTAAGGTTTTTTGCCGCCGCCGGCAAGCCTATATGCACCATAGAAAGCCAGCGCAGTATTGTGATACGAATATTATAAAGGGATATTAGATGGATACCTATTAAATCCGATTTATCTGCTGTAGACCTATGGTACACATGTACACACAAATGTGTAGATTGGGTTGCATATAATGTGGACTTATACTTCTTCTTTATGGCCTCCCCATGAAATGGATACAATTATCCATGTACATAAACAGAATGCAGAAACTATCTAATTAGTTATCAATCATGTGACATTCACATCACTTAACATCAATAAATATATACGTCAATCTCTTCCAAGTGTATCGGCAAGTCTGAAACTCAACCAAACCATTGACTTTGAGGTCAAATATCTGCCTCATTGAATGCATTTTTTAGCAGAGTATGCCAACGGTGGGAAGGGGAACTCACAACAAATCAAATTCATTCATCTCGCCCCGCATCTCTCACCAAAAACAAATTCGATTCGACAAAAAGGTCTGCAATAAACGAACGACATATAAAGAGAATGATGAATAGGATTGAACGTAAGATCGGATCGTTCCCTTATTAAGTGGAAAAGGGAGCAATGGAAGGGAGTCCGGTCTTAATTATTAATAATCAGAAATCAGGGCTAAATTAATACGAGTTGACAAACGTTGATGTGGTAGAAATCTTTTGGATAATTTTGTTTAGATGCGTAATCAATTGAAGGGAAGAGAGGAGAGACCAATGTCAGACCATGCTGTGATGTGTCAGTTCATTCAATTGTGTGCGTAAGGCTATTGCGCACAACACCACTTGGCGATACGA